>CM065137.1:25913684-27113684 GCA_033026305.1 Cirrhinus molitorella
GAATCAGCGATTTGATGGGTCTTTCCTCTGGAGTGTGTCACTATAATTACAGACGGGCGCTGTGCAGTCAGCAGCCCGCAGCGGTCCAGAAACACATCACTAACACATTTTTAAAATGCCTTTGGTCATAGATGACATAATTGAGAGACTGAGTGAGAGGATGGACACATGTACACAGTGAAAGACAGCAAGAAGGGAGCTGAACAAGCAAACTGCCCAGCGAATCCAGTAGTAAGCTCATAAAAGCTCCATTTACTGTTTCTACTACAGGAAGAAGCAAAGCATCATGGGATAAATCAAATCAATACTACAGCCTTCAAAGCCTTCAGAATGACAAAAATCAAGGTTGTACCAGGGTAGTCTTTAGTTAAGTGATTAAACTAAAGTGCAGCTCTTACAAGCACAGTCTTTAAAATAAACACATATGTGGCACTTATGTATCCATGTAAAAAAACCAAAAAAAAACACTATGACTATGCCAGCGGCTCAGTCTATTTCCAGCAACCTTAATAAGCAGCAAATAATACATGGTCGATTCAATGGAAAATGTTATGCAGGAACATTTCTGCGCTAGTGAGGGAAGGCAAGAAAAAAAAAAAAAGCACTAAACGAAGAAAAGCAAGAGGAGAAAAAGCAGTATGAAAATAGAAACAGTGGTGATGTGCTCCGACAGCAGCAGAAACACAGCAAATATGCTCAGTGATAATAAAACGCACTGTCTTATGAAGCAGATGGCTTGTGTGAGTGGCCTTTATTTCGCTTCCTTCCCTGCAAAAGAAATGTCAGCGGATCATGAAGCTTTTTGGGTGCATTTAGTTGCACCTGGATATTCAAGCTGTGAGGCTGGGCAAAAAGCACATGGGGTGTACAGATAGAGGAAGATCATTTCTGTTAGGCAGAACCTGATTTATAAGGGTCCAAAACAGCTAGCATCATCAAGAGACACTCCTGAAAGAACATCATTTACAGGATTGTGATTCATCAATTCATTCGACACAGTTGAGTCAATTAAATGCTTGGCCAAGGCCTGTTTCTTCTAAAGGATGTAACTTCTGAAAGAAATGCCTAAACTTAATGAAACTTGGTACATATGAACATCAGGACAATTTGAGGACATGCACCAATTTTCATCCAATTCTGCCCATAGGGGGTGCAATAACTAGGAAAACCTTATGAATCTGCAACGGTGATTACGGATGTTCATTTCTTAGTTCTTAGTTGTTATGTTATACCAAACTGTGGGCATTTTCTTAACTTTTCCCATTTATTTTGGTCCTTAAGACTGCTAAATTTGGCTATAATTTGAGGTTGTCTTTTGTAAAACTGTGTCTGTCTTTAATTTTGGAAAAGTGGAAAGAGCAATAGGCACGGGTCTGAAAACCCATGAAGGTTACTTTTTTTGTAAGACTACCTCATCAGTAACCAGAGGTGGTGGTCTGTTGACTCAAATGTGCTTTTAAGACCTGTGATTAGCAGAAAGTGATGGTGAATCTCAGTTTTTTGACTCAAACACCAGGTTTGTGCCCATTATAGGGATGATGTCCACTGATGTTGGTCATTTCAGTTCACAGTATGAAACGGGGATTCTGAGATTTTCTCCACATATGCCAAACCCTGTCATTTTTCAATCTGTGTACATGGGATTCAAATAACAGCATGATAATATGCTCTCTTTTTGACTGCAGTTTTCTTTTGCGTGCCCTTTTCCAAGTAAAAGGCCACACACACATCTTCTACAAGGAATATAAAGAACTGTAGGCTACATACCAATGAGAAATTGTTCAATTTGACATCTAAATGACACTCATAAATCAGGTCTGACAGCGACATGTCCTTACCTGTCAGCATCTGTCACCAGGGCCAAGCGGCCGTAATCCCATGCCACTTTCCGCAAGATGGAGAAGACAAAAAGAAGAACCTGAGAGATGGAGATGCAGAGACAATCAGCCATGTGATAAACTTAATTAAATCAAACTAATGTGTCCAAGGCCAAATGTTTACAAGCACATTGTGAAACAAATCATTACTGTGACAAGAAATTGTCTATGAGGTAATATAAAATAAAATAAAAATAGCACTTAGGTGCCTACACTTCTTAAAGAACATAATTTAGTGGATTTTAATGGATTAATTCATTCAGCACACACAAATGTTTGGCCATGGCCTACTTCTACTAATGGATGTATCTTCTGAACACAATGATCAAACTTAATGAATTCTGGTACATAAGAACATCAGGACAATTTGAGGGAACGCACAAATTTTTTGCCAATTCCATCCATAGGTGGTGCTGTAACAAGGAAAACCTGATAAATCTGCACTTGGACAACAGTAATTATGTTCTAAACAACTGTGGTCCTTATTTCTAGTTTTGACATCTATTTAGGCCCCGAAGAAATTAAAAATGCAATAAATAAATCTGATGATAAATCAAGTCTGCTTAACACAGTTTGGGGCTTTTAATCATGTTTATATTGACCTGAGCAGAGATAAAGAGCTTACACTGATGTGTAGCTTGCAACTGAAGACATCAGCGAGAAATGTAGGTCAAGAGGGCAGCCAAGGTGCTGAGTTAGTCAGGCTGACAGAGTTAGTCGGTTAAACATCCGCTGTTACGTAGCTCTGACAGCCACTCGCTTTTAGCTGTCTGCTCACATACATTTAAAACACAAGGTCGCTTGATTTTTTCCATCAGAAGAGATCATGTAAATATAACTCTAACCAGACAACCAGAAAAGTGGGTCAATCTATTGGTAGCAAAGTTAACATTATGAAATTTTGTTTCATTAGTAAAGCACAGCACAGTATTGACATAATCAAATGTAAAGTTAGATCTGTCTAAATGATATTAAAAATATATGGCATGATTAACAGATGGTCTAAATTGACTGCATATTGGCTGCGTTTGCATAAGGCTGAGTTTGTCTTCTCCAGATCATCATGAAATGCCAGTTTTGCAGCTAATTTTAAAATATTATTTACAGGTCACTTACCAGGAAGCACATAAAGTCCAGAGCGAGGACGGTGGGAACCCCTCCGAAGGGCAGGCCCTGCAGTACGGTACTGCGGATCCGAGCTGAGTAGCAGTATTCTTTGGAAGCATTGTTGTAACAGTTGGCCTGACTCGTACAGGTCGGGTTCCCGAAACTCCACATCATCATGACCAGATGTTTTCACCTAAATCACTGCAACATCCTGATGAAGAACCTGAGGAAAACACAACATGGACAAGATCAATTTATACTCAAACTACACAGAGATCTAACATTCTAGAGCCAATTTTTTTTTTAAGAAAAAATATTTAAACAATTATAATTATTGGTTGACTGATATATTACCATGGATCTGCCAATATCTGACATATTTTAATTATCAGTTTCGGCCGATAGGCGTCAAAAACAGCTTTTATTTTGACAGCATTTGGAAATTACTTTTCTACCATATATAACATATAATATATACATTTAGACCATATATTCGTTTTTTTTTTTTTTTAATTATCGGTATATCGGTTTTATTAATGTCAATGGGACAATACTTTTATTCTTAATAATAGGGTTTATTGGTTGACTAATATATTTTCATATATCAGCTGATATTTGCCATTTTCAATTATCGCTATCGATATCGGTACGGGTGGATAACCAAAACTAGCAAGTACAACCCGCCCAATATTTATACCATAGTTTAATGGAAACCTATTCTATTAATTAATATTTTAAATCGAACTTTTTTTTATAAGCGCTGCCCTCACGTGTGAACCGAATGGACCAGTTACCAGCACAATATGATAGAAGTGCACATCTAATTGTGCACGAGCAGCGCGCGAATCACTGTATACTCTGCACGCGTCCAAAAGTGCGCTCGAAAAGTGTGACAAGATTAGCGTGAGCAATTCCTATCGTGAAGATTATGGTAAAATGTGCGATCTATCTGAATTCTGTTGAGAAACTGACACGTAACATTATCTTAAAACGGCAAATAAACCAAAAAGACTGCCGAAAAGAGAAGAAAACAATACTCTACCAGCACTAACGTATATCTTTTCTCATGACCACCTTTACTAGAATTCAGTTTTATTTTCAGTTTTATTGAAGGCTTATTTATTGTGGTAATGTTGTCTAACTTGTTGTAAAATGTATAATAGTTCATCTGTTAAGAGAATAGAGTTTTCCTATAGAATTATATTAAAACTGTGGCATATCTATTTTTTCTAAATGTACAGGCTGCTGTTTTTCATAACAAATTCATATAGATTAACAATAAAAAGGTCATTAATGGCCTGGTAAAGATAAATACAGTACATACTACAGATAAGAACTATATGGTACACTTTTATAAGAGCAAGTATAATACAGTCAAGCCATGTGTATAAAACCTTGCCTTTACATATTCCAAGAGCCCAGTGAACTGAAATAAACAATATCAATATAAGAAAATGTTAAGTTAGATGGACTTTACCATGCCATGCTATGCTGAATTAGAACATATTGTCAAACTATAGACTGTAAATGCCTAAATAATATAAAATACATTATATATCCTATGTAAACAAGCAATTGTTAACTAGAATGTTACTTTATTGCAGTTATGCTATCAACCAGCTTTGCTTGTGTGGGTTATTTTACAAAAATAAACATATAGCCTAAGCCAGTGGTTTTCAGTCCTGGTCCTGGGGACCCACTGCTCTGCACATTTTGTATGTCTCCCTTATCTGACACACTCAATTCAATTCATGGATCTCTCTTCTAATGAGCTGATGATTTGAATCAGGTGTGTTAAATAAGGGAGACACACAAAGAGCAGTGGGAGGATTGAAAACCACTGGCCTAAGCAAACAAACCAATTAATAAACTTTATGGGGGAGCATGACCTGGGAATCGACTAAAACAGTTCACGCTTCAACCCCCCCAAAGTTCAAACCAAAACTACGCCCTTGTTGATAAGTGTCAAAACAACTTTTATTTTCACAGAAATGAGATAAGACCATTATTTTTTAAAGAAAAAACAACTCAATATTTAAACTTTAAATATTTAAAAGTTTAAATATATACTTTTAAATATAAATAATAATAGTACTTATTGGTTATCCGATACATTACCATAGATCGGCCATTATTTGTCCATTTTTTTCAAGTATTAGTATTGGCTGATAAGCGTCAATAAAAGCTTTTATTTTGACAGTGCTAAGAATGGCAACACCTGAGTGCAGATGTGCACTCATCTTTAAATCATTGATTTCAAACTAAGCAAACTAGTCATGCTTTTAATTATTTCTTTGTAAAATACAGAATCAAGCAGTTTTGCTTTGCTTTTTTTTTTTTTTTTTTTTTACAGTGTCATTTTTTCATATTGATTAATTTTACAATTTATGATTATTATATATACACACATTTTACATATCTTATATGCATCACATATTTTTAATACGTGCAATCGGAAAAAAACACTAATAATAATTATAATAAATATCCTTATTTAACTTATTATTATTATTATTATTATTATCATCAATACTGTGGCAAAGCTGTACAAATCCTCATTCTCTGGCTTTTCTCCAACATTTCCCTCAACGTTTGGAGAGCTCAAATGGACAGTCATCATCCTCTCATCGGCACTGAGACAACAATCAGATATGAACGCAGTCAGCATCATCTGACAGTTTCCTCGCCCTCATACTGTGTGCGGTTATATAACACAGATCGTTCTGACGCAATGGAACACTAGACATTCGTTTGATGAGCGTCCAACTCCTCTCCTCTGTCTGAATCACCCACTCGTCCCAGCGCTCACCTGCTCTCACACACTCCACCGGCAACAGCCATTCCCCCTGTGGCACTGCACCGCCAACACCTTGGCAGGAACCATGGGAAATCTAAACAGCCCACACAGATCCGCGGCACTAAAAACAGGACGGATCATTTCAGCTACATCTAAAAACTGATTTCAGGCAAGCACAGGGGAGTTGAGTGTTTGCACAGCACCGGTGACAGACATTTGCGTGGGAGTTTTCTGACTGAAGCGAAACGGATGTCAAACTGCTAATGATCTGAGGTTGTGGGTTCGAACACATGTAGATACATTCAATGCACTGTTACTGAGATGGATAATTGTTTTACATACAGTAACTAGTATCAGACGACAATTTGCTGCAATCACTAGTTCAAACGTGGTTGGACAGCATCTACAGTACACAACTGAGCTGGCCTCCATGCAATTTCTGAGAGTCAGTGTACACAGGTGTATCAGTCCATCACGTTTACATAAAGAAGTGCTTTTGAGGAAGAAGTCCCTGCTGGAATTGTGCCATCAAAATCATTTGAAAGATTTTCAGTAAATAGTACTACGATTTGGAACTGTTCCTAATACAAAACTATCAAATGCAGTTAAATTGACTTTTATTATGCTTTTGTGTTTTCAACAAGCCTAGTTATAATTTACTAACTTTTTTATTCTGAGCTGAACTAAATTAAATAGAATAAAATATATTATAATATATATTAAATGTCCTGCTAAGAGAAATGGACTCTATCAGACTCTGGACTTTGACAGCAATGAGAACCGTTTTTGATACTTATCTGCTTATACCGTTCATTTAAAAATGTCAAATATCGGCCAATATATGGTAATAAATTTGGCCAACCATTACATAGTATTATTATCCCATGGCTGTCAAAATAAAAGCTAGTTTTTGATACTTATCGGCCAATAACGATAATGTAATAGCAATTTTTGGTTGACCAATACATTTTCATATATTTGCCGATATTTGCCATTTTTTAATTATTGGTATCAGCTGATGAGTGTCAAAAACAGTTTTTATTTTTTAGTTTTGTTTTTTTTTAAAGAAAATAAGTATTTATTAATAATGAAAATTAAAAAATGGCAACCAATAAGTATTATTATTATTACTTACGTTTACACTTATCGACCAATACCGACAATATATAAAATGTCAAATATGGGCCAATATACAGTAATATATAAGCCAACAAATAAGTATAAATATTTAATCTTTTTCTTTTCTTGAAAAGTTGTCTTATTCCATTGCTGTCAGCATAAAAGCCATTTTTGACACATCGGCCGACACCAATAATGTAATAGTAATTACTGGTTGACCAAAATATTACCATACATTTGCTGATATTTGATATTTTTAAACTATTGGTATTGGCCGATAAGTGTTTATTTTGACAGCAATGGGATAAGACCATTATTCTAATTAAAAAATATAATAATACAAAATTATTGATACCGATAATTGGAAAAATTACAATTAGTGCTATTATGAAGTATAAATATATAATTCTTTCTTGTCCCATTGCTGTCAAAATAAAGGCCATTTTTGACACTTGTCCCATTGCTGTCAAAATAAAGGCCATTTTTGACACTTATTGGCTGATACTGATAACTGAAAAATGGCAAATATCGGCCGATATATGGTAATATATCAGCAAACCAATAAGTACTATTAATTTAAGTATAAATATATATATATTTTCCTTTCTAAATTAGTCCAATAATGTAGTAATAATTATTGGTTGACCAATATATTATCATATATTTGATATTGATGTAAGTGTCAAAAACTGCTTTTAAAAAAAAAAAACTCAACAAACGTAATTTAAAAATACGTACAAATTAACCTACTAAAATATGAGATCGATAATATATAATTTTATTTAAGCTTGCCTTCGTATAATACAATTTTGGTATAATGCTTAGATTGCTCATGTACTTGAATGGAACAATTAATCATTTTCATAGATGAATTCAAGAATTCAAAGCTTTGTTTTTAGCTATACAGACTGTAGATATATAAAAAGAGGCCAGGAGATTGTTTGATATTCCCCTTTCTATGGAAAAAAAAAAAAAAGTCTAATTTTCATTTGGGTTTGAGACAATTATGACTATTATTCTTTTTGGGTGAACTACTCTACATTAAGTGGGATTATACAGGTCCTTCTCAAAAAATTAGCATATTGTGATAAAGTTCATTATTTTCTGTAATGTACTGATAAACATTAGACTTTCATATATTTTAGATTCATTACACACAACTCGAAGTAGTTCAAGCCTTTTATTGTTTTAATATTGATGATTTTGGCATACAGCTCATGAAAACCCAAAATTCCTATCTCAAAAAATTAGCATATCATGAAAAGGTTCTCTAAACGAGCTATTAACCTAATCATCTGAATCAACTAATTAACTCTAAACACCTGCAAAAGATTCCTGAGGCTTTTAAAAACTCCCAGCCTGGTTCATTACTCAAAACCGCAATCATGGGTAAGACTGCCGACCTGACTGCTGTCCAGAAGGCCATCATTGACACTCTCAAGCAAGAGGTCTGTGGGAAGGAAAAAGTGTGGCAGAAAACGCTGCACAACGAGAAGAGGTGACCAGACCCTGAAGAAGATTTTGGAGAAGGACCGATTCCAGACCTTGGGGGACCTGCGGAAGCAGTGGACTGAGTCTGGAGTAGAAACATCCAGAGCCACCGTGTACAGGCGTGTGCAGGAAATGGGCTACAGGTGCCGCATTCCCCAGGTCAAGCCACTTTTGAACCAGAAACAGCGGCAGGAGCGCCTGTACTGGGCTACAGAGAAGCAGCACTGGACTGTTGCTCAGTGGTCCAAGGTACTTTTTTCGGATGAAAGCAAATTTTGCATGTCATTCGGAAATCAAGGTGCCAGAGTCTGGAGGAAGACTGGGGAGAGGGAAATGCCAAAATGCCTGAAGTCCAGTGTCAAGTACCCACAGTCAGTGATGGTCTGGGGTGCCATGTCAGCTGCTGGTGTTGGTCCACTGTGTTTTATCAAGGGCAGGGTCAATGCAGCTAGCTATCAGGAGATTTTGGAGCACTTCATGCTTCCATCTGCTGAAAAGCTTTATGGAGATGAAGATTTCATTTTTCAGCACGACCTGGCACCTGCTCACAGTGCCAAAACCACTGGTAAATGGTTTACTGACCATGGTATTACTGTGCTCAGTTGGCCTGCCAACTCTCCTGACCTGAACCCCATAGAGAATCTGTGGGATATTGTGAAGAGAAAGTTGAGAGACGCAAGACCCAACACTCTGGATGAGCTTAAGGCCGCTATCGAAGCATCCTGGGCCTCCGTAACACCTCAGCAGTGCCACAGGCTGATTGCCTCCATGCCACGCCGCATTGAAGCAGTCATTTCTGCAAAAGGATTCCCGACCAAGTATTGAGTGCATAACTGAACATAATTATTTGAAGGTTGACTTTTTTTGTATTAAAAACACTTTTCTTTTATTGGTCGGATGAAATATGCAAATTTTTTGAGATAGGAATTTTGGGTTTTCATGAGCTGTATGCCAAAATCATCAATATTAAAACAATAAAAGGCTTGAACTACTTCGAGTTGTGTGTAATGAATCTAAAATATATGAAAGTCTAATGTTTATCAGTACATTACAGAAAATAATGAACTTTATCACAATATGCTAATTTTTTGAGAAGGACCTGTAGCTACCAGATGGAGACATGCAATGGAAAGTGCATTTAAACTGTGTTCCTTCAGCGTGTCCAGTCTGGAGGAGAAACACAGATAATACATGAGCACTAATCCTGAAAACCCTGGCTATGTGAAACAGATTGTGCTACATCACAGTGTTGCTGCCAGTAACGGCCGAAGATGACTGGATCAGCGCTGAAGAGACATGATCCAACCCCTGGCACTGTCCGAACACAGCACACGAGCGGCTAACGGGCTCGATCTGCCCACTGAGACTCAGTATGACCCAGGCTTAGTGGAGAGAGAGAGAGAGAGAGAGAGAGAGAGAGAGAGAGAGAGAGAGAGAGAGAGAGAGAGAGAGAGAGAGAGAGAGAGAGAGAGAGAGAGAGAGAGAGAGAGAGAGAGAGAGAGAGAGAGAGAGAGAGAGAGAGAGAGGATAAGAAGGTGAGGTCGGGCTGCAGCGGCACTGCGGTAGATTGTTCTGCTAAACTGGCCTCAACACTCCCTCAGTCACACAAGAGCCCTTACGAACACCTAGTATGCTGCCTACATAGACAGCATCACAAACACACTACTGCAGTACTGTTATTGCTGTATGAAGGAAAATTATTAAACATTATTATATTATTCTATATTTTTGTTTAAAATATAGAATCATTTAAATTTAAATTAGTAGACAAATCTAAATTTGTAAAATTAATTTGTAAATAATGTATATATACATATAAAAGGTATTGCTAAAAGATCTGTAGTGCCAAGTACAAACTGAACCCATGGCTGTCTGACCAAAAACCATTTTAAATACTTATATGCGGATTTGCATGTGCATTGTAAAGTTCTTGTCAAAATATTCATCCAAGTAAGAAATTAAATGCAAACAGCTTGTTTTGCAGTGAAATGACACCAAATGAACCTTAATATTAAACAACAATATTGAGAGAAAAAAAAAAACATTGACGAAAAAAACCCCACCATGTTTACTTGAAGACTACATGATATTATTCATTTTCAACCTAAACGAGTTTAACAGAAGGCAACAATATAATTAGTACAATTACATGTATAAATATAAATATTGAATAAATATAAAAACATAAAAAATATGATATTTCAGCATCCGCAATAGGCACATTGCAGAATGTGCGATGTTTAGTACTGATCGTTACATTTATACTGATTGTTTTCTTTGCTCATACACAGACACCTTGCCTACACCAGACGCGACAGCTGTTGTGTCGCGCTGCCTGCGCCACAACATCTAAAGTGAAAGTCTAAAGAGACAAAAGCGACTGTTGCATATCATTTGAACTTTGTGTGAGTACACATAAACGGAACGCGACAGTTTACGGTCGGGTATTTGACGTGCCACATCCAGTGTAGGGAGCATCATTATAATGACTTCTACAGTATTTTGCTGCGTCGCTTCGCTCGTGTCCAGCGCAGACAGCATCATTGATTATAATGAGTTCTACCGCATTTGGTGCGTTGTGCCACTCGCGTCCAGGGTAGACCCGGTGAAAGCCACGCCGATGCATGTGAACACAGAATTCCGTTCACAACCGCGGCTATTTTGTGCCTGAAATTACACATACGCGCGAAACTATGTCAAAATGCAGGTCTCTGAAAGTATCCTTAAACACAGTTGCTTACACTGTAAAAAATTATATGATGAAAACATCATGACAGCTTATGTTTTAAAGTTACTTTAACTCATAAAAATAAGTTTAGCAATTTCAACTTTTATTTATAAGTTAAACGAGATTCAACTTAGTTTTAAAAGTCAGTTTAATGAATACTGAAATTCAATGAGCCCAGTTAAGTTAAATGAATGTAACTTTTTAAGTTATAACTTATTGGCACTAACCGGCAAGATTTCTAAACAAGGATTAATGCGCATGAGTCAAATTTGAATATAGATTCAATATTAAAGTCCATTCCACCAACAAAAAAAAAAAAAAAAAAAACACGTATGCAGCAAATTTAAACACTAGACAATTTTTAACACATGAAGAGTTCTTATAATGAAACACCAAACAAGGGGACAGGCAGACTACATAGCGAACTAACTAAATGGCGGAGGAACGTCAAACGAACAACTCATTTAACTTTGAAGCTATCGGTTCGTTGGGCTGGTGAAGGAGGAGGACTATTCAGCGTGCTGCGGACGAGGTGAGTAAACGCTTGTCTAACGTAATATTGCGGAGGTAATCGTTAAGTTTAGCAGAATTAACTTGTAAATATAACAAAAAAAACATATTTTCAGTTAAGTTCTCTCGCTGTCTTTGCATAAGTGTTTATCCCCAAGCAATGCGTATTGTAGTTTCCTTTTGATATAGTGGCATCTGCACTGCAAATTATGAGGTACAGGACACAAATATTTTCCTCTGCCTTTTAAATTTCTTTAAGATGTACAATTTGATCGAATTTAAGTGCATTTTACCAATAAAGCGCGTATATGTAGGCGCTGCAGGCCACTCTGAGGCGCGAAAATATGCGCGCTATTTGCAATTTTAGTCCGGTCAGTCAGGCATCTTGTGGGTGAGTTGGTGTTAGTTTCTGAGTAAGAACTAGTAAGGAGTTTATTCTGATGTTCATTTTAATAAACCGCTTATGTATAAGTTATAGTGCTTGAGTACGCATTTGGTATATATCTGGTTTTGTCAGTAAAGACGATATTAAAACTGGATGAACATATGAAACACCATAATGTCATTTAAGACATATTTTAAACCGTTATTTATTTTGTCTATTTGTGGCTGTCGTGGTTAATGCAGCTAAATTTAAAATGCGTAGTCAGCAGACGCCATTTTGAGCATTAACGTAAAACGTTACCCTGATTACACGGGTGAAAAGTAGCTGAGGAGAGGGTGCATAGCTCATCGTCCCATAACATAAAATTATATTTTTGATCAAAAATGACATAAAACTGAGATGAGACATAGTTGCTGAAAACTGCATAGCTTGTAAGATCATAAAAATGTAATGCGATGCACTGCCTCAAATGTTTTGTGAAGTTTTGGAGATAAGAGGTTTCAACCTGACAGTGACAATATATTGCATATGCAAGTTTATGGTATTGCTTACAGAAGTAACTGTACCGAAAATAAATTGTTGAATGAATGAATCATATTTTAATCCTGCACAAAATATAAATGTGTTGTGTAGATATTTGGGCATGACTGTAATGTAACTGGCAAGTAATTAACAAATGTCATGTTTACCTTCCTTTGTCACATAACTGAGGGGTGACCATCCACTTCAATTATTTGTTTTTCTAGACAGCACAGATTATTAATAGGCTGTTGTATGTGTTGTGTGTATTTTTGCTTGTGTGTATTTTTTTTCAATGTGTTACAAGTCTTTTCTCTTTTTACAGGCACACTCTGGCACATTGGCAGTGTTTAAGACTGGATGATAATTTCCCATTATAAAAACAGTCATGGACGTGGAAGACGGGGTTTTGTTTGTATTTATTCATCCTGTTTAAAAAGATCTGGATCTTCAACATGTGGATCAACTGGTGATACTGTTACTTTTTCCCTGAGACAACAAGAAATCATTGGTGATGACGAGCCACCAATTGCTGAGATCCTTAACAGATGGCCAGCTTTATTTACTGAGCGTCAGGTACTCATTTACATTAGACCAAAATATAGGTCAAGTATTTTAGAAGTGGATAGCTTGGCTGTGACTAATTGAATCTGGCAAAATTTGAGTAGGTTTTTGCATATTCATGTATAATCTTAAAAGCATATATGTTAAACTAATATCTAATGTATTATACATCACATTGAGCAATGATTTGGTTTGTTTTACTGTCTGTTTCTTTAGATTATGGCAGAATTCAAGAGGGTCCTCAACACAGACCTTTTGCAGTTGTTTCTCGATGGGCTTGATGACTTGGTCCCAAGACTGATGGAGGAGTACAAAACAGAAAGCCAGGGGTATCGGAGAAACCAGCACTCAAAAGGATTTTTGAGTGCCTTGACAAAGAAGTAAGTGGAGAAACTATAAAAAAAAAATCAATTCTGTATTGTTTAAATTTAGACAAATGTGCAGTTCACCCCAAAAATTTAAATTGTGTTGTTAATTATCAACCCATATGTCATTCCAGACCTGTAAAACCTTTGTTTATCTTCTGAACACAAATTAAGATATTTTTGATTAAATCCAAGAGAATTCTGACCCACCATGGGAATACCCAAGATCAAGGCACAGAAATATAGTATGGACAGCGTTAAAATAATGTGACATCAGAGGTTTAACCGTATTTTTTTTTTTTTTTTTTACAATTCTTCTCTTCCCTGTCATTGTCTGCTGCCATTCCTGGAAGTAGTTTTGTAGCCTCATAAAATTACTGTTGAACCACAGATGTCACTATTTTAACAATGTCCATACTACCTTTCTGGGGCTTGATGCTGGTAGTTCCCTTGTTGTCTCTGCAGAGTTAGAAAGCTCTTGGATTTCATCAAAAATATTGTTCCATATATTGTTCAATATTGTTGAACTTGTGTTCCAAAGATGAATGAAGGTCTTGTGCGTTCGGAACGACATGAGGGTGAGTAATTGACAGAAATTTTATTTTTGGGTGAATTATCCCTTTCTGAAGATTTCAGAATTTAATCATTATTTCAGCAATTAAAAAGTTTTATGTGTTGTAATTATGGCCCGGGTTCTTTTAAACCTACGGCTGATGATACAGCATGGTAGTTTAAGAAATGAAAACCTACACACTGCATCAACCAAGGTTAAAAGAATCTGAGCCAATCATAAAACAGGCCAGAAACATAATAATCACTGCAATAATGATCCCAGTCCTTGATTTTTAAGTGTAATAGAGCAGAGGTCCTCAACCCTGTTCCTTGAGATCTACCTTCCTGCAGAATTCAGCTCCAACCCTGATCAGAAACAACAGAACCAGCTAATTAAGACCTGAAGGAGCACTTGATAATTAGACACAGGTGTGTCTGAACAGGGTTGGAAATAAACTCTGCAAGAAGGTAGATCTCCAGGAACAGGGTTGGGCACCCCTGCTATAGAGAAACTCTTCATTTGTTATTTGAGAAGCAGGTACTCGTTGAAGCAGCAAAGGGAAACATTAGGCCATTACTGTTTGTGTTCCATCAAGCTTATAATTGTATAATATATGTAGAGTAACCAACTGTTTGTATTATTTACAATGTTTTTCTTATTTTGAAGGTTCATGGTGAGACATTGGATGTCAGTATGAAGAACATGCAAACAGGACTCCTGATAGGCCATGAAGGTGAACTGGAGGACGTTTTTCCAAAGGACATCTTCAGTGTGGGAATTGTGGTGGAGGAGAAGATTGTATTATACAAGTGTTTCTGATAGCAGTATGTTTATACCTAACATATGGCAAAGAAATGTCCTTTTCAGTCATTGGCTGTGTATTACTGCTGATTGTAGTAGAATATAATGTATAGATGTTTCTTGTTTACCACAAGTGTTTGTCACTTTTATAAAGTTGCTTAAATCTTTTTCAGGCATAGCTGTGTATTACTACTGTAGTATATTATATACTATTGTAATATGTGTATGTGTATTTCATATATGTGACCCTGGAGCACAAAACCAGTCCCAAGACGCTGGGGTATACGGTATTTGTAGCAATAGCCAAAAATACATTGTATGGGTCAAAATTATGAAAAAAAAAAAAATTAGGTTATTAAGTGAAAATCATGTTCCATTAAGATATTTTGTACCGTAAATGTATTAAAACTTAAATATTGATTAGACATATGCATTGCTAAGAACTCCATTTGGACAACTTTAAAGGCAATTTTCTCAATATTTTTATTTTTTTGCACCCTCAGATATTGTCCGATCCTAACAAACCATAAACAATGAAAAGCTTATTTGTTCAACTTTCAGATGATGTATAAATCTAAATTTGGAATAATTGACACTTATGACTGGTTTTGTGGTCCAGGGTCACATATATGAATTTTTCAAGTTTACCACAAGTTTTTCAGATGTTTTTTTTTTAAATAATTTTTATGAATGTTTATGAAACTTGGTGTATTCTCCATAATTCAGGCTGTGTTTAATTCTACTGTTACACAACATATTTAATTTGATAATTTATTTTACAGTATGTTCACTCACAGATGCTTGTTTTTCAAGCTTATCTAGGTGAATAAAATAAAATTGAAATGTTGCATCAAACAATGGTTGCAGTATTTTCTTATCTGTATCTCTAAAAGACTTAAAGGTTTACATTATAATAACTAGAAAATGTATGTTAAATTGCCATTTAAATTAAATACCTAAATTGATTCCACTAGTCAGGACAAGTGAACATAACACACTTTAGTAAGTAATTACTTTTTTTAACTTGACCTAATTAGTTAAAACAACTAATACTGTAAAGTTCAGTCAACTTACAGGGAGCAATTCAGCACTTATCAGGATTTAAAAACGTGAGTTGAAATGACTTTTATTGGTAATTTGTTTATACTTAAAAACTTAAGGCAGCCACAAAACTTAAGTTCTTAAGTTGAAATAGGTGAAAATTTTTTACAGTGTAGGTGAAGGTAAACAATTGAGAAATGGATGTGTAACAGGTTCACAGCAGTTTAATGTTCCTGAGACTTTGTCATGAATGTTAATCAAACAGCAAAATCACTTTTGTAGCTTTAACACAGATCAATTAATAACATTTATACAGTGAAGAATATGCAGTGCTATTTTACGTTTAATTATTCAATATCTGTACCTAAATACTGTTAGACTTACCTGAAAAATATAAACAGTGTTTTATTTTATTTGTATCTTTGTTCTCTTATCCATGTTTGTAATTTGTTTATTTCCAATGCTGATTTACTCACCTATACAATTACCCCAATATTCTTTCCATAGAGCTATTCAAGTAATCTGGTGTTTTTTTTTTCTTCATATAGCAATATTTATCGCAGAAAAACAAAATATCGCAATGTGATTTTTTTCCAATATCGTGCAGCCTTAATACTGACGTATTTCGTGCATACTGGTTCCGGCCCAGAAAACCTTTCTGCAGTGCAAATGCACGGAACTGTTCCAGAACGGACACAGGTCGGGAACCCGCATCGGGACCGCTGTTCTCCGTGCTTGCGCTTCAGATGTGTGCACTGCAATCAAACAGCGCGCAAGTTCTTTTGCTTCCTGCACTTAAATGGTTTAAAAATCACATTAAAATGTGAACTCTGTAATCGAAATGCACGCGTCTTATCGAATACCTGGTTATTGGACATTTTGAATTTCGATACCCAACCCTAGTCTCTTGTCGTCTCCGTGCGAATATGTGCTGTTAATGCAGCGTTAGAAAACTCGTCAGTTTTTTTTTTTTTTTTTTTTTTTTTTAACTTTCACTTTATATAGTGAATTGACTGAAGTTAAGACGTTCACCAGCATAACTATTGCACTAAGTTTACACGTTGCTTGTGTGATATCCATTGGCTCGCCTTCGTGGTTAAAAACAGAATTATTTCCTATATTGCGACGTAACCTTAATCTTAAATGCCAGAACACGTGAAAGATGAATTAACTCGGTATGCCACACTGCCTGAAACACGTCTCTATGCTTGTGCACGCTTCGGGTGCGAGTAACGAATTGAGTTCTGTTTCGTTTCTTCTTCTTGTGGTTTTAAATAGCTTTAACTTGTAAATTGGCAAAATAATCGAGACAGGGGTAGCTGCAGCCTGGAGCAATGGGTGTGCCGAAAGGTGGGGGCGTGCCTAAAGGTAGGGGCGTGCCAAAAGGTTTCACATTTCGTGAAAGCCTTGTTGGTATTAATTAATGAAAATGTCATTTTTCATGTTTATTCACAGTGCTTTAACTAATGTTAACAAATACAATTTTTAATTTACATTTACTTACTTGTATCCCAAAAAAATTATTGTAATTTGTTTTTGATTATTAGTAAACTAGAACCTGTGGAGTAGAATTCTGTAGAATTCGTGGTGGTGATGACATCAGTAACCCACGCCATGCAGAATTTGCAAAGGTATTTTCGAAAGTTATTCAAAATAATAATATTCTTAATATCATCAACACTGTTTTTACCAGGGTACGGCTCGCCTTAAGCTTTAATTAAACCTTTTGGCACGCCCCTACCCTTCGGTGAGACCAATGAGAAACCTTTTGGCACGCCCCCTTCCCTTCGGCGAGACCAATGAGAAGCCTTTTGGCACGCCCATTGCTCCAAGCTGCAGTTATCACTACTACGAATAATCTGCGAATCGGGCTGCGTTTCCCAAAAGCATGGTAAGAATAAATACAATGGTGCAATGGTGTTTGGTGTATTCAGATTTGTTTACAGTGTTAAAGTTCTAATGCTAAACATGGCCAAAGATTAACAAAAATATTTTGGACAAATGACAGAGAATATCTGTGTCGAAAATCTTACTTCCGAGTTGGTACAAGTTTCGGCTGTAACTCCTTATGTGAGCATTTCTCCTGGAAGCACGCCCGCGCACACGTCGACCAGAGGAGAGCAAGACCATGCCCATCAGCGCGCTTGCATCGCTTCACTGGGAAATCTTCGGCAGCGCTGCATAGAATTTGTTCGAGAATGTCTCAAAATAAGTTTGTTTTTGGATGTGACGCAAAGTTTACCGTGTTCAGCTTCCCAAGGAACCCAGCGGTATGCGAACAGTGGATGCAGTTTGTTTTTCTGGGGCAGCAACGGAGTGTAGCAAGTGCGTTTTTGTGTTCCTGTCATTTCAGTGACAAATGTTTTATAAACAAGGCCCAGGTCGGTGCTGGATTTGCACATCGTTTGCTATTAAAACATGGAGCGGTCCCAGTGATAAAAGATCCCAGTCATGTAAGTACAACTGCATCAGATTCCTGTCTTTTGTTGGAAATCAGCACATAAGTGCATATACCTTAAAGTAAACAACACAAAACATCCGCCCACAGCACGCCTCTAGGAGCTCGACTTTTTTTTTTCCCGGAGAGAATCGGAAAGCTGTTTTTTTCTTTTATAAATGTGATAAAACTAAAGACTTTTTGGAGATATTAAGGATACAGTACTACTCTATAGGTACTCAAGATTAACATGAGATTAAGTGAAACTGTTTATGTTATGTACCCTTTAAACGAACGCCACAGAAACGGCATCAAAAGAACGCATGCATGTTTTCTTAACTTGATAATTAAAAATCAACAGACTGATGAAAATGCGTGACATTTCACAACTTGCAGGACAAGGGGTGAAAATGCTGTGCGGTACAATGCAAAGCGGGACGGGTGGTCATCCTAGTTCAGAGACGAAACAGAACACGGACAAGTAAAGTGAACGTTTAACTTAAGATGTTACCCAAACGGTCAAATACATGCAAATATGTCAAAATCCGGCGTTTGGTGATTATTCGTGTAATCCTTTGTCAGTTATGTCTCAAATTAACTTAAACAGTTGAGAATGAAAATACGTGTGTAACAGTATATTGGATCCGTGCAGCTCTTAAAGCAGCCACAAGTAATATTCCTTCGGCGGTCTCTGTGGTTAATGTTAATCAAACAACATAAGACAAAGACAAAATCACTCGCTGCTCTTGACGGAGGGACTTTTGTAGTTTTTATAAGAAACAAGGCATGTTTAATTCTTATAGTGAAAAGTATGCCGTTTTATTTTATATATTGTTTTATTTTATAAAAACGCTTAATATCGGCAACGATAAACGATCGACCCCTAGTGTAAATCTTCTGTTTCTGTTCTGAAGCAGCATCACTCATGCAATCAGAAACACACAGCTTGAAGAGACACAATCAAGCACCCAACAAAATAATCACAGACAACAGAGAGCTACTGAATAATAATAATAAAAAAAAAACAGGCAAAGCACAACACAGATGTCTAATAAATGGCGTTTTAGCACAGCTAGAAACAGACAACCTGTCAAGGTCAGAGAGTGCTCAGGTTATCTAAAGATGCAATCCAATAATGTCTTGAACGTCTGGGAAAAACAAAAAGGTTCAATAAAAGACTCAGCTCATTGTCTTTACAGCAAGACATGTGGTCATTAGTATTCTCAAATCATCAATGGAAAACAAACGGCGCAAAGCTGTGAGTGAAACTAATGCTTTCTTCAAACCAGATGGCAGTGCAATTATTTCCATTCATTCAAAGCTTAACAAATCATAATCCATATGCAATACAGCTCAGTAGGATTCCAGAAATAAAAATGACATTCAAGATTAAAATGATTAAGATTTTGAAAGACAGATGGTTCTTAAATGTCAGAAATCTTTAAGTACACATGATTACATAAGACTCGAAAGACCGTTTGATGAGTACTCATCATGAGCCATTTTCAGGTCAAGTCAAATATAATCGGAAATTATGACTGATCGGTGGGAATTTAATTTGACTGAGTCAGCTGGGAGTTTCGGTGACTAATGGTGAGTGCGTCAAGCTGGGAATTTAATAACATCTCCAAATGATTCAGTGAGTCATTTGACTGATTCAGACTCATCATTACAAACAACTGAATGAATCAAACTACATTGGTCATGCTGAGTGTTTGCTGTTGTACCCAACAAAAAGATGTGCATCTATCTATCTCAATATAAAGGTGTTGCCCATTTACAGTTTCTGTATTATAATGGCTAACAGATCCAAATGAATAATCATTCTGTTATTAATTATAAAATATCATATTAATTATAAAATACATAAATTAATATAAAAGATGTGCTGTCTTTTTATAGTCTTTGTCTTAAGATCCATGTGTTAAAAATTAGTTTTGATAAAATAATCAAAAATAATAATAAAAAAGGTAGATATAAACTAAATATTTAGTTCTGATCAAATAAATAAAATTATATAAAATAAATAAAACATTATAGAACTAAAAAAACACGTATAATAAAATAAATGATAATATAAAATAAAATAATAAAAATAACAAAAAAAAAAAATAAATATAAATCTAAAGATTTGCTTTCTATTTTAAGTCTGTCTTAACCAACAGAACCAAGTGTTACAAAACAAATTTAGTTCTGATAAAATAAAAATAACACAATTAAAACAAATAAAATAAATATAATCACTAACATATGTAAAATGTAAAAAAAAAAAAAACATTTTGTGCTAATAAAATAAAAATAAAATTATCTAAAATAAATAAAACATAATAGAACTAAAATAACAAATATAATAAAATACAATAATATACAGGTCCTTCTCAAAAAATTAGCATATTGTGATAAAGTTCATTATTTTCTGTAATTACTGATAAACATTAGACTTTCATATATTTTAGATTCATTACACACAACTCAAAGTAGTTCAAGCCTTTTATTGTTTTAATATTGATGATTTTGGCATACAGCTCATGAAAACCCAAAATTCCTATCTCAAAAAATTAGCATATCATGAAAAGGTTCTCTAAACGAGCTATTAACCTAATCATCTGAATCAACTAATTAACTCTAAACACCTGCAAAAGATTCCTGAGGCTTTTAAAAACTCCCAGCCTGGTTCATTACTCAAAACCGCAATCATGGGTAAGACTGCCGACCTGACTGCTGTCCAGAAGGCCATCATTGACACCCTCAAGCAAGAGGTCTGTGGGAAGGAAAAAGTGTGGCAGAAAACGCTGCACAACGAGAAGAGGTGACCGGACCCTGAGGAAGATTGTGGAGAAGGACCGATTCTAGACCTTGGGGGACCTGCGGAAGCAGTGGACTGAGTCTGGAGTAGAAACATCCAGAGCCACCGTGTACAGGCGTGTGCAGGAAATGGGCTACAGGTGCCGCATTCCCCAGGTCAAGCCACTTTTGAACCAGAAACAGCGGCAGAAGCGCCTGACCTGGGCTACAGAGAAGCAGCACTGGACTGTTGCTCAGTGGTCCAAAGTACTTTTTTCGGATGAAAGCAAATTTTGCATGTCATTCGGAAATCAAGGTGCCAGAGTCTGGAGGAAGACTGGGGAGAGGGAAATGCCAAAATGCCTGAAGTCCAGTGTCAAGTACCCACAGTCAGTGATGGTCTGGGGTGCCATGTCAGCTGCTGGTGTTGGTCCACTGTGTTTTATCAAGGGCAGGGTCAATGCAGCTAGCTATCAGGAGATTTGGGAGCACTTCATGCTTCCATCTGCTGAAAAGCTTTATGGAGATGAAGATTTCATTTTTCAGCACGACCTGGCACCTGCTCACAGTGCCAAAACCACTGGTAAATGGTTTACTGACCATGGTATTACTGTGCTCAATTGGCCTGCCAACTCTCCTGACCTGAACCCCATAGAGAATCTGTGGGATATTGTGAAGAGAAAGTTGAGAGACGCAAGACCCAACACTCTGGATGAGCTTAAGGCCTCATTTCTGCAAAAGGATTCCCGACTAAGTATTGAGTGCATAACTGAACATAATTATTTGAAGGTTGACTTTTTTTGTATTAAAAACACTTTTCTTTTATTGGTCGGATGAAATATGCTAATTTTTTGAGATAGGAATTTTGGGTTTTCATGAGCTGTATGCCAAAATCATCAATATTAAAACAATAAAAGGCTTGAACTACTTCGAGTTGTGTGTAATGAATCTAAAATATATGAAAGTCTGATGTTTATCAGTACATTACAGAAAATAATGAACTTTATCACAATATGCTAATTTTTTGAGAAGGACCTGTATAAATATAAAGATGTGCTGTATATTTAGTCTCTGTTTTCACTAACAGATCCAGATGTAAAAAAAAGAAACATTTAGTTCTTACAAAATAAAAAACTAAAATAAAACAACAATACATACATAAAAAGATGTCCAACCCAGTTATAGTCTTTGTCTTCACTAACAAATCCAAATGTAAAAAAGAAACATTTACTTCAATAAAAATAATAATAAATTACATGTACATACATGTGTATTATATATATATTTTTTTTTTAATTATTTATTTATTTATTAGGGCTGTCAAATGATTCATCGTGATTAATCGCATCCAAAATAAAAGTTTGTTTACATACTATGTGTGTTTACTTTGTAATTTATTATGTACATATAAATACACACACATACATATATATATATATATATATATATACACACACACACACACACACACACACACACACATATATATATTTATAACTGTATGCAATTTAGATTATAAATAAATATAAATATTTTAGATATAAATCTAAAATATTTCTCCTTAATATATACATGCATGTGTGTATATTTACATAAATATACACAGTACACAAATATATAGTATGTAAACAAACTTTTATTTTTGATGCAATAAATTGCGATTAATTATTTGACAGCACTAATGTATATAAAAAAATAAAACGGGTCTAAATCTAAAGATATAGTCTGTCTTCACTAACAGATCCAAATGTTCTAAAATAAAATAAATAATAAAACATATGTGAAAATCTGTTTTTTAACTCTAGCATCTCATAAAAAAGGGTTTCATTAAAACTGTAAAAGCAAGATCAGCCCATGAGAGATGTGACTGTTGCCATGGAAACAGGAAGAGGTCTGTTTTGAGTTTTGTAGGCAGAGGCTCGATTTACTCCATCATCCCAGACTTCATCATTTTCACCTTGTTCAATCTTTTTCTTGGGAAATCAGTTCATATGATCAGTTTGGTTCAAAGCTTCCAAAACGTTACTGAAAATAACAGTTCACTCAAAAATAAAACTTCGCACTGACTTTTCTTATTTCTCAGAGCACAAAAGAAACAAATCTGAAGGCTTTTCATCCAACTACAATGCACCAGAGCTGAAGCGCTTCAAGCTCAAAGAGCATGAAAAAATTCAAATTTATCCTTTTATGTTTAGTGGAAAGACAAGGAGGAGTAAATGATGACTTCTCTGAAAAGCCTATGGAGAAACGTACAAAAAAAAAGAGACCATAAACTGAAACTGGTGTCAGCATGCTTGGCAAATCAGGTTTTCATAGGGAATTCCGGGATGCATCTATATCCCGTTAACAATAACCTGTCAAGATGATGATTTTTGGCATCCAGCATGAACTTATAAGTCTGATTCGCAATCCGCCCTTCAGAAAATAAACACAGAGGATCGGTTTCGATTTCGCCGGGTCTCATTCAGAGTTCAGCCGGATCTTCTTGAGCTCTTGGATGCGTTTGGACGAGATGAGATTGTTCTGAAATACAGTGTCGAAAAACAGCCAAGAGCTCGGCATTAAATATAAAGGCAGCGTTGGTGTAATGCATTCCCTTAAGAATACAGCTTGAGCTTGGCTGCACTTTTTTATTCATACTCTTTATGTTTATTTATTTACGCTGAACCCACTAACCTACTTAAAGTTATAAAAAGCAAAATGATGTTTCTATTTTCTCGTACTATTGTGCCAAAAAGAGGAACAGGGAACAGAGAAGAAGCTGGAATGAGAAAAATGGGTGACAATCCAGATATCAATTTGGTAGATTTTTACCACTGAAAATGCATAACGCGTTAAGTAATTTGAATGGACTTAAAATCAATAAAGCATTGCATTTTCCTGTATCCCTAGTTGACTCACAAAAATGGGAGAGAAAAAAGTAAGTGGAGTATCCGGTTAATGATCTAATTGATGTAATGATATGTTTCCAGTCCAGCACATTTTAATTGTGTTTCATGCCATATATTTTTAATACTGCTCTCAACATCTTCTATGAAGTTTATATAGAGTCATGAATCACTTAAATGCTAACAAAGAGTTTGTGGTCTGACTTATGCTCTCAAATTCAATCTGTTCTGACTATCCATGAGAAACACAATTACGACGAAACAAAGGATATGAGTAGAAGGGAGAGAAGATGAAGACAATGACAAAGAAACCATGAAAAGAAGAACAACGACATGAATTACAACAAAAAGAAGAACATAGCTGCAAGCAGCAATTACGGAAGCATTAGACCAACTGCAGCAATGAGTAATTAAAGCCATTTTAAGGTGATTTTAGTCAAAATGGGTGAAAAATCACGAACAACCACTAGTAATATGATTTAATCGGTTATCACTTTTGACCACAAGGTGGCACTGTCTCAAAGCATTTTGAGCACTTTCAGGTCATAGTTTTGACGGTACATACAATGGTTTATTCAGGGGAGGGGCCATGGGGGCGCATTGAAGTTTTATATAACTTTTTTTTTGTTCAATAGATTTTGGTATCATCTTTCAGTGTTAGGACAGACTGGGTTCGACGTTAGCTCCTAGACAAAGGTAATGCATTTACATTTATTCATTTAGCCTACACTTTTATCCAAACGACTTACAATTGAGGAATACAATACAGCGATTCATATTAAAGAGGCAAATAAACAGTGCTGTGCTCGTAATAGCATTCTTAATAGACATCTTTTGTTTGCCTAACTGTTTTAACTATTAAAATAGTTCAGTTTTGTATGAAATGGCAAAGATATTATATTTTGTTTCGCCATTTAATTACGTTAAATTAGAAAAATGTTTAGAGTATTTTTTGTTGTTGTTGTTGTTGTTGTTGTTGTTGTTGTTCGTTAAATGTAAGTTGTTATTTTTATAAGTAACAAGCAGCCGGCGGCAGACAGTGAATTGGTCATAGCCAATGTTTGATCAATTTAGCTTTCTCAAATCATCACTACTTGCCTGAAATAAAATCTAAAGATATAAAACAGCTTAAACACATCACAATGTTAGTTTAAATGCTTAACCCATTTAAATGTGCGCTGTTAGACGCATATCTAATCGTTTGTGCGGAGAGTGGAAGCTGAAGCGCACTTTAAAGGACATGGAGGCGCCAGAGCGATCACTTGCATTGGAAACATTTTTACGCCATCATTTTGCACATAAAAGATACATCATTCAGAACTGTAGAGGGTCTATTTATATTTGTGTGATCAGTAGCCTACAAAATCAGCACTCGTGTCATATTGCTCTTGCTGTCCGTGTAATAGCCTATATATAAATATGAGGGAAAAACACATACGGGGCATTTTTTGCACAATATCTCAAATTTTAGGTCATAGTTGCATTTATAGAGTTGTTGCCCCGCATCATGTGTGTCAACATTCAGGTCTAGGTCTGTGACGTAATTTCTTATGGTGTGACACACATAAAAGAACCACATATTTGTTTTTATCTCAAAAAAAAAAAAAAAAAAAAAAAGTTGAGTATTGCAATAGGGGAGATATACCCATCACGCACATCTTAAAATGGTATAAATTTCAGCAGTTTTGAATAGATGATAGCAAAGTTTGTTTTGAAATTGTCCAAGGAGTCCGGGAAAAAATAATGTTATAATAATTTCATATTAAATAAATAACACTATATGAAAATAAGTGCCTAACAACTAAGGTAAATCTCACTCATGCTTTGTATATTATCAAGATGTTTTTTTCTTAATTTTTCCTATATAGACAAATTTATGGTTAAGTAAACACAAAAGCTAAAAGTTGACGAGGTTAGTGACCCTTTATATTTTACATTTAGTTATTTTGCAGACGCTTTTATCAAAGCAACTTACAAATAAGGACAAGGGAAGCAGTAGAGGGTCAGAAAAATAAACACATACAAAAAAAAAAAAAAAGAAAAAAAAAAAAATTACTGCCTTGTCAACTACACATATAAATACACAACATAATATTGGCCCCTCTGTTTTTATTGTGGCCCCTCTTGTGCCAGATGAACTGAAACAGATGACAGATGGTTGACTTTGTTTGCATTTTTTTGCCACTTACTATCAAAATTTTGGCAATTGGGCCATAACACATAGCCGGCACACTTATGTTTCCGGATTTCCTACGGTGTTTTCGTTTCGATAGGAGTAACGGCAAATGTTTTTTAAGCGCTAAAAAGCAACATTGTACAAACCATAAGGCAAAACCTGGCATGTTTAGTATCACTGGACACGGAAAGGTTTCATGAGTCTAGAAATGTGACTCCTGTGAAAATAAGTTGACCACACCTAAAGTTATAAGCATGCGAATATTTGATTTTACCAATACGTGGTGCTGGCGTGAAACTTCTCAGGCTCCTTCAGGGCGTTGTGCTGATGACCCATACCAAGTTTTGTAACAATACATCAATGCGTTCATAAAATATAGCATTTTACTGCATAATTCTAAATCACAGACGCCCAAAATGGCTGACATAGGAAAATTGGTTATCATTCGACTTGGAGCAGAGATATAGCCTCACATCCATTTCTGTGTGCTTTTCATTGAATTGAATTATCATTGAATTTGTTTATGTGATATTTGAAAATGGTTTGACTAATCAACTTGAATTCCATAATTTTTTTTCCAGCATGGTCTGAAGATGATCTGAGCCAGTTTTGGTGAAAAGCAAACAAAGCGTCTAGAACAAGTTCGAAACATTTTATTTATTTATTTATTTTTTAATTCAAACAATTAAAAACAGAAAAAAAAACAAAACCAAAAAAAAAAAACTAAACCTTCGATTTTTGCATTTTGTTGTTAATTCGACTCTGCATGAGCCAAGGATTCGGAGAAAAAAAAATTGTGCCTTGTGGTTAAAAAGTTATTAGCATAAACATGAGTGAAACTTTGTACAAGTGGTGGCGTTAGAGAGTTTGAGTTAGAGACTCCAAATTTGCTAAAGTTAAAGTTGAGACGACGAAGAAGAAGAAGAAGAAGAAGAAGAAGAAGAAGAAGAAGAAGAAGAAGAAGAAGAAGAAGAAGAAGAAGAAGAAGAAGAAGAAGAAGAAGAAGAAGAAGAAGAACAACAACAAGACAATGAGAAGTACACTGAGAAGAACATTGAAAAGAACAAGAACAACAGGAAGAAAAATTAGAAGAATAACAAGGAGACACGCAACAAGAAGGTGGAAGACAATGAGAAACTGAAGAGCAACAAGGTGAAGGAGGAGAAGAACAACAACAAGATCAAACAAGAACACTGAGAAGAACAATGACACAGAGTAACAACAACAAAAACAACGAGAACAATGAGAAGAACAAGAACAACAAGAACAAAGAGTAGAACAATGAGCAGAACAAAAGCTTCAAGAAGAATAACAATACAAAGACAAAGAAGATGAACGATGAGAAAAGCAACAGGGAGAAAGAAGAAAAGCAATAAGAAGGAGGAGAAGACAAAGGAGGAGGATGAGAAAAAGGAAAACAACGAAAAGAAAAGGAGGAGGAGAAGAACATCAACAATCAGAAAACAAAGGAGGAAAAAACAACGAGAAAAAAAAATGGACAAGGAGAAGAACAAGAAGGAGGAGAACAATGAAAAGAAAGAAAGAAAGAAAGAAAGAAAGAAAGAAAGAAAGAAAGAAAGAAAGAGGAAACATTTGAGCAGAAGAAGAGGGAAAATAAGGACAAAGTGAAGAAAAAAAAAAGACACTAAATTAAGGATTGAGTCATTAGCAGCATGTTAATGTGTTTTGTGTCTTTTGTTCTGTGTGTTTTGCAAGGCCAGAATAAAGCGCAATTACATTAACCCTGTTAAACTCCAACAGAGGAACGTGGAAAAATAACTTCATTAACATCCACATGTTTCCCATTTATGAGCTCTTCACGAACATTTGCTAATTCAGAGGGAAAAACTCCCTTTGAGGACATCATCAACTGGACAAAGGAGCTTTTAGTGCGTGCTGAGACTGTCCTCTCAGTCAGAAAGAAAAAAGAATGGATTTCCACAGAAAGATCTGAGGACCATGAACAAAACGAGAAGCAGAGGAGAAAAGAAACCAGGACAGCATTTCTCAAAAGCATCATAAGCCTAAGTAGATCATAAAGAGCCATTAGTGCCAGTGGTTTCAACAGTCTATGATCTGCTTTTGAGAGTCGCGGTCCAGATCATGGAGATCATTAAAGAGCCATCAGTGCCTGTGGCTTCATCAAACTGAGATTATGCGCTTTCAATTCAATAAAAGCCAATGAGACGGAATCATCACATCGGATTGAACATCATTGTGCTGTGGTTTGATAAGACTCTGGATGGCTGGTTATATTTAGGCCAAAGTCTGATAAAATCACCAAAATTATCCAACCAAATGATGAAAGACTGTGGCTACATTCATACAGGAGCAGAAAATTGTTTAATATAACTGTGTTCTATCAGATAAACTTACCAATAAACCTGCAAAGTAATTTTTAAAATGCAATAAATAATAATAATAATAATAATAATAATAATAATAAAAAATCCAAGTTTGCTGTTAGTTTATTATTAGTAGTATATATTAAAAAATTATATTAGTTTTATAAAAAAAAAAAAAAAAAAAAGACAAAATAAAAAGACAAAATAAAAAATAAATACTGAAAAAATAAGCATAAAAGTAATAATAATAATTGAAAAAAAAAGTCTTTAATAATTGAAAAAAAGTCTTTATAAAGTCTTTTTTAAGTCAAGTATTAAAACCATCAAACTTATTTTGATGAAAAACCTTAAAGCTTCTCTTTTGTGGATATGCATGAGAATTTTGTGTCCCAAATGCACATTAAAAAGTTACCCAAACTCAGAGTGGATGCATTGTTAAAACCAAATTTATAAAAAATTAATAGGCCTTTACATCTGAAACCAGACTTGTGCTCCCTATTGAGATAATGTAATCTGTTGTAATGTCCTGCACCACTGCACTTATTAAAAAACACGTTCAATCGAGTTATCCACACAGCATCACATGCCCCATATGAAATCTGAAACATCTCCTGGCTCTTATGCATTGGAGTAATCAAATTAAAACGTGAAGCATTTCATTAAGGGCCTTCTCTTATGCATTAAATGGCACGTCTTCCTTCTGCGAGCAGGAAACACTTTCCCAGCAACCTGCCAAACCACTCGATAGCGTCTGCTTTTATTAGATTATCAATATCCTGAAGCTGCTCACAGCTGGTCGTTTATCAGAGGCGTGTGGACAGACATCAAGTTAAATATCTGTCTTGGTGACGGCCATGACCTCAGCAGACCGTCTGTATGCCTGCGAGCAAGACGTCTGGAGTGAGAGGAATTCTCTTAGGAGGTTTAAAGATGCAGTTCCTCATCCTGATCTGCTGATCGCTATATTTCTGTCATGAAGTCAGTGCTGTGCTAGTAAACCAGGCCAGAGAGATTTTAGAAGTACAGCATGATGCTGGAAACATCAATGTCATGGGCTCAGTTTGCCTCTTGGATAAAAGCATCTGGCAAATGCATGAATATAAAAGCTAAGCTTACAGCACAAAACTCTTATTTAAGCTGGATATTTAATAAACAAATATGCAAGTGGCAGAGGATGTGTACAAAAAGAAACAAAACACTGATTCAGACTTCCAAAAATATTTCATAATGAATTTCAAATTGAATATTTATGAACATCAAAACTCAACTGACACTCATAACTTAATGTTTTAATGAAAAAGTTATGCAATACGATTTGAGTTCACTTTGATTAAATGCATCTGTGACAAACTAGAGAAATTAAATAATGCAATCTTAAATGTCAAGCCACTTAACAAATCTTATCAAACCTCCCAGAGCACTAGTCGATGTGTCATAACATTCTCGTCGTGTGAAAATGGAAATGAGTGATTAAAATAGCCCAGACAAAAACTGCAACACGATGTTCATTTTATAAAGTAAATGCATCCATCTGCCAAATGCATTAATCTAAATGCAAAAACCAACAAGATCAATTGATTTTTTACTCTAAGAAGCATTGTAGGTTGAAAAAATTGCCGAAACACCAGTGTGTCATAACTTAGAAAGATGAAACAAAAAATAAAGATTAACTGAAATAGCCCAGACCAAAAAAACAACTATTTTAAGTAGCAACATGCACGCTTATACAAACACTACTAATTACATGTGGTTTTCTATTAACTCTACCATTTTCATCCAAGAACCAATCAAATTATCATGCATGACACACCAAAAGAGCTTCTCTATTATATTAACTGTAATGAGACAATCAAATGTTGCAACTCATTTATGCGAGCATGCATGTAGCAACGTCAAGGTCATGGGTTCAATTCCCAAGGAATGCATATTGATAAAATACACATCTTGAGTTACTTTGGATAAAAGTATCTAAATGTAAAAAAACCAACAAGATCAATTGACTTTTTTACTCTAAGAAACATTGTAACTTAAGTCTTATAAAAACTGCTGAAGCGCCAGTCAATGCTTCATTACTTTGAAAGACGAAAAAAAAATCTACTAGATTGTTATATTTTAAGTAAATGCAAAATTGCAAAACATGATGCAAATCACAGATTAAACTACTAACTTTGAGCAACATGCTTGATTTAACACAAACTACTAAGTACAGGTTTTTTTCTATTAAACTCAAGAACCTTTTAGGCATGCAACCAAATGTCTCCCAGAGGAGAAAGTACCAAATTGCTCAAATTATCATGCATGACACAACAAAAGCATCTCTATTATATTACCATACGTTAATGAGACAATCAAAGGCTGCAACTCATTTATGTGAGCATGCATTTCGCTACGTCAAGGTCATGGGTTTGATACCTAGGGAATGCATGAAGTGATAAAATGCATGAATCTTAAACCTTGAATTCAATTTAAGTCACTTTGAAAAAAAAAAGCATCTGCCAAATACAGCAATCTAAATGAAAACACCAACAAGATCAATTGACTTATTTATTAAAAAAAAAAAAAAAAAAAAAAAAAAAAAAAAATACTGCAAATAAAATACTGCAACTTAAGGAATCTTATCAAAATTCTCAAAGTGCCAGTCAATGTGTCATAACTTTTAAAAGACAAAACAATAAAAATAAAGAGTGATTAAAACAGCCCAGCAACTAGATTTTTACATTTTTTGAAGTAATTGCATGCAGGGCTTATCACCTGCCGCACTGATGCAAAATTACAGTTCACGCTACTAAGTTTGAGCTTCTATTAACTTAGCAAAGTAACAAACGTCACCCAGAAGGAAACACCTAATTGCTCAAAAGTGCAAAGCAAAAAATAAATAAATACAAAATTAATTAACTATTATATTAACTTACTGTAATTAGATGATTAGATCTTGATGTTCCAGCAGCACAGACAGAAGAGCATGCATTTAACAAGGTTCGATTCCCAGGGAATAAATTAACTTGTCAAATGTATATCTTATGCTTTTATCCAAAGTGACTTGCACTGCATTCAAGGTACATACTTGCATTTTATCAGTTCTTGTTTTCCTGGGAATCGAACCCACGACTTGGTGTTTCCAGTAAATATACAGTTTGAGCTTCATGAAAGCCCTGATGACATTTACATGTATGCTCTTAGCAGATGGTTTTAACAAAGCAACTTATTTTGCATTCAATGTATAAAGTTGCTCAGTTTATACATTTCCTGGGAATCAAACCCAAAACCTTGATATTGCTAGTGCCAAACTTACTCTTTGAGCCTATTAAAGTTGCAATTACATTTATATTTATGTATTTTATCCAAAGCATTCCCTGGGAATCGAACCCATGACCTTGGCATTGCTAACACCTTGCTCTACTACACTACTTGCTACAGGAAAACCCCAGTTACATTTATATTCATGCATTTAGCAGACGTAGACTTATCCAAAGCAACTTACATTAGGAGTGCATTTGATTAGCTCTTGCTTTCCCTGGGAATCAAACCCATGACCTTGGCATTGCTTGCTCTACTGTTTGAGATACAGGAAAAGCCCAATTACATTTGCATTCATCCATTTAGTGTATTATTTTATCCAAAGCAACTTTCATTGGTATGCATTTGATCAGCTGCTTTTCCTGGGGAATCAAACCCATAACCATAGCATTGCGTGCTCTACTATTTAAGCTACAGGAAAACCCCAATTACATTTACATTCATCCATTTAGTGTATTCTTTTATCCAAAGCAACTTTCATTGGTATGCATTTAATCATCTGCTTTTCCTGGGAATCAAACTCATGACCTTGGAATTTCTAGTGCCAGATCTAGTGTTTGAGTTTCATGAAAGCTCTGATGACATTTACATTTACGCTGTTGGCAGATGGTTTTATCCAAAGCAACTTACACTAAATTCAACGTATAAAGTTGATCAGTTCATGCATTCCTTGGGACTCGAACCCATGACTTTGGCATTTCTAGTGCCAAATCTGCTGTCTGAGCTTCATGAAAGCTCTAATTAGATGTATGCATTTAGCAGGGAGTTTTTTCCTTAGCAACATTGCATTTAGTGTTCACGTTTAATCAGTTCATGCATTCCCTGGGAATCAAACCCATGACCTTGGCATGGCTAGCACATTGCTGTACTGTTTGAGATACAGGAAAACCCTAATTACATTTATGCTTTTAACAGATACTTTTACTCAAAGCAACTTATTAGTATGCATTTGATCAGCTCTTGCTTTCCCTGGGAATCAAACCCATGACCTTGGTGTTGCATGCCATTTTTAACTGTCTAAAATCACAGGAAAGTCTAAATGCAATCTGAATCACTTTAAATAAAAAATAAATAAATCAGCCAAATGCATTAATTAAAATGTAAAAACTTTTATTATATAAAATGCATATCCAACTCCACAGAGCATTAGAACTGATAACATTTATATGAAAAACAGGCCTAGCAATATGCAAACAAGAAAAAGCCATTAAAATTCACTAAAAAAACCTAACAAGTGAATAGGTCACCTGTGCATGTGGCTTCATTTTTCTCAGCACATTAAAGTTTAATAATTTGCAGATTTCATTTATATTACTCCTTTTTTATTTGTATTTAGCAGTGTTATTCCCTGACATCTCTCTGTCTGAACAGACATCCCTTTTTGGGTCCCGACACACCAGTTGAGAACGGTTGCCGATAAACAACATGCATGCAGCATGACGCAGCAGTTAGGGTTGCCGCTGGCAGGCTGTAGATCAGTTGTCAGCACAGCTGCGTCTGACTGACACACAGGCTGTCATGTGACCAGACACACTTATCTCACGTGGACAGACACACTGCTGGCGAAACATGTCGACCCAGAGGACAATGTGACGTGTCTGAACTGTGATGGTATTTGTGTTTATCATTAAGAGTTTGTCCTTGGCAGCAGCTTTGGATGTACAAGCACAAAGTGTGAAATCAAAATGTTCAAGTCTCAAGTGATTTGTGGGTCACCTTTCAGAGGATCCTGAGCCAGATCTACAATATCAGAGACTTAGGGATGCAAAATCTAGTATGATGACAGCTAGAGATAAACTTCTGAAAGCATGCTGTAGTTTTTACAGTTACAATAAGTGTAGTTCTTATTAAAACTATACTTTAGAAATATATATATATATATATATATATATATATATATATATATATATATATATATATCTCAATCTTTATTATATGCTTTATATAAAATATATATATATTATTTTTAAATTACCAGTCAAAAGTTTTTTTTATTTTTATTATTTTTTTAAAGAATTCTCTTCTGCTCACCAAGCCTGCATTAATTTGACCCAAAATACAGCAAAAGCTGTAATATTGTGAAATACTTTTACTATTTAAAATAACTGCTTTTTGTTTTAATATATTCTAAGATGTAATTTATTCCCGTGTAATCCAAAGATTAGCATTTATCTAAAATAAAAAGCTTTATTAAATTAAAAATCTTACTGTTCAAAAACGTTTGACTGGTAGTGCAAGTACTGTACATAATATTTATATATTTTTAGGTCACAATTGTTTTTAGAATTTTTGTTCATATTTTGGGCTACTTTGATTATAGTTTATTTTAATTTTAGTAAACACTTTAGTAATTTTGTTGTGTGTCTTTGCTATTTTTATTAGCTTTTTTATTTATATTTTAGTTTTAGTTATAGGTATTTTTTTTTTTACATTAAGTTTAAACTAAATGAAAATGAGAATTTTAAGTAACAAACATTTTATGGACTTTTTTTTATTTTATTTTAGTTTTTAGTTTTAGTCAAGTCTGAAATTAGGTGCACTTTTGACCACAGCCATCAAACTAAATAATTCATTAATTGACATTTCATTAGCATAATAATACATATTGTTATTTAATTCTTTAGAGGACATGGATGTTCATTTAACGGAACACTAATTTTATTACCTGATATGACTTCAGATAAACCTCTGAGAGGCAGGTAAACACAGATCTGCAAGATGAAGCTCAGGAGGGTTTCCTCTGCTGAAGTTAATAATAATGCAGATCACCCCGCGGGGCTTTTACAGCACAGAGTCATCTGTCATTATGAGCAGCTGCTGAGAGATGAGCCGCTCACACTGACGCTGAAACACGCGTCTCTGGTTCCTCATTAGCCACTTCACATTAAACCTCCAGCAGCAGATCACTACATGAAATTCAAGTTATCATTATGTATTTTATACAAAAATCAAAAATCCAAAAAAAAAAAAAAAAAAGTAATATAATCTATGTGACCCTGGACCACAAAACCAGTCTTAAGTACCACAGGTTTATTTGTAGCAATAGCCAAAAATACATTGTATGGGTCAAAATGATTCATTTTTCTTTTATGACAAAAATCATTAGGATATTAAGTAAAGATCATGTTCAGTGAAGATATTTTGTAAATTTCTCACCGTAAATATATCAAAACGTAACTTTTAATTAGTAATATGCATTGCTAAGAACTTCATTTGGACAACTTTTAAGGCGATTTTCTCAATATTTCGATTTTTTTTGCACCCTCAGATTTTCAAATAGTTGCATCTCAATATTTTCGGGGATGTTATCGATAACGATAATTAGACAACATTTTGATGTGTGTGTTATTGTGCTTAAGGACTACAGTGCTGACTTATCAAGAATATCAAAACTAAAGTATGATATTCTTCAAATTCTGTGTGGTCAGTTCTCAGCAGCGATAAAAATTAGTCTTTTCCTAGAAGTTTAAAATGATTTTTACCTTTTATGGGCATTTTTACCTTTATAAAGGCATTTTTTTCTAAAATTTTGAGTCTAATTCTTACATTTAATCTGTCAATTATTACAATAGTAATACATTTAGGCTGTTACTAAACTAAATAATTTAGGCTGTTACTACTTACTAAATTAAATCAGTATCAACAAAATTCATCTTTGCAGAAGTTGCATATAAAGTGGCATTTAGATGCATTTACACATGCAGCTATATTTTAAATTATTTAAAAAGTGAAAAGATACTTTGAATGTGAAATTAAAACCACCAGTAGGTGGCAGTAAGTCGCTAAATGCATTGACTGAATCATGCAGTGAAAGAATACACTCTAATCACGTAAATGTAACGTTATGCAATGTTTTGTTAGTTTTTCGCAATTTACTCAATGTCAAATGGCACATTGTTGAAACAACAATTACGTTATCGTCGCAGACGATACATCTTGCACACCCCTACATCTCGGCCAAATACTGACTTGAAATTCAACTGCTTATTTATTCAGCTTTCGGATGATGTATAAATCTCAATTTTTTAAAAAAAGAACTGACCCTTATCACTGGTTTTGTGGTTCAGGGTCACAAATATATCTTTTATATAAAAAGCAGGTCAGGTCAAGCTCTGCTAAATTGCTTAAACAGACATTTAGTTTGATGCCAATAGTAGGACATAAATGCTAAAAGTTAAAAAAAAAAGATAAAAATAAAAACTGACTGACCAAACAAGTGAGGTCACAAGATCTTGTTTATGGTCTGTGTTCAACATAACGGCGTTCGAATCATTACTGAAGATGATTGAACATGACACCTCCATAACCTGTGTCTAAACCAACACCTGAGACAGAGAGAGAGAGCTGACAGCATTAAAGCCTGTAATCACATTATCCAAACACCCCGAAACATGATTTACAGTTGGGCTCTGAATGTAAACCAGCATGTTCTACACGTTAACGCACAAAAAAGTTTGCAAAGAGGGACTGAATCACACGCACAATTTAATGTACAATTCGAGACTAGTTAAAGATAATGCACAAACTAAGAGTCTGGCCAGTTTACATGCTTATTTAATTGACAACACGGTCATTACAATGGTTGTGGGGGTCTGAACCTACAATTTATCAATTAGCAGCACAGGGTTTAATCACTAAGCAAACAGACTATGGCCTGAGTCTGTCAAATAGGTTTCAGATGCAGGAGCAACTTAAAGAAACAGTCAAGACAAGTGCGGCTTATTCAGGCAAACTAGTCTGTGCTGAATTCACAAAATTTAAATTCACAAAACATTATTAGCTGATCGAATCACATAAAAAAAAAAATAATAATAAATAAAGAAAGCCAATAAGGGAAATCCAAATATGATACATGATCCCTGCCTGCGTGTCCACCTGATGCTCTCATAACACTCAAACCTCTAGGGACAGAATAGAAATCAACACATAAATCCAAGCCTCCATATTAACAATAAAGTAAATAAAAACTAAATAAATACAGCACCATCAGAAATAAAAATGACAATCATCAAACTTCTAGACCAGAACATAATCACCCAAAAAATAAATAAAATAAATAAATAAATAAATAAATAAATGTAGGCTTTTATTTTGTCAAGTGGAATTAGTTTGTGTCTTTCATAGTTTGCACTGTGAGGCAAACTATGAAAGACAAGTGCAATTTAGTATCTACAAATAAAAATATCACATTTAAAAAGAGATTATTTACAAATATCATGGTAATACATATTTGTTTTATAATATATTTGCATTTTGTTTTCATATTTATATTTACTAAAATTTGTTTAAAAATTCAGTACATTTTTTTTTTACATGTACCAAAATAACAAGTGTGTGTGTGTGTGTTAAAATATGGAAGACTAAGAGTGCAATTTAGTGTACAAAATAAAATTGTAAAAACTACACATAAATATGTAAATAAAATAATTACTTTAAAAATTGAAAAATTTATTGGCAATGAATATTTTTATAATGTATTGTTTTTGCATTTATTATAAATATATTTACTAAAGTTTATAAATGCAGTGAATGTTGCAAACTTATGTTGCATTTTGTTTTTGCATTTATATTTAATAAAGTTTGTTTACAAATTCAGTTTAGAAGTAGCAAAATAACAAGTGTGTGTTAAGCAAAGTATGGAATAAAAATGTTTAAAACTACAAATAAATATGTAAATAAAACAATTACTTTAAATTGACAAATTTAATGACAATAAATATTTTTTATAATGTATTCATTTCTTATAAATATATTTAACACATTTATAAACATAGTTAAAATGCAACAAAACATGAAAAATATAAACTTATGCATAAACATGTTGCATTTTGTTCTGCATTTATATTTAATGAAAATTGTTTAAAAAAAAACAACAACAACAACAACAAACAAAGAAAGTATGGAAGACTGAGTGCAATTTAGTAAACAAAATAAAAAACTAAAAATATAAATATGTAAATAAAATAATTACATTTGACACTAAATATGTTTATAATATATTGTCTTTGCATTTCTTATAAGTATATTTCATAAAGTTTATAAATGCAGTTAAAATACAAAACGATGTATTAAAAACTAAACTTATGCAGCTTTTACTTTCCCGGTTAATAGATATTAAAGAAACAACTGAAAAAGTGTGAATACTGGTTTTAAAAATAAGTCCAAAAAGCTCAAAAGCAGGTGCTACCAGAAAAAAAAAAAAAAAGGGTAAAACGGTCATGCATCTGTTGCAGCTAAACTCATAGTCAGCTCTGAATATCAATAACGTTAATTAAGGTCTAATTGTTGCACATTTCTGTCATTGCTTTTATTGCGTTTATTGTTGCGGTATGCATGTAAAATAATCGACCTAATAAATAACGTTGAATTAAATTGCAATAGCCATTATCTAAACAAATAGGGCTTAAATTCTGCTTTATGATAATAAAATTGTATAATAAAGCTGTAGACACGCACTTTGAGTGTCATGATCAACCCACATGTTAACACAGGGTGACTGGGCGTTTCTGAACGAGTCAAACTAAAAGATTCAATGAATGCCGAACAAAATAGGCTATATTAATCACACATAGAGAAACGCGATTAAACAATAGAGAAATTGTCCTCCGGCATGAGCGCAGGCTGCTGGGAATGTGCGTTACACAATATAGACGCGCTGTGTGCTGCTTTGTTGAATTGGTACGTAAATAATAACGAATACTGTAACAAACAGTACATACAATGTCATGTAACGCGTCGCGTAAATGAATGCGTCCAAATGAATGACGGGCCCGAATAACAGAATCACTGCACCAAATAGTCATTAATGAACGATTGATAATAACGGAATAGAAAAAAGACTTGTGTTACCTGTCAATCCGATCGGATTTGCTGTCTCTGCTGTATTCTTTTGCTCCAATGACAAGATTCCAAATAAGATAAATCCGCGTCCAAATCCACCGCGGCAGAAATTAGCTCTAGAACCCCATTTAATAATATCCTCATCGGAATAAAAACACACGCACTTCTTGTCTGAGCTTTAATTTGTCTGAGACTGATTTTTTGACACAGGTGCGAGCCGTGCTTGTTTTCTTTGGGAGAAAGCGCGAACGGACGAGGACGCCCCACGAATATAAATACCGGTGTTATTGGAGGCTTAATATATTCAGCTGTGTGAAGCGGCGGAGTGTGAGGGACCGTTTTCAAAATGGCGGCCGCCTGGATACTTTTTAGCGTAAAAGTTGTAAAAGTCCTCAGTTGTTTTTTACTAATTAAAATTACTAAACGTTTGTACGTTTTTCATAATTCCGTATTCACTTACAATCATTTTATCCACATATAGCGCTGTTTACTGTACAGATCGTTTTATAAATTATCGTTTCAATAACAGAGTGTCATTTGGATCTAATAGACAGTTAACTGTTTGATCAAAATTATTGCTACACTGTAAAAATCCAAAAACACAATTTGTTGAGTCAACTTAAAATAATTTGTTACCCTGCTGCCTTAATATTTTAAGTTCAGTCAACTCAAATAAGTTTATTCAATTTGAAATGTGACAACTAAGTGACAACTTAGATATTCAAGCTGACTAAAAAAATTAACAGCTGTGTTTGTTACTCGGCTGTTTTAAAATTTTCACTTGAATCAACTTAAATATCTAAGTTGTCACTTAGTAAAACGTAACATTGCAAGTTGACTAAACTCTTTTTGAGTTGACTTAACTTAAAAATTTTAAGACAGCCAGGTAATAAATTATTTTAAGTTGACAATTTTTTTTATTTTTTTATGTAGGGACAGTTTTGTCAGTGGATATTGGCAGGGACATGTCATCCCCACTAAATTATATGCCTTTGAAACCATTGAAACTGTCTTTTAATTAATGAAGATCCAGTATTTTTGATCTTATACACACATTCACATATTTTACTTTGTATAATTAAATTCCAGTGTAAATGTTTAAAAAAAAAAAATAACATTGCAGTCCACCCTTTTTATTTATTTACCGGTATTTATACATTTTTACTGTTAAGCTCCTGAAAAAGACATTAAAGAGATATTTAAAAATGTAGGCAAATTTTCGTGTTTTGATGCAAAATTATGTATATGTAATGTATAATTATATGTATAATTTCGCCCGCATCAGAAATAGGTCACATTTAAGAACATATAAGGTAACCAAAGTGTTTAAAACATACGTGCAAAGTTCAGCTGAATGATAAGATATGCCTTCTTTAACTTTATGTTGTAATGCTTTTTTGTGTTAATCTGCCTCTCCTATTTGCATTTGATTCAGATTGGGTGAATCATTTTGCAAATCAAAATGATGCCTCGCGAATTATTAATCAGATGGGACTCCGGAGCGCGTATCGTGAATCATTTGAACTTTAAAGGGTACATAGCATGCACAGTTTCACTTAATCTCATGTTAATCTTGAGTACCTATAGAGTAGTACTGCATCCTTAATATCTCCAAAATGTCTTTAGTTTTATCATATTTATAAAAGAAAAATACAGCTTTCCGATTTTCTCCGGAAAAAGCCAAGCTTCTGGAGGCGCGCCATGGGCGGATCTAAATTCGACCATCACTCGTGCTGGGATTGCCAATAATACACAGACATTTGATGCCGTTTCACTTACTATCTACAGTTCTTTTACAGTTACAGTTTACTTTTTACAGTTTGATGGACGCGCTCTAGTCGATGTGTCCACGGGCATTCTTTCCCGGGAGAAATGCTCATATAAGGAGTTCCACCACCGATTACGAGAACGGGTTTGCTAATTTATAGAATTAATCCCTGTGTCCCAATGTGCATACTATCCACCCTATTTGCCCTAAATAGATAGGCTAGTCGGTTACTGAAAAGAATATAGAATTTAGGATTGATAGTATGCACTTTGGGATGCAGGCAGTGGGTTGCGATCCGATCTCCACAGATCATTTAGACATCGCGCACAGATCACAAATCATTGGATTTAGATCGGCACGTCAGAGCAGGTTCGCGAATCATTTCTCAAATTGAATGGTTTGCGATCTGCTCTCCAAAGTCCATTTCTGAAATAACAGTTCGTGAAGCATTCAGATGGGACTTCAGAGTGCTGATTGTGAATCATTTGATTTAGATTGGAACTTCATTCGAGCAGGTTTATGAATTCAAATCGGAACTTCGGAACACGTATCATGAATCTTTTTTTTTTTTTTCAGATTTTTTTAAATGAAAGATTATAATTATAATCAGATTATAATTATGAAACAGTACATAACATCAAAACATCAAGACAGTACAGTTATACAAACAAAACAAAGACAAAATAAAGTAGGCCCTATATACAAATCTCTTAAGAAAATTAATTGAAGCAACCCTTTTTGTATAACCAGTTTTACAACAAATACCATGATTAAACTTTGTAGAAAAAACATGTTTAATTTGTGTGTGTGTGTTTAAGACAAAACTACATCCCGTCCAATTTACAGACAGATTTTTAAAATTTTGATCAAACAATTATCTGATGTTATGTCTCCAGACTCTCCACCAATGCCAAAATCATATCTACGCTTTGCATGTTTGAGAGGTGAAAGACAGAGAAATCATCAAATCTGAAGCTAATGTCATGTTTAACAGAGAAATGTGATCTTATACTGACATCTGCTACTGAAGAGAGGAATTGCAGGCTGCTAATTGTTGTAGTTAAATGTCTCTCATGCTCATCAAAGTTCCATTAATTTGATCAAATATAGCTACAGAAAAAAAAAAAAATATTATGAAATATTATTGCAATTCAATACAGTTTTCAATATACTTTAAAATATAATCAGGCATGAAAATGGGTCAGGGGTAAAAAAGGTGAGAAGGGTGCTCAAGGGATGATGTGGCCTCTGATGGGGCCGGGAGGTGGGGGGACTCCCACAGAATAAATATTACGGCCTCATTAGGGGACATGCTGTAACTTAACTTGTTTATTCTTCCATCATGATTGACAGCCAAGTTTTGTTTTTGTTTTTTTGGGCAAAGAAATCAACCTAATAAGTGTTTTCTACCATTATCGAAAAACATACCATCAACCACAAATGCTATTTGCAATTGCAGACAGAGCATGCCAGAAAAACGATACTTTAGTATTGAATGTAACTTACCCTCTTAAGGGTACGTTCACATGAAGCGTCTAAAAACGCATGGAAAACGCGAGGCGTGTCGCTTCCTCCACCAATTTCAAAGCGCTTGGGCGCTTGCGCTTCTGTGGTGTCTGCCGTTACTAGGCAACCATGAAGGCGCTGTCAGATACAATAACATTTCTGCTTTGGATTTTAAACCGCGCGGCTCCATTGAAAATAAAGAGCTTGCGCGCGCAAAAGGCACTGATGTGAACGGCCCCTAAGCCTTTCGTGACACATAAACACCACGAAATTGAATTGTGCATCTCACCCCTGTCGTCTTCTCCCACGCGGATTGTCCCGCAGGAAGAACTGGCGCCCTGGATGTCAGTAGATGGCGCGCACGGTCTACGAACGCGGGACGCTCAGCTCAAATCCACTTTATATTAAGTTTTAATTAATCAATAAATACCATCCAAGACTGCTATTAAGAATGTAGAACACGTCAGGGTTCATAACAATGCATTTTTTATTGTGTCAAGAAAGGCTTCAGAGGGTGGGTTACAGTATCTAGGTGTTCTCTAGTTTAGAACGGTGACCACTTCACCTTCAGCCTCAGTCCTCTCACCTCAATATCATCCACACGTCCTGGAAATACGAGTTATAGAGATTTTACAAAGAAGCACTATAAGAAGCGTAATTTACCGTTAGCTATACAAGCTCGAAGCTAACTTCAGTAACAATATCTAGCTAACTGTACCGTTAACTAATCATTTTCCACCGTGTTCTCTAGCTGTGTTCAATGACTTAATTCATCAAGCTGTACCTAACAACGCCTATGTCAACAAAGCTCCTGGGTAACTTAGATATACCAGAACATATAAAAAATGATTGAAACATCACTCAGTCAGTTGAGTTTCCAGCTTCTAAAGGTCTGCAGATATGCCTTCGATGTGCATGCTCTATTCAATTAGAACCAAACCGCTTCGCCCCCCCTTCCCCTCAAAAAAAAAATTCTCATCGAATCTACACGATTCACGTGGGTCACCTGTTTTGGCTTCAAAACGGCGAATTTCGCCGAAAGGTGAGGGATTTTCATGCCTGTATAATGTATTTCTGTGATGCAAAGCTGAAATTCATCAACCATTGCTCCAGTCTTCAGTGTCACATTATCCTTCAGAAATCTGAAGAAATACTGATTTATTACTTTTAGTATCAGTGTTGGCAACAGTTGTGCTGCTTAATGTTTTTTGGAACCTGTGATACTTCTTTCAGGATTCTTTGGTGAATAAGTTAAAAAGAACATAATTTATTTATCATTATTAGTCTTTACTATCACTTTTTACCAATTTAACAACATCCTTACTGAATAAAAATATTAATTTCTTTCAAAGAGAGAAAGAAGAAAAGTTACCTGGGGACAGGAAAAGGACAACCTGGGGGAATGTGATGCATACTGGAAACATGTCCTTTGGTCAGATGAGACAAAACTAGAGCTTTTTGGCCACAGAGATGTTGCCTATGTTTGGAGAAAGAATGGAGAGGCATTCAACCCCAAGAACACGGTTCCCACAGTGAAACATGGTGGTGGGAGTATAATGCTGTGGGGATGTTTCAGTGTGGAACTGATAATCTCGTCAGGGTTGAAGGAAACATGAAAAAGGAAGATTTTGAAAGACAACCTCAGACAGTCTGCAAGAAAACTTGGTTTGGGTCAACATTTTGTCTTCCAGTACAATAATGACCCAAAGCATACCTCACTTCTGGTGAAGAAATACCTCCAAATGAGCAAAGTGGGTGTACTTGACTGGCCTGCACAAAGCCCAGACACTAAAGTCCAGAGTTTGTGCCAGAAGACCAACAAATCTGGAGGAGCTTGAGATATTTGCTAAGGAAGAATGGGCTGTCATTCCTCAGGAGACATGCTTGAAACTTGTTGAGAACTACAGCAAACGACTAAAGGCTGTTATCAAGCAAAAGGGATACACTATTGACTATTAACATCATTTTGACCATCATTTTGACCAGCTTATCATTTTGACCAGTAAACTTAAAATTCTTGGTTATACATTTATTTCTATTTGTATTACAAACCCTAAAAGCTTCCTGAATAAAGCATTATTGTTGTGGATGAGCCGTGCGGTGGAAGGCAAAAACTGACTGAAACGCTGGAAAAGTCCTTTAGAGGCCGATTTTATCGTGCGAAAGTGCAAAAATGACCCCACAGTGCAGAAGTAGCGCTATATACAAAAATAAACCAAAGAAATAAACAAAACTATACAATATATACGAGAGTTTTTGCTGAAACAGCTTCTTTCAGTTGTCAGACTCAGACACGCTCATGCCACTACCTCACCCTCTTTGGTGAGTGTACAGGCTGCCATCTTAACCTGGTGGCCCCGCCTACCACCATACCAGACACGCCACTGCTAACGCATTACAAACACATCTCTCTCAAAGTTCATTCTATTATATTGTTATGTGTGTACATGTGTGCGTATGAGGGAACGTGCTCCACAGTCCATATTATCATGGAGTATCTCCATGACAATTATGTTTAAAAATGCTGTGTTGATAAAATCGTCTTTCTGTTAAACAACACTTGGTAGTTATAATGAAAAATAATGAAATATTTTATAAGGGGCTAATTTTGTCTTCAACTATATATATATATATATATATATATATATATATGTATATGAGTGAGCAGCATGTTCATTAGAGATGGTATACTGCTGTAAAAAATGAAACCACCATAAAAATCTTGCTAAAAAAAAAAAAAAAAAAAAATCTCAGCTAGATATAAAATCATGTGGACGAAATGATGTATCAGTTGAATGTCACAGGGTCATTGACATTACATGGAGGGTTCCTGTTCTGTCTGCCCCTCCCTAGTGGACTTCTGCATTGTCTGTTCCACCCTGGTGGGCTCCAGCTCTGTTTGCTCCACGGTGGAGGGCTCCTGCTCCATCTGCTCCACCGTGGAGGACTCCTGCTCCATCTGGTCCGCCCTGTTGGGCTCCTGCTCAGTCTGCTCTGCCCTGGTGGTTTTCTGCTCCTCTGTACAGGTCTTCTGTCCTGCTCTGGTGGACTTCTGCTCCACCATGGGGATCTCTGGTCCCATCTGCCCTGCTGTGGTGGTCCCTAGCTCCCCCTGTACTGCCTTGGCTCTTTGCTCTGCTGACTCCGCCCTGGCATCCTGTTCTGCCGGTTTCACCTTGCTCCGCCAACTCTGCTTCAGTTCCTTGTTCCTCCACTGGTATTGACCCTGCCTGTTTGAACATGCTCCTGTTAAATAAAGCTTAAACAAGGTGGAGACAAGCTGATGGAAAAGGAAAATTAGATGCAGAGAGATATCATGAAAAATAAAGAGACCAAAAAAGTAAAGTGAAGGTGCAGTTCAAGAGAGAAACCTAAATTATTTTGCATGGCCCCAGTGTTTTAGGTTTTAAATCTATTTAAAATGTGATGGCTATACAAAAAATAAGGTTGTCAAAAGTTTCATAAGTTGTTGTGGGTGTATGGGATGGCCCTGGAATTTTGTCCCAGTCCTGCCCTGTTCTACAACTTGGTTGTTCAGCCTTGATACCTCCATTAGCTAACAAAAATTTGAATGTAAGTTATTTTGTTTTAATGTGCCATTATGTTGTGAGTTCTAGGTACCTGTGTGACACAGGTAAAACAAGTAGTGGTAATGCATTAAAATGCATTTAAAATATGTCCATATTTTAGAAAATGTAGATAATATTTGTGTCATTAATGATGAAACAGAATGTATTTTTTTATTATCCAACCCATGGATTATCAGCAGCACCCGCGGATATAACCGCCATCCATGCATCACATGCAAATGTCAACACAGACAGGCTTCGTGACATCCTCATCCTTTAAAACCATAGACAAATAACAAAACCACTTCCCGTCAGATTCCTGCATCTATACATGATCATCAGATTATAAGACTGACTGCAGATGAACCAGGGTCCAGTGAGGAGCATCTTAGTTGAGCACCAAGTGAAAGAGAAAAACCATCAAGATTATTTAGTACACTTACATTAGAATAAGAAGAAATGAACATAATACCAGCACCTACAGTAGCAGTGACTGGGGTCACCGTCGTTCAGCCCGCTGTGGTTCAGCCTGCTCTGGTTCAGCCCGCTCTGGTTCAGCCCTCTGTGGTCGCCGTTCAGCCCATGGTAGTCATGAGTCCAATGGTCACTGCAATACCAGATTACCTGGGCTACTCCATCTTTACCATGCTGTGTTGCTGTTTACCTCTGGGCATCGCTGCTACCATCTACTCATGCAGTGTAAGTACTCATTCCAGTAGAACGTTTTTTGCTTCATATGTATATCTCATTTTAACAATCTCATAAATCAAGCAATTCAAATGGTTTTAATCAATGTGTTTAATGAAGAACAAACAGTCCTGCACACTGTCCACTGTTGCATGAAAGAATTACAATATTTTTTGAAATGGCAACATGCATTTGGTCTAAAACGCTGATGCAGTTTGATATGTTTAGTAAGTTTCATTTCTGATTATACAGAATCCGATTATTCAGAATCTGCAAAATGTTAATTATTTTATCAAAATAAGAGGAATCATAGAAAGTGCATGTTGCTGTTTATTTAGTACTGACCTGAATAAGATATTTCACATAAAAGATACGTACAAATAGTCCACATAAGAAATTAACAGTTGAATTTATAAAAATGACCCCGTTCAAAAGTTTACATACATGTAACATACTTAACACTGTGTTGTAACCTGATTGATCCAAGGTTGTGTTTAGTGATAGTTGTTGATGAGTCCTTAAACTGCCCGCTGTTCTTCAGATCTCACAAATTCTGGTTTTCCAGCATTTTTGTGTATTTGAACCCTTTCCAACAATGACTGTATGATTTTGAGATTCATCTTTTCACACTGAGGACAACTGAGCGACTCATATGCAACTATTACAGAAGGTTTAAACACTCTTTTTCCAGGCTGAGGGGAGAGGACGCTGGCGTTGTCTGTTCGCCGCTTCTCCACTCGAGTTTTAAACAAGTTTTAAACAAGTTTTAAACAAGTTTTTGGCGTTAGCTGTTTGCCGCTTCTTCACTTGAATTTTAAATAATTTTAAATAGGATTAGTTGCTATACTGTTGGCGACTACTGGCGTTGCCATTGCATATTTGGGACTTTTGTACGGAACTTACTGACTCAGATGACTCTGTTTGGCTGGTGATGAGCTCCTGCGCTACGGTACAGATGACTTGCTGGAGCCACATTCTTCTTTTGCTCGTCGCATTGCCCTTGTGGCTAGTGGATGGCAGCAGTTGTGAAGCTTTGGTGACTGGTATAATGAATTACTCGGCCGCACAACTGATGGAATATGCCAACCATAATACCCCATCATGTATGTCAGTCATTAAAGAACTTGGACTTTTGCAGCAGCCCCGCTTTATCCACAGAAGCTCTCGGCGAAAGTTTGTATATTCCCGGTCTGGTGGGACCATCTCTTCTGTGTGGTCAGCTCAGCGCCGTGTCGCATGTCTTCCGCGTCATCAGAGCACCGATACTTCGTGGATTATTAGCAGTGGAGATACGGAAACAGCGCCTCACATGGAGATAGACGGAATACGGGGAGTGGATTTTAGCCTACTTCGGCCAGTACAGAGATCCACTGTTTTATCTAATATTACAATTGAACTGTTTAATACACAATCTCTCACAAATAAATCTAGTTTTTTACATGATCACATCCAGGACAAAAGTTTGGACATAATGTGTCTTACAGAAACCTGGCATCAACCAGAGGTTTTTTCTGTTTTAAATGAGACATGTCCTTCTGCCTACTGTTATTTCCAGAAAGCTCGTAGCACTGGCCGTGGTGGTGGCATGGCTGTCATCTACCGCAGTCACCTGGATCTGACCCTTTTGGCCCTTCCTGAGCTGTCCACCTTTGAATGTTTAGCATTTAACTGTAAGCCCCCTTTCACAATGACAATACTATTAATTTACCGGCCACCCAAATCAAATGCATCCTTTATCTCTGAGTTGTACAATCTTCTCTTAACATTCTGTGCAACTTCTTCCAATATTGTAATACTTGGAGATTTTAATATTCATGTTAACAATCCCTCATGTCATGTTGCTACAGAATTCCTCCAGTTGTTGGATTGCTTAAATCTTAGACAACATGTTGATGTTCTCACACACGCGAAGGGGAACATTCTGGATCTGGTTATCACGGACTCTGCCCCTGTAAGTGCACCAGTTGTGTATGATTTGGGGGGTATCTGATCATAAGGTCATTTCCATTGAGCTACCTTTTCTGTCTTCCTATGTCAAGCCCAAACGTGAAATACGTTTCAGGAATCTGAAAAATGTTAATATGGAAGATTTGGCCTTAAGTCTTCAAAATCTCCATGCTGTAAATGTTTCATCAGTTACTGAATCTGTGGAATCTTATAATAAGACACTGAGCAATATTCTGGATTTCCATGCACCTATCAGAGTGAGAACTATTACATTCTCCCGCTCAGCTTCCTGGTTTACAAGTAACCTGCGGAAAATGAAAGCAGCTGGACGTGCTCTTGAGAGGCGATATAGCAATTCTGGGCTAACTGTTCACAAGCTGGCCTATCGGGATCATCAAAAAGCTTATCTGAAGTCCATCAAAGAAGCACAGTCACAGTACTATCCAATATAATTCAAAATAGTTCTGGAAACTCCAGGCATTTGTTCTCCACTATAAATTATCTTCTTAAACCAAACTGCTCCGCTCATAGGAGATACAGAAGAGCAATGCAATAATTTTATGACCTTTTTTAAAACCAAAATTGCCAAAATTCGCTCCTCTTTTTCTGTTTCCCCTACTTCGACTGTTCCAACCTCCTTGATTACCCAAACTGCTGACCCACAGTTTGGTTCTTTGAGGCTGTTTTGCTGCTTCCCAGAAGTTAATCAGCCTGAGGTTGAGGATATCATTAGGAATATGAGGTCCTCCTCCTGTGCTCTTGACCCCTTTCCTACACAGCTCATAGTACAGAAACCGCTCTAGTGAGAGTCACAAATGACCTGCTGATTACCACGGATGCTGGTTCCCCTTCACTCCTTGTTCTCTTGGATCTTTCTGCAGCGTTCGATACTGTTGATCATGGTATACTTTTCAACAGGCTACATCAATCCATCGGACAGAATAACTCTGTCTTGCGCTGGTTTGAGTCGTACCTTACAGACAGATCTGAATTTGTGGCCATGGGAAGCTCAAGGTCCTATTCGCATGCTGTTGGATGTGGAGTTCCACAGGGTTCAGTACTCGGACCTATTTTATTTAACCTGTACATGCTTCCACTTGGCAAACTCATTCTGCGCTTTGGAATTTCCTTTCATTGTTACGCCGATGACACTCAACTATATATGAAAATGGATACTCACTCTTCGTCATCATCAACTTCATCATCATCATCAATAACTTCATCCATAATCACTGCCTGTCTGGAAGAAATAGGCGTATGGATGAATCATAACTTTCTTCAGTTGAACAGCTCAAAAACTGAAGCCATCCTCATTGGTTCCCCACATCAAATCAGAACATCCACTATAACCTGCGTTAAATTTTCTGGCCAGGACATTCCATTGTCACCATTAGTCACCAATCTTGGTGTTAGGGTTGACCCTCATTTGACCTTTGAGGATCACATTAAACATCTCTGCAAGATATCATTCTTTCACCTCAGGAATATAGCCAGACTACGTCCAACCCTAGCTCTACATGATGCTGAGAAACTTGTCCATGCCTTTGTCTCGTCTAGGCTGGACTATTGCAATTCTCTTCTCATCGGGATTCCTAGCAAGAGCATTCAGAAACTCCAGCATATACAAAACAGTGCTGCTAGGATCCTGATGAGAGTGCGTAAATATGAACATATTACTCCGATACTTCAATCATTACACTGGCTACCTATCTCCGCCCGGATTGAATACAAAGTCACCCTTCTTACACATCAGTGCATCCATGGCAATGCTCCTATTTACCTTAAAGAACTCCTTACACTCCAGACCTCATTACGTTCTTTGCACTCCACAAACACCTATCGTCTTCTTCCCCCTAGGACTAAGACTCGCACATTTGGGGACCGTGCCTTTTGTGTTGCTGCCCCTCGCCTGTGGAATGCCCTCCCGGATCATTTGGAGGCTCCACAAATGACTGATTCTTTTAAAAGGGGTCTAAAAACGTACCTTTTTAAAAAGTCTTTTAATGTTTGATTGTAGCACTTTGAGATTTTCTTTAAATGTAAAGTGCGTTATAAATAAAAATTCATTATTATATATATATACTCTCTGATGCTCCAGAAGGAAAAACGATGCATTGAGAGCCTGGTGAAAACTATTGAACAGATTTAGGCATTATTTTGCCTAAATATCATATTTTTTCATTTAGTACTGCCCTTCAGAGGCTACATAAGACTAAATAAGTTACATTTACCCTGATCTCTTTAAATTCAAAAAGTTTTCACCCCTTCGGCTCTTAATGCATGTTTTTTCTTCTTCTGAAGCATCGGTGTGCATTTGAACCTTCTGTAATAGTTGCATATGAGTCCCTCAGTTGTCCTCAGTGTGAAAAGATGGATCTCAAAATCATACAGTCATTGTTGGAAAGGGTTAAAATACACAAAAAATTGTGGGACCTGAAGGATTTTTCTGAAGAACAGCAGGCAGTTTAACTGTTCAGGACAAACAAGGGACTCATGAACAGCTATCACTAAACAAAACAAAACAAACAAAAACAGCTGTGGATCATTCAGGCAAGTCCACAGTATTAAGAATCAAGGGGATGTAAACTTTTGAACGGGGTCATTTTTGTAAATGTAACTATTATTTTCTCTTGTGGACTATATGTAAACATTTTTATGTGAAATATCTTATTCAGGTCAGTACTAAATAAACAATAACATGCATTTTGTATGATCCCTTTACAGTTTTTTTCATTTGCTAACAAGCGTTTACCAATACTTAAAATACTTTTTCTAAACTCTTAACACAGCAACACACCTACATCACACAATTAGCCAAATAGTTAATTTTCTGTCCAAAACTGCATTTTGTTAAATAAATTCAAACTCTACATTTCAAAATGCTTAATACCTTTTTCAACTTATACTAACTCTATAAAAACACAGCAAACCTTATTCAAAACCGAGTCATTCGGTCAAAACTTTAGCACTAGTTTTTATCCAACAGACACATATAGTCAGTCATAGTACAGTGATTGTCAAAATACTAACAGCTGATGGCTTTACAAAAACTGCATTCAATTCTACCTGCATATAATAGATAATAGAAAATTGAATTAAAATTGAATCCATTGTTTTTTTAAATTTGGCCTTCAGTTTGCTTTCAACTGAAACCCATTTTACATTTTAAAGTGTTGAATGTGTTCTTTCTTGTCAACTTATAGTAGTGTGCAAAAGTTTTAGGCCACTAGAATTTTCACCAAGAAAAAATGGTTTTAAGTCAGTTATTTCCATCTTTTGCTGTAGTGTGTCAGTAGGAAACATCAGTTTACATTTTCAAACATTCATTTTGAATGTTCAGTTCAAACATTCAGTTCTCTTTCTTCATCTCATTCCAGACAGGTGATGATGATGATGAGATCAGATCTCTGTGTGGAGCACTGACTGGTGTCAGACTCCTTGTGCAAACAAAAATCTCTCTGGATTATTACAATTAATGGCAAAATGAATAATTGGAAATGTAAACTGATATTTCATACTGACACACTACAGCAAAAAATAGAAATAGCTGACTTAAAATCATTTTTTGTTTGTGAAAATATTAGTGGCCTATAACTTTTGCACAGTACTGTATATCTAAAACTTTGAGCTGACTCGTTACTTTACAGAATGTACAATAGAAAAAAATAGGGTAACCTATGCAGAAATTCAGTTGGAACCTTGATTGAAATTGCTATCCAGTGGGTGATGGTTGAATATGGATGGTGTCCCCATGGTAGTTGATGCCAGTGATCAACAAAAATTTCAACATACATGGTCTTTGGTTACAATTTTTCCACGAAATATAAAGGGTAAAGGGTATTCTTGTAATTGTGAGTTTACATCTTGCAATTCAGACTTTAGCAGTATTGTAAGATAAAACAAGTCACAATTACCCTTTACCCTTTATATTCCATGGCAGAAATAATCTTTCATAGGTTCCACATGTGTAAGGGGAAAAAACAAACATAAAACTGCAAAGTTCAACACATGTTCTTGCTCCTCTCCCCTACCTCTTCTTCTCCCTTTTTCTAATCCAACTACTCCTCTACCTCCTACAACCATTTCTCTCCCTCTCCCAGGCATTTTTTCTCTCTCTGATTCTTTGTGTTGTTCTGCATCCACAAAACCAATTCAATAAGGTCTTTTTTACTCTATGTTGATGTAATGAAAATAGCACCTGTCTATTCCTCCATCTGAGACTGGAATCAGCTATTTCTAAATATTTCATTGATCTGTTACCTAAATATGCTTATCAGTTGTTACAATATTTTAAATAAAAATATTTTCAATCATTCTGAGCTGCTGTTGTAGCAGAAATAGAGGCTTTATACTGTATTTAAGGTTCAGAGCATTAGGTCTTCATTTCTGACATGTTGTCTTTAAGCATTTGCAAATAATACTAAAAATACCCATGATTTGGGGTTTGGGTAAGCTTGTATGAAAAGAAAATGTTTGCATTTTAGAAACATGGTAATTGACTGCAATTGTGCTAATTGTGTTTAGAGTTTTGAAAATATAACTACAGATTGGACATGTTGATGTTAGCAGTTGAAAAAAACTGTAATAGAAGTTAAATTTGATGATAAAATATATTGTTACATTTATTTGCTTTTATTACATTTTAAACTGGCAGCTGTTTGATTTGTTCAACATTTAATTTTATAATAGTCAAGTCAAGTCACCTTTATTTATATACCGCTTTTTACAATACAGATTGTGTCAAAGCAACTTTACATTATCAAATAGAAGGTAATATTAATGCAAAAAGAAACTGTAAATCATTTTAGTTAAAGGAAATGAATCAGTAATTCCAAATTAATAACAAATTTAATTGTCCCTAACTGAGCAAGCCATAGGCGAGAGTGGCAAGAAACCAAAACTCCATCTGTAGTACAGATGGAGAAAAAAACCTTGGGAGAAACTAGGCTCAGTCGGGGGGGTCAGTTCTCCTCTGACCAACATACAAGCAGTTTATACCTGTAGAGGTGGTCTATATGTGCTGACCCACCATCTGGATACGGACTGGATCAGGGAACTCCAGTGACCATCTGATCAGGATACAGACTGGATCTGACCTCGGAATAAGCAGGAGACATGTGTAGACTAATATTAGCGTAGATGCTATTCTTCATATGATGCAGCGAGTGCATCAGGTGTTATGAGAAGTGTTCCCGGTTCCGGTTTGACCTAATTAATGCAGCCTAACAATCCTTTTAGAAAGGAATTTTAGAAATGTTTAAATGGGCTATGTTATGATTAAAGAGATGGGTCTTTAGTCTACATTTAAACTGACAGAGTGTGTCTGCCTCCCGAACAGAATTAGGTAGACTGTTCCAGAGTTTTGGCGCTAAGTAAGAAAAAGATCTGCCTGCTGCATTTTGGACCAGCTGGAGTTTGTTTATTAAGCGTGCCGAACAACCACCCAATAAAGCATTGCAATAATCTATCCTGGAGGTCATGAACGCATGAATTAACACTTCTGCATTTGACTTTGAGAGCATAGGTCGTAACTTCACTATGTTTTTGAGATGGAAAAATGCTGTTTTGCAAATGCTAGAGATGTGGTTTTTGAAGGAAAGATTGCTAACAAATAGCACACCTAGGTTCCTAATTGGTGACGACGAATTTACAGAGCAGCCATAGAGTATTAGACTTTGTTTTAAGTTATTACTTGCTGAGGTTTTAGGCCCAATAATTAACACCTCAGTTTTTTCAGAATTTAGCAGTAAGAAATTACTTGTCATCCAGTTTTTTATGTCGACTGTGCATTCCATTAGTTTTTCAAATTTGTATGATTTGCTGGGCCATGAAGAAATATAGAGCTGAGTATCATCAGCATAACAGTGAAAGCTAACACCATGTTTCCTGATAATATCTCCTAAGGGTAACATGTAAAGCGTAAAAAGTAATGGCCCTAGTACTGAGCCTTGAGGTACTCCATACTGCACTTGTGATTGATATGATACCTCTTCATTCATTGCCATGAACTGATGGCGGTCAGATAAGTATGATTTAAACCATGGCAATGCTCTTCCATTAATGCCAACGTAATTTTCGAGTCTATTCAGAAGAATGTTGTGGTCAGTAGTATCAAACGCAGCACTAAGATCCAGTAGCGCTAATAGAGAGATACAACCACGGTCGGATGATAAGAGCAGGTCATTTGTTACTCTAATGAGAGCGGTTTCAGTACTATGATACGGTCGAAATCCTGAATGGAAATCCTCACAGATACCATTTTTCTCTAAAAAGGAACATAATTGTGAGGATACTACCATTTCTAGTAATTTTGACAGAAAAGGGAGATTCGAGATCGGTCAGTAATTAATTAATTGTTTGGGATCAAGTTATGGTTTTTTGATGAGAGGCTTAATAACAGCCTGTTTGAAGGTTTTGGGGACATATCCTAATGACAGTGATGAATTTATGATATTCAGAAGAGGATCTAAGACATCTGGAAGCACCTCTTTTAGTAGCTTAGATGGAATAGGGTCTAACATACATGTTGTTGGTTTAGATGATTTAACAAGTTTATAAAATTCATGGAATAGTTCCTCTGGAGATCTATAGCGCACTATTTGATCCGATACTGTTGCTGAGGGCTGCATGGTTATAGTTTTATCTCTAAAAGTATCGATTTTTTGAAGTAAAATAGCTCATAAAGTCATTACTGCTGTGCTGCTGGGAAACTTCAACGCCTGTTGGTGCTTTATTTTTTGTTAATTTTGCCATTGTATTGAATAAACACCAAGGGTTATGTTTGTTTACTTCTAAAATATATGAAAAGGAATCAGTTCTAGCAGTTTTTAATGCTTTCCTATAGGATAGGGTAGACTCACGCCACCCAGAACAAAAAACCTCTAGTTTTGTTTTCCTCCAGCTGCGCTCCATTTTCTGGGCTGCTCTCTTTAAGGTGCAAGTGTGCTCGTTATGCCACGGTGTCGGACTGTTTTCCTTAATCTTTCTTAGGTGTAAAGGAGCAACAGCATCTAATGTGCTAGAAAAGAGAGAGTCAATAGTTTCAGTTACATCATCAAGTTTATCTGAGCTATCAGATATACTGAGGAATTTAGACAAGTCAAGAAGATTGCTTATAAAGCTATCTTTTGTGGATGAGGTGATGGTTCTACCATACTGTTATGTCTTTTACTGACGATATCAACACGAAGCAATACCATGTATCTCGGATGATGCACTTTAATGTACATATGCAACAGTACAATTAACCATACCTTCTTCTCACACTTATTTTTCTTTTCTCTCCTCTCCCCACAGCGACACCTAGTGTCAACAATGTAACACATACTTGTAGCAGGGAGTGGGATTTACAGTTTTAGCTATCTGGAGTATACACAAGACTAGATAATGATCCGAGATATCATCGCTTTGCTGCAGAATTTCAATGCCATTAACATCAATTCCATGCGATTGTATTAAATCTAGAGTACGATTTCGACAATGAGTAGGTCCTGACACGTTGTTTAACTCCAATAGAGTTCAGAATGTCTATAAAGGCTGATCCCAGTGCATCTTTTTCATTATCAACATGGATGTTAAAATCACCCACTATTAAGACTTTTTTTGCAGCCATCACTAACTCAGATAGAAAGTCAGCAAATTCTTTAATAAAGTCTGTATGGTGCCCTGTAGGCCTATATACAGTAGCCAGTACAAATGTCTCAGGGGATTTATCCTTTGTACTTTTTTCTCTGGATAGTGTTATATGAAGCACCATTACTTCAAACAAGTAATAGGCTATAATAACATGGACTGAAGTGTATTAAACTTCTTGGAGCTTTTGGATGTTTTTTTTTCTCCAGGGGTTTTTCAGAATCACTTCAATATTCATTTGTGTTTTCACAGACTCGAGATGCTAACATGGCTGGACAGCGAGAGATGGCGATGAGCAGCTCCAGAGTGGCATTTATCCTGAACAATGTCGCTCTCGGTATTGGCCTCACATTCTTCACATTGGGCATTATCCTTAATTTTACAGTTATTCAACGACATCTTTGAACAGATGTATATACTCATACTGTAACTAATTTTGTGGAATAAATGTCAAATATTTTCCAGACCCTCTGAGGGAGTAATCTAATGTATGCTTATGTTTCATTTCTTGCTGTATTAATTAATCTGTATGGTTAGCAGAAATTAAACTGCATTTCACTTGTTTTTTCTTTCCTTTCTTTCTTTCTTTCTTTCTTTCTTTTTAAATTACACATTCAAATAAAGTGTTCCACTAAGTACATTAACTGTTCTGCACATTTATATGGGCTTTCGCACCAGAGGAACTTTTTCATAGTTCCTAGACGGAAGTTCATGCTTTTTGGCATGTTTGCACTGCAGGAACTAGAAAACTAGAAACGTATTGTTTTATAAACTCTGTTTGGGGGAACTAAATTATGCGCAACAGACTTCCACACTTCCGCTTCCAGTTCAAATGATTTGCATATGCTTCATTAAATATGAAGCTGTTTATACATGAGTATGAGTACATACAAATAAATGTTTGTAACCAATGTCAATCACAGAAAGTATTTTTCTTTTCACTTACATTTAGATATAAACATCAGCAATAAAAACAGCTACACTGTAAAAAAATGCAAAGGCATATTTCCATTTTACAAAACATTTTGTGTCAAACACTAAAAAAAATCCTCTTTTCTTGAAACAACATAAAAATCCTTGTCAGACCAACAGAATTGCCCCAAATGTTGTCTTAACTAGTCAAACACAGCTGTATGAACAGAGAATTTTTATATTGTTGAAACATTCTTGAGGTTTGTGTGTCTATAGTTTTGAGGCCTAGAGTATGTTTGCTGGATATCTTAGTCTTGTAAGAAGCTTTCCAAACAAAGACAATGTCTACATATTAGACTATATTATTCATTAATGGTTCTAGAACAATTCACTGTTTGTCATTTGTAAATAAAAAAACAATTGATACATAAAAAAAAAAAAGAATTATTAATACATAAAAAAATAAATTACCCCAACGGCAGTAATCATCATTGTTGTTTCAGTTGCTGTGACAAGACTTTTTCTATTATCAAAATAAGACAATCAGCATTGCTTGAATAAACAAATTTATGTTGGCTAAACAAAGTATCTTTACTGAGAAAAACTAAAAAAAACACTGTTGAGAGAACTCGAAAGCCTTAATGCATCAAGTTTTCTCAACAATTGTTTTATTTTTTGTAACAGTGTAGCTAGTTTAACTAATTACCTTGAAAGTCTATAGCCAGGGACTTCCGGTTGGAGCAAGATGCAAGATGGCAGCATAAAACTACAGCTCCCGGTCATTGAGTGGAAAAAGCCCTAATACTCTAAATATTTTTTAATTCATGTACTAAAGACGATGGTAAAATGAGTGGGGCGAAAGCTAAAAAAGGACTTATAAAACAAAAGACAACTGAAGAGAGTAATCAGACGGTTAATGACAACGACAATTCTCCATCGGAGAATGAGGGCGCCGAAACTTTACGCGCAGTGCGGGCGCTCAGCAAAGATATATCAGACTTAAAAACCGAGTTGAGGAAAGAATTTAGCCAATTCAAGGAAGAGTTCAGAGAGGTTATTAAAACCGAAGTTGAAAAGTTGAAAACAGACATAAATCAGAAGCTGCAAGATATCGCCAGGGATATACAGTCGCATAGCACGAGATTAGGTGAGACGGAGGAAAGAATTACTGGGCTCGAATCTGAAAACTTTGAACTGAAGGACGCGCTATTCCATGCTTTGAAAGAACAGAAGACGATACAGGGCAAGATTGTGGATCTAGAGGGTCGGTCACGGCGAAATAGTATCCGAATCTATGGCATTAAAGAAGGAGCTGAGGGTTCGTCCATGTTCAAGTTCATCAATGGCCTACTGAAAACGGAGCTCTCCCTGAGTGACGATCTAGACCTGCAGATACAGAGAGCACATAGATCTTTAGGTCCAAGACCTCAAAATGATGCAACCTCGAGATCGATCATTGTCAACCTTTTGCAATACAGTACTAAGGATCTGGTACTGCGTACGGCGTGGGCAAAAGGAATACGATATGAGGACAGACCAGTCTTCTTTGCGCACGACTTTCCAGCAGAAATTAATGCAAAGCTCAAGGAATATAAAGAAGTTAAAAGAGTCCTTAAGGAGAACAAAATCCGATTCCAGACGCCTTACCCTGCCAAGATGCGAATCCATTGGGAGACAGGACCTTAGCTTTACGACAGTGCAGCGGAGGCGGCAGGGGATCTGAATAAGAGGGGGTATGCGGTGGACTTGACAGCGATATCCGAGGGATCTGAACGCCGATGGGAGGAAAGAGTGACGCGACATACGCAGTGGCAGAAAGTGAGAAGCAATGCTCATAATCGTGTACGGGAGAAGCTTCGGGGTTTCCAGAGGCAACCACCAATGCCGGATTAATAAATTAATTGAATGGACATTACTTTACTGAGCTCTGAAAAGGTATGCAGAATTATTATTATATTTATATTATTATTATTATTATTATTATTATATAATTACCTGCGTTTAACAACATTTTGGTGGATTGAGTATGTTGAAGTTCGAGTCTGAATGCCCTATGGGTAAAAATATTACTAACTTTACGAGTCTTTGTTTTTATGATACAACTATATGTGTTTTTTTTTCTTTCATTTAACTATATAAGTTGACTGGGGTTGGTCATCTGATTTATGTTTGGTGCTATACTATTCTTTTTTTTTTTTTTTTTTTTTATTGAGATAGGACAGATCATTATTGACAGGAAGTGAAGTGGGAGGGAGAGAGGGGGGCAGGGTCGGGAAGGGTCCTCGAGCCGGGATTCGAACTCGGGACGCCCGTAGCGCAACAGCACTATATGTCGGCGCACTGCCCACGAGGCTATCGGCACCGACGGTGCTATACTATTAGGGGAGATTATCCCCCATTTAGGTGATAGCGAGGGTCCCCTACCAGAAGTAGGACAATATCCCTCATCCCAGGAGTGGAAATGGGATTTACCAGGTCATGTATGGACCTTAACTTTGGAAGTCTCTGTTCTGGAGTGTTTGTTTTTATTTCAGTTATATGTTTGTTCTAGAGGTTGCCAGCATTTGTTCTTGCATTGTAAAAAGATATGCAGCGATATGTTAAACCACATCACTAAATGTAAATGGGTTAAATAACTCAATAAAAAGGAGTAAGGTTATAGCCAAACTGAAACGTGAAAAGAGCCAGATTATATTTTTGCAAGAAACTCATCTTTCACCATCTGAGCATGACAAGCTGAAAAAATATGGGTATAGACAAACGTTTTATAGTTCTTTTAGAAAATTCAAAAAAGGGGTGTGTCAATATTAATACATAACTCTCTAAATTTCGATTTGATGAAAGAGATATCAGATAAAGAAGGCCGATACATTTTGGTTCAGGGAAAATTAGATTAGCATCTGATTACGCTAGTAAATGTTTATGCACCCCCAGGAAGTAAAACAGGTTTTTTTAACACAATCCTTGATCTTGTAGTCACAGAATCTAAAAGAATATTGATATTGTCACGAACTGTACCGTTGTGGCTCCCTTTTTTCCCCTCTAGAGGGAGCCACCTCTCCACTGTGTTTCCTTATAGACTCTTTACAGACTCCATTTCCCATAACCCCTCTCTCATGCCCCGTTCGTCACCTCTCACCTTTAGCCCCTGTCACTTCCTGTATAAATAGAGCTTTCATCCAGTACTACTTTGCGAAGTCATAACTTGCCCCGGCCGTTATTTCTGAGCGTTTCCCTAGTCTAGTTTTCCCCGTTGTCGACCCCTCGTAGTTTCCTGGTTTCCTGATCGTTCTCCGCCCGCCTATCGACCCCCCGCTTCGTCTTCTGGATTATCCCCTCTGATCGCTGCCAGCCCACGGACCCGTTCGCTCGGACACTAACTATTCTGTTGGATCGCCCCTGTCTGACCTCCCGCCTGCCTGACTATGAGTATGTATTCTAATAAAAGTATGCATATGGATCCGCACGCCTCCTGTCTCGTCTCTGGGGCTATCGTCACAGATATGTGGTGGTGATTTCAACATTGTTCTTAACCGGAATCTAGATTCATCTAACAGTAAGAGAATTAAGACAATACAATCCAAATTTTTTAGGAATTCATTAGAAGATTTGGGATTAATAGATGTCTGGAGAGATTTTCATCCTTTGGAATGTAAATACTCTTATTATTCAGCACCTCATAATGTGTATAGTAGAATAGATTATTTTTTTATGTGTAATAAAGATAGACACAGGATAAGAGATTGTACAATAGGAACGTCAGATATATCAGACTATGCAATAATATGTCTCACTCTAAATTTAAACGATACATTCACAGATAAAATATGGAGGCTTAATACAAGCATATTAGGTAATGCGAAAGTGGTGACCCAGATTAAATCAGAAATTAATATATATATGGAGAATAATGATAATGGGGAAGTAAGTCCCCCAATATTATGGGATGCAGCCAAGGCAGTATTAAGGGGTAAAATAATTTCTATTACTACAGCCCTTAAGAAGGCAAGAGAACTTCGTTTTAAGAATCTTGAAGGGGAACTACAGCGTCTTACAGAACAACATGCAATCAGTAACGATTCTCAGATTTTGGAGCAGATTAAAGATATTAAAAATAAGATAAATGAGATAAGATGATATAGAGAAAAAAATAAAATTTCTGAAACAATTATTTTATGAAACAGGTGTGAAAGCAACTAAAAGATTAGCATGAAAACTTAGAAAACAACAACACAAGGCAACAATATATAAGATACAGGACCCGGTCTCAGGACGCATGTTGTATAATTTGGATAAGATTAAAGAGGCATTTGAATTATATTATTATATGATCCTTATATTCACAACAGACGCAGGAAAATTGTGATTCAATAAAAAATTTTTTGATTCTCTTGACCTTCTTTCTATTGGACAGAAACAAAAGAATATTTTTGAAAAAGAAATTACACAGGAGGAACTAGATAAAGCTTTTAATAATCTTAAGAATAATAAAATGCCTGGCAATGATGGTCTGCCTTCAGAGTGGTTCAAAACATTTAGAAGAGAGATTTCACCACTTCTTATTTCATCATTTAACTGGACCCTTAAAGAAGCGACTATCCCCCCTTCTTGGAGAGAAGCAGTAATTTCAATTATACCCAAAGAAGGAAAGGACAAACACCTATGTAGCTCATATAGGCCTGTATCAGTTTTAAATGTAGATTACAAGTTATTTTGACTTGAGACATTTCTACCTGATCTGATAGACTCAGATCAAACTGGGTTTATTAGAGGACGTCAGAATTTTGATAATATTAGAAGAACGCTTCACATAATACAACAAATTAAAAAAGAACATATTAAAGCAATCTTAGTTAGCTTGGATGCGGAAAAAGCATTTGACTGTGTGAATTGGGTATATTTATTTCAGGTTCTTTTGAAGTTTGGTTTTTCAGAAAACTCCAATCCCTGTATTTTCCAAAGTCTCCAATCCCTGTATTTTAAACCAGAAGCTAGGATTAAAATAAATGGTGGCCTTACAAAAAAGATAAACTTAGAAAGAGGAACTCGACAGGGATGCCCTCTTTCACCCTTATTATTTGCAATCTATATTGAGCCTCTGGCCCAGGCAATAAGGGAAAATAATATAATTGGAGGGATCACAGTTAATAAAGTGGAACATAAAATGGCATTATATGCTGATGATGTGCTATTTTATCTTTCTAATCCAGACATATCGCTTCCGAAATTATTTGACTTTTTTGAGGAGTATGGACAGTTCTCAGGGTATAAATTAAACATAAAGAAAACTCAAATGTTATCATTTGGTTTTAATCCAATAAAAGAACTTAGACAACAATTAAATATTAATTGGAATCAAAAAGCAATTAAGTATTTGGGGATATGGTTAACACAAGATTTAACAAAGTTATATAAGAAGAACTATAATATAATCAATCAAAGAATTAAAGAGGATCTTAAGCGATGGTCTTCTTTACCACACTTGGATTTTAGTTCAAGAATTGAAAGTATAAAAGTGAATATACTTCCGAGACTGTTATACCTCTTCCAATCACTTCCTGTGGAAATACCACCTAAACAGTTTCAAGAATGGGATAAACAAATCTCAAGATTCATTTGGAATGGAAGTAAACCAGAACTAGATATAAAACATTGCAAATGGATAAAAATAAGGGCAGTATGTCACTCCCCAATTTGAAGGATTACTATTATGCCGCTCAGCTGAGACCATTGGTGTGTTGGTGTGATTTACAAATAGAGACAAAGTGGAAGGAAATAGAAAGCGAGTTTCAAGGGGTGCCAGTTCAAGCCCTAATAGGTAAAAAATCTAATTTTCAAAGGCAAATTCAATATGTTAACCCAATAACTCAATTTACTTTGAAAATTTGGTTTACAATGGTAAAGGAACTTCACTTGGAGCACCAAATTCAGATTTTGAACTGGGTGGCATACAACCCAGATTTCAAACCAGGGACAATGGATCAAAGGTTTACACAATGGATTTACTTGGGAATCTCTGCGCTCTGCACAATTATCAAAGATGGTAATATAGAGAGTTTTCAAGCTCTAAAAGACAAGTTTGGTCTTGTAAATCACGACTTCTTTAGATATTTACAGGTTCGTCAATATTATTTGAAAGAAATAAAGAGCAATGATGAGATTAATCCGATTGTGCAGGTTTTTATACAGGCATATAAAAACGGTGCGAGTAAGACTGTATCCAAATTGTATAAAGGGATAAGTAATTCGAGGAATCATTCAATAGAATATATAAGATGAAAATGGGAAAAAGAGGTTGGCATTTCCTTGCTACCTAATCAATGGAATAAAATGTGTACTATCCCACACAGCTCAATGAGCTCAAGAATGTGGCGTGAGTTTTGTTGGAAAAATTTGACTCGTTTTTTTTATCACACCAAGAATTAAGGAATTACAAACAGGAACCTCCTGCCCATGCTGGAGGAAATGTGGGGTAGAAAAAGCCCATCATACACATATATTTTGGCATTGCTCATAAGTACATAATTTCTGGGAGATTGTACACTCTACTATTAATAGTATTTTCACTCTACATATACCAAAATCATTTTATGTTCTTTACTTTCCAGATATTCCAGATGAGGTTGGGAAAGATGATAAATATTTATTTAAAATTATATTGGCAACAAGTAAAAAGGCGTTAACCCAGAAATGGTATAAGGAAGACCCGCCTAAGAAAGAAGACTGGTTCCAAATAGTAACAGAGGTTAGAGAAATGGAAAGAATCACATATACACTTCGGCTGCAAACACAAATCTTTGAGAACAAATGGAAGAAATGGTTAACAAACTCATTTGTGGTTTAAATGTCTGCATTTGTAAATGTATATAATTGTTTATTGATAAAATGTTTACATATGACAATTTTTTGCTATTCTTGAAAGTTTATATGTAATGTGTGGCAACCTTTTATGCTAATTTGTTTTATTATTTGTTGAATTATGTATTCTATTCTGTTGTGTCAAGTAAAGTGTTCTTCTGTTCTTAACTAAAAAAAACAATAAAATCATAAGTATTAAAAAAAGAGAAAGTCTATAGACGGGTTTCCATCCAATGTTGAACCAAATCATTACTTCCTGATAAACTGGCACTATATATCACTAAGAAAAGTAGGAGAAGCCACTAAATATATAATCATATATAATTAATTACTTGTGCCTCAGAGCGCAAGCGCCTCAATGCTTTTGGAGGTGAATGCCTGCTGTTTGAGAACGCAGTCATATAAGATAGTTCTGGGAGGCAATTATACAGAAATAGTTTGATGACAGACTTTGCTCAGGCATTTCAAAATGACCATAACAGCATTTCAGATGATCGGTCCACTGGTTAGTCAGGTTTTGCCACCCCACAGTACAAAGTCACATGACTTTTTTGATGCACATGGAGGAATTTATTTGACAAATGCATTTTCTTCTCTCTTTTTTTTTTTTTGTCTTGAATAATTTACACACTGTAAAAAACAAAAGTTGTTGAGGCAACTTAAAATAATTTTTTACCCTGCTGCCTTAAAATTTTAAGTTCAGTCAACTTATATAAGTTTATTCAAGTTGAAATGTTAAGTTGTACTAAGTGACAAGTTAGATATTCGAGTTAAACAAAAAATTGTTTAACAGCTATGTTTGTTACTCGGCTGCCTTAAAAATTTAAGTTGAATTTAGAGTTTATATCTCACAATTTTGACTTTATAACTTTTTGTGAGTTTATGTCTCACAATTCTGAGAGAAAAATCACAGTTGCGAGTTTGTATCACACAATTCTGAGAAAAAATTGTGAGACAATAACCTTTTTTTATTTTCTATTCATTTGTGGCGACAGGCTCCCATACCATACACCATAATGACAAAGCAAAAAACAAACAAACAAACAAAAATTTTAAAAAGCAGGTTGTTAACATCTTTGCAAATGTATTAAAAAAAACGTATTCCATTTCATAAGTATTCATACCCATTAGTGGACAGTAAATAAGTAGTTTTACTTTATCACTGTACTTAAGTACATTTTTCAAGTATCTGTACAGTATCTTTAGTGGAGTAGTTTTATTTCGAGTAACTTTTACTTTTACTTCACTACATTCCAGTGCATTAGATTGTACTTTTTTACTTCACTGCATTTCATAAAACATATTGTCGCTCCTTATAATATATTACGTGTTCCGAGACGCAGAAGCAGTGTCTGATTCATGAACAAACTGTTTCTTTTCAAATGAACCGGTTAAATCGGTTCGCAAATCACTCCAAACGATTCATTCACAAATTGGAATGATCCGATTGCAGCTGTTCTCGAGTCGACAACTCTCTGATTCAAATGATCCATTTAGAGTGAGTCTCCAGTGAACTGAATTCACAGATAAGAACAGAGAGATCTTGTGAGTGCGTGCGCGACTGATGCTGCAAAAACTAAAAAAGTTACTAATGTCGAATTTTAGGATTAATTATTATAACTGAAAATCATATTTAGGTCAAAACTGTCAGTTGTTTGTGAACTAAATCTGCTGTAAAGGATGATCTTGAAATGCTTGAATGCAGACACATCAATATCAGTGACTCCATGTTTTAGGTCAAAAAACGAAGCATTAAAATAACACAGATTAAATCATGCACGTTCATATTAGCGTTACAGTTTAAATAAAATGCGATTTTCTGGGAAGGCGGCCAAGATATCAGGGTCAAAGCAGATGTGTATTCGTACTTCTGCTGTCTCTAACAAACTTTCGTGCAAAGCTTGATCTCTTTGACCTTCTTTAATGTTTGGCGTTACTGATACTAATGTATATGTAATCTGAAGAATTCTGTGATGTTTTTTAAGCTGGAGCGGAAAATGTACCTATTTTTTTGCCTGTTAGAACATGTGTTGCGGCCTCCTGAGCACGCTGATCGAAATTCACATGTGATTGAAGCATAAACTTGAAACAAGAAAACCTGAAGAAATGGCGGACAGTGTGAAGCGTGTGCATGACTATACTAAATCGACTCCCGAAGACGATCCATGCATGGACTATACGGCACTTTCAGACACCCCGATTTACAGCCTTCTTACGAAAGTGCGGCAGCAGACTTCCGAGCCCTCAAATGCGGCCATCCTAGAGGCGATCGAGAGGCTAGGAAAAAAGCAAGCTGGAGAAGTTACTGGAAACTGAAAGATTGGTTGCATCTAATTTGACCCTGATATCTGAACTTGCTATCAAAGTTGATTCAGTTACCAACAAAACAGAGAGAGCTAGTTAAAACTGATGAGTTGGGTGTTCAAGTAGCGGCTGTAATTGCTGAAAATAAACAACTGTAGAGAAAAGTTCGGTAAAAAGACAATTTCGCCGAGACTGAGGGATGCTCTTCAGACGTCCATTGATGTTGCTCACAAAATCGGTCCGAGAGATTCCACAGCGGATTATTGTGCAGTTTTTGTCAGTACCCATCAGGATCACATTTGGTTGGACTCAAAAAACTCTGAAGTCCTCAAGCAGAATAGCATCAAAATCACAGAAGACCTGTCACAACGAACGAGAGAGGAATTATGTGAATTATGTTAACGTTTGCTCTTAATCTCGTTTGAGGATTGGACATTGACTTTGATTGTACTCTACAGGCACAACTGTGAACTTGTCCTGTTTTGTTTTCTCATAGCTCTTCCTGTTGAATGTATCAGGATGTAATATTTCCTTAACCATTTGATGATTAAATATGGAAGGTTAAAAATGATAGGTTTTGCACTTTACTCCTTTCTTGCTCAGTTTACTCTTTGCCTTAGATTGTTCTTGTTCTTATTCAATGTACTTGAACTTTTCTTGTTTTTCTCTTAATATTTGGGTGATTCATGACCTTACTAAACGAAAAGCTTTATTTTTATTTTGTAGTTCTAAAAGAAGAGATGTTTATTTTTTTTACAGGAAACTCATTCTAGTGCGAGTCTTTTTGGTCAGCACAGTGCACAGGTAAAGCTTTATTTTCACATGGGTTTACTCATTCTGGGGAGTTATAATTTCATACTACTGTAATTTTAATTGTAAAATGAGTCACACTTTTCTCTAGAGCCCAGTGGGCACCTTGACGTTGAATTGACACCAAACTGACGTCAAACATTGACATCAAAAAAAGGTCAAAAACAGGTCAGAAATGCAAATCAAATTGACGTCAAAAACTTGACGTCAAATTGACATCCACACATTGATGTCTTTTTGACCACTGAAATAATGACACAAAAGTAATATCCTGAAAAAAGTTTTATTTGTGCAGAAAGCTTAAATTTAAAAGAAAAAAAATTCTTAACTGAATGTACACTACACTGCATGGAAATAACACGAGCATGAAAATTTAACACACATGGATCTCATGATAGTACTGCATTTTGGTGTGATGAGTGATGATGAAAGCTGCAGAAGAATACGTGATCAATACTGACCATCCATTGAAGGGAGTGCAAATTTTATTCTAATTTACTACAGTGCAAGAAAATAATATGAGCTAATATTAATAATATTTATAATAATAAAATAAATATAATAATAAAAAAGAATATATAAAAATATAATAAATTAAATATAAAATATACAATATATAAATATATAATAAATATAACATATAATAAAATATAGAATATATAAAACATAGTTATATAATAATAATAATAATAATATAATAATCTAAGATGGCGGAGAGATATACGTTAATTTAAAATGGCATATACTACCTTAATTCCAATAGAAACGGTAAAATTAACATTGTCTATTTGACAGTAACATTAACAACAGAGTTACATGCTTTTAATGACATCTAAAATACTATTCACATAGCAATAGCTTAGCTAGCTTCAACTAGGTTAACATGCTTCAAATCACATTAGTTTTCTCTGGGGGGAAATTATAAAACAAAAAGTACCAAAAACAGTGCGCTAATTAATATTTCATTAACATACGTTCGTCTTAAGACTGCCGTGGTTTTGACTTGATTGACAGAACAAGCACAAACTAAATTTTTTACAGCACAAACCAGCACAAATGGAGCACAAACAAACAAGACCATTTTTTCGTGAATTTGTAGCATGTAGGGGGCTGAGTGACGTCATCGCCTATAATTCAATGTCTAATATTTTAAAAACCGAAGCAGCACAAACGGAAATATTACCGGCACAAACCAGCACAAATGAAGCACAAACGATTGAGCCTGTTTTGAGTGAATTTGGTGTATGTGGGGGGGCTGAGTGACCTCAGAATGACCTATAAATACAATTTTAATATCTAAAAAACCAAAGCAGCACAAACAAAAATTTTACAGCACAAACCAGCACAAACGGAGCACAAACGATTGAGACTATTTTGCCGACCTTTTGCATTTGGTGGGGGGCCAACTTCATGGAGGTCCCCAAATCCGGGTGTGAAAAACTTGTTGCATGTTTCCCAAACAGACTCATGGCTGTATTAGATCAAAAGGTCTGAATACTTAGGACCATGTGATATTTCAGTTTTTCTTTTTTAATAAATCTGCAAAAATGTCAACAATTATGTGCTTTTCTGTCAATATGGGGTGCTGTGTGTACATTAATGAGGAAAAAAAATGAACATAAATGATTTTAGCAAATGGCTGCAATATAACAAAGAGTGAAAAATTTAAGGGGGTCTAATACTTTCCGTACCCACTGTATGTCATATTCTTCTGTTGTTCTTACTGTTATCTTGTTCTGTCATCTTATTCTGTCGTCCTTACTGTCATCTTGTTTTGTCATCATAAGCTTTATCAGCACGGTAAAGTTAGTTGCACATTTGATATTCGCTGCATATTTGACTAGGCTGCTTTAGGGACAGTCTGCAAATTTAATATATATATATATATATATATATATATATATATATATATATATATACACACACACACACACACACACTCTTTTTCTTTTTCTGTTGTATAAATACAGTGGATATAAAAAGTCTACACACCCCTGTTAAAATGCCAGGTTTATATGATTTAAAAAAAATTAAATACTATTTTATTGTGACCTATAACTTGTACAGCTCAATTGAAAAACAAACTTTTTTTCTGTGGAAAGTAAAAATAAAAAACTAAAATAATGTGGTCGCATTAGTGTACACACCCTTAAACTAATACTTTGTTGAAGCACCTTTTGATTTTATTACAGCACTCAGTGTCAGGTTTTGGGACTCTTTTTGTTGTGTTTGTTTCCTTCCCCATGTGCTTGTGACTGTCACGCCCCTAGACTGTGTTTGTTTCCTTCACCATGTGCTTGTGTGACCTAGTTTCTGTCAGCTGTTGATTAGTTCATTTAGTTCAGGTGTTACCCAGTTTCTGTCTGTCTCTGATTGGTTGATTTGGTTCAGGTGTCCCTCGTTAGCTCCCCTATTTAAGTTTTATTCTGTTCAGTGTGTTTTGTCCGGTCTCGTCGTTGGTTTCGTGTCTCCTTGCCCGTCTCCCTGTGGATTATTATTTGTGGATTTGTCTTTGTGTGCGTTCTCCTTGCCTGTCTCCCTGTGGATTTTGCCATTAAAAGACTTGTTTTTGTTCCTGATATCAACCTCGTTCTCCTCGTTTTATCCTCCCTACACGCAGCGTGACAGAAGACCGGACCAACACAGTATTTCGCCGTGTTTTCCCCCGTCTTTGTTTTTCGTTTTTTGCTCAGTGTTTTGTTTTTTGTGTTTTACATTATGAACCCCCTGTGCCGTCCCGAATTTCTCCTTCTCCTGCTGAAGCAGGAGAAAAGCTCGCTCGAGGACCATACGAGACTGTTTATATCCCTCGCAAACAACGCCAGCTATCCGGACGACGTGCTCTGCTCGTTCTATGACGCGAGCCTTAACACCGCGTGCAGAGCACTGTCGTCCGAAGATGGTCCTCGAGTGGACTTCGCCGCCTTTGTGGAGTGGACGCTGGCGAGAAACGGATCCCCCCTCACCGTCTGCCCCGAGAAGGACCTCGCCAGTGCCACTCCGGACCCAGAGCCCAGCCCACCATCTACCCGCTGCGCGGAGCCACAGCCCGAGCCCACCGCTGACGGAGAGCCATCGCCATGGAGTGCGACAGAGCTGGAGATCGCCTCGGAGCCCGAGCCTATTACGTCAGACCAGGTGCGAGAGCCGGCATCAGAGCCCGCCAGAGGGAATAACGCCAGGAACCGCGAGAACGCGGAGTGGAGCTCCGCCCACTGTATTATGGCTGAGGGTGAGCAAAATATGGATCTGGGATTTTTAAAGCGGCAGGAGGATTGCTTGGTTGTCGCAGCTGCTCTGCCTCCAGAGTCAAGTGTCTTTGCAGCTGCTCCGCCTCCAGTGTCAAGCGTCGATTTCGCAGCTGCTTTGCCCCCTAAGTCAAGAGTCGTCGCTGCAGCTGCTCCGCCCCCTGAGTCAAGTGTCGACTTCGCAGTGGCTCCGCCCCCTGAGTCAAGCGTCGATGTTGCAGCTGCTTCACCTCCAGTGTCAAGCTTCGTCGTTGCAGCTGCTCCGCCCCCTGAGTCAAGCTTCGATGTTGCAGCTGCTCCGCCTCCTGTGTCAAGTGTCGACTTCGCAGCGGCTCCGCCCCCTGAGTCAAGCGTCGATGTTTCGGCTGCTCCACCCCCTGAGTCAAGCTATGATGTTGCAGCTGCTCCAGTGTCAAGTGTCGTCGGTGCAGCTGCTCCGCCTCCAGTGTCTAGTGTTGATGTCGCAGCTGCTCCTCCCCCTAAATCAAGCTATGATGTTGCAGCTGCTCTGCCCCTTAAGTCAAGTGTCTTCGCAGCTGCTCCACCCCCTGAGTCAAGCTTCCTCGTTGCAGCGGCTCCGCCTCCAGAGCCAAGTGTCGACTTCGCAGCTGCTCCACCCCCTGAGTCAAGCTTCGTCGTTGCAGCTGCTTCGCCTCCAGTGTCAAGCTTCGTCATTGCAGCTGCCCCGCCCCCTGAGTCAAGCTATGATGTCGCAGCTGCTCCGCCCCCTAAGTCAAGCTTCGTCGTTGCAGCTGCTCTGCCGCCTCCAGTGTCAAGTGTCGACTTTGCAGCTGCTCCGCCCCCTGAGTCAAGCTATGATGTTGCAGCTGCTCTGCCCCTTAAGTCAAGCGTCTTCGCAGCTGCTCCACCCCCTCAGTCAAGCTATGATGTTGCAGCTGATCTGCCCCTTAAGTCAAGCGTCCTCGCAGCTGCTCCACCCCCTAAGTCAAGCTTCGTCGTTGCAGCTGCTCCGCCTCCAGTGTCAAGCTATGATGCCGCAGCTGCTCCTGAGTCAAGTGACGCCGCAGCTGCTCCTGAGTCAAGTGACGCCGCAGCTGCTCCTGAGTCAAGTGACGCCGCAGCTGCTCCTGAGTCAGGTGACGCCGCAGCTGCTCCTGAGTCAGGTGACGCCACAGCCGCTGCTGCCCCTTGGTCAAGTGACGCCGCAGCCGCCGCTGCTCCCTCTTCTGAGTTAAGTCATGTTGACGCAGCTGCTTCTCCCTCTTCTGAGTCAAGTCATGTTGTCGCAGATGCTTCTCCCTCTGAGCCAAGCCTCATTTCAGCTGTTCCGCCTCCAGAGTCAAGTGCAGCTGTTTCTCCCTCTGAGCAAGGCCTCATCTCAGCTGCTCCGCCTCCAGAGTCAAGTGTTGTAGTCGCAGCTGCATCTCCCTCTGAGTCAAATGTTGTCGCAGCTGCACCTTCGTCTGAGCCAAGCTTCATCTCAGCTGCTCTGCCTCCCGAATCAAGTGCAGCTGCTTCTCCCTCTGAGCAAAGCCTCATCTCAGCTGCTCCGCCTCCAGAGTCAAGTATTGTAGTCGCAGCTGCATCTCCCTCTGAGTCCAGTCTCGTTGCAGTGGCTCCTCCCTCGGCTTCGCCTCCTGAGTCAAACCCCACTGCTCACCCTCAGCCTGTCATCGGCGTGCTGAACTCGCCACCGTGGCCCATGGGTCCGCCGGCTCCGCTGGGCTCCCTCGTTCCTCCGGCTCCGCCTTGGTCTGGCGTCGACCATCCTCAGTCTCAGGATTCCCCTCCGTTGGCTACCCCTCGTCCCTCCATCCCTCCAGCTCTGTCAGGCTCCTCCTTCCCTCCGGCTCCATCCCGGCTTCGGGCGCCGGTGCCACCTGTTCCGCCTTGGCCCTCCGGATCCTCGGTGACACCCCGGATCTTTGGCTCTCCGTCTCCGCCTCGGGCTCCACCACCACCTGCTCCGCCGCCGTCGGTCGGCCCCCTGGAGTCGTCAGCCCTTCCTCCACCATGGCTCCTCCCTCCGTCGGCGCCACCGTGGGCTGCCATCTCGGCTGGGATCTGGGTTCCCCCTGGCTCCTCCTGCTTCAGCTCCCTCCTGTCTTCTCCCTGGCTCCTCCCTCCTGCTGATCCACCCTGGACACTCCTGTCGTCTCCCTGGCTCCTCCCTCCTGCTGATCCACCCTGGACACTCCTGTCGTCTCCCTGGCTCCTCCCTCCATCATCTCCTCCCTGGACTCCCTTTGTTCTCCTCCTCCCGGATGTCCGTCCCCCTCCTGAACCCCCACCCAAGCCCCCCCATGTTTTTGTTTTTGGCGCGAGGTCACGCCTTCCGGGAGGGGGGGGAGTTATGTCAGGTTTTGGGACTCTTTTTGTTGTGTTTGTTTCCTTTTTGTTTCCTTGTTTCCGTCCTCCGAAAGGCAGACAGTCGGGGTGAAGTCGAACCCAACACTCGTCCCCTTGCCGAGTGTGGATGTGGGCAGATCAGCAGATCTCTCTCCTATATAATAGGTGCAGCAGATCTGCACCTATTATATAGGTGCAGTTCCACACATTACAGATGTAAAACAATGCAGAAAAATGACAGAAAGCTGATCCACTGTTAGAACCTGTTAACACTGGTGTTCCACCCTGTTAATCAAGTCATTTTAAATAATAATTTGACAGCAAAGTTAAATATTTGCCATACTTTTGTCTTATTTTGTGAAGTGAGGAGCATTAACAGCATACATATGTTTTTGAGCAAAGTTTTTGTATTCACAAAAATTCTGTTGGCAAACATGGGCACAGAAAAGGTACCTTATATCTTAATAATCAAGACATATTCTATTCATCAATAATCATCAATAATTGTTTTGTTATTGTTTCAAGAATAAAAAATACTATTATGGCATAAGGGACATATATCATCCAAGAAAAGCGCATTATCAATTAGCATTTACATTATTAACATTTTGTGATAACTATTTATATTGTTCATACATTTACATGTCTGAACAATGTACCCATAATTATTATTTTTTGAGTGTCTGATCTTGGCCAATATGCATTCCTAATAGTTAAACATTTCACTATTTTGGTAGAACTCTAAACACATGAAAAACATGTAACTTTTTTTTTTTTTACCAAGAATTATGGAGCCAACATGTTACCGGATACCAGAAATCACCTGACTACAATTTTTGTAATGTAATCTGGAATCAGTAATGGATTAAAATTTGTAACTAATCTACCCAGATCTGACTATGGACTGCCAAAAGTTATAACAAATCAACAAGAGGAGTGCAAAAAACTGTCTGAGGAACAAAAGATGTTTGTGGTTGGCCAAACTGAACCAGGATTTCCAGAATCTTGACAGCATTCGCATTTGTTCTTATCATTTCTGGTAAATAATACTGCTCGTACAGAGATGGGAAGTAACTAAGTACAAATACTTTGTTACTGTATGTAGTTCACATCAACAACAAAAATATATCTTGACTCCATATAGTGGTTATTTTGGGGAAATCCCAGCTATTTTGAGCAGTAGGATTAAAAAAAATATATGCTAATGTAAAATTTAATTAAGCAGCCTATTTGAAATTGCAAAAGCTCTATCTATCTATCAGTACTTTTTTACTTAAGTACATAAAATATCGAGCACTTCTGTACTATTACTCAAGTAAACTTGAAAAAAAGAGTATTTTTACTTTTACTGGAGTAATATTTTATTATACATATCTGTATGTTTACTCAAGTACTTGATTTGTGTACTTTGTCCACCACTGCTGACTGGTGGATATAATGAAGAATGTGCCACCTAGGCCTACTGTACAGTTTTGACCAACAGGTGTCGCCAGCAGGTCACATTTCGAGAGCTTTGAATATGACTTCACAGAATTAAGGATAAACTTTTACTATTGTCTTTTTGTGCCCTGCGCTTTACACTTTGCGTTTAGATCGTTAAAATAGGGCCCTTAAAGGAACACTCCACTTTTTTTGCAAATAGGCTCATTTTCCAACTCCCCCAGAGTTAAACAGATGAGTTTTACCATTTTCAAATCCATCCAGCCGATCTCTGGTTCTCTCAGTAGCCCTTTTAGCAAAGCTTAGCATAAATCATTGAATCGGATTAGACCATTAGCATCGCACTCAAAAATGACCAAAGACTTTCTATATTTTTCCTATTTTAATATATTGGCTCTTCTGTAGTTACATCGTGTACTAAGACCAGCAGAAAATAAAAGTTGCGATTTTTTAGGCTGATATTACTAGGAACTATACTCTCATTCCGGCGTAATAATCAAGAAAATTTGCTGCGGTACTATGGGTGCACAGGCGCAATGATACTACGCAGTAGTATCATAATTTCAACTTACAACTTTTTTTCTGCAACTTTTTTCCGCATAATTTGACACAGTCTGTATTGTATAGCCTAAAGCACTATAAAAATAAGGTGACTTGACTAATTTCAATTTAGTAAATCCTAACTTTAAATTTTTTATCTCATAATTTTGACTTTTTATCTCGTAATTAAGTCATAATTGCGACAGTTTAATTTTGACTTTATAAATCATAATTTCAACAGTTTATCTAGTCATTAAGACTTTTAAAGTCATCATTTCAACATTTTATATCATAATTTTGACTTTAATTTCAATATTTTATCTCATAAATTCAAATTAGATCATAATCTAATTATTTATATCTTAATTTTGACTTTGTTATAATTTTGACTTTTTTCCCGTAATTATGATTTAAGTCATAATTGTGACTGTTTATCTCATAATTTTGACTTTATAAATCATAATTGTGACAGTTTATCTCATAATTAAGACTTTTAAAGTCATCATTTCAACATTTCATATCATAATTTTGACTTTAATTTCAATATTTTATCTCATAAATTCAAATTAGATCATAATTTAATTATTTATCTCATAATTTTGACTTTGTTATAATTTCAACTTTTTTCTCATAATTATGACTTAAGTCATAATTGTGACAGTTTATCTCATAATTTTGACTTTATAAATCATAATTGTGACAGTTTATCTCATAATTATGACTTAAGTCATCATTTTTATATTTTACTTCATAATTTCAACTCTTTTCTGCATAATTTCGCCTTAAGTCATAATTATGACTTTTAAAGTCAATAAATTATTGACATTTTATCTCATAATTTTGACTTTATCCCCCAGTTTCACAGACTAAAATGTAATTCTGAGCAGTTTCAGTTGAAAGAAATTTGCACTGACTATTCTGACAATTTATTAGTGCCTTTGTTTGGTCTCAAAATGCACACCAGTAATGTTTTTTATAAGCACGTTTATAAAAAAAAAAACAAATACTTAATTTCCTAATTGAACTATGGCCTAATCCTGGTTTAGTCTAAGCCCTGTCTGTGAAACTGGGTCATAAAGTTATTATTTCGACTTTTCTCATAATTTCGACTTTTTATCTCATAATTATAATTTAAGTCATAATTTCTGCAGTTTATCTCATAATTGTGACTTTATAAATCATAATTTTGACAGTTTATCTCATAATTATGACTTAAGTCATCATTTTTATATTTTATTTCATAATTTGAAATCTTTTCTGCATAATTTCGCCTTAAGTCATAATTATGACTTTTAAAATCAATAAATTATTGACATTTTATCTCATAATTTTGACTGTGCGCTCCTATTTCAGTTTTTATGTTTTTTATTTATGTATGTATTTATTTATTTATTTTTGGACATTTCAGCTTGATTTGTACATTATTGTTAAATTGCCTGCTTTTCTTCAGAAAAATCCTCCAGGTCCCACAAATTCTGGTTTTCCAGCATTTTTGTCCCTCAGTTGTCCTCAGTGTGAAAAGATGGATCTCAAAATCATACAGTCATTGTTGGAAAAGGTTCAACTACACAAAAATTTGTGGGACCTGAAGGATTTTTCTGAAGAACAGCGGTAGTTTAACTGTTCAGGACAAACAAGGGACTCATGAACAGCTATCACTAAACAAAACAAACAAAAACAGCTATGGATGATTCAGACAAGTCCACAGTATTAAGAATCAAGGGGATGTAAACTTTTGAACGGGGTAATTTTTGTATGTAACTATTATTTTCTCTTGTGGACTATATGTAAACATTTTTATGTGAAATATCTTATTCAGGTCAGTACTAAATAAACAATAACATGCATTTTGTATAATCCCTTTCACAGAAGTTAAATTTGCTGATAAAATATATTGTTACATTTATTTGCTTTTATTACATTTTATTACAACTGGCAGCTGTTTGATTTGTTCAACATTTAATTTTCTAATAGGCTATAATAACATGGACTGAAGTGTATTAAACTTCTTGGAGCTTTTGAGTGTGAGTTTTTTTTCTCCAGGGGTTTTTCAGAATCACTTCAATATTCATTTGTGTTTTCACAGACTCGAGATGCTAACATGGCTGGACAGCGAGAGATGGCGATGAGCAGCTCCAGAGTGGCATTTATCCTGAACAATGTCGCTCTCAGTATTGGCCTCACAATAATCACAATGGGCATTATCCTTAAATTTACAGTTATTCTACATCGTTGAACAGATGTGGTATTCTGCTTAAATGCATCTACTTATACTGTAACTAATTTTGTGGAAGAAATGTCAAATATTTTCCAGACATTCTGAGGGAATAATCTAATGTATGCTTATGTTTTATTTCTTGTTGTATTTAATGCTGGTAGGTTGATCTGTATGGTTAGCAGAAATTAAACTGCATTTCACTTATTTTTTCTTTCTTTCTTCTTTCTTTTTAACTACACATTCAAATAAAGCATTGTACTAAATACATTAATTGTTCTGCACATCTATATGAGCTTTCGCACCAGAGGAACCTTTTCATAGTTACTTGACGGAAGTTCCCGCTTTTTGGCGTTTGTACGGCAGATGTTAGAAACTCTGTTTGGGGGAACTAAACTGGGGTTATGTGCAACAGACTTCCACATTTTGTTTAACAGGTCTTGCCACTTCCAGTTCAAATGTTTTGCATATGCTTCATTAAATATGAAGCTGTTTTACTCAAGATGCCTTCAAAGTACATACAAATAAATGTTTGTAACCAGTGTCAAAAAGTAAAAACAGAAAATATTTTTCTTTTCACTAACATTTAGATATTAAAATTGAATAAAACATCAACAATAAAAACATATATACTGTAAAAAAATGCAAAGGCATATTTTCCATTTTACAAAACATTTTTTAGTCAAATAACTAAAGAAATGCTCTTTTCTTGAAACAACATAAAAACACCTGTCAGACCAACAAAATAGCCCCAAATGTTGTCCTAACTAGTCAAACACAGCTGTCTGAACAGAGAATTTCAAATTGTTGAAACATTCTTGATGGATATCTTAGTCTTGTAAGAAGCTTTCCAAACAAAGACAATGTCTACATATTAGACTATGTTATCCATCAATGGTTCTATAGCAATTATAACAATTTCATCCAAAGTTGTGAATTTAATTTCATGCGCAAAATTGGAATATCGCATCGTTTCCATCCAACGAGACAGAGAGAACAAAATCATTACTTCCTGATAAACTGGCACTATATATCACTAAGAAAAGTAGGAGAAGCCATTAAATATATAATCATATATAATTAATTACTTGTGCCTCAGAGCGCAAGCACCTCACTGCTTTTGGAGGTGGATGCCTGCTGTTTTAGAATGCAGTCATATAAGACTGTTCTGGGAGGCAATTATACAAAATTGTTTGATGACAGACTTTGCTCAGGCATTTTAAAATGACCATAACAGCATTTCAGATGATCGGTCCACTGGTTAGTCAGGTTTTGATATCCCACAGTGCAAAGTCACATGACTTTTTTGATGCACATGGAGGAATTTATTTGACAAATGCATTTTCATTTCTCATTTTTTTTTTTGTCTTGACTAATTTATACACTGTAAAAAACAAAAAAACTATTTGTTGAGGCAACTTAAAATAATTTGTTACTCTGTTGCCTTAAAATTTTAAGTTCAGTCATCTTAAGTTTATTCAAGTTGAAATGTTAAGTTGTACTAAGTGACAACTTAGATATTCGAGTTGACAAAACAAAAACAAAAATTGTTTGTTAAACTTAACAGCTGTTTTTTTATTACTCGGCTGCCTGACAAATTTAAGTTGAATCAACTAAAATTAATATTTTATTAATATTAATACTTTAATATTATGGCAGACACTGCTGGATTTGGTGGTTGAATGGTCCATTGTCTGGTTTGAATAAGAACAATGTTAATAGCTTACTGTACAACTACAACTGCACTGAGGCGTTGATGTCGTGTGAAGGTATCTTCACAACATTATGAAAAATACCACTCTATTTGAAGGATTCAACTTGAAGAAAACAGTAAGATTCACACAATATTTCCCAGTTTATATCTCGCAATTCTGACTTTATAACTTGCAATTGTGAGTTTGTATCACTCAATTCTGAGAAAAAATTGTGAGACAATGACTTTTTTTTTTTTTTTTTCTATTCATTTGTGGTGACGGGCTTCCATACCATACACCATAATGACAAAGCAAAAAACAAAACAAAACAAATAAAATAAAATAAAAAAGCAGGTTGTACCTTGTATCTTTGAAAAAAACTTATTCCATTTCGTAAGTATTCATACCCAGTGGTGGACAGTAAATAAGTAGTTTTACTTCATTACTGTACTTAAGTACATTTTTCAAGTATCTGTACAGTATCTTTAGTGGAGTAGTTTTATTTTGAGTAACTTTTACTTTACTACATTCCAAAGCATTAGATCGTACTTTTTACTGCACTGCATTTCATAAAACAAATTGTCACTCCTTATAATATACAGGTCCTTCTCAAAAAATTAGCATATTGTGATAAAGTTCATTATTTTCTGTAATGTACTGATAAACATTAGACTTTCATATATTTTAGATTCATTACACACAACTCGAAGTAGTTCAAGCCTTTTATTGTTTTAATATTGATGATTTTGGCATACAGCTCATGAAAACCCAAAATTCCCATCTCAAAAAATTAGCATATCATGAAAAGGTTCTCTAAACGAGCTATTAACCTAATCATCTGAATCAACTAATTAACTCTGAACACCTGCAAAAGATTCCTGAGGCTTTTAAAAACTCCCAGCCTGGTTCATTACTCAAAACCGCAATCATGGGTAAGACTGCCGACCTGACTGCTGTCCAGAAGGCCATCATTGACACCCTCAAGCAAGAGGTCTGTGGGAAGGAAAAAGTGTGGCAGAAAACGCTGCACAACGAGAAGAGGTGACCGGACCCTGAGGAAGATTGTGGAGAAGGACCGATTCCAGACCTTGGGGGACCTGCGGAAGCAGTGGACTGAGTCTGGAGTAGAAACATCCAGAGCCACCGTGTACAGGTGTGTGCAGAAAATGGGCTACAGGTGCCGCATTCCCCAGGTCAAGCCACTTTTGAACCAGAAACAGCGGCAGAAGCGCCTGACCTGGGCTACAGAGAAGCAGCACTGGACTGTTGCTCAGTGGTCCAAAGTACTTTTTTCGGATGAAAGCAAATTTTGCATGTCATTCGGAAATCAAGGTGCCAGAGTCTGGAGGAAGACTGGGGAGAGGGAAATGCCAAAATGCCTGAAGTCCAGTGTCAAGTACCCACAGTCAGTGATGGTCTGGGGTGCCATGTCAGCTGCTGGTGTTGGTCCACTGTGTTTTATCAAGGGCAGGGTCAATGCAGCTAGCTATCAGGAGATTTTGGAGCACTTCATGCTTCCATCTGCTGAAAAGCTTTATGGAGATGAAGATTTCATTTTTCAGCACGACCTGGCACCTGCTCACAGTGCCAAAACCACTGGTAAATGGTTTACTGACCATGGTATTACTGTGCTCAATTGGCCTGCCAACTCTTCTGACCTGAACCCCATAGAGAATCTGTGGGATATTGTGAAGAGAAAGTTGAGAGACGCAAGACCCAACACTCTGGATGAGCTTAAGGCCGCTATCGAAGCATCCTGGGCCTCCATAACACCTCAGCAGTGCCACAGGCTGATTGCCTCCATGCCACGCCGCATTGAAGCAGTCATTTCTGCAAAAGGATTCCCGACCAAGTATTGAGTGCATAACTGAACGTAATTATTTGAAGGTTGACTTTTTTTGTATTAAAAACACTTTTCCTTTATTGGTCGGATGAAATATGCTAATTTTTTGAGATAGGAATTTTGGGTTTTCATGAGCTGTATGCCAAAATCATCAATATTAAAACAATAAAAGGCTTGAACTACTTCGAGTTGTGTGTAATGAATCTAAAATATATGAAAGTCTAATGTTTATCAGTACATTACAGAAAATAATGAACTTTATCACAATATGCTAATTTTTTGAGAAGGACCTGTATTACGTGTTCTGAGACGCAGAAGCGGTGTCTGATTCATGAACAAACTGATTCTTTACAAATGAACCGGTTAAATCGGTTCGCAAATCGCACCAAACGATTCATTCACAAATTGGAATGATCCGATTGCAGATGTTCTCGAGTCGACAACTTTCTGATTCAAATGATCCGTTTAGAGCGAGTCTCAAGTGAACTGTAAGATATTAGCTTGAATTATTAGGGAATCAAATGGGAATCGGATCTAAAGATTTGATTCGGCTTGATTAGATTAAATTGATTCAGAATTAATAGTTTATGCTCGTTAACCATTCATCCCATGAACAGATTAAATCAGTGTATCTTACCAATTCTGAGGTTTGTATTACTTTTGTGGCCACGCAGTAATACAAAACGTTATTTTGTTAACTTAGAGCAAGGTAACAAGATCTGGTCATAAGTTTAACTTTAAAATACACAACACGAGACAATGCTTCTTGATAAACTAAACAAGAATTTAATTGAATTACTCTAAGACACACAAACTAAACTACTAAGACACATTCATACAGTTGAGGAAATTAGTTATGGAGGTTGAACGGAGTGCCAAAAGTACTAGCATTTGCTGCTAACTCGACCTGGTAACCATAAAAGCAGGAATTTGGCTTTTAACTGCTAACAAAGATTTTGTGCACCAATTCAGCTAATGAAAGGAAGACTTTGTTTACTTGTGTCGCTGCCCTACGTTGCTGTGCATAGCGTTGCTTCTGCAGAAGAATCACGCTGCTTCTGATTGGTTGTCTCTCTGTCTGGAGGACGTCTTTGGGAGTGTTAGTGATGAATGGATGGTTGCCAGATTAAGCTTCGCTTGGTCGCCGGTTTTGCGCAATGTGAGGCGCGGGATGTTCTTCTGAAGTCAGAGGTGTCTGAAGTCTTTGAAGATTTTTGGCGCTCCCGAAGCTTAGTTCAGTAGAGGTTGATGGCACAGTCGCGTGGTGGTGTGCGCCCATGACAAGGCGTAAGGCTTGCGAAGCGAAAGTCGAAAGGCTGTTAGAAACACTGGGTTTTAAGCAAGCCATTTTGTCCATCCCCATGAGGCTACGGTCTAATGGGATTACCGCGGGGCGGGGCCACGTTGTTTGTTCCTCCTTTTGCATACATTAATTTATGTGCATTCCATCAGCGGGAAGGATGTTTCTGCAAGTTGTCTTACTAATTTCAATAAACTGTTGTAACATCAATACTGCACACAAGATGCAAGATATGTTTCATTCATTCATTCAGCGCGCATCATTCTGATCAAATTGTGCCGGTACTTTACATACACAATGATACATTTAGTGACTTTCATTTAGAAAAAGGTAATATAAGGCACAAGTAATCTTGATTACATGTGTAACGGAGTCAAACTAATGTTAAATTCATGCATAAATTGGGAAAACTCGCCATTGGTTGTTGCACTCACGTTCATTATGTTAGGGGGCGGTGCTATTTAATCGGCAGCAGTCTCATGAAGCCTCGCTGCTGGTAAGCTGCTTTGATGATATTTCACTGCAGAGCATACAAAATAGAAAGATTACAGTTTAAAAATAATTTAATGCAAGTAGGAATAAACATCATAAACATGGAAAATGTTCTAAGAAGTTCATATAAAGGCTATGAAGTCCTGATACGCTTCTGAAATCAGAGCCCATACGCCAACCCCCAGTAGATGGCGATATGCACCAAAGTTGGATGCCAACTGCCATAATCAAAGAAGAAGAAGCTGCTTTGAGGATCACTCTGTCTTATTAACTGAGTTTAGATTGTTTTTGAGTACAAATCTGCACTTTTATGCTACACAAAATACTATTCTTTTGTCTGTCAGCTCCTAATGCTGTTAGTGTGTCATTTGTGATGATAAAACGAAGAATGTGTGTGTTAGCTTGCTTATAAACTCTGAACCTTGTTTATTTCATTTTAAGACTGTCATGCGTCATCACTTAGCTGCAAATTTAACCAACCTATGGTCCTGTTTGTCCCAGGTATGTTTCATTCAGTTTTTGTCGTGTTCTGTGAGTAAATTTGTTAGCTGATAGCATTAGCACACGTGCTGCTGCACACTTGCACATGCTGAACTGTTGCGTCATTCAAGAATTGCGTTTTCACATTCTGTTTCTTTTATACTAAAATATGTAAAATATTGGTCACTTGAGTTTACAGTTTCACTTCATAAATGTGATTTAATAAGAATTGAGAAGAAAAGGTACAGTTTTATATTTTCTTTTTATTATGTATGTTTTATTCAGAATTATGTCCACTGTACGTTCACATTCTCTCAGCAAAACATATAATTGGCAGCAGTCTCATCGCTGCTGACTGTCATGCGTCATCACAGAGCTGCAAATTTAACCAACCTATGGTCCTGTTTGTCCAAGTTGTCTGTCCAGAACAATAAAAAAGAAGCCTTGAGTGACCACCCACAAGAATCTGTGTGTTTGTCTTTCCACCATCACCAACACCGTCATACATGAAACACATTTAGAATATCGCAAAGGGGTGAAACACACTATTAATGATTATATTTGCTCTAGTAGCAATACCATGCCAAAATGGTCTGTTTGAGAGTTTGTGTTCTCCAACTTGGAGATAAGGGAAAGGGTGAGTTTAGTGGAATGCAGAGAAAAGGGGATCTGGAGTTCTAGAAAGTCATGAGTGTCAACTGGATGGTCCTGTGAGCCCTGCAGGCGGGTTTTTGCCATTGTAAATCTTTCTGTTTAGTGTACCCATCAGGTTCGTATATTTGGTTGGACTCAAAAAACTCTGAAGTCCTCAAGCAGAAAGGCATCAAAATCACAGAAGACCTGTCACAACGAACGAGAGAGGCATGGAATAAACTGTGGCCGCTGGTAAGTCAAGCCAGGAGAGAAGAAAAACGAGCTGGGTTCAAGGGCGCGTTTGCCATTATTGATGGAAAGAAGATTACAGCGGATAATATGTGAATTATGTTAACGTTTGACCTTAATCCCGTTTGAGGATTGGACATTGACTTTGACTGTACTCTACAGGCACGACTGAACTTCTGGCAAAGAAGATTTTTGTCCTGTTTTGTTTTTTAGCTCTTCCTGTTGCTCATCAGGATGTAATATTTCCTTAACCATTTGATGATTAAGTATGGAAGGTTAAAAAAAGATTTTTGCACTTTACTCCTTTCTTGCTCAGTTAACTCTTTGCCTTAGATTGTTCTTGTTCTTATTCAATGTACTTAAACTTTTCTTGTTTTTATCTTAATGTTCGGGGGATTTGTGACCTTACTAAGCGATTATTTTAGAGATTATTTGTTAAATGTAACAAATAACTGTATGTCTGATTGGTCCAGACGCTACATATGGAAAATAACCAATAAAGGGTAAGCTACTGAGCTTACTTTAAACTTGTGAAAATAAATTAATACAACAATAGTTAACTCACGTGGGCCCACTCACACATACACACAGTCACACACCTCCTCGTTGCAGGCCTGTACCGTTGTTCGTGAGCGTTGTGGCCTTGAAACAAACAAACAATTGACCCCTTCACTCTGAAGAGCCAAACAAACTGTAAATAGTGTACCTTAACTCCTTAGCTATGGGTCCTCCCGTAGCTGCCAGTCATTTGACCGTTTTTTTACAAGACTTTTTTACAGTGTAAAACCCTTATTTTACAGATTTTCCTTGTTTCATTTCTATTCTTTTACTTTAATTTTACGGTTTTTGTTTGGCAGCCATAGCTGCCAGTCATTTGACCGTTTTTTTACAAGACTTTTTTATAGTGTAAAACCCTTATTTTGCAGATTTTCCTTGTTTCAATTACATTCTTTTACTTTAATATTACGGTTTTTGTTTGACAGCCATAGCTGCTAGTCATTTGACCGTTTTTTTACAGGACCTTTTTTACATGGTTAAACCTTTATTTTACAGATTTTCCATAGGTTATTATGATCAAATACATTCAATTAAGTAATACACACCAATATTTCTACAAAGAAAACAATGTTATTTAACAGATTTCCCCTAAATCATTACGATCTAATACCTTCAATAAAATTAATACATACACAAGTTTGTAATTTAACAGTTTTATTTTGTAAGATAAAATTCTGAACAATAAAATCATCTTGCAACTTTAATAGACAGCATTTGTATAGTATTTAAAACATGTTGAAGTATAAGTTAAATGGAGTGATTCAGTTACAAATCTTAAATGAAATAGAACTAGAAATAGGATAGATTTACAGTAATTAAAAGAAGAACAGTTTCATGAAATTCTTATTAGGATACAGTAACCCATTTCAAACCAAAAAACAATCAGAAAACTGAAACAATTACAGGATTTTCACGGTTTCCACATGTTCCTGACCTCTGCGTACTCCATGTCATGATAATAAACATTTCACTTGTCTTTTAATTGAACATTCTAAATATACAAGTGAATAAATATAAATAAAATCAAAGCCTACATTAATAGGTCCATTATTCCTACCAGACAGATATACAGCACATTAAGAAGAATCCTCCAAACAGACAGTAATCATCTTGATCCTTGGTGTATCTGTGAAGAAAAAAACAACAATATTCAGAAAATTTTTCAATTTTTAATTTCTTAACTTTTCCTTTAAACATGTTCTAATGGGAAAATGCAAACATCACCAAAAGAGAAACATAGACTAACAGTAATGGACACTCTTTTCAAGATCACTGCGCACTGTTAAAAACAACAACAACAACAACAACAATATTATTATTATTATTATTTGTACCCCAAAATAATGAATTTATTCCTAGAAAAAACGAGCACATCTATTTCATTTTGAGCGCACAGACATGTGAACGACCCCTGAAGGGTATCTGCAATTTAGTGCTATCTGGTATCCTGTCTAGTTTTAGGACTCCTGCCACTGTTTACATCTGTTCAAAATCCCGACATTTAAAACACAAACAAACTGCTGGCTCTCACTACTTGACACTACGTTGAGTGTTAAATGAAGAAGAGAACCACGTTCTGTATATCTTCGTACTGCATCCCTGAACATTCCTGCAAACTTGGACTAAAAGATAAATGTGTAGAATATGAGCATGTCTCCAAACACCTTGTTGAGCTGCAGGTTTAACAACACAGATGTTATGTTTTGATAAGCCGGAGGTTTAAAGGGTTAGTTCACCCAAAAATGGGTTTGGAACAACATCAGGGTGAGTCATTAATGACATAATTTTCATTTTTGGGTGAACTAACCCTTTAAGTTTAGCAGTGGCTGCACTTAATTTAATTAGGAATAATTAAATTATTAATTTGAATTATTTCGCCTGAAATGTTTACTGCTCCAAAATGTTCTATATGTTTCTTAAAAATAAGATAAACTGTGTTTAATAGAAGAAATGTTGTTGTTTTTTTACCCAGAAATTTAAAAATAACACATTTTAGAGTTGTAATCTAAACACTGTGATAGCATGAAATTTTTATCTAAGGTTATCATACTGTCAAAATCTCATACCGGCCCATGCCTAAGGGTGAGTAAATCATGTTGTATAAAGCTGAAATAAAGTTTCATACATCTATAGTATGAAGGAGAGAATATATTGTATTTGTTTTGGATGCATGCCATTAAAACGGACAAAAAGCAAGTTTTGTTATAGATTGCAGATGACACTTACTAGTGATGGGCTTGTTTCTTTGTTGCTGCTTGTTCTGCCTCCAAAACAAGTTTATGGTTCCAATGGTAGATCTATATAGAAAAAAGGTGAAGAGTTTTATCATTAACAGTTTTTATCTATGAAGACAAGTATAATATATATATATATATATATATATATATATATATATATAATATATTTTTATTTTTATTTTTTTTCTCGAATTCACATTGCTGGACATGACAATAGCTCTGTCTTTAAGTTAACAGTATTTTATGAGGTCCATTATAATTAATCCATTTAATGTGCATAAAACCAAATTTAACATTGGACTCTGGGAACAGGTCCTTAAAAGCATACTCAAAAATGAGAATTCTCTTATCATTTACCCACTGTAATGTTGTTCCAAACCTGTATGGCTTTCTTTCTTTCTTTTGTGTAACCTTTAATCTTTGTTTAATTCGCCAGCAGCATCTATGGCCATACAGCCATAACGTTAGAGGTTTGAAAATACATTAATTTTGAGAAGACAACATTAATTTTGTGGTGAGCTATAGCCTATATGTAAACTTAAGAAAAAATGTAAAATAGTCTGTTTGATCTAAAGTAATTGTTTGCATGTTATCTCTCTTGTATTTCTATTTTATTTATCTTTTTGCACATAAAGGTCATTCCTATTGAAAACAAATTTAATTAACATGCAGACAAACGTCCAGTAATATGGCTGCTATTGTGCATACATTAACTGTCTTAATGTTACCATGGCAATACTCACCGCCTGATGGTGTGGCTGGATATTTTTCATTACCCAAATTTCTGGATCATGAGGGAAACAAACACACACGACATAATTCATATTAGTTACTTACTTTATATTACTTTACAGAGACATTAGAAAAAGAGTTTATAAAGTTTTACTCACCAGCTCCACATAAAATACTCTCATTATAACCGGTCCGGTAAATTAGTCCCACGTTAAGGTGTCCAATGAATTCGGTTTGACTTGCTCTGCTTAACCAGTGACAAAGTAGTTCTCAGTTTATTCATTCAAAGTTCCAGTTATTTTATTCGTAAAACTAACTTAGCAGACACATGCTAGCAGCACTTCGTAACATTAGCTGGCAGTAAACTGAAATATACTAATATCGCTATTGTGCTAATTCGATAAGATTCTCATTTTACACACTGTTAAATACTGACATAGCAGAAACATTTGAAAAGTTCTTACCTTCTGTAGTTTGCAACATGTTCGCTGACTGTTGTGATTCTTGTCCATGTATGAAACACCTAACCGTATCAAAGCACTACTGCAGTCTGCAAATGCCAAGGAGGCCAACGGACATATATTCAAACTTTACCCGAAGGCGCGCAAAGCTGTCATTGGCCAGATCCATGATGACGGTCGGAATAACCTATCATGCTGAATGATGCACTGAGACGCAGCCAGTAGTGTGATAGCATTCCAATAATAGGGAAATACAACAACAATAAAACAAAAAAAAAAAAAGAAAAAATCCTGTTTATTTTATTTACACACACACACACACACACACTGTATAAGCTATACGTGTTGCGCTGATCCCAGTTCAGCTGCCTTCTGTTATTCAGAAAAAGAACTCCTGCACATTATTTGGTTTTCTAGCATCTTCTACCTTTATCAAAAGTCACTATATGATTTTGTGATCCATCATTTTGCACGGAGGATAGCTGAGAGACTCATGAAACTATTGCACAAGTTTCAAATTGGTTCCTGGATCAGCATTATTTTGAAAAAATATAGACTTGACTTAATCCCTACCCCTAAACCTAAATTTTCCTAATTTTCTGATTTTCCTAAAATCAGAGGGAAATGATAACTGATTAAGTGTGTAAAATCATCTGATCCTGTTCGTAAGCCTAAAACTAACATTTCCTGAAATGCTATGCCTTGATTCTGATTGTTTGAATGGAATGTTGTTCCAGGATCAACAAGGATGTTGATCCAGGAAAATGATTTACTTGGTGAAATCACATTCACCCTTGAACCTACTGCAAACTGCTTTTACCAAATGCAATATGTTCCTGGATCAACTTCTTTTGTTTAGGCTTATAATCAGTGTTTGGTGCTTGTACATCAGTGTCATTCATCTAACATTTCCTCTTAATGTAGGGATTACTGATAGGTAAGGTTAGGTTTAGGTGTAAGGATGTGGTCAAGACTACATTTTTAGTGACAGCATATCAACAAAATATGCTGACCCAGGAACACATCAAACTCACAAAAAATCTGGATGTGCACTCAGGACCAATGTAGGACTCACAAACAACAACCTCAAAACAGGAAAACAGTTGTGGATCATCCAGAAAATGTATTAAAAATATTATAGGATTCAATGGTATGAAAACTTTTGTATGGGGTAATTTTTTATAAATTCAGGTTTATTATTTTGTTTTGTGAAGAACAAGAAAAGTACCGTATAAATAATACAGTTATTTCCTTGTATAAAAAAACAAAAAAAAATTGTAATTTGTCTTTACTGATATAATTCCTAAAATAAAGGTCAAGTTGTTAATTTACAGACATTGTTTGTAATTTTGCAAAATTTTGAACGTAATTTAAAATTACAAGAAAATACTGTATAAATAATACAGTAATTTGCCTGTATTAAAAACAAAAAATACTCTAATTTGTTTTTATTGATATAATGCGTGAAATAATGTTCCATTTGTTAATTTACAGATATTGTTTGTAATTTTACAGAGTTTTGAATATAATCTGAAATAAAAGAAAACTACTGTAAAAAATTTAGAGTTATTTTCTGTAAAATTACGAGTTTTTTTTACAGTGTACAGAAAAAAATAAAGAAATTGGCATCACTGTCCCAATACTTTTGGAGGGGAGTGTATTTTAATTTAGAGAAAAGAAGAGGTGAATTAACAAAAATTTCAGCCCTTGACATTAATGGTATTCTTATTTCCGATGAAGCCAAAAGTTCAAAATTTGTAGCTGACTTCTATCAACAACTTTATACTTCTTCCTTTCATTCTGATTTATCCAAGCAATTTTTCTTTGAGGTGGAACAGTTTATTCCAAATATAAATGAAGACAATTATACTGCTAGTGAGGGTGAGATAACTATGGAAGAGATGGATAGTTTAATCGCTAAAACTCCAGGCCCCGATGGTCTACCATTTGAATTGTATTGATCATTTTGGAATGATATAAAACATTTTATTTTAGATGTTTTCAAAGAGTGTTTAGATCATGGTCAATTATCTGAATCAATGAAGCAAGGCTTAATAACTTTAATACCTAAATCAAATAAAGATAAAATTTTTTTAGATAATTGGCGCCCTATAACTTTACTTAATTCTGATTATAATTACTAGTTGCTTTATTTGCAAGGAGATTAAAACCCTGCTTAGAATAAGTTATCTCACTCACACAATCTGACTTCATGAAGGGTTGACACATATCTAATAATATTCGTATTGTTTTAGATCTTTTACATTACTCTGAGTTGGTTAATGAGGATGCACTTATTCTTTTTTTTTTTTTTATATATAATACATAATATAATATATAATATATATAATATGATATGTTTATGTATGAAGCCTTAAGACATTTTGGTTTTGGTCCTAAATTTGTCCAAACTGTACAGACCCTGTATAAAAACATCACTAGTAATGTGTCTTTGTCTTCTGGTACTTCACCGCGTTTTGTCATTGGGAGAGGAATTAGGCAAGGAAGCCCTATTTCTTCTTTTTTGTTTTTGTTAGTTGCAGAGCTTTATACAGTGAATTGTTCAAATGTTGAAGGAATCCAAATTGTAGGCTGCACTATTTTGATTAGTCAACTTGCAGACGATACTTCTATTTTCCTAAAAGACAAAGGGCAGGTACCTATCATATTACAAGCTTTAAAACTGTTTTCTCTTGCCTCTGGCCTTTCTGTTAATTAGACTAAAACTGAGATTATGACAATTCATCATTCTGATATATCAGATGTATGTGGAATTAAAGTTAAACAAACAGTTAGGTATATTAATAAATGTACATCTGATAGAACTGAATCTAATTTTTCTAAATGTTCTAATGTTTAGAGGAATCTAACTATCCATGGACGTGTTCTGCTCTCCAAGGCTGAGGGAATTTCAAGGCTGGTATATCCTGCTCTGTCTTTATATGTCAGCCATAACATGTGCTCAGATATTGGCAGGGGTTTATTTAAGTTTATTTGGAAAAACAGAACTGAATATGTGAAAAGAAAAAATATTATTAGAACTTTTTCAGAGGGTGGGATTAATGTTCTTGATTTTATTACTGTTAATATTATTTTTAAAATCAATTGGATTAAACATTGATTGGCCCAGAATAATTCTATATGGTTTTATATCCCCAATTTGTTTTTTGAAAAGTGTGGTGGGTTATCCTTTCTACTATCGTGTGACTTGGGGACAATTAATTTGGGACAGTCAATTTATTAATTTGAACTATTGATTAAGTTCCTCTAACTAAAATTGTTTACGATTTATTTTTGCATTATTGATATATTACTTTCCTATTTGATACTGTAAAGTTGCTTTGACACAATTTGTATTGTAAAAAGCGCTATATAAATAAAGCTGACTTGACTTGACTTGACTTCAAATACAATAAACTTCCCATAAAATTATCAAACTTTCATAAGCAATCACTGGAAGCATGGCAAATAGCTTTTAAACATAATTTCTCTCCACATTCATTTATACTATGGAATAACCAATTTGTGTTGTCTAAAAACAAGAGTATATTTATAAAAGAATGGTTTGATAAGGGAATTATATTTCTTTCAGATTTATTGAACACTAATGGTGAGATTTATATTTATCAGCAATTTCTTTCTTTCTTAGGGATTGAGTCTTCCTGTGGAGATTATAATTTGGTTGTGAAAAGTATTTCCCCTAAAATGCTTTACCTTGTGAAAATTCATCTCAGTTATAATTCAGCTATCCGACATATTCCAGATCTTGTTATTGGAGGTATTAGTATCATGGATATTAAGTGTAATAACTCACACATTAGAAAATGTCTTATTCGAGATTCCAGCTGTTACCCGAAAGCACTCATTAAGTGGAGACAATTCTTCTTCATACCTTCTACTGAGAAATTATGGTCGGACTCTAACAAATTTTTATTGCCAAATAAGGTGAAAGAAATACATTTTAAGATATTGCATAGGTATTATCCCTGTAACTCATTTATTAACAAGTTTAGAAAAGATGTCTAACCTAAATGCTAATTTTGTAACTTAGAATTTGAATTAGTAATTAGAAAATGAAACACATTTATTTTGTAAATGTAAATATTCTGAAGACTTTTGGAAGCAGGTATCTATGCTGTTTTTTGATATATTTTACATAATAATTAAAACAGAAGAATCTATTATCCTTTTTGTGAATTGTAATACTGGATCAGAGGTAGTTGATAACACTCTAAAGGTGACAATTCTTCGGAAGTTTCATACATAAAGCAAAAATAATGTCTATTACTCCCTCTTTTATTTTTTTCTGTAAAGAACTTAATATATTCTATGACTCATTGATTTCAATTTCTAGAAACAAGAAATGTATAAAAACATCTCTTATATTAAAAATGTTATTTGTAAAATGTTATGTTTTACTCCCATGATGTATATTTGTTATATGTATCCCCCATTTTTGTTTGTGTTCTGTTGAGTGTTAAGTTTTCTGTATTTTTGTTTTTAAAAGTGTAATAATAAAAAATAAATAAATAAATAATAAGTTTAAATAAAATGCTACGCATTTAGCTCCATGTGACGTCAGTTTTTATATTGTTTATCAACAGTAGCCTATACATTTTTTTATTATTTGGATCAACTAGTCGAGTAGACAGATATGAATGTTTATTGGAGGTTTATTCACAACCATACTAAAAATAAATAAATATTGTTAGCTATTGTTAACTGACTAGCTAACAAGCTCTCTGGTGGTAAGTTGAGTCAATGTTTAGATATAAAGTCTAAATATTTGTATTCAACCACCTAGGGAACAATTTAAGGAAAATTATATTTTCCTTCAAAACACTTTTTTTCTTACTGGTGAAAATGAGATGGTCAAATCAGTTTTCTCTCAGGTACATCACAGTGTAAGCTTCACAGTGAACATTATTACATCACTCCTGTCAACATAGTCCATATCAACAACAAAAATATATCTTGACTCATACAGTGGTTATTTTGAGATAATCCCAGGTATTTGAGCAGGATGATTATAAGTGTCATTTTTCTGAAATTGAGATTTATACATCATCTGAAACCTGAATAAATAAGATTTCCATTGAGGTATGGTTTGTTAGCATAGGACAGTATTTGGCTGAAATACAATGATTTAAAAATCTGGAATCTGAGGGTGCCAAAAAATCTAAATATTGAGAAAATCGCCTTTAAAGTTGTCCAAATTAAGTTCTTAGCAATGTATATTACTAATCAAAAATTAAGTTTTTATATATTTATGGTAAGAAATGTACAAAATATCTTCATGGAGCATGATCTTTACTTAATATCCTAATGATTTTTGGCATAAAAGAAAAATCTATAATTTTGACCCATGCAATATATTTTTGGCTATTGCTACAAATATACCTGTGCTACTTAAGACTGGTTTTGTGGTCCAGGGTCACATTTGTGCTAATATAAAATTGAATTAAGTAGCCTATATAAAATTGCTAAATAAATCTATCTATCAGTAATTTTTTACTTTAGTAAAAAAAAAAAAAAAAAAGTAAAAATTTGATTATTTTTAATGGAGTATTATCTTATTATACGTATCTATACTTTTACTCAAGTAAGTGATTTGTGTACTTCGTCCTGTTCATACCCTTATTTGGGACAGAAATTGAAATCAAGTTAAACTTACAGAAGAGCAAACATCACTGCAATACTTCACCAATCTGAACTTTATGGCAGTGTGGCAAGACTCGTAAGAGTGGAAGAAAAGCTATTGAGATGCGCCAAAATATTGAGATGGCCTTCATGAAAACCCAGTCCAAAGCACAGAAAATCTAAGACTGGGCAGAAGGTTCACCTTCCAACAGGGCCGTGACCCTAAGCACACAGCAAGAGTGGCTTTTAGATAATTCTGTGAATGTCCTTGAGTGGCCCAGCCAGAGCCTGGGCTTGCAACCAGTCAAGCATTTCTGGAGAAACCTAAAAATGTCTGCCAGCTCCCATCCAAGCTGACAGAGTTTAAAAAGTGAAGAGATGAGGCGAAGAATGGCAGATAGTTCCTGAATGTTGCTGTTCCCGAATTCTTGTTGCATCATACCTAACAAAGACTTAAGGCTGTAAAGGGTGCTTCAGCTAAGTACTGAGTTAAGGGTATGCATACTTATGAAATTCATGAAGTTGTGAAAATTCTGTTTTTGCTTTGTCATTATGGTGCATGGAGTGTAGATTGATGTGGGAAAAAAGTCATTTAAAACATCTGTTTCCACCAAAAATAGCTAAACGATACTCACCTTATCAACAAAAAGGCAGACATTATTTTGATTGGAATTGTTTACAACTATGGAAATACTATTTGGCCAGTGGAAAAGAATGAGATCAACTCCATTACGAAATACTAATCTGAGAACTATTTTAACATTTTGCTTTTTTTATGGATATTTTGATATCCATTCTAAAACATAAAAAGGATACTAAACTATTTTTAGCAATAAAAATTAATGTGTATGGCACAAATTATGGCTAAATTCTGAAAAAAACTGAGGTGTTAATTATTGGGCCTAAAACCTCAGCAAGTAATAACTTAAAACACAGTCTAATACTTGATGGCTGATGGGTAAATTCGTCATCATCAGTTAGGAACCTAGGTGTGCTATTTGATAGCAATCTTTCCTTCGAAAACCACATTTCTAGCATTTGCAAAACAGCATTTTTCCATCTCAAAAACATATTGAAATTACAACCTATGCTCTCAAAGTCAAATGCAAAAGTGTTAATTCATGCGTTCATGACCTCCAGGATAGATTATTGTAATGCTTTATTGGGTGGTTGTTCGGCACGGTCCAAAATGCAGCAGCTAGAGTTCTTACTAGAACCAGAAAGTATGAGCATATTATGAACATGAGCATGAGCGGTTCTGTCAACACTGCGCTGGCTCCCTATTAAACATCGCATTGATTTTAAAATCTTGCTAGTTACTTATAAAGCCCTCAATGGTTTAGCTCCTCAGTACTTGAGCGAGCTCTTATCACATTATAGTCCCTCACGTCCACTGCATTCTCAATATTCTGGCAATCTGATAATACCCAGAATATCAAAATCAACTGCAACAGATCTTTTTCTTACTTAGCGCCAAAATTCTGGAACAGTCTACCTAATTCTGTTCGGGAGGCAGACACACTCTGTCAGTTTAAATCTAGACTAAAGACCCATCTCTTTAACCTGACTTCCACCTAACACATTTAAACCTTTCAACTAGGTCAACCAGAATTGGGAACACTTCCCAAAACACCTGATGCACTCATTGCATCATAAGAGGTATGGCATCTACGCTAATATTAGTCAGTCTCCTACTTATTCCGAGGTCAGATCCAGTCTGTATCCTGATCAGATGGTCACTGGAGGTCACCCTGATCCAGATGGTGGGTCAGCACATATAGACCATCTCTACAGGTATAAACTGCTTGTATGTTGGTCAGAGGAGAACTGACCCCCCGACTGAGCCTGGTTTCTCCCAAGGTTTTTTTTTCTCCATCTGTGTCACAGATGGAGTTTTGGTTCCTTGCCACTGTCGCCTATGGCTTGCTCACTTTAGGACAATTAATTTATTAATTTGTAATTATTGATTCATTTCTTTCAACTAAAATTATTTATTGCTATATTGCCTTGCTATTGCCTGCACACGCTCACAATCACCGGACTCCTGATTGCTCACTCACCTGATGCCACTTACCTACACACTTAAAAGCCACACACACCAGTCACACTCTGCTGGATCACAAGGTCACTTACCACAAAGACGATTCCTCTCCAGTCCTTCTGCCCGTCCGTCTCTTTGTACCTGATTCACCTGCAACAAGAAGGAAAGTACTTTGATGAACATTTACTCCTTGATATTGATGTTGAACTTCCTCCTTTGAACTCACCTCATTCCTCTGCCTTGTTTGGAAGTTACCCTTTTGTTTAATAAAAGACTGTTGGAAATATACTTACCTGTGTCCTCATCTCTCCAAGTGTGACAGAAGATCCGGCCAAGACAGAAAGAAGATAATTTTTCTTTTCTAGTGTAACAGCACACCTCAAAGGAAGATGGGCTGGGATGAGGAATACTTATCCACAATCCGTCAAGATGGCCAGCCTCTGGAGCAGTATGTGGAGGAATATGTTGAACTCTCCCATCTGGTGAGTTGGAGTGAACGCATGCTCAGCGTTTGTTTTCTGATGGGACTAGATAAGGGAGTTATCCGGTTCTTATCCCCAGATCATAGTTTACCCTTCGCTGAATCTATTAATTTAATTCTCTGGCTCAATGATTCTGGTTTTGTTGTTGAGGAGTGTAACGGGAGCAATGGATCACACGACAAGTAATGTGCGGTCTTCTGTGTGGTGCTCCCGTGTGCTCTTCTTCCCAGTGTGCAGAGTGAGTCCGTGTGGTGCTCCTGTGGCAGGGCTGATTGGTCACGTGCTGTCTGGAGAAGGAAAGAGATGGGTAGTGTTAGCATCACCAGTGTGACGTGTTACCAGCCATGGCCGATCAGCCAGCGGGGTGAGTGGCAGGTGCTCCTCGTTTGTTTCCAGGGCACCGCTGATGAGTGCTCAGGCCATTTGTCACACTCCCCAAGCGTCGACCTGGTCCTGGATGCAACGGGGATCTTGGGGGGGGGGGGGGGGGGAGGTTGTGTGCCCTGACAGATCCGCGAAAGCTGACCAAATCCGGGAGAGACCGTCAGCGTTGGCGTTGGCCGTCCCCGCCCCATGTTGTACGTTGAAGTGGAAGTCCTGGAGTGCCAGGAACCATCGAGTTACACGGCGTTGGTGTCCTTCGCTCGAGCCATCCACTGTAAAGGAGCATGATCAGTAATTAGTGTAAACTTTCTGCCGAGGAGGTAATACCTGAGCTCCAGGACTGCCCACTTCACGGCCAACGCCAGCTTTCGGCTGATGTAAATCACCGGGTGTTCCTCACTGTCCTGCACCTGGGACAGGACGGCTCCCAACCCGGTGTCAGATGCATCCGTCTGGAGCAGGAAGGGGCAGTTGAAGTCTGGGGCCCGCAGGACTGGTTCCGACGTCAGGGCCGTCTTGATCCTATGGAACGCCTCCTCTTCTGTCGGACCCCAGGGTGTCTTCTTCGGTTGCCCCTTCCTGGTCAGATCTGTCAGGGGGGCTGCTAAGGAGGAGAAGTTAGGGATGAAGCAGCGGTAATAACCTGCCAATCCCAAAAATGCCCGTACCTGGGTCTTGGTGGAGGGTCGCGGCGCAGAGAGGATAGCTGCCACCTTCTTCTCCTGGGATCGGATGAGGCCGCGACCGACCTGATATCCCAGGTACTTGGCTTCGGAGAGGGCTAGATGACACTTCTTGGGATTGGCAGTGAGTCCAGCCCGCCGGAGCTCCAAAAGCACCCTCCACAACCTCTCGAGGTGGTCCTCCCACCGCTCGGAGTGGACGACTACATCGTCCAGGTATGCTGCCGCGTAGGCCTGATGGGGGCGTAGCAGGATGTCCATCATACCCTGGAACGTGGCGGGGGCCCCGTGTAGGCCGAAGGGGAGGGTCCGGTATTGCCAATGTCCACTCGGAGTGGAGAAAGCCGTCTTTGGTTTGGCCTCTTTAGTAAGTTCGACTTGCCAATAGCCCTTGGTGAGGTCGAGAGTGGAGATAAACCGGGCCCTCCCCAGGCGATCTAACAGCTCGTCCCCGAGCTGCGCCGGGTTCGGCCGCGATGGTGACACGCCGAGCGGGGACCTGGTAGGTATCTCCGTGCACACAGGTAATCGGTAGCCGGCTTTTGGAATCGGCCCGTGGGGAAAGGACGGTTGGGTGGACCAAACTGACTGCGCTGCCGGTGTCTAGGAGGGCTTGAAAAGGGCGGCCGTTGATCTTCACCTCCGTCCGAAGCGCATCGCGGGGCGGTTCCTGGTGCACAGCACAGCCTGCCAGCCATACACGGTTCTCCGGACGCGGGGCTTCCGTAGGCATCGGCTCATCCTGGCCGCCGGGGGCAGCAGGCCTGTTTACTGGTCGCGAGGTACCCTCCAGCGTGCGTCGCTCCTGGTTCACCCTCCGGGGAAAAGGTGGCGCTCGCTCCCCAGCCTCCCGGTGTTGGGCCGCTTCCGCCAGCTAAACCGCCTCCACGAGCTCGCCGATGGTGGTAGGATTCCGCATGCCGGCGGCTTGTTGAAGTGGGCGAGGCAGGGCACGTAGCAGATGGTTGATGACAACGCGCTCCGCACTGGTTACTAGTCGGGGGTCCCACTGCCAACCAAGACGAGTGAGTTCAGCGGCCTGGGCACCGGTTGGCATCCGCGGCTTGTACTCCCAGTCGTGGAAGAGTTGTGCCGCGCTTATCGGCGATAGCCCCATTCTGGCGAGGATTTCCTGCTTCAATTCATCGTAGGACTCGCTGGCGTCGGCAGGGAGGGAGAAGTAAGCTCATTGCGCCTCTCCCGTCAACAATGGAGCCAGCAGCCGTGCCCAGCCGTCTCGGCTCCAGCCTTCTCTTGTGGCGACGTTCTCGAACATCTGTAAGTAACTTTCCACATCATCATTAGCCGTCATTTTTGGCAGCAGCTGCATAACTTGTGTTTGGGGGTCCGGAGGCGGAGTGCGTTGTGCCGCGGCCATGCGGAGGGCGGCAAGCTCGGGGTCCGTCTCCCCCTGGCGGCTGGCGATGTGCTCCACAATCTGCTGCTGGCGGATGCTGACCTCGGTGAGGCGCTGTAATAGTTCTTCCATGCTTCGGGGAGGAGCACCCGCCTGTGCAGGGACAGAACAAAGAAAAAGAAAAAAGGCAGGAAGAAGAACAAAGGAATGGTTTGTTAAAAATTTTCAGGGGTGTTTGTCAGTGATCCTTTGCTGCAATGCCCGCATTCTCCACCAGTGTAACGGGAGCAAAGGATCACACGACAAGGGGATGCAGTTTGAGCCCCGGAGGGTGAGTTTATTTACAGAAACCAGCAAACAGTGTAATGTGCGGTCTTCTGTGTGGTGCTCCCGTGTGCTCTTCTTCCCAGTGTGCAGAGTGAGTCCGTGTGGTGCTCCTGTGGCAGGGCTGATCGGTCACGTGCTGTCTGGAGAAGGAAAGAGATGGGTAGTGTTAGCATCAAGTCTCACATGTCTCACCAGTGTGACGGTGGCGGTGGCTTATGTAGCCACCGCATGATTGTTACCAGCCATGGCCGATCAGCCTGGGCGGGGTGAGTGGCAGGTGCTCCTCGTTTGTTTCCAGGGCGACGCTGATGAGTGCTCGGGCCATTTGTCACAGGAGGCCCCTCACCCAGTCCCATCTCATAAACTCCTGAGTACTCCAACTCACCCCAAGCCTGCTACTAAACCCTCCACACACAGTAGCCCTTCAGAGTTCCTGGCCAAGATGGACACCTCGTCTGAGCTCCCGGCCAAAACAGAATCGGTAGACCTCATGGACCTGGCACTCCCACTGGAGTTCGACACCCCTATCTTCTCTCCTTTGTCTCCGCTGGTCCCGTCCAGCACTCCTGAGTCTCCGCTGGTCTGGAGGGCATTTGCTCCACCGGCTCCACCCTGGAGGCTGTCTGCTCCGCCAGCTCTGCCCTGGAAAATGTTTGCTCCGCCTTGGCTCCCCGAGCTCCCGGATCCACCATGGAGGCCTTCCATGGTTGCCTCAGTTACTGGCCTCCAGGGTGCCTACCCTCCCTCCCCGGTAGATGTTACGGCGTGTGATGCGCCTTCCGAGAGGGGGGGGGTAATGTCACAACATCACCGGTCACACCCATCTGCACACGCTCACAATCACCGGACTCCTGATTGCTCACTCACCTGATGCCACTTACCTGCACACATAAAAGCCACACATGCTAGTCACACTCTGCTGGATCACACGGTCACTTACCACAAAGACGATTCCTCACCAGTCCTTCTGCCCGTCCATCTCTTTGTACCCGATTCACCTGCAACAAGAAGGAAAGTACTTTGATGAACATTTACTCCTTGATATTGATGTTGATGATTGATGAACTTCCTCCTTTGAACTCGCCTCATTCCTCTGCCTCGTTTGGAAGTTACCCTTTTGTTTAATAAAAGACTGTTGGAAATATACTTACCTGTGTCCTCATCTCTCCAAGTGTGACAGCTATTTGATAATGTAAAGTTGCTTTGACACAATCTGTTTTGTAAAAGCACTATATAAATAAAGGTGACTTGACAAATCATTTAAGGCCGTCAGGTCCTTAAAAGGATCATTAATGACCAATGTATTCCTTCTAGGTCAGGAATACTGGTGCCTAATACATGTTTTGGCCACGTAATATTCTGGTTAGCATATTTGCATGACAGATAAGTAATTACAAGTACAATTATATATTAAAGCAACTGGTTACAAGCATATTTATGTGAAAATATGTACAATTTCCCTTAAGTCCATTTCCATTTCCCTTGTCCATCTCACCGCTGCTAGCACCACAGTCTGCACCCGACAAGATGGCCGCTCTTTCAGAGTCAGCACCTGTCATGGCCACCCTTCCAGAGTCAGCACCTGTCATGGCCGCCCATCCTGAGTCACGTCCAGCCTCAACTGTCCTTCCAGTGTCAAGTCTAGTCACAGCTGTCCATCCAGTGTCAAGCCCAGCCGTTGTTCCAGTGTCAAGTCCAGTGGCAGCTGTTGCTCCCAGTCAAGTTACAGCCGTTGTTCCAAACCCAAGTCAAGAGTCAAGTCTATCCACAACTGCCAATCCAATGTCAAGTCCAGTCCCAGCCCTTACTCCACAGTCAAGTCTCTTATGTCCACAACACTCGACCGGCTGGAGAACATCCTAGCAGCGCTCTGCGAATTACAACAAGCCGCAGCAGTCCCCTCAGACCCAAGTCAAGTTACAGCTGTTTCTCCAGAGCCAAGTAAATTCACAGCAGTTCCTTCAGTGCCAAGTCAAGTCACAGCCGTTTCCCCAGTGCCAAGTCAAATCACAGTTCTCCCTCCAGAGCCAAGTAAAGTCACAGCAGTTCCCTCAAAGCCAAGTCAAGTAACAGCTGTTCCTCCAGAGCCAAGTAAAGTCACAGCCGTTCTCTCAAAGTCAAGTCAAGTCAGAGCTGTTCCTCCAGAGCCCAGTAAAGTCACAGCAGTTCCCTCAAAGCCAAGTCAAGTCACAGCTGTTCCTCCAGAGTCAAGCCAAGTCGTCACAGTCGCTTCTCCCTCTGAGTCAAGCATCGTTGCAGCTGCTCCGCCTCCAGAGTGAAGCCCCGTCGCAGCTGCTCCGCCTCCAGATTCAAGCTCCATCGCAGCTGCTCCGCCTCCAGTGTCAAGCGTTGTCGTCGCAGCTCCTCCTCCTCCAGAGTCAAGCCAAGTCATCGCAGCTCCTCCTCCAGTGTCAAGCGTCGTCGTCGCAGCTCCTCCTCCTCCAGAGTCAAGCCAAGTCATCGCAGCTCCTCCTCCTCCAGAGGAGTCAAGTCAAGTCATCACAGCTGTTCCCCCAGAGTCAAGTGACGTCTCAGCTGCTTCACTCCCTGAGTCAAGCATCATTGTCACAGCTGCTCCTCCCTCTGAGTCAAGCCTCGTCGCTGCCACTCCTCCAGAATCAAGCCTTGTCGCAGCTGCTACTTCTGTGTCAAGTGATGTCGCAGCTATTGCTCCAGTGTCAAGCCTCGACACAGCTGCCCGTTCTGAACCAAGCCACACCCCCGCAGCTGCTCTCAAGGTTACCGATATCACCCCTGAGCCAAGCCAAGCCACTGCCGCTGCTCTGGAACTGGCCTTCACTGAGGCCATGCTCCTCCTAAGTACTGCTCTTTGGGTTGTCTGGGCTGCGTATACCACCACCGAGTCCTCCGAGGCCATGGATCCTCAAGCCGAGGGGGAGGTCGCACCTGCTCCCTGCACGGTGGTAGCGCCCAGCAATCCACACCACACTGAGCTCTCACCCAGTCCCAATGCGGCCGCTGAGGTCCTCTTTATGCTGGGTATCAGAACCTTCTCTCTTTTGTGTGTGTGTGTCCGTCTATGTTACAGACCTGTCTGCTCCGCCCTGGGGGGACTCCGTTCCACCCTGGAGGGCTCCTGTCCTGTCTACTCTGCCCTGGGGGGCTTCTGCGCCGCCCTGGAGGGTCCCTGTTCTGTCTGCTTCTCCCTGGGGGGATTCCGCTCTGCCCTGGAGGGTTCATGTCCTGTCGGATCCGCCCTGGAGGGCGTCCGATATGCCTGATCCGCCCTGGAGGGCGTCTGATTCTCTCTCTCTGTCTGTGTGTCTGTCTATGCTCTACGTTACAGACCTGTCAGCTCCGCCCTGGGGGGATTCCATTCCGCCCTGGAGGTCTCCAGTCCTGCCTGCTCTGCCCTGGGTTTCTTCTGTTCCGCCCTGGAGGGCTCCCGATCTGTCTGCTCCACCCTGGGGTGCTTCCGTTCCGCCCTGGAGGGCTCCCGTCCTGTCTGCTCCGCTCTGGGGGGCTTCTGCGCCGCCCTGGAGGGCTCCCTTCCTATCTGCCCCACCTGATCTGCCTGGAGGGCGTCTGACTCGCCTGATCCGCCCAGGAGGGCTCCCTTCCTGTCTGTTTCGCCTGATGCGCCCTGGAGGGTTCCCGTCCTGCCTGCTCCGCCCTGGGGCCTGTTCGCTCCACCGGCTCCACTCAAAGGAATGTCTGCTCCATCTTGGTGGTCTCCTGAGCATCTTTGGCAGCTCCGTTGCTCGGCTGCCATTCCGGCTGCTCCTGAACTTTTTGCCGAACTCTGTGAGCCCGCATGGACCTGGTCCTCCCCTCTGTACTCTGTCCCACCTCCCCTACCTTTGGTGTTATTGGATTGTGTTGAGCGTCTGGAAGCCGCTCCTGTCATGAACTGCGCCATTGTGGCTCCCTCCCTTCACCCCTAGAAGGAGCCTTCATTTTACTATGGACATTTACCCACTACATTTCCCATAACCCCATTCTCGTGCACTTCCTGTGTCCTCTCACCTCTCACCCCTGTCGGCCATCTTGCTTTTCACAGTGTAAATGGACTGGTTTGTTCTCTGTTTATTCACGAAGTCTTGATTAGTTACTCTGTCAATTCTGAGCGTTGTTTCCTGGTTGCCCTCCCGTTGCCGAGCCCCTTTGTTCCTGGTTTCCCGAGACTGTTCTCTGCCCGCCTATCGACCCCTTGCCTGCCCTTGAATTTCTCTGCTCGCCGCCGACCCAGACCTCCACGCTCGGATACTGACGCTTCTTTGTTTTGTTCTACGTTGTCCATGTTTGTTCCTGCCTGACCCAGCTTGTCGACCACAATTATTTCTGTTAATAAAGCTTGCACTTGGATCCTCCTGTCCACGTCCCGTTTCTGTTACAAATTCAGAGCTGTTTATGACCAAAGTTATACAACTTCAATTTAAGTTACTTTTGGGTGCAATAACTTTTACATTGAATGTCAAATCTGTGTTTTAGCAAAAAAAAGGTACTAGGTAGGAGTTAACACATGACATAGGCTAAATCTCTGGTTCACCGCAAACAAAGATAAAACCTTACAGTAATCTCACAAAATCATGTACAAGTGCATCTCAAAAAATGAGAATATCATGAAAAATCAAATTTTTTGTTTTCAACTTATTTCAAAAACTGAAACTTTCATATATTCTAGATTCATTACATGTAAAGTAAAATATTTCTAAAGTTTTTTTGTTTGTTTGTTTGTTTTAATTTTGATGATTATACCTTACAGCTCATAAAAGTCAAAAATCCACTATCTCAAAATATTAGACTATTTCCTAAAATCAATCAAAAAACGGATTTGCAAAACAAAAAAGGTCAAGTTCTTTAAAGTATGTTCATTTATGCACTCGATACTTGGTCAAAAGCACGTATTACAGAAAATGACTTGCTCCTAGCACAAATGACAGCATCAGTGAAGTGTGGTATGGAAGTGATCAGCCTATGGCTCTGATAAGGCACTATTGAGCCTTCAGATTGTCTGTATATTGTTGGATCAACTTTTTCTCATCTTTCTCCTGAAAATATCCCATATATTCTCAATGGGGTTCAGGTCAGTCATGTTGGCTGGCCAGTAAAGCACAGTAATATCATGGTCAACAAACTACTTGGAAGTGGTTTTTACAGTGTGGGCAGGTGCTAGTCCTGCTGGAAAAGGAAATCAGCATCTCCATAAAGCTTGTCAGCAGATAGAAGCATAAAATGCTCCAAAATCTCCTGGTAGATGGCTGCATTGACTTTGCACTTGATAAAACGAGGACCAACACCAGCAGATGTCATGGCACCCCAAATCATTACTGACTTCAGAAACTTCACATTGGACTTCAAGCAGCTTGGATTATGTGCCTCTCTAGTCTTTTCTGGGACCATCATTTCAATGTGAAATGAAAAATTGACTTTTATCTTATAAGAGGACTTTGGACCACTGAGCAGTTCAGTTCTTTTTCTCCTTAGCCCAGATAAGATGCTTCTGACGTTGTTTCTGTTTCAGAAGTGGCTTGGTAGTCCTTTTCCTGAAGAAGTCTGAGTGTGGTGACTCTTGATGCACTGACTCCGGCTTCATTCTACTCCTTGTGACGCTCACCCAAGTGTTTGAATCAGCTTTTCTTGACAGTATTCTCAAGCTTGCAGTCATCCCTGTTGCTTGTGCACCTTATACCCAAATTTTTCCTTCCAGTCAGCTTTGCTTTGCACTCTGTAAACAGCCACCCCATTTAGTAATGACCTTCTGTGACTTACTCTTTTTGTGGAGGGTGTCAATGATTGTCTCCTGGACCATTGCCAAGTCAGCAGTCTTCCCCATTAGTGTGGTTTCAAGGGACAAGAAATACCCGGAATTAATACTGTAGGGATGGTCATTTAAAGCTGCAGTACATAAGTTTTGCCTCTTTGTCGCCATCTCTGTCTCAAAACCTGCAATTGCAGTTAAATGCGGAATTATCTTCCATGCGTGAATCACTGCACCGTTGTGGATTTTCACTGTATTTAGGAATCACAGATTAACAAATTCAAATAAATGGCCCAAATAAGAATCTTCATTGGATATTGTCATCTAAGAGTAAGTAACAAGTCTAAAACTTTTGTTATGACCAGCTGAGGAAAAGCGCTACACGTGTTTACATGTAACGATCGCTTATTATCTCATATCACATCAGACAAGCAAAATATTATTATTGTTATATGTTCACAATTTGTACGTTAACAACATCAGCATTGCGTAACTAAGTGTATGTAGTGTATAGGCCTATTAGCGTTACTGTCTCTGTACAGTCCAATCTCTGATTGACATAAAGTTCAAATTACATATCAAGAAATTCTTTTAGCTGAAAAAGAAAATCATTCTTCCTTAGGACCGGTGTTCTTTAAAATACAAAACTTGTCCCACATAGGCTATCTGCAAACAGATGCACATTTAAAACTGGAGTTATCTAATTTCAGTCACTTGTGTTTCATAAACACATAAACTTTCTGGATCACAATCCGCAACCGAGAAAAATAAGTGTAATTATTTCAGCCGCTGTGAGAAAAGGCTATAAACTATCTGGCACCTGCAGCATTCTCACATGCGATTATGTTACTAACCGGGACGCCTTCTTTATGTTTACAGAAGTGACGTAATGAAGCAGTGGCATGCTTGAATTTCCCGCGAAAACCTACCCGTACCACAATTTAAAAACATTATTATAAGCTAACCGTTTTGAATCGGGCTAAAGTAAGGCCATAGTTTTGAACACTGGCTGATTATGTTCTTGCTCAGAAATTTATATTGTATAATTTTTAACCAAAAAAGTTACAGACTGCAGCTTTAATGAAACTCAAATGTAAATATTCTATTATGTTAAGAGACTGAATCTTTGACTTTCATGAGCTGTACGCTCTAATCATCGAAATTAAAACAAAAATTAAAATGTTTTTTTCTTTATATGTAGTGAATCCAGAATATATGAAAGTTAATAAAAAAAATAATAATAAGTTAAAATAATAAAAAAATAACTTTTTCATGATATTCTAATACATAAGTATGTAAAAATGTCAGTGCAATTTAGACACATTCAATGGATTCATAGACCCAGAAAAACATGGGGTTAGACACCAAGATTGCTTGGCTAGGTCAAATAATAAAGGAGTTAGGATATTTTAAGGGCTTCCTGCCCCTCTTGGAGACCATCTTGAAAATTACACTTTTCTAGTGGTCAAACTTTGGTAAACTTTTAGTATGTTATTAAGGACACCTAATACTACAAAAAACAGCTGAGAAACCTTTTGTTAGAATTTTTTTAGGGTTAGGTGTTTTTTTTTTCATATATGCAGCCGTCTAACAAGGTTGTTTTGGTTTGCGTGTGTGTTCCTGCCCTGCGGTCTCTGGATTACCTATTGTGGATTATCATTAAAGACACTTTGTTTGTATTTCGTTGTTGCCTTGCGCTTCATTCACGAGCAAACCATTACAATTGGCATGTCAGGCATTTACAGTAGGCTATTATTTATAAAACTCTAAAGAACCTTAAGAGAGATAGAAATGAAAGGGAAAATAAATCAGATACATAACAAAAATATTACCAATAATAACATGGCTATGCAGGACTAATGGGATGGATATAAAAAAAATAAAAGTTTTTTTTGTAGGCTAATTTTATTTAATGTACTTTATGTCACATTTATTCATCATAAACTTTTTTCAACTGCTGTATACATCGCATGCAATACAGCGTGCATTATGGTTAAAAACCATAGACAAATTAGCAAAACCACTTCCTGTCAGATTCCTGTATCACCATCAGAAGACAAAAGTCATTAAAAGCACAAGACTGACTGCAGATGAACCAGTGTCCAGCGAGGAGCATCTCTGTTGAGCACCAGCTGAAAGAGAAAAACCATCAAGATCATTTAGTACACTTACAGGAGAATAAGAAGAAATGAACATAATACCAGCACCTAGAGTAACGGTGACTGAGGTCACCGCTCATTCCCCTCTGGTTCAGCCTGCTGTGGTTCAGCCCGCTCTGGTTCAGCCTGCTGTGGTTCAGCCCGCTCTGGTTGAACCTGCTGTATTTCAGCCCGCTCTGGTTCAACCTGCTGCAGTTCAGCCTGTGGTTCAGTCCACTGTGGTCATCAGTCCGATGCAAGTGGTCACTGCAATACCGGATTACTTGGGCTACTCCATCTTTACCATGCTGTGTTGCTGTTTACCCCTGGGCATCGCTGCTACCGTCTTCTCATGCCATGTAAGTGTCTATTTTAGTAGAGACTTTTTCTGCTTAATATGTATATCTCATTCAAACAATCTCATAAATCAAGCAATTCAAATGGCTCATCATGTTTTCATGAATGTGTTTGATGAAGAACAAGCAGTCCTGCATACTGTCCACTGTTACATGAAAGAATTACAATATTTGTTGAAATGGCACCATGCATTTTGTCTAAAATGACAAAATACTAAAATACATTTTATTTGTTAAATGTTAAAACTGGCAGCTGTTTGCTTTGATCAACATTGAATTTAAGGTGCTATAATTACATGGACTGAAATCTGTTAAACTTCTGGTTTTGAGTTTTTCTCCAGGGGTTTTTCAAAATCACTTTAAAATGCTTGACATTGTGTTTTTGCAGACTCGAGATGCTAACCTTTCTGGACAGCAAGAGCTAGCGAGGAGCAGCTCCAGAGTAGCGTTTATCCTGAACAATGTCGCTCTCGGTCTCGGCCTTGCAATTATCACATTGGGCATTATCCTCATGTTTACAATTCGTGCATAACATCTTTGAACAGATGTTGTATTCTGCTTCAAATGCATTCAAAAAATCATTGACTTCAGTTACAGTATAAGTAGTTATACTGTAACTGAAATTATATAAGTAGTTATACTGTAACTGAAGTCAATGATTTTGTGCAAGAATTGACAAATATTTCCCAGACCTGAGGGAAAAATCTAATGTATGCTTATGTTTTATTTCTTGTTGTATTTAATGCTGGCAGATTGATCTGCATGATTTTCTTCTTTCATTGTTTTAATTATACATTCAAATAAAGCGTTAAAATGAAAAGAAAAGAGAAGTGTTCTGGTTTGAATGATTTATATGTATAAAAATGACGTTCTGTTGCACTAAATACATTAATTGTTTTAGTCATCAATGAACATACAAGGTATTTTTTCTGGTAGTGACTGCACGTAAATATTTTAATTACATTTAACCTTCATTTAACCAGGCAAGTCATTAAGAACAGGTTCTTTTTTTAATAACAGCCTGGCAGGATAATATAATTATATCTCCATACTAGGGATGTTCATTTCGGTTATTTTTGATAATATTTTTGCCATCCGACGCTCATTGACTGACAAGATCATTTTAAATTAGAATTTAATTCAATTAGAAGGGATAAGTGTCTGTGACCCGTTAAAAATACCACAATTTGCTTTCCAGGGATTCATTTTACATGCGCAAAAAGCAGCAAACAGAACATGAGGAGATTGACAGATCACATAATGCACCTGCAGCACTTCTGAAAATGGAGAAAAACATAATAGCTTAAAGTTATGCTATAAATGAATGAATAGACCTATACCAGTGGTTCTCAAACTGGGGTACGCAACCAAACGCTGAGCTTTGCCATTCATTTAATCCTACCCCAATTTAAAGTAACAAGAGCATGTATTTCTGGCAAGCTTTTATTATAAAACAGGAAGGGACTGTTGTAAACAGTGAAATGACATCAAATTACCTCATCTCTTGTGGTCAAAACTGACTCTATTCACACCAGCAGCGTGCCTAAAATAGGATGCCCAAAGAGTATGCTGCTTTAACAAATTGTGCTGCTGTTCATTGCATCTTTAAAGTAGATTTGTAGCATTTAATTAGTACATAAATTCGATTCAAGCAGCGCTGGCCCTGGCCAATTTACTGCCCTAGGCAAGATTTTACCTGGCGCCCCTTGCCTCATAGCCCATTCCACCAATAATCATTGTGTTGAAACATTCATAGCTAGATACTAGATATTTCAAAAGTGCATCTGAAGAGAGTTACATACAAACATTACTAAATTAGCCAGTTCAAATGAAAAATACCATAAATAACCAAATACTACACATGTAACACCCCTGTGATCTCTGTTTGGTCTCTTCCATTTGTTTGCCCATATTTGCTCATCTTCTGGACTCCACCCCGGCCCTCCGACTCAGTGGCTCCGCCATGCCAAGAAGGTCCCTCATCTCCACCGTGGCCTGACAGCCCACCGGCTCCACCGGGCTTCCTCGTCCCTCCGGCTCCACCTTGGTCTGTCGTGGACCAACCGGTGCCTGGGGATTCCACTCCTCTGGCTATGCCTCATTCCTTGATCCCACCGGATTGGTCGCCGGTAACATCTGCTCCACCTTGGCCCTCCGGATCCATCTTGGGCTCAACCTGCTCCTTCGGTCGGCCCCCTGGAGTCAGCTGCTCTTCCCCCAGCATGGCTCCACTCTCCGTCGGCTCCACCGTAGATCACCATCATGGCTGCAACCTGGGTCTCATCTGCCACCATCTGCTCCAGATCCCTCCTGTCTCCTCCTCCGCTCCTCCCTTCGTCTTCACCACCCTGGACTTTTCTGTTTCCTCCATGGCTTCTTCCTCCGACTTCCTTTTTTTTGTTTTCCAGCCCTTATCCGCCCCTATGTTACCCTCCTACAAGTCATCCGTCCTTGTGGTTTTCCTGTCACCTTTATCTCCATCACCTGTTTATAATTAATTAGTGTCCTGTGTAAGTTTGGTTCTGTCCTTGTCACTTTGTCCGGTTTTAATGTTGTATTGGTTGTGTTCCTGCCTGCCTGTTTTGGTCCCCCTAGAGATCGGCAGCACCCCTAGCATTTGCCTATTATGGCCCTGGATTTAAGAAACCCTTTTTGATACAGAAACATTCCCTGTGCACGTTATTTTTAATGTTTCAATTATGAGCAAGTACACAGTTTTCCCTGAATATCCAAACAATCGCAAAAGTTGATATTATATAAAAGTTAAACAAAAAAGTAGAGTTGGGGTACTCAGAGTCCGGTCTCAAGTAAAATTTTTAGTGGACTCGGACTTGTCACGGGCTCAAGACTTTTTTATTGCTGAGTCCAACTGAGTCCAGGGACAGTTGACGGAAATGTAATTGAATCATGCATTATTACTGTGACATTCAGTATTCGCGCATTTTTAAATCTTGCCAGTACGTAAAAGCCGACAAGAATCGGAATGCAAAAAATGTTGTAGAATACTGTCATGCTGAACGCAGAAGTTTAAACAGGCAGATTAATGGATGAACCTGCTATGATTACTTTTAAAACATAAATTTGATTTAAACAATAGGTCTACATAATTTTCACATATGCAGTTCATAGGGAACATATTATACTAGCCCTGCAGCATGAAATATTATAACCTTACAACCATTATAACCATTTACATTTACCTATTTTATCTCACAGTTCAGATTTTTTTCCTCACAAATGAAAGTTTTTGTCGTATTTCAGACTTTATAACTCAATCTAGCTGAACAATATAACGTTTGTCATTTCTGAATTGTGGGATATAAACTCGTTTTTTTTTTTTTTTTAATGATTTATGCCAAGGAGAAAAAAGAAAATTGCATGTTCATTTTTCTTATCAAAATTGTGAGATATAATCTAGGAACTGCGAAAATAAATTCAAAATATAAACTGAAATGTACCTTTTTTATTCTTTTATTCTAGGGCTGTGCAGTTAATCGAAATTGAATTCATATTTCGGATTCAAGCGATTCTGTTCTATATATTAGAATTAGCGTGGCATTTTATTTTTTTTATCACCATAATTGATGGATGTTTAATTGATGGAAAATATAAAAACAAGGAGAAGCCTAAAACAGGCCCGATGCCTGGCCCGTGTCTGAACTATTACGTGAAAACTGGCTGAAGCCCGGCCCTTGAGGCGTAAAAAAAGAAACTGAAATGCAGGGCTCTAATCAATCAAATAAAGTTCCGGACCCACTCATAATCGTGTTAAATAGTCGTGATCACAATATTGACCAAAATAATCCTTGTTATGATTTTTGCCATAATCGAGCAGTCCGATTTTATTCCATTGCTTCCATAGACTTTCTGCTTGAAAACGGTCGGATATAAGCTTTGCTTACAAAATCTTTATCATTGTTTGCAAACACCAAATTGGTCTATTATTCCTTAAATAACAAACTTTATTAACTATAAATGCATTAAAAAAATAAAATGGCTGTGAGCTGGCTGGCTGAGTTATGGAAAGAATGTAGGTCTCATTTTCATCCAAGAAAAAAAATAAAAATCTACTCTGTCTATGGTCTAACCATTCATCATATAAAACCCAAAACACACAGTCATCAGAGATATGAAGTGCATTTTCTGCTCTTTAGGTCCCATTCACCAAGCTACCGGCCCAGCCCCAGCTGAATTTATACATTCACTATATAACAACAACTATATGACAAAAAAACGTCCTGCCCTATATTTTTTTCAAATTCTGAAAGCTGTTTCTCTCTGAAATATGTCACAAATTAGTTTTTTTCTAGTTATAAAGGATAAAACAATGTTAAGATACTGACAAACAGTAGTGTTTCATTGGACTCAGACTCGACTCGGACTCGGCCCTTTGGGACTCGAATCTGCCCATTTTGGACTCGGACTCATCTCGGAATTGATTGGTCAAAGACTCGGACTCGACTGGTGGACTCGAACCAAACACTACAAAAAAGTAATATTAAGTGAGCATTTTACATTTTAAATGTAGCCTACATTTTAAACAAAATATTGGCAATATTCAATATTGTTTGTTATATTTTCTAAAAAACAATAGTTGCAATGAAATCCGCAACAGAACTGGTGTTCTGCAGCAACAGCTGTGTTCCGTTAATGAAGAAATCTGTAGCTTTAAACAATTCAGAGAGTGAGTGACCTACAGCCATTTGCTTCCTTACTGAATGAAAGATCCCACTAGATGCCGCACTCATTAAGACACTCATGCCGCCACCTACTGCCAATTTATGAATATTTATCGAATGGGGTTTACATTGTTCTTCCTTGGTAGTCATTTAGAATGTGATTGCATAAAGTAGTATACATTTTTAATAATATAAACTGTATAGCATTTTTTTCATTTTTTTCAAATGGGCGAAGGCCCTATTGTTTTTTAAGGGTTTTTCTTTTTTTTTTTTTTCTTCTTTTTTTTCAACCTTCCGGGGTCTTTTGGGGGGCTTAACATGCTCAAAAACTCTTGAAATTTTGCACACACATTGGAATCCGCGGCCATCAGGACGCCGCAGAGGCTGGGACCCGGGTGTCGCACAGGGGCTCTACGGCGCCCCCTGGAACACAGTCAGAAAACTTGATGTATAGCGCACACATACTTCCACGTATTCATATGAAACTCGGTACACATATAGATCTCACTAAGCCAAACAATTTTCATACTCTATGTCATAAGTTACACCCAACAGGAAGTGAGCTATTCAGGGCTGTTTAAAAAACACATGCTCTGGAATTTGAAATACTCCTCCCAGGATTTCCATAGGATTGTCACCAAACTTGGTCAGCATGATCTCAAGACATTTGGGATGCTAAATTGCGAAAAGAATTTTGATATCTCGAACGGTTTGGTCGTGGCGAGGCGACGAAGTTATGGCGAGAAATGAGAAACAGGAAGTGTCTAATAACTATTGCATACATTGTCTGATTCTGATGAAACTTCATCAGTTTGTTCGTTGTATGATGCCGATCGCATAGATGTAACTATTAGGAGTCCAAGTTATAGCGCCACCAACTGGCTGAAGGAAATGTGTCATTTTCAAAATGCTTTAAATTCAAGATCTTAATTTTACTCGATTTGCTTCAAACTTCATCAGTATAATGTCAAAACACAGCCGATAAGCATCTGTAAACAGGTTGTCGATACATTAAAAGCTGTTTCCATGGCAACGTGTCAAAGTTTAAAATTAGTTTCCTGTGTTTTTGAGGCACTTAACATGCTTAAAATTCCATGAAACACAACACACATATCAGCATTAATGACAGTTGGACACTGGCAAAAGCTCATAAATGGGCGTGGAGGAGGCCCTCTATAGCGCCACCTTTTGACAATATTTGGAGGCTCATTTTTCCTACAGTCACCAAACTCGGTACATATATTGTTCACTTCAATCCGGACAAATTTCTAATTTACATCCATTAGCTGTGACCAACAGGAAGTCGGCTATTTTGGTTTGAATGTGGATTTTTGGAAAAATCAGGCTGTGGAATTTTGAATACTGCTCTCAGGAAAAACAACAAATTCACACCAAACTTTTTTTACATGATGCCAAGATGAAGATACAAAATTGTGAGCAGATTTTGGATATCTTGAACGGTGTTGATGTGGTTATTTATTCAAATAACAGTAAAAAAGATAACCATTATTTTATTATATCTTTAAAATGCAGCATTCAAACGCTTTCAAACTTTTTTCATACAGAGAACTAGTCATTCTCAATACTTATGCAAGAATTCAACCAAATCCAACGTTCTATGAATTAAAGAAAATTACAAAACAAATAGACATGCCATCTTACTCTGCCCCTATGTGTGTGTGTGTGTGTGTGTGTGTGTGTGTGTGTGTGGTGGTGGGTGTGTGACTGACAGAGTGTCAGAGTGAGTGTGGGGAGGGGGGATGGGTGGAAAGAAAAAGAGAGTCAGAGAGGGAGAGAGGGGATATTTAAACTCTTTGTAACCGAGAGATGAAGACTGTAATACCCAGGATGAACACTGGATGGAGTCATATGCTAAGATATCTTTTAACCCATCAGAAAAAAATACATTTAGAGAGTCAGTTGATATGTAGTTTACTTTTATATAATTACAGAAACAAATACATAAAATAAGTTAATATGTCCCTTACTGGTAATATATTTAATATAATTCATTATATAAAATGCATTAACTAATATGAACTAATAATGAAGAATATATTTTTACAGCATTTATTAATCTTTTTTTAGAGTTAATAAAAATATTCCTGTTCATGTTAACTCACAGTGCATATAAACTGTGCATTTTAATAACATAATACATGAAATGCTGTAGGAGGCGGAAATGCTGTAGGGCGGTGGAAATGCTGTAGGTGACGTCAGACGCCGGAGACTTGGCGGAAAAACTGAATGAACAGCGAGAACAGCGAGGAAAATTTGGAAACACTCCAGGAATACATCGACTGGTGCTTCGACGTTATAGTCATGAAGAAGAACCAAATTGCATGTTCTCCAGCCAAAAGCGAGACGCCGGCTTCCAAAAGAAGTCGCCCGACAGACTCGCCCGAAACAAAATCGCCGACAGGTAAAAGCTTTACCGACATTCTGGATTCAATCGACAAGCGGTTGTCCAGCTTTGACGCGAGGTTGTCCCTTGTCGAGATCATGCACCGTGAATTCAAATCCCTGAGGGAATCACTGGAATTTAGCCAGCAACAGGTGGAAACACTCGCTGCTGAAAACGCATCACTAACGGGACTCGGTTAAGTCTCTAACTGAGAATATGTCCCATCTAAGTGAAGAAAATAAAAAAATAAAAGAGACTGTCCTCGATCTCCAGGCCCGTAGCATGAGAGATAACCTGGTGTTTTCAGGCATTCCAGAATCTGCCGAGGAGGACGCAGAAACTACGATTAAAACCTTTATCAAGACATACCTGAAGCTTCCGGAAGACACCGTGGAAAACATCTGCTTCGAAAGAGTCCATCGGCTGGGAGCGAAGAAACCTGGAGCCCCGAGGCTGCGTCCTATTGTGGCCAAATTCGGATATTTTAAACAGAAGGAGCAAGTGAAAAGTCGCGGCAAGGAGCTGAAAGGAACAGACTTCAGTGTAAACGACCAGTTCCCCAAAGAGATCTTGGAGCGACGCAAAGTTCTGTTCCCAATCCGACGCAATTTCATCCAGAAGGGCTCCCGAGCTGTCATCGCCGTGGACCGGCTATACGTGGACGGACGGCTCTACCGCGACCTCAGTACCACTCCCTGGTTATATTAACATCACTCCAGATAAGAATTCGTTATTATTATTATTATTATTATTATTATTATTATTATTATTATTTCCTCTTTCATCACTTGCTCCTACATTTAGCCTACCTCTAATTATGTTAACTCGCTAATATAACACGATTTCATAACAAACACGATACCGTCAGTCTCCGCAGCGTTTAAATGTTGTTGCAATGTTTTCGTTTCTGTCAAGAACACACAACACCCTATATCTTTATATATCTGCACGGCACGACCAAGTACATATACATTCAGCGTCAACGCAACCACTCCGACTTTACAGCGCACACAAACATGGCAAACATACTCGCACACAAACACATATAAGCCCGCGTATATCTCACTTAGTTGAGCATCACACGCAGCGTGCAGCATTAGCTACACACACACATCTATGGGCGCACTAAGGTTTATCACATGGAATGTGAATGGAGCTGGCTCCAGAGAGAAGAGGTTAAAAATATTTAGCCAGCTTAAAAAACTACAGGCAGACGTTGTTTTACTACAAGAGACTCATAGACCTGCCACAGCTATAGATGAATTTAAAACAACTGAGTTTCCTAATGTGTTCTCAGCCTGCTATAACTCTAGGCAAAGGGGGGTAGCAATTTTAATACATAAAAATATTAATTTCACAATTCTTAATACAGTTATAGATCCAGAAGGTAGATTTCTAATCATAAAATTATCTATATTTAACAAAACGTTATGTATTGTCAGTGTATATGGTCCAAATGTTGATGACCCCTCTTTTTTTCATGCTTTTTTCACCGCACTCTCTGAACACCTAGATTGCGCACTTGTTCTTGGGGGAGACCTCAACTTTGGACTAAATAAAGAAATGGACAGGCTCAGTACAGCTGGAACTCAGCGCAATTGGGATTCGACAAATATAGTCAAACAGTACATGAGCGACTATGGACTTTGCGATGCATGGTGTTCTTTGCACCCCAACCGTAGGGAATATACTTTCTTCTCACATGTCCATCACTCTTACTCTCGGTTGGATTATTTTTTAGTCAGCAGCTCATTGCTGAGTGACATTTCAGACACAGAGATACACCCTATAGCTGTCAGCGATCATGCTCCTATATCTTTAACTTTAATAAATAAGAAGGCCACCCTGCCAAGTAAAAATTGGAGATTTAATACATCACTACTTAAAGATGAAGACTTTATTAAATATTTCGAGAAAGAATGGGCTTTATATTTAGAATACAATGACCTGCCTGGAACATCAGCATCTGTTCTCTGGGAAGCAGGCAAAGCTGTGATGAGAGGTAGAATAATCTCATTCTCATCACATAAAAAGAAAGAAGAAATTAAATGTATTCAGGAATTAGAAGTAACCATCAAATCCTTAGAAGAAGCCTATGTATCCTCCCAGGAACAGGGAATGCTGCACAAAATACGTAAAGCAAAACTAGAATTAAATGAAATTATTAATAAAAAAACTAAATTCTTAGCACAAAGACTTCGCTGGCAAGAATTTGAACATGGTAACAAATCAGGTCAATTCCTAGCTAACCAGTTAAAAATGAATAAAGAAAAAACAACTATATGTGCTATTAAAAACTTAACTGAGGACATAGTATATGACCCTGAAAGAATAAACAACACCTTCAGGGACTTTTACAAATCCTTATATTCACCACAGATTAACCCATCAAAAGACGAAATTGACCAGTTCCTTGATAATATAACTCTTCCGAAATTATCAGACAATCAGGCGATGGCATTGGATTCTCCACTGACATCAGATGAACTTCAGGAAGCTCTGAACAGTATGCCTAATAAAAAGGCTCCAGGTCCAGATGGCTTTCCAGCAGAATTCTATAAAGAATTCTGGCCTATTCTGGCGCCAACATTCTACAGAATGTTACAGGAAACCAAGGATAATGGTAGACTTCCACCAAATATGAATTCTGCCAACATCAGTCTATTGTTAAAACCAGGCAAAGACCCGGTATTGCCTACTAGCTATCGTCCAATATCCCTTATTAATGTGGACATTAAAATAATCTGCAAAGCTCTCTCAAAAAGAATAGAGAACATAACCCCTCTCATAATTCATCCCGACCAAACTGGTTTCATAAAAGGGAGGCATTCCGCAACAAATACAAGTAGATTAATTAATTTAATAAACTATTCATGCAATAAAAACCTTCAAATTACAATATTGTCTCTAGATGCAGAAAAAGCTTTTGATAGGGTTAACTGGAACTTTCTATTTGCAGTTTTACACAAATTTGGTTTTGGAAACTCTTTCATAAACTGGTTAAAAATATTATATAACTCTCCAACAGCATGTGTCAGGACAAACGACCAAACGTCGTCCAGCTTCTGTCTCAAGAGGGGCACCAGGCAAGGATGCCCTCTCTCCCCTTCACTGTTTGCAATTTTTATTGAACCACTAGCAGCAGCAATTAGACAGACTACAGTGATTAAAGGCATTAAATGCAAGAATGTAGAACATAAAGTCAGTCTTTATGCAGATGATGTGTTACTTTTCCTTCAGCATTCACAAACCACTCTCTCTGAGGTAATCACATTAATAAACTCTTTCGCAAAAGTCTCAGATTATTCAATAAACTGGTTAAAATCTACAGTTCTTCCAATTAATTGTTCTTTCCAGAACTCTTCCACTCCACTGCAATCTGGAAATATTAAATATTTAGGTATTAATGTTTCACCTAGGCTGGCAGATCTAATTAAATTAAATCATATCCCACTTTTAAAGACGGTAGAAGAAGATCTAGCTAGATGGAAGTCTCTACCCATATCACTTATGGGAAGAGTCGCCTCAATAAAAATGATGGTTTTGCCAAGGATTAATTATTTGTTTGCAATGATCCCTAGCAAACCATCACCTGACTGGTTTAGATCTCTGGACTCCTCCATCTCTAAATTCCTTTGGAAAGGTAAACCACCGCGTATTAGCTTAAAAACGTTGCAAAAGACCAAAGATAAAGGAGGACTCAATCTGCCTAACTTTCACCATTATTTCTTAGCCAACAGGCTTCAACACATTTTAGGGTGGTTAAAACACACCGTCTTCGATGAAATTTGGCTAGATGTAGAACAGGCATTATGCAATAATATAGAGATTTGGGATCTGCCATTCATTAGCTCGAACATCAAACGACACGTATGCTTCAAAAGCATCAGTATCAGCTCTTCTCTGACAGCATGGTGGGAGTTTCTAAAAATGACTGAGTCTTCACTAATCCCATGCAAATGTACTCCCATCTGTAACAACCCTGACATATTAATAAACAATAATGTGATAAACTTCACAGACTGGAGTAGAAAAGGTATTAAATACCTGGAACATATATTCGAAGGGACAGACTTTATTCCCTTTGACACATTAGTTAAACAATATGGGATCAATAAGAACAGATTTTTAGAATATCAACAAATTAAATCTATAATAAAAAAGAAATTTAAGCCTAATCATATTAAATTACAAATACCACCAAGTGTGGCAGATTTTCTTAGTCTCAAAACCCCCAAATTAGTGTCTAAAATATACAGGACACTTTCTAAAATAGATGAATCAGTATCGCTTCCTATTGCAAAATGGGAGGCAGATCTATCAGTCAGCTGGGACCATAATTTCTGGTCTCAGATATGTTCAAAAACCTTTGAACTGCTTAGGAATCCCGGTTTACAGTTAATACAGTATAAAATCCTGCATAGAGTACACTACACAGGTCATCGGATGTTCAGGATGGGTTTTATAGATTCTAACAACTGCTCACACTGTCAAGACAATACTCCTGACAATTATATCCACGCTTTATGGTTCTGTCCGCCTGTTCAGAGGTTCTGGTATGGGATTTGTGAAGACTTAACAAAGTGTCTTAAATGTTCAATTCCAGCTTCTCCGTCAGTCTGCCTGTTGGGTGACCTTGATGGTATCACTACAGAAGGTAACACAATCCTCATGGCTTTCACCGCCTTATGCATTGCCAAGAAGACGGTCCTCATGAACTGGAAAAATAAAAATAATCTTAATATCAACGAATATAGAGATCGCTTGTTGGACTATATTAATCTTGACACAGCTTCTGCTGCCACATTAGATCATTCTCTCTGGGCTCCTTTGATCAGCTCCATCACCTAGTGTGGGTGGGGGGTCCTGATTCTGTCCGGCTTTGATTTTTGTTGTTGGCGTGGAGGGCCAATTGGGCTTGGGGCGTCTGGGGGTTCTCTGGGGGGTGGGGTTCTTGGGGGATTCGGCGCTGGGGCTGCGGTCCTGGCCTGGATGGGGTACTGGTGGCTCTCGGGTGTTGTTTTTTCTGGCGACTGCACGCGGCGCTGCTGGGGAGGCCTGTGTCGGCGGACGTAGGTTGCCGGCCTGGCGGCTGTGTTGCTCCGGGGTAGGTCCGGGGGGGGTTTGGGGTTCTGGGGGTGCCTATGTGGTCAGCGGGGGAGCTGGCTCCAGCGGGGGGGGCACTTTGCCTCCTCCGATGTTTTCCTCCCCATCCCTAATGCTTCCCCTCTCCCGCCCCATCACACCAACATACAGGTAGGGTTTTTGGGGTGCGGGTGTGTCGCTGGGATGCACGGGAGTTGGGACTCCTCTGTCTCCTCGTGGCCTCTCGCATCCCAATCATACATCATTACTTAGACACTCTCATTACTTACTGTCACATAACACATACATATAGGGCCTTGGGGGTGGGCACTCTGAACGGCGTCCAGAGGGTGGTCTGTTCATTCAGCCTTCCCTCTGGTGCCGATGCCCACTTCTCAATTTTAAGTTGCACATAGACATTGAGGGCTCTTGGGAGGGGCCGAGCTGACACGAGCTGACGTGACTTAGTGTCTTGCCCCTCCCCTGTTTTAAAGCACTTTAGAACAACATACACCAACACTACATTTGAGCGGGTGAGGTGAAGCACGGGGTCTTCCTTTTTTTTTTTTTTTTTCCCTTACACCCCTGTTCTCTGTTCTCTGTCCGGGGCTGGGGGCTGTGAGGAGGAGCTGGCCGTCCGGTCGGGGTCTGGGCTGGTGGTCTTCTCTGCTGCTGCAGGGACGGGGGTGGTCTTCCAGTCTCCACACCGGAGCGAAGGGGATTCAGCTCCGGGGTCTGGCGATGACTGGCCTTTTGGGGGTAGTGGTGCCTGGTCCCAGGAGTATAGAGTACAAATGGGGAGTGTGAGTGTGGGTACAGTGTCCTTTTTTTTTTTTTTTTTTTGTGCGTCTACGTGTGGGTTGAGTGTGTGAGTTTTTGGTTGCGTGCATGAGGGTGGGATGCTTGTGCATGTGTGTTTATGTTTGTCTATGTCCATGTGTCAGGTCAGGCCTTTGACTCCTCCTCAACCATCATCGAGGGCCCACCCCACCACCATGCCCTGCCGGTGGGGGATGCCCCCGGCCGCCGGTGCGTTGGTGGTTTCTGGCTCCGGGGCGGGATGCTCTGGCGGTAGGGCCTGGCTTCGCTGGGCTTCGCTGGGCCCCTGCTGGGGGTGGGGGGGCTCTTGGTTCTCCAGGCCCGGGCCGGTCTGCCCTGGTGTGGCCGACTGCCAGCGGGGCCTGCGGGCTTGCCGGATGACCTCCTCCGGGCTCTCCTCTGCCCTTTTCTGGGTGGGGGCCGCAGTTATCCCTGCGGTGGTTCTCCTGGGGTTTCCGCGCCCTGGGGGGCCTCCGGATGTTTGGGAGCCCGGGTCTCCTTCGTGCCTGCTTCATGCCTTGCGGGGCGGGGCTGTGGTTCCCCACTCACACTATCAAGCATTTACATGGAGGAACCTTATGAATACAAGCGCGTTCACACACACAGGTGTGCACACAGGTCTACACACAAGCATTCACATTGGTGTAAAAACAGGTGCTCACAGACACTCACTGTCGTAAAATGCTGTTGCTTCAAACATATTTTGTAATATTAGTTATGTGTGCTGCGCAATACCATTTAACATTTAGTATTTACTGTGATTCATACGGACATTGGATGTTGTTGTAATGAAGTTGTCATCAGAATCAGAAAGAGCTTTATTGCCAAGTATGCTTGCGCATACAAGGAATTTGTTTTTGTGACAGTAGCTGCCAGTAGACAACAACAACACGGACAATAAGAAAAATACAATAAGGTGAGAATAAAAAATATACATATTTAAATATAAATAGACAAAAATATATAGAAAACTAAATTAAGAAATAAGTGGTATGTACAGTTGTGCTGTTGATGATAAAGGGAAAAAAAAAATAGAGATGGAGGTGGTAACAAATAAATATAAGGTTATTGCACATGTTTTTATTGTACGATGGTGTGAACATTTAGCTGTTCATAAGGTGGATTGCATGTGGGAAAAAACTGTTCTTATGCCTGGTTGTCCTGGCAACTGGGGCTCTGTAGCGCTGGCCAGATGGCAAAAGTTCAAAGAGGGAATGGCTTGGATGTGAGGGATCCAGGGTGATTTTCTGAGCTCTTTTCCTCACCCTGGATGTATAAAGTTCTTGAAGGGTGGGCAGGGGAGCACCAATAATCCTCTCTGCAGTCCGAACTGTTCTCTGTAATCTTCTGATGTCTGATTTTGTAGCTGAGACAAACCAGACAGTTATTGATGTGCACAGAACAGACTCGATGACAGCTGTGTAGAACTGTTTCAGCAACTCCTGTGGTAGGTTGAACTTCTTCAGCTGGCGAAGGAAGTGCAACCTTTGTTGGGCCTTTTTTACAATGGAGTTGATGTGAGTGTCCCACTTCAGGTCCTGGGAGATGAAAGATCCCAGGAACTTGAATGACTCCACTGTAGCCACAGTGCTGTCCATGATGGTGAGTGGGGAAAGTGCAGGGGGATTCCTCCTGAAGTCCACTATCATCTATACAGTTTTGAGCGTGTTGAGCTCCAGGTTGTTATGACTGCACCAGACAGCCAGCTCTTTAACCTCCTGTCTGTAGGCAGACTCATCACTGTCCTGAATGAGGCCGATAAGTGTGGTGTCATCTGCAAACTTCAGGAGCTTGACAGAGGAGTCTTTAGAGGTGCAGTCATTGGTGTAGAGGGAGAAGAGCAGAGGGGAGAGAACACAACCCTGAGGGGCGCCGGTGTTGGTGCTGCGGCTGCTGGACATGAATTTCCCCATTCTCACCTGCTGTTGCCTATCTGTCAGAAAGCTGTTGATCCATTGACAGATAGGGCTGGGAACAGAGAGCTGGTTCAGTTTGGTTTGGAGGAGTGGAGGAATGATGGTGTTGAAGGCCGAACTGAAGTCCACAAACAGGATCCTCACGTAAGACCGTGGCCTGTCCAGATGTTGCAGAATGAAGTGCAATGCCATGTTTATAGCATCATCCACGGATCTGTTTGCTCGGTAAGCAAACTGCAGGGGGTCCAGTAAGGGTCCAGTGATGTGCTTCAGATAAGCTAAAACCAGTTTTTCAAATGATTTCATGACGACAGACGTTAGTGCCACAGGTCTGTAGTCGTTAAGTCCTGTTATCTTGGGTTTCTTTGGAATGGGGATGATGGTGGAGCGTTTGAAGCAGGCAGGTACTTCAAACATCTCCAGAGACCTGTTGAAGATATATGAGAAGATGGGGGCCAGCTCGTCAGCGCAGGTTTTCAGACAGACTGGACTCACACCGTCTGGACCTGGTGCCTTTTTTCTTTTGTTCTTCCTGAAGACCTGGCACACATCATTCTCGCTGATTTGTAAGGTGTGAGGGGGGGAGAGGGGGGTTGCTGGAGGTGTTAATAGTTCTGAAAAGAGATCGTCTGAACAGGTGTGGGGGCATTCAAATTAGCGGTTATCATTAGCGGTTATCAAGAGACATTTCCATAATTTTCTATAAAGATAGATATGCACAGTTTCCCTAAAGTTGTATTGTTCATTTTTTGTGTGTCTGTGTGTTTAACTCTGTTGATGTTGTAGTGTAACCCTTTCATTGCTGTAACCCTTAAAACCAGACAGCCAGAGCGATACTGTAAATCCATGTGCCCACTGTGCATTTTTTTAAATTGATTGTATCAGGGTGGCGATTGCACTGAGGGCGAGGGCCCGCCCATCGCTGCTCGCAGCTATATTCTTCTTCTTCTTGTATGCATGTATGCTGTAATGAACTCCTCCTAGAGTTTTAAAGATATCAATATTAGAATTGGTCAGTGTAATGTTAAGGCCTGTGTGATGTTAAATTTTGAAGATCTAGAGTTTTCATTGAAGGGGGTGTCCGTGGCAGCGTGACAAATTTCGATGTTTCACCATTGGAATACAAGTTGTTGTAACTCAGCCAATCTCCAATGTCCAATCTGCCCCAAACTTCACAAGTTCGATAACAGTCCTGACCTGAACACATCGAAAGGCCAATATTCCATTATAATCATAGCACCACCTGCTGGCAAGAGGATATTGCTTCTTTTACACTACCTTAACCTACAATGTCCGATCTGCACCAAACTTCACATTTGCTAAGAGTCCTGGCCTGAACACATCTACATGACAATATGAAGTTATAGTTATAGCGCCACCTGTTGACAGCTGGATATTTCATGCTTTACACTAACTCAAACATACCATGTTCAATCTGCACCAGACTCCATATGTCTGATGACAGTGCCGGACTGAAGACACCTACATGCAAATATATAGTTATATATAGATAACTATATATAGAGAGAGTCTCTCTCTCTCTCTCTCTCTCTCTCTCTCTCACTCTCTCTCTCTATGTGTTTATTTGCTGACATATCATGACACACATTTATATAATGACATGGGTATAACATATGGAAAGTCCCCACACTTCACACATTTTACAAAAACAAACTTGTGTGTATGTGTGTGTGTGTGTGTGTGTGTGTGTGTGAAAGATAGAAAGTTTGTTCCTCTTTGAGTTCCTCAGAATTTGTGCTCTGCATTTAACCCATCCAAGTGCACACACACAGTAGTCTTTAATAATGGTGCATAAAATGCTTAGTAGAATCATACTTTTTATTCATATTTTTACGGCATGTCATAGTCAGGGAGGGTACTGTCAAGCTTAACAACTCAACCCTGTCACATAAAATTAAGATACTTATTTATACTTATAAATTATTACTTTTTCAACATTTAATTTTAATTAATTTTATTTTAATTCAAGTATATACACAAGCTCCAGTCGGACTCGGACCAGTAATTTTGATGAGCCATATATATAAAATAACACTGCACCATGGACGGTAGTTGGTCCATAACCACAGCAGTGGTAAAAATCCCTAATCCCTAACAATTTATTTACTTTTTTAACTCAAATGCTTGTCTTGTCTAACTCTATGTATTTCTGTTCAAGACAGTAAAGGTATGTTGAAAAACTCTAATTTTCTCCTCCAACTTCAAAATCGTACTACATTGCTGCAGAAGTACTGACCCAGTGTTTACAAAGTGAACATGCAAAGAAAAAACAAAAAACAAACAAAAAAACAATGATGTAGGATGATTTTGAAGTTGGAGAAGAAAATGAGATGGGAGTTTTTCGACGTACCCTAACTGTCATAATTTAGACAAAACAAGCATTTGAGGTTAAAAAGTATATAAACTACATATATATACATATACATATACATATACATATATATTTTTAGATAGATTTCGATAGATAAAACCCTCTTTCTTGACTAGGAGCTAGGGTTGTTCCGATTCTGATACTAGTATTGGATATACTAAACTGGCATAAAGTGTGCTAAATTGGAAATATAGTGCTGAAGTCAAACTAAAGAGTGTGCTAAAGTGGAATTATTGCAAGTATATTTCAGGTTGTCACAAATCATCCCGCTGCGACTCCCTCCTTTGACCATCAGAGGGAGCCATTACTGAAACTCTGAACTGGTTCACAAACTCCATTTCCCATAACCCCTTTCCCAGCTGATCATGCACAGGTGTGGCCATTTCCACTAATTACACTCACACACTATATAAGCCATGCTCCCCTTATGTTCCTGGCAGAGTCTTGTATTCCCCAGGTTGCAATTCTGAGCGTTTATTTCCCGTGTTTGTTTTCCCGTTATTGACCTTGCTTTGTTTATAATCTTAAAGTTGCACTTGGATCTCCACCCCTCTGACTCCTTTGTTACACAGGTACACTTTAAATATCTTTCATTTAAAGACCTTTTTATTCAAAGAGAATACAATCTTCAGCATAAAGTAAATAGTTTAATTATAATTTTATGTCTCGAGGGATGTATTAGTAAATATGTTAATAGATTTGAACTATAGTTAGTTTGCCATAGCATCATTAATCCAACATCTAACAGTGGACAAAAGTGTTATTATTATTATTATTATTATTATTATTATTATTATTATGATTTATCTTTTTTTTTTTTTTTTTTTTTGCCCTTACTCTGACTCCATAAAGACAGAAGTGTAATTTGCCCCCTGACTAAGCATATAAAGAATTTAGGGAAAGCATTTAAATAATCCTGTGAATACACTTAAAGTATGCAGAATCGAAACGTTATTAATCAAATCGCATTTTATTGTGAATCGTCTCGAATCTAATTGTTCTGAAAATGCCAAAATCGTTCTTGAATAGAAACGAAACCCTATGAATCGTGAATTGAATCGATTCGTTGTTTACCTAAAGATTCAAAGCCCTAGTTTGCACAAAAAAGCCTTACCTTGCTAAAGTACTGACAGAGTAGAGGTCTGCTACCTGACCCGAGCCCGACGGGTAAATTCTCTGTAGCTGATTATACTCAGGTAATCAGACACAACTTCCATTCCCCTCTCTCAATAAATGTTATAATTCATTCAAACAAATGAGATCTCACCATACTTCATCTCTTTGTCTGAATTAAAGCAGATCGAGCTATAACTGACGAAAATTACCATAATTTTTACACTTTGCCTCCAAATTTTGCATTAAAATCTTTTAAGCCTCATGCTAGCTGGATTATTATCTCTCTCTCTTTCTCTCTCTCTCTATATATATATATATATATATATATACATACACACATATATATATATATATATATATATATATATATATATATATATATATATGTATGTGTATGTGTATGTATATAATGTATGCGTGCCGTTTGTTGTATAGGCCAGTGGTTCTCAATCCTGGTCCTGGGGGACCCCTGCTCTGCACATTTTGGGTGAATTCCAAACGGCTTTTTTTTTTGCCCTTCAAGGGCACTTCGGAAAGGGGATGGCATTTGTAGGGATGTTCCAAACGAAAGTGAGCAACTTAATCCCTTCACAAAGGGCCCTTCCAGAAGTCTGTTAGCCAAGGAAACATGTGATGGTCACTTCATGGAAGTGATTTTTGTTTGTGATCATGTGATCACATGATCACAAATGCGATGCAACCCAAGTTGCAACCCAAGTCACATGATCTGCAATGCGATGCAACCCAAGTTGGGGTTGATTTCGACTTCACATGCAAACATAAGTAGAATAGGCTGATTAAATTAGTCTTTATTTTAATGTAATGCAAAATTTTTTTTTTTTCAGTGATAGAAATCTGTTTTTAAATGGTAGTGTAGGCAGGTTTAAGCATGTTTGGTTTGAAAAAAGTTTAAAAGTAAAAAAAGACACAGACAATATTTAAATAAAATAATAATGAGAATCAATGTTTATTTGCAACTGATGAACGCTGAATGCTGCACGCACACACAGCGTTGTCAAGGTAACATTTGGTCAGTCATTCCCTTTGCCAAGGGAGTTCCAAATGCTTAAACAAGACATACTCCCTTAAAAGAACACACTTCAAAGGTCTCTGCCCTTCAAAGGGAGTAGGGCTCACTTCTTTTTGGAATTCGACCTTTGCATGTCTCCCTTATTTACCACACCTGATTGAGATCATCAGCTTGTTAGTTCAGTTCATGAATCTCACTCCTAATGAGCTGATGATCTCAATCAGGTGTGTTAAGTAAAAGACACATGCAAAATGTCCATAGAAGGGGTCCCCCAGAACCAGGATTGAGCACCACCGGTATAGGCTATATTTAAACTAAATTTGTTTTGTTGGTGCCTGATCTAGCTGTCTCTCTGTCACAACATGGCAAACGGCATAAGCACATTAGCAAGTTGAGAGCAATGACTGTGATACAGCAATCAGGAAAGAAATCACAGTTTACAACCAAAACTGCACACACTATAAAAAACAATTTGTTGAGTCAACTTAAAATAATTTGTTACCTGGCAGCCTTAAAATTTTAAGTTTAGTCAACTTGAAATGTTACATTTCAACATAAGAGGTAATAATGACTGTCAAGCTTTAGGGTTTTGATCAACTACATTTTGATTATGATGAATAGTCTTTTTAGTGTTTTTGTTTACAAGCAGATACATTGTTCTTTCTTTTGATGTTTTGTAAGTTCAGATATTCATATAACAAAATATATACAAATTAATACCTAAATAGGGACATAGTAGTATAGTATGATCTAAAGTTCACTTAAAGAAAACGTCCCAGGTTACGTATGTAACCATGGTTCCTCGAGGAACGAGACGCTGCGTCTGAAACGCTTTGGGGAACGCCATTGGCGAACCACGCTCTGAATGCACGTGTAGAAATATCAAACAAAGGGAGTGACGTCAGCGGCGGGTGATGTCAGCGACCAGGAAGCTATAAAAGCACGTGTGCCGGCAACGGCGTCAGCTTCGGAACCTTGAAGCAAGCGCTCGCAGGAATGCCGGAAGTATGGCTACGAGACGCAGCGTCTCGTTCCTCGAGGAACCATGGTTACATACGTAACCTGGGACGTTCCTCTTCGGAACTCGAGCTGCGTCTGAAACGCTTTGGGGAACGAGATGCCCACGCCCCCATACTTTCAAATCCCTGCCCTGTTGTGTCAGGGCACAAGGACAGAGGAGCCAGGAGTAGCTCGAATATCCAGGTTATAGAACCTCGCGAAGGTGAGGGGCGTGGACCATCCCGCAGCGTTACAAATGTCCTGAATGGGGACTCCAGAAAGGAGAGCTTTAGAGGAGGCAATAGCTCGAGTCGAGTGAGCCTTGACTCCCAAAGGCAAAGGGAGATCAGAGGACTCATAAGAGGAGCAGATGGCATCCACGATCCATCTACTCAAAGTTTGTTTCGAAGCGGGCAACCCACGCTGGGGTTTCCCGAAACAGACAAAAAGCTGGTCCGACCTACGCCACAGGGCAGCTCTGTGGACGTAGGCATCTAAAGCGCGGACAGGACACGTGCAATTAAGTTTTTCCTGGTCAGGATCAGAAAAGGGTGGAGGACAGAAAGCCTGGAGCACAACGGGCTGTGGTGAGGAGGTAGGGACCTTGGGGACATACCCTGCTTTAGGGTAAATAAAAGCTTTAGCCATACCTGGCGCAAACTCAAGATATGAAGGGGCCACCGAAAGGGCCTGCAGGTCCCCAACTCTCTTGAGAGAAGAGAGGGCTAAAAGAAGAACAGTTTTCAGAGATAGGAAGCGGTCAGAAATCTCATCTAACGGCTCGAAAGGAGGCTTAGTAAGGGCCTCAAGTGCCACAGCCAAATCCCAAGTAGGGATGCGGAGTCGTGTCGGAGGCCTCAACCTCAGCACACCGCGGAGGAAGCGTACAACAAGGGGGTTCTTGCCCACTGACATGCCATCCAGAGGGGTGTGGTAGGCCGATATAGCCGCCACGAGTACCCTCAGGGTGGAGTGGGCTATCCCAGTGGAGAAACGAGCCTGCAAGAACTCCAGAACTGTACCAATCGGGCAGTTGACTGGGTCTAGCTGGCGGTCTCCACACCATGAAGTGAAGAGTCTCCACCTCAAGGCATACGCTTTCCTCGTGGAGGGAGCTCTGGACTGGAGAATGGTCTCAACAACCTCAGTTGAGAGACCGGAAGCTATGAGATGTGCCCCCTCAGGGGCCACACCCACAACTTCCACATCTCCGGGCGGGGGTGAAGGATGGAGCCCCCCGCCTGTGAGAGTAGATCCCTCCTGACGGGAATCTCCCACGGAGAGCCGTCGAGAAGGGAAAACAGGTCGGAGAACCATACTCGGCCCGGCCAGTACGGGGCTACCAATAGTAGACGCACCCCGTCCTGGCGTACTCTCTCCAGAACTCCTGGGAGCAGAGCGATCGGGGGAAAGGCGTACAGACGAAGCCTCGGTCACGTCTGTACCATGGCATCCAGCCCCAGTGGAGCTGGATGAGTCAGAGAGTACCAGAGGGGACATTGCGATGTCTCCTGAGTCGCAAAGAGGTCCACCTGAGCCTGGCCAAACACTCTCCAAATCTGCTTCACCACATCTGGGTGAAGCATCCATTCCCCGGGCCTCGGCCCCTGCCTCGACAGGATGTCTGCTCCCAAATTTAGACGCCCAGGAATATGAATTGCTTTCAGCGAAAGGAATTTCCCCTGGGACCACAGGAGGATCTGGTGTGCCAACTTGTTCAAGGGACGCGAACGCAGACCCCCCTGGTGGTTGATGTAATAGACCACCGCTGTGTTGTCGGTGCGCACCAACACATGGCGATCTCTTAGGTCTGGGAGAAAGGATTTTAGTGCTTGAAACACGGCCAGCATCTCTAGACAATTTATGTGCCATTCGAGATGGCGACCACTCCACAGACCGCGGGCTGAGCGGCCACTCATGACCGCTCCCCAACCAGTGAGGGACGCGTCCGTCGCTAGTGTTATACGGCGACAAGGAGCTCCCAGCACCGGGCCCTGAGACAAGAACCAAGGTTTCTTCCACATATCTAAGGCACGGAGGCAGCGCCGCGTGACCTTGATCGTGCGGAGTGGGTTTCCCCTCGGGGAGAACCCTTTGGTCTTGAGCCACCACTGTAGGGGTCTCATGTACAGCAGGCCAAGAGGTATCACGTTGGACGCTGCTGCCATCAGACCCAGTAACTTTTGAAAGTATTTTACAGTAAGTGACTGGCCTTCTCTGACTCTCGAGACTGCAGTGAGGATTGACTTGATCCGAGCAGGTGACAGACGTGCCTGCATCATGGTCGAATCCCACACCACGCCTAGATAAGTGGTCCTCTGTAATGGAGACAGCACACTTTTCTTGGCGTTTAGTCTCAACCCCAATGCTTCCATGTGGGCAAGAACGACATCTCGATGTCGAACTGCCAACTGCTCTGAGTGAGCTAAAATCAACCAATCGTCGATGTAGTTGAGTATGCGGATGCCCTGGAGTCGCAGGGGAGCCAGAGCTGCATCCACACACTTTGTGAACGTGCGGGGGGAGAGTGCTAGGCCGAAAGGAAGAACTCGGTACTGGTAAGCTTTGCCCCTGAAAGCAAACCTCAAGAACTTCCTGTGTTGAGGAAGGATGGAGACATGGAAGTAAGCGTCTTTCAGATCTATTGTGACAAACCAGTCCTCGGACTTGATTTGACACACCACTTGCTTGAGTGTTAGCATCTTGAACTTCAGCCTCTTGACTGAGCGGTTCAGACGACGTAGATCTAAAATGGGCCGCAAGCCCCCATCCTTCTTTGGAACAATGAAGTAACGGCTGTAGAACCCGGACTCCCTCTCGTGAGGAGGGACCACCTCGATGGCCTCCTTCCTCAGAAGGGTAATTACTTCTTGCTCCATAATCAGAGCCTGCTCGGGGCCCACCAGAGTGGGAAAGACCCCGACGAAAGGTGGCGGCGGAGCGCCAAACTGGATGTAATAACCTTTCTCTACAGTACGCAGGACCCATTGAGACACATTTGGCAGTAGTTTCCACGCTCCTAAATAGTCTACTAAGGGAACCAGCCTCTCGAGACTGGCCTCTGATGTTCCCTGAGCCACTAGCTCGGTACCCTGTATTATCGGACCGGCAGACCGAACTAACTGCTCTAGGGACCCCTGTGGGGGTGACGAGCCCCTCGGTTCCGCTACGAGAACGGGTGGAGAGACCCGAGGTATAGGCTCGCCGGAGACCGCTGTGCCCTGTAACTCTGGCAGGGGTAACAGACTGGCCTCCCGAGGGCACCGAGGAGAGATGGACGCCGTGTAATGCGGCGCTATCCACTCGTCCCCGGCAGGGGCTGCCCTCGCCGGTCCTGACAGCATGTCAGGGCCGCTTAGCCGAGGACCTCCTCGACTGAGGCACGACCCTCAGATCGGGCTTCGTCTTAGAAGTCCCCGGCTTATTAGAGCGTCGCTGCCCTCGGTCTCGAGATGGAGGAGCCCGAGACGCGACGCTCTGCTTTTGCACCTCGCGGTAGGAGGAGCTGGTACACGGCAGGGGCTGCTCCCGCCCAGCAGCCCCCGAAATGACACGCCGAGGAAGAAACCGCTGGAACGCCGCCGCTTGTTTTCGCGCCTCCTGGTACCTGTTGACCGCCCAATAGCACGAGCGGTCTCCTTGGTGGCGCGGAGAGCAAGATCAGTGGTTTTCCTGATCTCGCTGATGTCTACTTCCTCGCCGTCATCCAGATCTTTAAGCAGATCAGCCTGGTATGCCTGCAACACCGACATGGTGTGCAGACAAGCACCAGCCTGACCTGCGGCCGTGTACCCCTTGCCAACCAGCGCAGATGTTGTACGCAGCGGCTTGGTTGGCAAGGACGGAGCCTTCAAAGATGATGCCAGGCCGGGTGACAGATAGCTAGCTAGCGTCTGTTCTACCCGGGGCATCATCTTGTAACCCCTCTCGCTCAGCCCTGAAACATTTCCATAATAAACAGAGGCTGGAACGAACAAGCGAGAGGAGTATGGTCTTGCCCACGACCTCGACACCTCAGTGTGGAGGTCAGGGAAGAAGGGAAGGCTCCGTCTTAGAGGTGGCGTTTTTGTCCGCAGAAAGCGCTCATCTAACTTGCTTTTCTGCGGCTCATGTTGTTTCTCGGCGGGCCAATCGATCTTTAAATTGGCTACCGCACGAGTTACCACCTCTAAGAGCTCCTCATAGCGAGGTGACTGGGGGAGAGGATCCCCCTCGAGACTCCCCTCATCTTCCTCCTCGGAGGAAGACAAGAGGAGTCCCGAGCCCGACTCCCGGGGGGAAGTGACCGCAACGCGGGCTTCCGACCCCTGAGAGCGGGCTGCCGATCTAGCAGAAGAGGCAGGAGATAGGGGGACACCCGTCTCCATACCCTCTGCTAGATCAAGCTGCGAACCCCACGAATGCAGCCGCCGCTCCGCCTCAACGGAAGCGGGACCAGCACCGCGAGGAACGCTAGTGAAGGCTCCCTCCTCAAAAAGAGCCTTCCGGGAACCCGGCTGAGGTGGAGGATAAACAATTTCAAGAGGCCATCCATGACATAAGACGAGGATTCCGTCCCCATGGATCAGCTAAGAACAAATCTAAGAAAAGAGGATCCAGAGGAGGCGTGAAACAGAGGGTCAAACGCCGGGGTAACAAACCTCCACTGCCGGTAATCACATTGACTAATGTTCGTTCAATTAACAATAAGTTGGATGAACTGGCGGCAAAAATGGAATTTGACTGTGATTTTAGAATGAGTAATCTTATTTGCCTAACAGAAACTTGGTTAAAAAAAAAATCACCCGGATCCTTTGATAAATGGATATACTACTATTAGAGCCGACAGAGATGGGGAAAAGTCACGCAAGTCGGTTGGAGGTGGTCTATGCATTTTCGTTGATAATAAATGGGCAAAGAACTTTTGTATCAGGGAGAAGATTTGTACCCCGGATTATGAAATTTTAACTGTGTCTTTTAGACCTTTCTATCTGCCGAGGGAATTCGGCCAAATAACTATTATTTTGACGTACGTCCCTGGTCCGAATATGGAATTAGCAGCTGAAAGATTAGCAGAGAGTTATAATTGTGCTCTTTCCCGGTCTACTGAACAGCCGGTTTTTATTTTAGGGGATTTAAATATGTGTAGTTTGTCTTATCATTTACCCTTTCTGCAGCAATATGTAACATGCCCAACACGATCTACTCGCATCTTGGATTGCTGTTATGGAAATATTAATGATGCGTATAAAATCTTATGTCGGCCGCCCTTGGGACAATCCGACCATAACGTTATACATTTGCTGCCTAAATATAGAAGCAAACTTAAGCAGCAAGCCGTGGTCAGTAAGGACATCCAGGTATGGATGAATAATTCTGTTGAGCAGCTCCAAGACTGTTTTGATGACACGGACTGGGATTTGTTTTTTAATACTGGTGACGATATGAATGAAACAACGGACATAATCTCATCCTATATACTATTTTGTGAGAGAAATGTGACTGCGACTAAAATGGTCAGAATTTTCCCAAATAATAAGACATGGGTGTCCAAAGATTTGAAAAGGTGTTTAAATGATAAAAAGAGAGCTTTTTGTACTGGTGATTTTGTTGCATTCAGAGAGTGTAAAAGTTTGTAAGGGGTAAATTGAGGGAAGCTAAACTACATTATAAGAATAGGATTGAGGAAAAATTTACAACAGGCAATGTTCGGCAAGCATGGGATGGTCTGAATATTATGATGGGTAAGAATGATAAAAGGCGTAGTGATCTACCAATTACTATGCCTATTGATGATATGAATACATTCTTTAACAGATTTGATACTGAGGTCAGCAGTCTTAACTGTAATGGTATCTATTTGACCATCCCAAACTGTTCCCCTATTAATTTGTCAGAGTTGGATGTGGTTGATTCTGTTTCTAAGATAAAACCTGGTAAAGCTCAGGGGCCTGATAGTATTAGTGGTAAAGTGTTAAAAAGCTGTTGTCATCAGTTAAAAAGTGTATTGACAAGATTATTTCAAGGTTTGTTACAAGTTGGAACTGTACCTTCCATGTGGAAAGATAATGTGATAATCCCTGTACCAAAGGGGCCTATAGTTCATACTGTGAATGATTTCCGCCCCATAGCTTTAACCTCTGTGTTATGTAAAACTATGGAAAGGATTCTTGTTAAACATCTGATGATATCTGTTGGTTCAAGTATTGACCCTTTGCAGTTTGCATATAGACGAAATAGGGGAACTGATGATGCAGTGCTAACTATGATGAATTATGTAACTTATCATTTACAAAATTCAAATGCATATGCTAGAATTCTATTTTTAGATTTTACATCAGCATTTAATACAATGAGGGTTGATATTCTGTTAGAACGGTTAATATCCATGGGTGTTAACAGCTACCTGGTTCTGTGGATTAAGGACTTTCTGCTGTCCTGTACTCAGAGGGTATGGTATAATGGTCAGCTGTCAGATGAATGCACTGTTAATACGGGAGCTCCTCAAGGAAGTGTCATATCACCTTTTTTATTTTCATTGTATATTAATGATTTTATGGTTAACACTTGTAATTTCAAACTTTTTAAGTATGCGGATGATATGGCTTTGGTAGGACTCTTTCATAAAGGTAATATAAATGAGACTGTAGAGTATATGAAATATGTTGAGGAACTCCTGGGTTGGTGTAACAATAGTGCACTGATATTAAATCTAAATAAAACTAAGGAATTAGTAATTAGCCGGACCAAGCACGATGTTGCAGTTGTGCCTGTAATGATAGAAAGTCACACAGTTGAGATGGTTGATCATTTTAAATATCTTGGCACATATATAGATAGTAAACTGAGTTTTGTGGAAAATACTAATTATATCCTGAAAAAATGTATGCAACGTCTATATCTAATACAGAGAATTAGTAGGTTTGGAGTGAGACAAAATATTTTGGAAATTGCCTACAAATCACTGGTAGAGAGTGTGTTGACTTACTCATATGACAATATAACCTCATGGTATGGGCACTTGAACTGTAAGCAGAAAAATAGTCTGACGAGAGTTATTAATATGGCTAGTAAAATTATTGGCAGATCACAGAGCAAGCTAGGTGAGGTTTATACCTTGAAGTGTGTTGGGAAAGTGGAGTGTATTATAAAAGACCCTAACTCATCCTTTGTTTGACCAGTTTGTTTTATTGCCTTCTGGGAGACGATTCTTAATGCCTAGAGCAAAGACAAATGTTTATAAACGATCCTTTGTACCTGCTGCTATTGGATTTATTAATTAGAAATGTATGTGTCTTAGCCTGATGGTTTTTACGTGGTTTTGTAGTATGTATTTGTGAATTTGTATGTGAATTTGCTGGTGTGGTCAAAGACAAATTTCAACTACGGTTGATAATAAAGATGTATTGTATTGTATTGTATTGTAAGACAGACACCAATCCTCCCAGAAGTGGACGTCCCTGGAAGTTTACCCCAAGATCAAGATTTGATTTGATTATGTAATAATCAAAGAAGTGGCAGTGTAGGATTACAAATTTAAGATTCTGTTTAAGATATGCTGATCCTATGTTCTGATGTAACATCATATGGAAAACTAAGATGAAGTACATTGTATTTAGCATTTAAGGTCAATATGCAGACAAATGATTCTCTTAAGCAATGTTTGTAGCAAGATGTTCCTGCCAGTTCCTGTTCTCTTATTGTAAATCAAATGAGCCAACTACTGAGACTCACACCTTTTGTTTGTAAGGGCTTTTGGTGCCTCTGCCCCAGTCTTTGAGTAGATATGATGATTGGATTAGCACCTATGCATTTGAAGGACACTGTTATGCTGATGAGATCAGGGATGGGAACAATCTGGTAACGTACTACATTTGCATGCTTTGTTTAGATTTGTCTCCACCTATATGTAATCCCTCCCCCTTGAAAGGTATAAGTTACTTTGTACCACTGCCTAATTCAGACTTGGATGACAAGACTTGGATGGACTACAGCAAACACACAAGCGAGGTTCTTCAATAAAGAGTAACTTCTGCTTGAAAGATATCCCAAGCCTCCTGGATCTTTACTTAAAGAAGAAATTAAGTTTTCAACAGCAGACAACCCAAGAACTTCACCACAGACTCGGCAGGCCTCAGTTAACATTTCAAATGAAAAAGTTCATGATAGTACAATTAGAAAAATATGGGACAAGTATGGCATTTTTGGAAGGCTTGCCAGAAGAAAACCTCTTCTATCTAAAAAGCATGGCAGCATGGTTTAGATTTGCAAAGTTGCATTCGTACAAACCATAAGACTTCTAGAACAATGTCCTTTGAACAGCTGAGACCAGAGTGGAGATGTTTGGCCATAATTCACAGAGCCAAATTTGGTGAAAACCTGTAGAGCATATTAGCACAAACACCTCATATCAAAAGTCACACATGACAGACAAAATGATAAACAAATGGCCATAAACCTCAAACTACAGCAACATTGTAAAGAAGAGTGGGCCAAAATTCCCCCAGAAAGATATGAGAGACTGATAAATTCATACAGGAAATTATTACTTCAAGTTATTACTGCTAAAAGTGGGTCTACAAGCAATTGAATCATAGGGTGTCCTAAATTTGTCACACATGGCTTTTCCATCATTGCTTTATTTTTGTTCATTAAATAATGAAACGGTGTGATTTGTCATGTAACGTTGTTTATCTGTGAATTTTTGTTTCCAAATGTTAAGACCTGCCAAAGACCAGATAATGTTTTATTATGTTCTGACTGATAAAGAGAACCATGGAATTCAATAGGGTGTTCTAACTTTTTCACATGACTGTAGATGTAAACTAGTTGTGTACTCAGTTTACTACTTTTATACTTAAAGTATACTTTTATATACTAGAAAGTATACAATTTAGTCCCAAGGAGTATTGAAATAGTACACTGATATTTGTATACCTACTACATAACGTATACTTCAAAATAAATTTGAACTTTACTCAACATGAGGCATTATCAGATTGAATCTACACTGAACCTGCCCTACAAGCTGCAAACTGCCTCCCATTGGATTACTATTAATTTACACATCACCATCAGAGGACAAGGTTCAATAAAGACTGCAGATTAACCAGCGTCCAGTGAAGAGCATCTCAGTTGAGCACGAAACGGAAGAGAGAAATTATCAGTATCATTTAGTATACTTGGAGAAGTACAAGAAAATGTACAATCAAGGACCACCAGTCGGCAGAATAAACCCTTTATTCACAGACCCTCAGGATGAAAAGGATAAATCAAACAAGTTCAGGATGGGTCAGCCTCTGCCACCACCATACTATCCCAACACAGGATTCCAGGTTCCAAGGGTCGAACTCTATCCCAACCCTTCTGGACACCCGAACCATCCGTACGGAGCTTCAGGAGGCCCTCAGGGCCCGTATGCCCAACAGTCACTTCCAGGGATGTCTCCGTATCCCCAAGGAGGGTATGCAGGTCATACTGGGGTAACCGTTCAACCCACTGTGTTCATGTCCCCCATGCCGCCAGCCGCTCCATTGCCGGATTACATGTGCTACTCCATCTTTACCTTGCTGTGCTGCTGTTGTCCTCTCGGCATCGCTGCTACCGTCTGCTCATGCAATGTAAGTATTCTTTCTTTTTTTATGAAAAATACAACATATACAAAACAATATATACAATATAAAAGAAATGGTCATTTTTAATACATTTCTATACAATTTTAAACAATCTAACAGACAAAAAGTTTTTAGTTGTGTTAAATTGTTTTATATAAAGACATATTAATGTAGAATTAATATAGAATGACCTATAGATGTTAACATGGATGATAAAAGATTTTAGTGAGCATGTTCTCTTTGTAAATGTGTTGTGATATTTACATCAAATCTGGTGATTTTGTGCCCTATACCGAACCCTGAAACCTAGATGGTCATATACTGCAAACGAAACTTAACAGTTCCTGTAAATGAATGATGTAATAGATATCTCATCAGACAGATCGATTATCAAATTTACACCAGCAATTACAGCATAATCAGGGTTATAACTTTGAACCCTGGTCGTTCATTTGGAGGCATCAAAAGCAATGATCTGTTCACTTCATTTTTTTATGTAAGAGCAGACATTTGTAACTTAAATGTGCAAGGCCCGATTTGTATCCATTATTTTTTTTTAGTTGTATATTGCTTAACACTTTGTTATTCTTGTAGTTATGGTTACATTATCAAAATAGGTCAATGCAACTACACCTGCTTGAATACACACCACTGTTTAATCAGAGCATAAGGATTACATAATGAAAGATTTTGTTTTCAATCAGTTTTATTTTAAGTTACAATCTGAAGCTTTATATATATATATATACACACACACACACACACACACACACACAGGTTCATCTCAATAAATTAGAATGTCTTGGAAAAGCTCATTTCAGTAATTCAACTCAAATGGTAAAACTTGTGTATTAAATAAATTCAGTGCACACAGACTGAAGTAGTTTAAGTCTTTGGTTCTTTTAATTGTGATGATTTTGGCTCACATTTAACAAAAACCCACCAATTCACTATCTAAACAAATTAGAATACTTCATAAGACCAATGCAAAAAAAAAAAATATGTGAATTGTAGGCCTCAGTACTTGAGAGGGGCTCCTATTGCTTTAATTACTGCCTCAATTCAGCGTGGCATGAAGGTGATCAGTCTGTGGCACTGCTGAGGTGGTATGGAAGCCCAGGTTTCTTTAACAGTGGCCTTTAGCTCATCTGCATTTTTTTGGTCTCTTGTTTCTCATTTTCCTCTTGACAATACCCCATAGATTCTCTATGGGTTTCAGTTCTAGTGAGTTTGCTAGCCAGTCAAGCATACCAACACCATGGTCATTTAACCAACTTTTGGTGCATTTGGCAGTGTGGGCAGGTACCAAATCCTGCTGGAAAATCAAATTAGCATCTTTAAAAAGCTGGTCAGCAGAAGGAAGCATGAAGTGCTCTAAAATTCCTGGGTGAAGTGATTTTGGTTTTCAAAAAACACAGTGGACCAACACCAGCAGATCATCACAGACTGTGGAAACTTAACACTGGACTTAAAGTAACTTGGGCTATGAGCTTCTCAACCCTTCCGCCAGACTGTAGGAAGACTTGGTTTCCAAATGAAATACAAAACTTGCTCTCATCAGAAAAGAGGACTTTGGTCCACTGGGCAACAGTCCAGTTCTTCTTCTCCTTAGCCCGGATAAGATGCCTCTGACATTGTCTGTGGTTCAGGAGTGGCTTAACAAAAGGAATACGACAGCTGTAGCCAAATTACTTAACACGTCTGTGTGTGGTGGCTCTGGATGCCTTGACCCCAGCCTCAGTCCACTCCTTGTGAAGTTCACCCAAATTCTTGAATTGGTTTGGCTTGACAAGCTTATCAAGACTGCGGTTCTCTCGGTTGGTTGTGCATCTTTTTCTTCCACACTTTTTCCTTCCACTCAACTTTCTGTTAACATACTTGGATACAGCACTCTGTGAACAGCCAGCTTATTTGGCAATGAATGTTTGTGGCTTACCCTCCTTGTGAAGGGTGTCAATGATTGTGTTCTGGACAACTGTCAGGTCAGCAGTCTTCCCCATGATTGAGTAGCCTAGTGAACCAAACTGAGAGACCATTTTGAAGGCTAAGAAAACCTTTGCAGATGTTTTGAGTTCATTAGCTGATTGGCATGTTACCGTATTCTAATTTGCCGAGATAAGACTTAAACTACTTTAGTCTGTGTGCATTGAATTTAATACATGAATTTCACAATTTGAGTTAAATTTTTGAAATAAATGAACTTTTCCACAACATTCGAATTTATTGAGATGCAATATAATATATATAATATAATATAATATAATATATACATATACCATGTCTGTGAGGCATGTATTCGCTGTTTCGGTTCATTTTTGTGAAGCACTCCTAGTCAAGAATGAGACAGCAGAAAGAACATCATGTTTGTTTTCTTTATTTTGTAAAAGCACAGTTTGTAACATTTTGTTGATATTGTGAATGCAGACCCTTTACAGTTTCGAATGATGTATTACTTCTACAATTTCTGAAGCTTATAGATATTACGGTGATTTCAAACTCACTTTAATATGCTCAACATTTGTGTTTTCACAGACTCGAGATGCTAACGTGGTTGGACAGCGAGAGTTAGCAGCAAGCAGCTCCAAAGCGGCATTGATCCTGAACAATATCGCTCTCTGTTTGGGCATTCTAATTATAACGGGGGTCACTGTCTACTTACTTTATTACTATGAAATATTTGAATTCTAATTCAAATGCAACTACTCATACTGTAATTGTCAATTACTTTGTGGAAGAAATTACTTCCTAAGGAAATAATGTATGATTTGTTTTATTTCTTGTTGTATTTAATGCTGTCAGATTGATCTCTAAGCTGTATGACTATCTGTGCATTAAGCACATTTTAATCTGTGCAAGTTTCTTTCTATCTATCATTCTTTTAAATTTCACATAAAAAATAAGGCATTTAAATTAAATTAAATTAAATTCTATTATTTCAGTGAATGAAACCACTAAGCATTTTATGATTGGAGAGGAAAATTAAATAATGTGCAGCATATTATAAATGATTAAATTACAGTCTTATCTAATCTTATTTTACTGCTCACAACGCAACATTATTTTTTTATCTGACTGTAGGATGAAATAAAGTTTATGGCTGAGGAGACACTTCAACCTTTTATAGTACTGTGTTTCTGTTGCTAACCGGATGTCAGAGGTTCACTGCACTCATAAGGCTTTCATTTGCTTTGAACTGCACTGTATGAGCTGCCAAACAATTTTACGTTTTGTCTCTAAAACAAATGTCTTTTTTACTTTTACCCGGGTAAATTCACGTAAATTGGGTGAAGTATACTTCACATTTATTTAATTAAGTATACTTAAGTAAAGTTGTAGTATATTTTAAGTATACTTACATATACATATAGTAGTATACTTGTACTCCTTGAAACTAAATTGTCCCACCTTCTAGTATATAAAAGTATAGTTTAAGTATTACAGTAGTAAACTTTGAGTACACAACTAGTTTACCTCTATGTTTTTAGTTTGTACTGCAACTATACTAAAAGTGAACTTATAGGTATACTGATTAAAAACTACACAGTAAACAACTATTTTAGTTTTTATATATATATATATATATATATATATATATATTAGTGCTGTCAAACGATTAATCACATCCAAAATAAAAGTTTGTTTGCATACTATATATTTGTGTACTGTGTATATTTATTATGTATATATAAATACACACACATGCATGTATATATTAAGGAAAAATATTTTAGATTTATATCTAAAATATTTATATTTATTTATAATCTAAATTGTATACAGGTATAAATGTATATACATATAAATATTTTGTTTTAATATATACATGTATGTGTGTGTATTTATATGTACATAATAAATATACAAAGTAAACACACATATAGTATTTAAACATAAACTTTATTTTGGATGCGATTAATCATGATTAATCATTTGACAGCCCTAATATATATATATATATATATATATACTGCAAGTATAGTCATAAATTTTCTTTAAGTATATTACTATGTCCCTATTTAGGCATTAATTTGTATATATTTTGTTATATGAATATCTGTACAAAACATCAAAAGAAAGAACAGGGTATCTGCTTGCAAACAAAAACATTTTATTCTAGCTTCGTGCATTCTTTTTTTATCAACACATGAATGTGGGTAAGTTTCATAAATAAGAAATAAATAAACATTTTGAACACAAAGCTAAAAAAAAAGGAAGACAATGAACTGGATTCATGAAGTCGATCAACACCCCAAAGCTTGACAATCATTATTACCTCTTCATGGGTCGACATTTTATTTCATAACGTGGCCCAGTGGCCCAAACCAAAACAAGGGGCACTAAGGGGGTGGGTCCTTGTTAATTCAAATTATCCAGTTGTAATAATTTCAGACTTTTTTGCAAATGTTTTGATAAGAGTGGGCTCTTGCTCACTCTCTAAGCCTGCTTCTGCCTCATCTTCAATGGAAGTAGGGGAGAGTGGGGTAAGTTGAGCCAGTGGGTAAGCTGACCCACCCCCTGTATCTTAGCATCTGTATAATTTTACTGTCATGTGACCATATATTTTGGAACCACTCGTTATTTCTACCAGACTGTGAAAATGAGAAACACATTGGGGGAATGAAATGCACCAATTTACTTTAAAAATGTCAAAATTTTTGCATAATAGATGTAATTGTAACCCCCTTATCAGTGAGGGTTATAATAAATCTAAAACAGTTTGATTCAAAGTAAGTGTTCACGTATAGTGTTTCATTTTAAAATAGCCCTCTAGGTCAGGGTTCCTCAATTATTTTTCACCGAGGGCCAAATTCCGCCAACAATACCAAGTCGAGGGCCACCAACCATGTTATGACCAAAATGTTTGCTCTTATTATTATTATTATTATTATTATTATGATTATTATTATGATTGTTGTTATTGTTGCTTCTGTTTTTATTGTTGTCTTTTGTTAAAAGATTCACAAGATAAATATTCATTTTTTTTTTCCGCAGTAGTTTGTTTTATTCAAACAATTATGAACATTTTTGTATTTGGATACAGAAAACTAAAGAACTTTGTCTGCTGAATATTAAAAACAAAAAATATATAAAAAATAAAATATTCTCCAATTTCCATGTCTGCTATGCAAGTCAACTGTTCCTGCTCAGGCTGGCTCTCTTCTCTCCACTTTCCCTAATTGCAAATTTAGTTTTTAGCATTCATATTTTCATACTTTCATACTTTTATGGATCAAACTGTATCAACGTGTCCCATACAGACGTGACGCGATAAAAGGTATCTTTTCCATTAGTTTTTATGCTAACCACGCGCGCAGTGACAAGCGAAAGCATTCTATTGTCGAAATGGTTTCTATTTTCTGCGATGTCGCGGCTGGAACAACATACAAACTGACAATGATAATCTCAGGTAATGATTGCGTGCTTTATCAGTTGTTAAAATGGTCTAATGTAAGTTTGAATACTTATAGCCATACTGAAAGCAACAACAGATAGTTTACATCAGCCAACATGTAGGCTACATTAAAACTGCGCACTCAATGCGGACCTGCAAGTGTTTTCCATGACAAAGAAGGTATCAGTCACTCAGTATGCAGTTTTAATAATGTTAAAACAGTTTAATATTTACGAATTAGATTATATAACTTGTCAATTTCGTTGGGAGTGCAGTGTGCTTCTCGCTTTTAAATGGCATTGAATGGATTCTGTTGCATTGCGTTGTTGCATCGCGTCTGGTTAGGAGTGTGAGGCTTTATTTGTAAGATATTATTGTCGTTTTTGTGAAATGATTTAAATCAGTAATCAATAATAATCATTACTCTTTCCACTCGCGCGCCTCCCCTGACATTCTCTTTTGAACAGGCAGCATCTGGTGAGCGGGAGACAGAGCGGGCGTGGGCGCAATCATCAAACATATTTCAAAGCAAGCCGGCACCACGGTCCTGACCGTTTAGCGCGTAGCGCCGCGTCTGATGCATACACAGTGTCAGACTAATGTCGCTGTATTTGAATTCTTATGCCACATTATTTGACATTAGCGCGGGCCAAATAATTTTCTCTCATGGGCCGGATGTGGCCCGTGGGCCGCCTATTGAGGAACCCTGCTCTAGGTTATTAGCGATAATAAGTTAACAGTGTTCTGTTAAGATTCATACTTTAAATGTTTTACTATGCCTTTTGTACAAGGATTTTGTATAAGAGCGTTTCCCCTTTAAGAGATTGAGTGAAACCTTAAGGGTTGGTTGATATGTACTTGATCAAAAAAGTGGGTTTCATTATCAAGTTTGGTTTATTCCTGTTTGATTGGATGTTGAGAAGTTAATGCCCACCTCCTTAATAGGTGAGTCGGATGTGGTTTATCTGGAGATCTGTAGAAGGAGAGGGAGAGAAGAAAATTACGTCAGAGAGAGAAGAGGTGTAAAACGAAGTTATTCGATGTGGGAAGTGTAACTGATAAAAGCATATCAGATAGCCCTGTTAAGCCACCGGAAGCGCTCACAGGTCCTCTGACAATGAGGGACGGGACGAGCAGCTACTGGATAGAACACCCAGCCATCGGGAGCGTTGGGTGTTCCTCCGGCCTCAAAGGACCGACGGCTGTTGGAGTGAAGAGGCCAGTTTGCGTTTTAAAGGCCACTACGCACTCAAGCACCGAATCAGGCCTGCATCGGGGTGGGGTATGAGTGTGTTTATGGTGTGAGTGGGCCCACTGGTTATATGCTGTTTGTTCAGAGATATTACGGTATATTACGGTTACGTTTACAGTTTATACAGCAGAGAAACGTAGTATTTTGAGCTTTGTGTGAAGTGAGTGGAGTTTATAGTCCACTGAAAATGTACATTTTGTGATACATATAGTGTATTGGTGCTCATAACTGAGGAACATAAAGGTGGTAAAACTTGTAAATTTGGTAATATTTCCCAGAGGAATATACTGAGTATCATCATCTGTGTAATACTGGTGTATCAGTATTGAGTAGTAATATCTGTACGTACTCATTGAAACTACCTATTGGTGATTACTAGTTTATATCTGCTAAATATTAATATCTTCTTTATCTGATAAATATTCATATCATATCTTTATAGCATCCTATTAATATCCTATTAATATATATCTAAATTTATATATACTTATCTATTGAGTTTTATATTTTTTTTATTTTATTTGGTTTGTGAATAAATCACTTTGTTTCATACGTGTGTCATATTAGTTATTTAGGAAACTAATATCTTTCTAAATCGGGGTATCAGAGTCGGGGCTTTAGATCATAGTCGAGAGACTTAAATTAAAGGAACCCGGTGCTCCACCCTTTAGAACTTAGGCAGGACATACCTAAGAGGGCAGGGGGCGCTACATAAAGTGGGGGCTCGTCCGGGATACTTCTTTCCCCTTCCTGGTACCTATCAGAAGAGAGATAAAAACACCTGTCAATACCCCGTCATCCTTGAGAAGAAGAAAACAAGAAAACAGACATTATAAAGCATTTAACGGCTTTCTTGTGAATTATGTCTCGCAGAAGTAAACCTCCTCTTCAAAGCGAACTCGCTGACTGGTGCAGAGAGGCCGGGATTGACCTTGCTCACTCCTTGCTGCTAACAAATGCACCCAGAACGACCGAGATTGCATGCACTGAAGAAGTTGCTGAGAGTGTGAAAGCTTTTGGAAGAGTGCGTGTTCGAGACACAAGAAGTGGAGCCTCTCCAAATACTCTGCTCATGCTCTGTGAATGCAGAGAGATTGTAGACCCTGCACGCTGCCCTATAGAACTAAAACCCACCGATGAGGAGACTTGGATGATAATTACGTGCAGTGAAAGAGCCTCAACCAGTAATGTTCCAATAGGATTTGCTGAAAAGCTCTCCCAGTTTCTTAGGGAGGAAGGGAAGTCTATGACCAACCTACAAGCACTGTTTCCTCCAACGAGTGCAAGTCCCAGTTCCCCTGTCAATCATTCGTGCAGTGGGTGAGATCTTAGAGAAGACAGTAAGACTGAGTGATAGCAATGCTTACCATCGTTTACGTACCTTCTCTGTTATTGTTCCAACACCCACAGGAGAAGAAACCATGGAACATTGGATGGAGCAATCTAAAATGATGATAACTGAATGTGAGTGCTCTGAGAAGGAGAAACGGAGACGAATTGTTGAAAGCTTAAAGGGCCCAGCCCTGGAAATCATTAAAGCTGTCCGTATGTCCAGTCCAGATGCCAACTCGATGCAGTACCTTAAAGCTCTGGAAAGTACTTTTGGATCCTCTGAGTCCGGAGAGGATTTATATTTCACTTTCCGGCTTCTTCGACAGCATCCGACAGAGTCACTTTCTGATTTCCTGAGAAGGATTGAGAAATCACTGACTAAAGTCGTGCAAAGAGGTGGACTGTCTCCATCCAACGTTGACAAAGCAAGAGTGGAGCAACTGATTCGTGGAGCTGTCGAATCTGCTATATTACTTCTGCAGCTAGGGTTAAGGGAGAGAAAAGAACACCCGCCAACTTTCTTGAGCCTGCTGAATGAGATTCGGGAGGCTGAAGAAACTGAAATCACTCGATGTAAGTTTGCTGCTACTGCCAATTCCCTACACTTGCAGGACGAGGGGAATAGCTGTCCAGCTTTTGTGCGAGAACTGAAAGCGGAAATTCAAGAACTGAGGACTCAACTCAAAAGTGACCGCTCAAACAGCTTACCGGCGTCCTCCATGATGCTAGAATCCAGAGCCAAGCCACGACAAAGCCCTGCAGAGCAAAAAGAAGTTGTAAAAGATTCTGAAGTACAGTCTTTGAGAAAGCAAGTACTTCAGTTGCAACAGCAGCTAGCAGTAATGAGTGTCAGTTCAAATAGTTCTTCCAGTCATGCCCAGTTACCCCAACCGCATGCTTCAGGCCAGCAGCAACCCAAGCTCTCAAGGAACAAGGAAGATTACTTTTGCTACCAATGCGGTGAAGACAGACACATCGCTACAAAGTGTAGGATTAATTTAGTGATCACCACACAGGTGATCACTAAATTAATCCATTCTTTACGGAAAGCCAAAGGAATGAGGAGTGACTCAAATTACAGCCACCAGTCGGGAGAACAAGTCTGTTTTTCTAAAAACAGTCACGTGCACACCACTGAGCCAAATGGTCTGCCTAAGAGACTAGTTGGACCAGCCTCGACCGTGGAGGTAGATTGGGGGTCATCCGTGCCATGCTTTGTGGGACAGCGGGTCTCAAGTTACCATTGTTTTCGACTTCTGGTACTCCCGAAACCTACCTGAGGTGCCCATCCATCCCCTTGCTGGGTTGTCCATCTGGGGTCTTAGCTCATGCAGTTATCCCTACAAAGGATACATTGTCATAGATGTTACCTTCCCTGTAACCCTCACCGGTGCTGAAGAGACCATAGCCATCCTTGCCTTAGTCTGCCCAGACCCCCAAGGCCCGCCGCAATTCCCGGTAATCATTGGAACCAATGCCAGCTTCTTTCAACGACTGTCAGCATATAATGGGACTACTAATAGAAAAAACAACAGCGCCCATTCACTGAGAATTCAGACACCCCCAGTCCATCTTGTACCTCAGAGTGGACAAGCTTCTGCAGCCGATCGACCTGAAGGCAAAGTGATATGGGAGGGCCCAGGAGCTTTTAAAGTCCCATCACGAAGGGAACGGTATGCCTCCTGCAAGGTTGAGACCAAGAAACCCTTGAGAAAGGATATCTTTCTCATTGACGCATCCGCTGTAGATCCACTTCCTTCGGGGCTGTTTGTTTCCCCAGTTGTAATGCCTTCGTCAGCTGTGGATGTGACTAATTTTAGGGTCCTGCTTCACAATGAGACAAAGATCTCTCAATTCCAGCGGGTACTGTAATTGCTCATGCATTCCCAACGGACACAGTTACAGTGGCTCATGACATTCCCGAATCACAGGGAGCTCTTAATCCAGAGTTATTCAAGTTTGGGGAAGCCCCCATACCTGCTGTCTGGGAGAAGAGATTGCGTTTGAAGTTGGCAGAGCGGAGTAACGTGTTCTCCACCGAGGAATGGGACGTAGGCTTAGTGAAAGATGTAACCCACCAGATCCGACTGAGTGATCCTCGCCCCTTCCGAGAACGTTCACGGCACATAGCCCCAGCTGACATTGATGATGTAAGGCACCACCTTAAAGATCTCCTAGCAGCCGGAATCATCCAAGAGTCCCGAAGTCCGTATGCGTCACCGATTGTGATTGCTCGAAAAAAAAAAATTATTGTGCATTGATTATCGGACCCTAAACAGCCGTACTATACCAGACCAATACGTCACTCCACAAATTGATGAAGCATTAGACTGTTTGGCTGGTAGCAGGTGGTTCTCAGTCCTAGACCTGCGAAGCGGCTATTATCAAATAGCTATGTCTGCTGAAGACCGAGAAAAGACCACCTTTATATGTCCGCTGGGGTTCTACCAATTTCAACGGATGCTGCAAGGGATCACAGGAGCCCCAGCGACATTTCAAAGATTAATGGAGAGAGTGGTAGGTGATATGCACCTGCTGCAGGTAATCATCTACCTTGATGACCTCATTGTCTTCGTCAGAACACTCGAGGAACACGAGGAGCGACTAATGAAGGTTCTGGATCGCCTGGAGGAATGGGGGCTAAAAGTCTCTATCGACAAGTGGCAGTTTTGTAATGACATGATGATTCGGGTCACCTTGGGGTTGAACGGACGACGGAGCTAATAAGAGATCGATTTTACAGGCCCCGTATGACCCTCGACATTGAGCAGTACATAAAGACTTGTGGCTCTTGTATCACCAGGAAGACCCTGCCTCAGAAGTCTGCTCCCCTGAGTCACATTATCAGTAATGGTCTGCTAGACTTGGTATGCATTGATTTCTTGTCTCTGGAACCTGACACCAAGGGTATTGCCAAAGATCAGTGAGCAGTGACGGTGGCCAAAGTCCTGGTGGAAAAATTCTTTGTACACTATGGACTGCCGTCACGAATTCACTCGGATCAGGGACGAGATTTTGAATGCAGACTGATCAGAGAACTCTTAGGAATGCTGGGAATTCGAAAATCGAAAACGACGCCCTATCACCCCCAAGGTGATCCGCAACCAGAACGCTTTAACCACACCCTTCTCTCTATGCTCAGCACTCTGGATCCGGCGCATAAGAGTAAGTGGAGTCAATACATCTCGCAGCTTGTACACATCTATAATTGTATAAAAAACAAGATGTGTGTTTTGGTACCTTCCCTGATAATCAGGGAGGAGTTGACCACTTGCAGTATGTAGAGAGAATGAAGAAGGATCTTCAGCAGGCATATCAACTGAGACTTCCCTGAAGGTTCATCAACGAAACAAGAGGCTGTATGATCAAAGAGTGAAACCACAAACATTGGAAGGTGGAGACCGAGTGCTGATCAGAAACCTGGCCTGCACCGGAAAGCATAAATTTCAAAACTGATGGAACTCTTTACCTTATGTGGTCATTGAGAAGTTTAAAGACCTACCCGTTTATAAATTGAGGCCAGAGAGTGGAATGGGCTGAACAAGAACCCTTCACTGAGATCACTTGTTACCCATCGGAGACAAGGTGAGGTTCTCGAAGCCTGGGGACATGAACCAACGGGTACCACCGCCTGTAAAAAGAGCACAAACAGTGAAAAGAAGACAAAGGAAACAGAATAAGGACAACGTTAAACGGAGGGAAGGTGAAAAACAAGAACTTTAGGATAGTGAGGATGATGATGAGCTTTGTTATTATTGACCAACCAGGATCAGCAACCAAAGGCCAATATCACCTCAACAGGACGTAGAACCTGAAACAGTGCCTCCTGTAGTTGTCCCAGAGCTATTTCAGGAGTGTGAAGAGAACCAAGATCTGTCAGAGCATGGTTCCCAGGAGGTCCTTAATCTGCATCCTGATGTGGAGGGGAATTTGAGTTTAGACCTTTACCCCTTGATGAACCTGGACCAGCAGTGTGTCGTAAATCTCAGAGAGAAGTAAGGCCAGTGTTTAAGCTGAGTTATGATGAACTAGGACGTCCAGCTGATAGGCCATTAACTTTGGTTCATCGAGGGATGGTTGTGCACATTGAAGAGCCGTCCAAGACGAAGAAGGCCTGCAACGCTGCATGGTGCCATCCAATGGCCCAATGCCCCCAGTGTGTTCCTGCAGACCCCTGCCCTACTGGTAGAACAGTAATTTGCCTCTAAATATGTCTAATCTCATGAGGGTATGAGAAATTAGAAGGGGGAGGGTGTAACCCCCTTATCAGGGAGGGTTATAATAAATCTAAAACAGTTTGATTCAAAGTAAGTGTTCACGTATAGTGTTTCACTTTAAAAGAGCCCTCTAGGTTATTAGCGATAATAAGTTAACAGTGTTCTGTTAAGATTCATACTTAAAATGTTTTACTATGCCTTTTGTACAAGGATCTTGTATAAGAGTGTTTCCCCTTTAAGAGATTGATTGAAATCTTAAGGGTTGGTTGATATGTACTTGATCAAAAACGTGGGTTTCATTATCAAGTTTGGTTTATTCCTGTTTGATTGGATGTTGAGAAGTTAATGCCTGCCTCCTTAATAGGTGAGTCGGATGTGATTGGTTTATCCGGAGATCTGTAGAAGGAGAGGGAGAGAAGAAAATTACGACAGAGAGAGAAGAGGTGTAAAACTAAGTTATTTGACGTGGGAAGTGTAACTGATAAAAGCATATCAGATAGGCCTGTTGAGCCACCGGAAGCGCTCACAGGTCCTCTGACAACCACGGGACGAGCAGCTACCATATAGAACACCCAGCCACCGGGAGCGTTGGGTGTTCCTCCGGCCTCGAGGGACCTCGATTTTAATGTGATATTACTGGTTTAGTTTATCATACATACACATTATTTGTAGTTTATTTGATGGGGACAAAGTACAAGCGCACCTAATCTGTCTCTGATAAGAAACAGAAAATGCTTTTCATCACATTATAATCAGATTGTTAATCAGATATCTTTCCACCTGTAGTCACTAATGGACAAAAAAACTTGCTGTTTAGTCTGTTTCTAGGAAGGTTACAACTTTGGTGTTCAACATATTAAACTTCATTTGGTTGGTTTTATGTTGATCAAGTTAACTTTAAGAGAAGAAAAATGTTTGTTCATTCAAATGGTCGTTTTACACCCAGATGGTGCATCTTATCCACTGACTCAAGTCAACTTACCCCTATCTTGGGGCAAATTGAGCCATGGAAACACATTTTTAGAATGCATATTTTTAGAACCCTTTGTCATTCATTCTGCCCATTTAAAATGGTAGGAAACATTTAGATACTTTCACTGTACTTCTGCCTCATTTTCCCTTATCTCGAGGACAACATGTGTAAAAAAAAAATGGCTACTCTTACCTACCTACACTCTCTCCTATAAGTTTTGCACATCATTTTCATATTTTACAGCATAAATATACTAATAAAGAATTCATTTAGAACATTGATATTATTTCTAAACATTTATAGGTCTACTATTAAAATGGTTTTAACAAAATATTATAAATATTATAAATATTATGCGTTATAGATTACTTGTATCAAGACAAGTGATTATAATGGGAAATACACTTAATTAAAATAATTAATGTGTGAAAAACTGCTAAATATTCTATACAATGATATTCTATACCTGCTGGCTTGCTGGAGCTCTGTCTTTGTCTTCTTTTTTGTTTTGTTTTTGGCCTACAAAGTGTACAAAAGATGACAACAGCAAATTTGATGTTATTTATATTAGATCTGACAGGGTAAAATATTTGATTAGACATTCTAATTCTAGGAACATAGACATTTTGTTGTTAGCACTTTTAGGAGACCAAGAGAAAATCATTAGCCTACCAACAGAAGTACAAAAACATACTACCATGTTACAAATTCAGTGACATCCACTGACTAATGTGGATTGCAATGCATCTACCTGTTAATGCAACGACTTTCAGAAACTATTGTCTGCACTCTCCAGTGAGCAGTCACGCCATGGTCATTTAATCAACTTTTGGTGCTTTTGGCAGTGTTGGCAGGTGCTAATTCCTGTTGGAATTTTGTAAGGGTAGTAGACTACAGCTACTATTGAGACACAGCTGCAAACAAAAAAAAAAAAAAAAAACTTTTTGTCAAAAAGAAAACTGAGAGTCAAAATGCATCAGATCTGATTTCCAGGAACAGGGTTGGGCACCCATGCTATAAATACTAATTCTGTCTATGTACAAGGTACAAGCATACTGTTGTTCACCAGGGGGCAGCAATGTCATGTGACATTCAATATCCTCTGCAAAAGTTTTACAGTGCAGTTTACTGTGTAGCCAGAAATAAACAAAGTGTACTCGGTGTATTCAGACCCATCTCACCTACCACCAGCATCTGGTCATTCTGAAGAAAAAAGACATCAAAAGTTCATGTTTGAATCTGGGTTTACATCAGTCTATATATGTGTGTGTGTATATATATATATATATATATATATATATATATATATATATATATGAATGTGTGTAACAGTTGTGTTTAAGTTTACTTGTGTATTTTTGAGGTCTTTTGAGTTTTTTTTTTCTCTCGACCCTGTCCTATTTAAAATAAATAAATAAATTAATTAATTATTATGCATTTACTAAATAAAATGAGCTTGATTTAAGAATATTTTACTTACCCCACTGTCAGATCATTTTACTTTTTTCCAGGGGGGAAAAAACTAAATGAAGTGCATTTTGCTTATCTAGTAAATTCATCTTAATTTAAGAATTTTTAGAGAATTTGACTAAAAACAAGACAAAAATACTAAGTAAGATAAGTCTTTTTTTCTGCAGTGGGGTCAGAGTGCAAAATAATGTCTTATATCAATCTTAAACTGAGCATTTTGTCATGTCCTTGAGGCACTTCACAGGCAGTTCTAAAAAATGGAAAAATATTTGATAAAAAACAGACTTTAAAGTTATGTCCCGAAGTATGAACTGAACCCCGTCACACTAAGCATTTTACACCTGTAATAGGTTAGACTCCACTCTTATGTGACATCATTTACCAGAAATCATCATGTAGGTTTCTTTAACCCTTATGTACTGTTGGGGATGTTTTCGTCCACTAAGGGGTGCTGTTGTGTCTTAATTTGGCCATAACTTTGTATGTGTTTCACCAAATGGAATGATTTTTGTTGACAAATCTTATTTTGACACATATTTTGGGACAATGCTTTGAAATTTTTCAAAAACTCAACGATACACTCTGGGCAAATTCACTACCCTTTCGTTTCGATTTGGGAAAAAAAAAAAAACACAAAATGACTTGTTTTCAATAGAAAAAGTGATTGTGGACTGGATTTTTTTTTTAACCTTTTATCACATCTTGGACATGTCAAATATTACTAACAACATCGGCTTTCAAGCATTGTTAGTTTTTTTGCAGCATTAGATTTTCATTTTTTCTCCCTGATTTACTGTTCGTGGCTGTTTTTGTCCCATTGACATCCATTATAACGGCATTTTTTGATTGCAAAGCCATGACATCATATAATCATAAATTCTTGATTGATTGTGGTTTACCCTGTTGGGAAGAGGTAAAAATTTTATTTTTTACTGTTGATAACCAGGTGGCACCATTAACCCTTTAAATAGGGCTGTGCAAAAAAAGCCTTAGTTTTATGTGGAGTATAACAACATATTATAGCGTGTGTGTATGCACCTGCTGCTTTTTGATGGTGAGAAGTACAGACTAAACAAAAACAAGGTAAATGGGTGAGAAGAGCAGTAAGTAACATGAAAAAGGGCCTGACTTGTACTGAAGTTTTAGAAATGATTATGCAGCCTGACCCCTCCAGCGAGCTGCAGGATGTATTGTCTTTTCCCTCTGATACCACAGATTCAGGAGAGTCCGATCCTGATTTTGTTGTAGCACCCTCATCATCCTCTCCAGCTTCCACTGAAGGCAAGGAGGATTCAGAAGATCCTGGATCTGGGTGGATTGCGAGAAATGGTGAAGTGTGGTTTTCCACGAACGTGGAGACAACTCCCTTTCTTCAGCCTGTCAGAGGCGTGACTCCAGGGCCGACATATTATGCCATTGCATAATTCTGTGTTCAATCTGTTTTTTTTTTGTTTTTTTTTATGGGGGAGATGATTGACCTCCTGCTGGAAAGACTGAACACCCCCTCCACACACACACACACACACACACACACACACACACACACACACACACACTAATTAGTTAAGCTGTTTAGTTCTCCATTCATCCTCAACTCTTGTTCAGTTTATTTGAAGTTGTTGTTGTTGTTGTTTGTTGGTTCATAATAAATTATGTTCATAAATCTGATGCAGAGTAGATTTTGTTTACAGACAAAAATTGAAAAGTGTATCATTGAAGGTTTTTAAGGGTTTAAACTGGCTTTACCATCAAGAAAAAACAAGCATTTCACACATAGACCGTCTGTACTTCTCACCTTCAAAAGGCAGCAGGTGCATAAATACACTTTGTTTTTGTTTACTCCATGTAGTTCTGAAAGCTGAGGTGCATATTTTCATTTTCTGAGATGCAAGGTAAGTGTGCAAAGGTCTCTCACTCTCAAACACACTCACACACACACACACACACACACACTATAATATGCTGTTATACTCCATATAACTCCATATAAAAGCCAGAAACTAAGCTTTTTTTTTGCATAGCCCTATCTAAAGGGTTAATGGTGCCACCTGGTTATCAACAGTAAAAAATTACATTTTTACCTCTTCCCAACAGGGTAAACGTCTTGGTTACGTATGGCAACCCTCGTTCCCTGATGGAGGGAACGGAGACGTTGTGTCGAAGTGACGACTAGGGGTCGCTCTTGAGAGCCCGAATACCTCTGACAGCTTTGAGAAAAGGCCAATGAGAATTGGTAAGCAGTATTTGCATAGCCCGCTCCGCCCCGGAGATCCGGGCATAAGAGGGGGGGGGGCTAGGCAACACTCATTGTTCTGATCTGAGGAGCCGAAGCACCCGGCTACACTCAGAGGCGGTCCGAGGTTGTGGCAAGGGGGACACAACGTCTCCATTGCCTCCATCAGGGAACGAGGGTTACCAGGTAACCAAGACGTTCCCCGTCTGTCGTTCACGTTCAATGTTGTGTCGAAGTGACGACTAGGGGTCCCAGTTGAAAACGCCACAACCAGCGGACCACGTCACGAGTGCATGGAGTGCAAATATTAACAGGTCTTGCGTGTTAGATAAATGTCACTCACCTCTACGTGACCTTCCAATGCCCAAGAGCTTCAGCCAGCCTTTCCTCACCTTTGGTTGAACATCTTGGAAAACATTGGGCCAGTGTCCGTCCTCCCCGGGGGGGGGGATTGGCACTACGGAGACCACACCCTGCCCGGAGGGAGGTATTCGTGTGGAGAATACACTTGAGGGCTCGCATTAGGGGAGCACAACAAGGGGACGATCCTGAGGCAGGCTCCACATGAGGAGAGACTGCTGAGCTCAGGGTTGGAGACAAGTTTTGTCTTAAGGGAAACACCGCATCTCTGGGAGTATAGGTGGAGATACACACATGGGGCCGCATTAGGAGCCACTACATGTGGGGCACCAACCTAATATGAGAGTTCACAAGAGGCAACCTAACCTCATATTAGATTCTGATAGCTAGTTCCTCTGCTGAACATAGCTACGTTGCGGGTGCAACATGATGGAAATTGTCGTTCAGGGTTCACGCCAGGAAACTTACTGAACTGGGGAAGCGTCATCACCCGTGGGGAATGACGCTTCAGCAAGCTTCTACACCATGTCAGCTTCAGGAGTTACTGGGCTTGCGTTCAGGACTCCCGAAGAGACTGGTTCTACACGCAGATTGTAGAACCTGGCAAACGTGTTAGGTGTAGCCCAACCTGCAGCTCTGCAAATGTCTGTTAAAGAGATCCCGTTCGCCAGCGCAACCGACGCTGCGACGCCCCTGGTGGAGTGGGCGTGCACCCCCAGCGGGCAGGGCACCCCTGTGGCCTGGTAGGCCAAACTAATCGCATCCACAATCCAGTGGGAAGTTCTTTGTTTGGAGACAGCTTTCCCCTTCTGCTGTCCTCCAAAACAGACAAAGAGCTGACTCGACCGTCTGAAGCTTTCAGTACGTTCCAAGTAAATGCTCAGGGCACGGACTGGGCATAACAAGGAGAGGTTGGGGTCGCCTTCCTGAGAAGGGATAGCTTGCAGAGTGACCACCTGGTCCCTGAAGGGAGTGGTGGGCACTTTGGGCACATAACCGGGCCGGGGTCTCAGGATAACGTGAGAGTTAGCTGGCCCGAATTCGAGGCACGAGTCACTGACGGAGAGGGCTTGGAGGTCTCCCACTCTTTTGATCGATGTGAGCGCAGTCAGGAGAGCCGTCTTTTGGGAGAGAGCACTGAGTTCGACTGACTGGAGCGGCTCAAAGGGATCTGACTGTAGGCCCCGGAGGACCACAGACAGATCCCAAGAGGGGACAAGGCGCGGTCTGACGGGGTTCAGCCTGCGTGCACCTTTAAGGAATCGTATAACCAAATTGTGCTTCCCAACCGATCTACCTTCCACCAGGTCGTGGTTAGTGGCAATAGCGGCTACCTGGACCTTAAGTGTTGAAGCAGAAAGGTGTCTATCCAGTCCTCCTTGGAGGAAGGAAAGCACCGTTCAGATGCCACAACTCCGTGGGTTCTCCCCCCGGGAGGAACACCAGCTTGTGAATTTGTGCCATCTGAGGTCGTACAGCCGCCTCGTGGAGGGAGCTCTCGACTGCAACAGAGTATTTACCACTGCCAGTGGGAGATCTCTGAAATCCTCCTGGTCGGGTCCAGGGACCATACGTGGAGGTTCCAGAGATCTGGGCGCGGGTGCCATATCGTGCCCTTCCCCTGTGAAAGGAGGTCCTTCCTCAGGGGAATGCGCCAGGGAGGAACGGGGGAGAGGAGCACCAGCTCTGAGAACCAAACCCTGTTGGGCCAGTAGGGGGCCACCAGCAGGATCTGTTCTCTGTCCTCCCTGACTTTGCACAGGGTCTGTGCAATTAGGCTCACTGGTGGAAACGCATACTTGAGGAGGCCCTGAGGCCAGCTGTGTGCCAGTGCATCTGTGCCGAGGGGCGCCTCGGACAGACCGTACCACAACTGGCAGTGAGGGTTCTCTATCGAGGCAAACAGGTCGACCTGGGCCTGACCGAAAAAACTCCAGATCAGCTGAACCGTCTGAGGGTGAAGTCTCCACTCGCCCCGAAGCGAAGTCTGTCGGGAGAGGGCGTCCGCTACCCAATTGAGTTTGCCCGGTATGTGGGTGGCTCGTAGAGACTTGACATTGTTTCGACACCAAAGGAGGAGATGGCGGGCTAGCTGTGACATGCGAAAGGAGCGTACACCGCCCTGGTGATTGATGTAGGCTACAGTCGCAGTGCTGTCTGTGCGGACCAGCACGTGTTTGCCCTGAACCAAAGGTCGGAACCTCTTCAGGGCCAAAAACACTGTCAGCAGCTCGAGGCAATTGATATGCCAATGCAGCCGAGGGCCCTGCTTGCCCATTGCATACGGCGCCCCAGCCTGTGTTGGATGCATCTGTCGTAACCAAAATGCGCCTGGACACTTGTCCTAAGGGCACCCCGGCCCGTAGGAACGAAATGTCTTTCCAAGGACCGAGGGTTTTTAGACATACAGGTGTGACGTGCACCCGGTATGAACCCTGGCGCCATGGCCATCTCGGGACTCGGGAATGCAGCCAGTGTTGTAGCGGTCTCATGTGCATCAGGCCCAGCGGCGTGACGGCGGCTGCGGATGCCATGTGACCCAGGAGCCTCTGAAATTGTTTGAGGGGGACCGTCGGGCAGCGTGAGAGCTTCTGGATGCAGCTCAGCACTGACTGTGCATGCTCCGGGGAGAGCCGTGCATTCATGGCAACCGAGTCTAGTGGTATACCGAGAAAAGAGATGCTCCGTACCGGGGCGAGCTTGCTCTTTTCCCAGTTGACCCGAAATCAGATGGTTGAGAACCACATCCCTGTGTTTGCATACCAACTCCTGAGAGTGTGCTATGACCAGCCAGTCGTCGAGGTAATTGAGAATGCGGAGAGGGGCAAGGGCTGCCTCTGCGACTTTCGTAAAGACGCGGGGAGACAGGGAGAGCCCAAATGGAAGGACTTTGTACTGAAATGCTCGACCTTCGAAGGCAAACCGCAGGAAGGGCCTGTGTCTTGGAAGAATCGAGACATGAAAGTACGCGTCTTTCAGGTCTATCGCCACAAACCAATCCTGGAATCTGATACACGTGAGAATGCGTTTGAGCGTTAGCATTCTGAAGGGGAGCTTGTGAAGGGCCCGATTCAGAATCCTCAGATCCAGGATTGGTCTTAAACCGCCACCTTTCTTGGGTACAATGAAGTAGGGGCTGTAGAACCCTTTCTTCATGTCGGCCGAGGGGACCGGCTCTATCGCGTCCTTCGCCAGAAGGGTCGCGATCTCCGCCCGAAGAACCGCAGCATTCTCGTCCCGAACCGCGGTAGAGAAGATGCCGCTGAACTTGGGCGGGTTGCGTGTGAATTGGATAGCATAGCCGAGTCGGATGGTTCTGAGAAGCCAGCGAGAGAGGTTGGGTATCTCGAGCCAAGCTGTAAAACTCTCTGCCAGCGGTCTCAGGGGGACCACCGACGTACCTCGGGTGGGTACAGTGTGACTGAGTTGTGGTGAAAGCCCTTTGTTCGGGGGCGTGCTGTCCCGGAGGACACAAGGTGCTTTGATCGCCATAACCGACATACAAGGATCCGTGAGAAGATCGGGGATCGACTCAGGGGTTTGACTGACGGATGCGCTTGTTTCTCTGTCAAAGTATGCAGAAGTGCAGGTTTTGCGGTTGAGCATGCTTTGATGTGTTTTGGTGGCTGGGTACCCCGGAGGGACCCAGCCATGGAAGGATCGACCATCGGAACCGACAGACAAGGATCCATCAGAAGATCGCCTGAGCTCAGGGGATCGACTGATGGATGCGCTTGATTCGTCAAAGCATGCCGAAGCGCAGGCCCTGCGGTTGAGCATGCTTTGATGTGTTCTGGTGGCTGGGTACCCCGGAGGGACCCAGCCATGGGAGCGTTGACCATCGAAACTGACAGACAAGGATCCATCCGAAGATCGCCTGAACTCAGGGGATCGACTGATGGATGCACTTGATTCGTCAAAGCATGCAGAAGCGCAGGGCTTGCGGTTGAGCATGCTTTGACATGTTTTAGTGGCTGGGTACCCCGGAGGGACGCAGTCACATAGATTTTTTCGCCCAGAGAAGAAAATTGCTCTTTTATTGACCATGTGGTGGCCGTCTGCCGTGAGGCAGACAGCCGGGGTGGAGCCGAAACCCACACTCGTCCCCTCGCCGAGTGTGGATCCAGACAGGTCAGCAGATCTCTCTCCTCCGGGCTGCTCGTTTCAGGAACGCTTCGAAGCCTGACGAGGGTTCTTAGCGGCCTGAGACTGAGCTAACGGCGCCACCTTCTTGCGAGAGCTCGACCGCAAGGCTGGTTTAGGTGCAGGACCAGCCTGTGGCGGGCCCTGAGCCGGTCTGGAAGGCGGTCGTCCTCGGCGTGAAACAGGCGGAGGCTGCTGCCTCTGGGGTGCGGGCCCGGGGGCCGGCGCCCGACGAGGCAAGATGTGTTTGATAGCCTCCGTCTGTTTCTTCACTGCGGAGAACTGCTGTGCAAATTCCTCGATAGTGTCGCCAAAGAGACCAGCCTGAGAAATGGGGGCGTCAAGAAAGTGAACCTTCTCAGCGTCCTTCATTTCCGCCAGATTCAGCCAAAGGTGGCGCTCCTGGACCACCATGGTGGACATCGCCCTCCCCAGAGCCTGCGCCGTGACCTTCGTAGCTCGTAGAGCATAGTCAGTCGCCGAGCGCAGATCCTGCAAAAGCTCTGGTTTGGGAACACCCTCGTGCAACTCGCTAAGAACCTTGGCCTGATAGACCTGCAGGACGGCCATAGCGTGAAGGGCGGACACAGCTTGTCCAGAAGCAGCATAAGCCTTCCCCACGAGAGCGGAAGAAGCCTTACATGCCCTGGACGGGAGTTTTGGGCGGTCCCGCCAGGTGGCGGCGGTCTGCGGGCAAAGATGCACCGCGATCGCACGCTCCACGGCGGGAACCTCCGTATACCCCTTCGCTGGACCTCCATCGAGGGTGGTGAGAGAAGAAGAACCGCTGAAAAAGGAGCCTTCCACGACTTAGTCAGTTCCTCATGCACTTCCGGGAAGAAAGGAACTGGGGTAGAACGTGGCCGAGAACCACGGTCGTTACCCAGATACCAATCATCCAGCCGTGAGCGCTCAGGACGGGGCGGAGACTTCCACTCAATCCCGATTGCTTTGGCCGGCCGTTCGAGCATGGCCGCCATTTCCGCGTCTGCTACTGTCTGAGAACCCGCCCCCGCAGCGGGTGCCTCAGACAGCGCGTCTGCTTCAGATGGCTGCCCACTCTCCGATGCTGCAGACACTTCTTCCTCCCCCGCAGGAGCCCCGAATAACCAATCCAACCCGTACTGAGACGAGTTTTAGTAGAAGTAGAAGGACGAGCCGTGGGAGCGGTTGATGCGAGCCGCGGTCTTTTAGTAAAGAACGCGACTCGCAAACGAAGTGTGCTGAGGGGCATGTCCTCGCAAGCAGGACATCCGCCTTCGCCGAACGCTGCTTCAGCATGGTCACGACCCAAACACTGAAGACAGAGCTCGTGCCGATCGTTTTGGGAGAGAAAGAAGCCGCAACCAGAAGGACACGGAAGGAAAGGCATAGTAAACACACAAACCCACCGTGTCTGCACTCTTTTAGAGAAATTTGCTCTTTTAGATTTTATTAAGAGGAAATCTGCTCTTCAAGATTCGCCGTCGAAGCACCCAGGGGACTCTCACTGCTACTGCGTTCGAGAAGGAAGAGACCGCTGCCCATGCCGTAGATCCAACGACGAGAGAGGTGAGCAACGCTGCTTCTCAATGAAGAGACGCTGTATTCGGCTCCGAAGAAACAGAACAATGAGTGTTGCCTAGCCCCCCCCTCTTATGCCCGGATCTCCGGGGCGGAGCGGGCTATGCAAATACTGCATACCAATTCTCATTGGCCTTTTCTCAAAGCTGTCAGAGGTATTCGGGCTCTCAAGAGCGACCCCTAGTCGTCACTTCGACACAACGTCGAACGTGAACGACAGACGGGGAACCACAATCAGTCAAGAATTTGATTATATGATGTCATGGCTTTGCAATCAAAAAATGCCATTATAATGGAAGTCAGTGGGACAAAAACAGCCACGAACAGTAAACCAGGGAGAAAAAATTAAAATCTAATGCTGCAAAAAAACTAACAATGCTTGAAAGCCAATGTTGTTAGTAATATTTGACATGTCCAAGATGTGATAACAGGTAAAAAAAAAATCCAGTAGGACTCTGACCAGTAATTTTGATGAGTAATCGCACAAGGAATTGGCGAGGTTTTTACGAATTTATGCAACAAGTGTTTGTTTAATATTTGCCATTCTTATTTTGTTTGTTATTTTAGCACCTTTGTTCATTTTTGAGCCTCATTTTTTTTATGTTTCCAAATTATATATATATTGGGGCTGTAAAACGATTAATCGCATCCAAAATAAAAGTTTGTTTACGTACTATATGTGTGTTTACCTTGTATATTTATTTTGTACATATAAATACACACACACACATGTATATATTAAAACAAAATATTGCTACCTGAATGCAATTTAGATTATAAATAAATATAAATATTTTAGATATAAATCTAAAATATTTTTCCTTAATATCTACATGCATGTGTGTGTGTGTGTGTGTGTGTGTGTGTGTGTGTGTGTGTATATATATATATATATATATATATATATATATATACACACTGATGTCGAAAAACTCTCATTTTATCCTCCAACTTCAAAATCGGTACTACTAGTACCGACCCACTGTTTACAAAGTGAACATGCAAAGAAATGCCCCTTACGAAAAAAAAAAAAGAAGAAAAAAACAGTGATGTAGGATGATTTTGAAGTTGGAGAAGAAAATGAGATTTGATGAGTTTTTCAACGTACCCTAACTCTCATAAGTTAGACAAGATGAGCATTTGAGGCTAAAAAGTATATAAACTATTTTTCTTATTTTTTTTATTTTATTATTTTATTTTTATTTTTTTAGAAAATAACAATTTTTCAATAGATAAAACCCTTGGCTAGGAGCCCTTTAAAGCAGCATTTGAACTGCATTTTGGAAGTTCAAACTCAGGGGCACCATAGAAGTCTTCTATATGGAGAAAAATCCTGAAAGGTTTTCCTCAAACTATTTCTTTATGACTGAAGACAGAAAGACATGAACATCTTGGATGACAAGGGGGTGAGTAAATTATCTGTAAATTTTTGTTCTGGAAGTGAACTTCTCCTTTAACACCAACCATAAAATGTCTATTAGTATCAAAGTCAAAATAACTGGATTCTTACAAAATAAAACTGAGCAATAGACTTAATAATAAAGTGATGATGGGATGATTCTGTCTCTCCTTAATTTTCAAAAGAGATCTGTAAAGACTGAATATATATTTACATAACTTACATTAGATCTGAAGAAGAAAATATAAGCTGATATAAAAGTATTAACATTTTTCAACACGACTGAATAAGCAATTTGTTAAAAACACGTTTTTTTGTGGATCAAAACACAATGAAAATGTGTTTCCTCATCTTCATATTCATGCCACACAGTAGATGGCAGATCTGCAGCGTTATTTCGTTTAATATGCCTATTTTCTTTTATTGAAATAAACCAAAACCAAAACCAAAAAAAAGTTTACAAACATCCACAAAGAGCAAAATGGTAAACCAAATACAGTGCTATGCCATCTTTTACAAACTAAAAATGATTGTTTGATGACCAAATACCATTAAATATACAATGCATGTATAATGTGTGTCATTAATTTGTAACATGTTTTGCGTGTTTTAATCTAAGAGTTTGGCTAAACAGACCAATGTGACAATTAACTTTTCTTCAGTTTTTCTTACATAAATGTGTAACATTTAAACATAACAATGTTCCCTTAACGTTCACACATTAAAAAAAAAAACACTTAATAACGTTTTCATAAGCGGCAGAGCAACGCTCTTATAACATAGTTTTGTTAGGGGGGAGGCTGAGCGCTTTTAGAGAAGACAATGAGTAGGTCCTGACTTGTGTTGTCTAACTACAAAAGAGTTTAGAAGGTCTATAAATGCTGATCCCAATGCTTTTTTTTACCCATTATCTATATAGCTATTAGAATCATTAACAACTATGTCTTTATCTGCAGCCAGCACTAGTTCAGATAAAAAATCAGCTAATTCTCTGATAAAGTCTGCATGGTGCCCTTGTGTCCCATATACAGTAGCCAGTAATAAATAGGGATTCATCATTAACAGTTAATAAACTAGATAATGTTACATAAGGCACTGTTGCTTCAAACTAATTATACTTATACTAATTATACGACCTCTGAGAAACACTGAAAATATTAGTATAAATTGTAGCAAATTCTCCCTCATTACCTTTTGGATGTGGGGTAGATAGACTCTTTTGTCTAAACTCTTTTGTAGTTAGACAGCACAAGTCATAATTTTGAGTTTTTAAGTCATAATTTTGAGTTTTTTTCTAATAATTTAAACTTTTTAAGTCCAAATTTCAACTATTCATTTCGTAATTATGACTTAAGCTAGTCATAATTTTGACTTATCTAATTTTTTTTACCTTTTAAGTCAAAATTTCAGACATTATATCTCATAATTTCGACTTTTAAAGTCACAGTTTCAATTTAGTAAGTCAATTTTAACTATTTATCTCATAATTATGACTTAAGTAAGTCATAATTTTGACTTTTGACTTTTCATATAATTCGACTTTTTAAATTATAATTTCAAATTTTTTATCTTGTAATAAAAGTCATAATTTTTACTTTTCTCATAATTTCAACTTTAGTCAATTACAACTTTTTATCTCGTAATTACGACGTAAGTCATAATTTCAACTATTTATCTCGTAATCATTATTTTGAGGTTTTATTTCATAATTTTGACTTTAGTCAATTTCTACTTTTTATCTCAGAATTTTGACTTTTAAAGTCACAATTTCAACTTAGTAAGTCATAATTTCGACTTTTTATTTCATAATTTTGACTTAAGTGTCTTAAGTGACTTAAATGGGCTTCCATATATGTTTATTTGTAATATATCTGTTTTTTTTTTGTTTTTTTTTGTTGAACATTAATTAAATTATTGCCCTTAATTTTTTTTTTTTTTTTGTACTTTTTTACATTTGCTATAGTTCAGGGAACAGACATAGGGCCCTATCATACACCCGGCGCAATGTGGCGCAAGGCACAGCGCAAGTGTGTTTGCTAGTTTAAGTCCGACGCAGTTCGCATTTTCCCATCCAGCGCCACGTCGTTTAATTAGCAAATGCATTTGCGCCCGTTTGTGCGCCCATGGGCGTGCTGGTCTAAAAAAGAGGTGTGTTCGGGCGCATTGTTGGCTCGTTGCTATTTTGAGGAACTGAAAATAGACTGCGCCATAGATCAACTCAAACCTGGTCTAAAGTCTGAAGTCAATGGCGCAATATATATATATATATATATATATATATATATATATTTTTTTTTTTTTTTATTTAAAGAGCGCATTGGTAGATAATGCACCTCTGGGCAGGTCCACAACACGCGTTCACTTTGCTTATTACACACAGGGATGCGCATCACACAAACATGCCAAATATTAAAAACAAAAGGATTACTGTATTTTATAATGTTACGCATTTTCGAATTGTTCAGCCAAATGGAGTACCTGCTTGGCCAAAGTATTGAAAGACGTAGGAGGCATACACTGTAAAACCAACAGTAAAATGAACTAAATGAAATGAGTTGTTTTCACTCAAATAATAATGAAAGTTAATTGGACTCATTGAAATGTTTTGTAAACTCACAATGTCATTGTAGTAAACTGAACTTGAATGATTGAGTTTTCTAGTTCCCATCATGCTTTGCATCAGACAATATGGAAAATAAATGTTGAAATTAAGTGTTATTTTGTGTGTTTTTGCACAAGATTAACATAGGGAGATATAAGTTAGTACTTAAATGTTGTGTTATGTTAGGATTTACATAGGTTTCTGTCATGTTGGTTTTGTAGTGTTACCGTTGTGGTAAAGAGTAGAGCCTGTGGTTAGGTTGAGGATGGACAACAAAATTCAAAATCTTAAGACTGCATATACTGCATGTTCTTTGACAATTTAAATGCAAGTATATATTGAGAGTCTTTCTGATAATTACATTAGCATGTGCTGATGTGTTATAGCTAACTAGTATTTAGCTATAAAGTTTTGAATGAATGTGACTTTTATGGAAGCAGGTTGTATATATTATTGTTATGATTAGTGGGGTGGGACCATGGAAGCAAGGCTGTGATTGGCTCTTAAGCTCTGTTAACTTAAAAAATTGAGTTTGATTACTCAAATGTTCTCAAAACCAAGTTAAGTGAACACAATCATTTAAGTACACTAAATAAGCACCAGGTTTGGTGAACTGAATGATTTAAGTAGAGTCTACAAAACCGCCAAGTTAAATAAACTTAAATATGTAAGTTTTGTGATACCCCATTACTCAATTAAATTGAGGCAACGAGTTTACTCAATCAATTTAGTTCAGTCAACTTATTAGGGTTTTCAGTGTAGGATCTACCGGCCGAGGTCCACATATCTGTCCCTGTCCCTGTAAAGAGCGATCCGCCATTGCGCGAGCACAACTCGCTCTTAAAGGGAATGGGAGATGAGACTCTGATTGGTTTATTGCACGTTACGCCCAAAAAACACCCCTTACTTATTAAGAGAATAGGGACAACCCATTTCGACTATGCGCCCGGGCGCACGGACCGTTTTCCCGTCGTTAAATTAGCAAAAGTGGATCTGGACACGCCCTGAGCGCACCTGCGCCGTGCGCTTTGCACTTTGCGTTTAGATCGTTAAAATAGGGACCATAGTCTCTATAGTATGATATGTAGGTGAAAGGGTTTCTATGTGTCATACATTCTGCCCATTTAAAATGGTAGGAAACATTTAGATACTTTAATTGTACTTCTGCCTCAAAAAAAAATGGCTACTCTTACCTACCTACACTCTCTCCTATAAGTATTGCACATCATTTTCATATTTTACAGCATAAATATACTAATAAAGAATTCATTTAGAACATTGATATTATTTCTAAACATTTATAGGTCTACTATTAAAATGGTTTTAACAAAATATTATAAATATTATAAATATTATGCGTTATAGATTACTTGTATCAAGACAAGTGATTATAATGGGAAATACACTTAATTAAAATAATTAATGTGTGAAAAACTGCTAAATATTCTATACAATGATATTCTATACCTGCTGGCTTGCTGGAGCTCTGTCTTTGTCTTCTTTTTTTGTTTTGTTTTTGGCCTACAAAGTGTACAAAAGATGACAACAGCAAATTTGATGTTATTTATATTAGATCTGACAAGGTAAAACTATTGTCTGCACTCTCCAGTGAGCAGTCACGCCATGGTCATTTAACCAACTTTTGGTGCTTTTGGCAGTGTTGGCAGGTGCCAATTCCTGTTGGAAAATTAAATCAGTATCTTTAAAAAGCTGGTCAGCAGATGGAAGCATGAAGTGCTCTAAAATTCTTGGTAAAAGGGTGCAGTGACTTTGGTTTTCAAAAAACACAGTGGACCAACACCAACAGATGACAATGCACCCCAAATCATCACAGACTGTGGAAACTTAATACTGGGCTTCAAACAACTTGGGCTATGAGCTTCTCCACCCTTCCTCCAGACTCTAGGACCTTGGTTTCCATATGAAATACAATGCTTGCACTCATGTGAAAAGAGGACTTTGGACCACTGGACAACAGTCCATTTCCTCTTCTCCCTAGCTTAGGTAAGACACCTCTGATGTTGCCTGTGGTTCAGGAGTGGCTTAACAAGAGGAATATGACAACTGAGGCCAAATTCCTTGACACGTCTGTGTGTGGTGGCTCTTGATGCTTTGACCCCAGCCTTAGTCCATTCCTTGTGAAAATTCTTGAATCAATTTTGCTTGACAAGCTTCTCAAGGCTGCAGTTCTGTCGGTTGGTTGTGCATCTTTTTCTTCCACAATTTTTCCTTCACTCAACTTTCTGTTAACATGCTTGGATACAGCACTCTGTGAACAGCCAGCTTCTTTGGCAATGAATGTTTGTGGCTTACCCTCCTTGTGATGGGTGTCAATGATTGTCTTCTGGACAACTGTCAGATCAGCAAACTGAGAGACCATTGTGAAGGCTCAGGAAACCTTTGCAGATGTTTTGATTAGCTGACTGACATAATTTGTTGAGATTGTGAATTGGTGGGTTTTTGTTAAATGTGAGCCAAAAGCATCACAATTAAAATAACCAAAAGACTAAAACTACTTCAGTCTGTGTGCACTGAATTTATTTAATACGCAAGTTTCACAGTTTGAGTTGAATTACTGAAATAAAGGAACTTTTCTACGACATTCTAATTCATTGCACTTTTATATAGCACACTTGAATTTTGTAAGGGTAAACTACTATTGAGACACAGCTGCAAAAAAAAAAAAAAAAAAAAAAAAAAACTTTTTGTCAAAAAGAAAACTGAGAGGCAAAATGCATCAGATCTGATTTCCAAGAACAGGGTTGGGCACCCATACTATAAATACTAATTCTGTCTATGTACAAGGTACAAACTTACTGTTGTTCACTAGGGGGCAGTTTACTGTGTAGCCAGAAATAAAAAAGTGTACTCGGTGTACTCAGACCCATCTCGCCTATGGTCATTCTGAAGAAAAAAGATATCAAAAGTTCATGTTTGAAGCTGGTTTTACATCAGTCTATATATGTATATATATATATATATATATATATATATATATATATAAACAGTTGTTTTTAAGTTTACTTGTGTATTTTTCTTTTCCCTGAGGTCTTTTGAGTTTTTTTTTTTTTTTCAACCCTATCCTATTTTAAATAATCTCTTTTTTTATCTCTTTTAAAGTCACAATTTCAACTTAGTAAGTCATAATTTTGACTTTTTATTTCATAATTTTGACTTAAGTCATAATGATTTTTTTCTTATGTGGCTGAAATGGGCTTCCATATATGTTTATTTGTTTATTTAGTCTCTATAGTATGATATCTAGGTGAAAGGGTTTCTATGTGCTGAGAATTTTGATCTGAACGAAAGAGCGGTGACTTTCTCTGCGAATGCATTAATGATATTAAAGCTGGATGTGAATGCATACTTTGACTCAAGGGGTTAAACAACAAAAAAATCAAGTCAAGGATCTTGGCATGATTCTGGAGTTAGACCATCATCAGCATAATTAAATCAGCATACTATTTATGTTAGATTTATGCTGGAAACATGTGGCCCTGTTGAGCATGGGAAATTCTTAATGCAGAAGCCATATGCAAAATTTCAATGCAACTGGCCCCTGATATCAATCTAGTCTAATGTTTTACCCAAAAATTGTGATCTTGCACCAGGGGAGGCATTTCCGTATGGCAGTCACCATATCCTAGCCTCCCCAGCCATAAGCAATTGACAATTCAATTTTGGCTAAAATACTCTAGCGACTATAGTGATTGGACGTTCTCTTTGACATCAACAACAAAATATATTGGAAATGTATGTTTTGCTATTTTAAGCAAATGTACGCTGAACCTACTCTTATCTATCATTTTGTAGAAACTCATGCAAATGTCAACAAAGACAGACTGTGTGACACCCTCATGTTTAAAAACCATAAGCAAAATTACAAAACCACTTCCTGTCAGCTTCATAGAAGTTCACAGAAGTACAAGACTAACAGCTGATTAACCGGCATCCAGTGAGGAGCATCTCAGTTAACCACGAAACAAAGGAGAAAAAACATCAAATCATTAAGTATACTTACAGGAGAACAAGAAAAGAAATGGACAATCAAACACCAATAGACGGAATGATAAACCCTGCATTCACTGGCCCTCAGAATGATCCGGATCAATCAGAGAAGACCAGCATGGGTCGGCCATTGCCACCACCATATCATCCAAACGCAAGATACCAGGTTCCAAGTTCCAATCCGAACCTTTCTGGATATCCAAACCAGCTGTACGTAGCTCCAGGAGGCCCTCAGGGCCCATATACACAACAGCCATTACAAGGGATGTCTGCGTATCCCCAAGTAGCGTATGTTGGTCAAACTGGGGTAGCCATTCAGCCCATTGTGGCCGTGATGCCAATTGTTGTTGCAGTGCCGGATTACATGTTCTACTCCATCTTTACCATGCTGGTCTGCTGTTTACCTCTGGGCATCACTGCTGTCGTCTTTTCGTGCAACGTAAGTATTCATAAGTTTAAGGAAGAATAAACAGTCCTGCACACTGTCCACTGTTGCATGCTGTTGCAAGAATCTAATTTCATTAGTATAACCCTGTTAATTTTCTGAAGTCCCATTTTATGACTTTTAGCTTGAGATTACACCTTTAAAGCGCCCCTATTATGCCATTTTTAAGGTTGCTAATATTGTTTTATGAGTCTCATAAAACAGGTTTACATGTATGCAATTGCAAAAAAAGGCTTTAGTTTTCTCCAAATATAGATTTCATTTTTCCTAATTTCTAAATGATTCATCAACGACTCGTGCAAAGCAGTTTGAAGAATCAGTCTCTGTAAACCCCTCCTTTCTGTGAGCCCTCCTCCTTTCTGTGATTCATCTACCGCGTACAACGCGTCCAAAATGCGCATTTCCCATAACGGAAATAACGGGCTTTGGAGACTTGTCAATACATAGAAAAGGTATTGATTTTACCTTACCAATACGAGCCGGAGTCTGATGATGAAATAGTTAAAGTGGCTTACTTTTACCCAAAAAATAAAATCTTTGACATTACTAGGGGTGCTTCAGAAAGAATACTTAAACTAGTTAGCTCGGACTACCGTGGACAGTGCTTGCGATCTGCTCATGTAAGCAAACTAGGCACACCTCTATGTTGTAAACGTCAACATTATATAATGCATAACACTGTACACAATGTGGAAAATGCAACACTTATTATGGCAGCAAAGCCCCGCCTTCTTAATGAAAGAGCCAATTGTTGATTAGTAAAGTCTGCGCATCACTGCAACTGCCGTTAGAAGTCCCGGTTGCTATAGAAACAGTCGGCATTCTAAGATGTGCGCTCAGTACTGCGCATGCGCACTGGCTGATCTAGCCTGAAAAATAAGCGCTTTTTAACACTATTGGAGCACAAGGAACCATATTAATGAGGCGATTCTTGTCAGATTTCATTAGCAATTTCAAATATGAAATTTAATCATAAACTTGGTGAACAGTTTTGAAGAATTTGATGTTTAGTTAGCCAGTTAGCAAGACAAGTGCAGGGTTTACACAGCTACATATTTTGAACGATCGCTAGAAAATACAATCATCAATTATTAATCATACTTACAGTCAGAGGTTTAAATGAGCAAGCAGGTCCAAATAAACTGGGCACAGATCCAACTTTTAAAAGCAAGCAGTCGTCAATCAAATAATGGGCACACAGCACAAGATTGGAATTGTACTGCTGAGGTGTTGTTGAAAAAATGAATGTTAACCACTGATGCAGCTTCATCTTTTGGAAGTGAAAATAAAAAACATTTGTGACCCTGGACGACAAAACCAGTCTTAAGTTGCACGGGTATATTTGCGGCAAAAGCCAAAAATACATAGTATGGGTCAAAATTATCAATTTTATTTTTATGCCAAAAATCATTAGGATATTAAGTAAAGATCATGTTCCATGAAGATATTTAGCAAATTTCCTACAGTAAATATATCAAAACTTAATTTTTGATTAGTAATATGCATTGCTAAGAACTTCATTTGGACAACTTTAAAGGCAATTTTCTCAATATTTAGAGGTTTTTTCACCCTCAGATTCCAGATATTCAAATAGTTGTATCTCGGCCAAATATTGTCGTATCCTAACAAACCAAACATCACTGGAAAGTTTATTTATTCAACTTTCAGATGATGTATAAATCTCAATTTCGAAAAATTGACACTTAAGACTGGTTTTGTGGTCCAGGGTCACATTTACTCTCACAGCGTAGAATACAGCGTCTTCTCAACATGATGTGAACCACATGGAAATTTTACTGTCTTTGTGGGCGGGCAAGTTGTTTGCGACGTAGAATATGAACACAAAATGTGTTACACAAATGTGATGTCCGTCCGTAACAGAATAAGATTCAAATTCCTGATAACTTGTTTAGGCATTGTGAATCAACTCTTTATTTATCGTGCAGTCAGCTTCACAACTTTGCAGGTAGTTAATGTTCACATACAGCTACATGAAACACAGCATGAAAGGTAATATTTGTAAAGGCATAATACGGACATTTTAACACAATTGAACACTAAATGCTTTTTTCTCCAGGGGTTTTTCAGAATCACTTTAATATGCTTGACATTTGTGCTTTCACAGACTCGAAATGCTAACTTGACTGGACAGCGAGAGTTAGCGCTAAGCAGCTCCAAAGTGGCGTTTATCCTGAACAATGTGGCTCTTGGTGTCGGCCTCGCAATAGTGATCTTTATCAGCATTATAGCAGTACTTACAGCTCACTGAACAGATGTTGTGTTCTGTTTCAAAAGCATCTACTCATACTGTAACCAAGTCAATGATTTTGTGGAAGAAATGTCAAATATTTTCCAGAACTTCTGAAGGAATAATCTAATGTATGGTTATGCTTTAATTCTTGCTGTATTTAGTCTGTATGATCAGCAGAAATCAAACTGCTTTTCACTTAGTGCTGACTTTTTAAATTTAATAAAAAAATGTTAGATTAAATAAATATATATATATATATATATATATATATATATATATATATATTTTTTTTTTTTTTTTTTTGTGCATCCATTAATATACAAGGCATTTTTAATAGTGTTTAGTAAATATTGGTCTTATCCTTATTATGTTCTGGTTAAATGTACTGTAATGTGCACACAACAGTGCAATGATCTGTTTAACTTATCTGTTTAAGTTTATAATTGTTGGGTTTTTCAGGTGTAGGTCTACATTTGGAAACAGCTATTTTATGATCTTACATAACACAGATACACTGTAAAAAAAAAAAAAAAAAACACCACACAATTTGTTTAGTAATTAGTTGTCAATGATTGAATGACCATTTTATCTAGTCCTGTTTTTCCACATTCCTTGATGGCAATAGGATGAAATTGTTTATAACCAAGGACACTCAACTTTCAACTTGCAGTGCATTTTTAATGCTCCAGATGAACTCCAGATGAATACTGTGCTCATAGGCTTTCATTTGCCTTGTTTTGCACTGTATAGGCTGCCAAACAATAGCAGCTCCTGAAGTACATTTAGATGGGGCAGATTGTATCACAGGCTATTTGGCTAATGGTTACTTCAATTTTTTATATATTCAAATGACTAAGCATATGCAGAACAAGTTTGGCAGAGGTCTAGTGTCCTTGTGTAAGTCAACCAGACGGTGGCGCTCCAGTGTTGAATTACAGGCTCCTCAAAAACACATGCATGACCTTGAACCACAAAAATAGCCATAAGGGCTTTGCATGGATGTATGTTTTGCTAGGAAATGACAATATTTGGCCGAGATACAACTGTTTTAATATCTGGAATCTGAGGGTGCAAAAAAATTTAAATCCTGAGAAAATCACCTTTAAATTTGTCCAAATGAAGTTCGTAGCTATGCATATTACTAATAAAAAATGAAGTTTTTATACATTTACGGTAGAAAATTTACAAAATAGCTTCATGGAATATTATCTTTATATCCTAATGAGTTTTGGCATAAACATTTGCCATACAATTTGTTTTTAGCAGTTGCTACAAATATACCTATTCTTAAGTACCCATGCTATTTAAGAATGGTTTTGTGCTCCAGGGTCACAGATAATGTTATTTTAGAATGCATAGCTTAATGTAGTATTTATTGTGTTTGAATATTAATTTAGAAAGTTAGCAGTTGTGGAAAAATTCCAGAAAGGAAAACAAAGTCATGTTGATTCTCAGAACAATTAAACAAGTAACAAAGCAAAACACAAACAATTTATTTTTAATTTGTTTTTATTTATTTTTATGGTTGTACTTCTGCAGTTGTTTCCTTTTTCTATAATGTAGATATTTTGCAATATTTCTATTTATTTAGGCTATTTAAGAGCACATTTAGACTAAAGGATTTATACTTGCACTAATTTGATATTAATTTATTTATATAAAATGTAGCGCTGTTGTTTTATATTAGCTCTTTCTTTTTAAGATTTTGTTGTAGAAAATGTTTGTTAAATGAGTGTTAAACATCAATTAAGCCATTCCTGGGTTTATTGATTCTCATAGAAATTTTCATTTTCATGATCTGACAAATTTGCTGAACGCAGATTGACATCGAAGATTTAAAATTAAATAAAAGTGTACAATATAATATCTTCAATAATAAAAGTGCCACTTTGCCAAATTAGTCAAATTTGCGATTTAATAATACTTTAATTTAAAATAATGTAATTGATACAGTTCGGTCTAATATTTATTGCATAGAAATGGTTTAGAGTCTAAAAAGTTAGCATCTCAACTGTTTTCGGACGAGGTGGGCTAACTCCATATCTTGAGCTCTTGTTCATAAAGGTTTGGGCTTTTAATCACATCTTTATGTGTAGATAAGAGGTTTTGCTGGCAGTTTGTCAGTGGTTTATTGGAAGCTGTCTAATTCTGTTATCCTTGGCTGGTCTCTTGTGCTAACCACTACTGCATTAATTTGATTAAAAATACAGTAAAGCATATCTGTTTTTATGGGAATATATGAAGACTTCAGATGCAAAAGCCTCTAAATCCATCTGACTTTTTTTTTTTTTTAAGCATTTTTATCAGGCTCTGATGTATAGGTTTCTACCTAAGTACCAGTACTTCTGATTGGGCTGAGGCTAGGTTTTTAACGAGTTTGAAGTAAAAGTATTTGATGGATGTATAATATGTGTCGAGAGCATTCACTCAGTATCATTAACTCATTTTTGACTGAGATAGCTTTAAGGGGTTTTTGCATCTGAACTCTTCATATTTTAACTGTAATTGACTGCTGTGATCAAAACTGAATTTGAGTTTGTGCGTTTTAATTCGCAGAAACCCTACAAAGTATGTAGTCTCTCAAAAACATTTCGGTTACATATGTAACCCTCGTTCCCCGAAGGAGGGAACGTAGACGTCACATCGGAGACCGACGGATTGGGATCTCGCTTAGAGAGACCAATCTACTTTGTGTGTAACTAAATGAGCCAATGCACATTGGCATGCACTGATTGCGCTTGATTACAGCGTGAGTACAAATAGGCAGCTGGTGCAGCGTGGGTACCAGCAATACAGAGGCAGGTACAGCAGCCATTCCCTCCTTCAGGGAACGAGACGTTCCCCATCAGTCGGTCTCTCCGAATCACGTCAGAGACAGATGGATTGGGATCCCTATAGAAAACACCACGGCTACTGTCCTCCTCCAGTGTCCTGAGCGAGCCTCTACGCCCCCTTTATGGTTTAAGCGGGGGCTCGTAACAAGAATACCAGTCACTGTATACCATAGCACTACTCTCTTGCAGTGAGGCTGGAGCACTGGGATGCACAGAGCCTCATCCTCCCATAGGGGTTGGAAGCATTTACACATACGTCTTATTTTTCAGGAACATATGGGATATTGAGGTGATTTGCATCCTCTAGAGGCACTAGATATCACTCATATCGGTCCTAGCCCTGTATCGGTTCTTATAGATTCATCGACTGAGGGCCTGGCACCGAACGCTCCACCACGTTGGCACCGAGGGGACCGAGGAGCTCAGCAGGGTCTACTGTATGGACACTCTGGAGCAGTTTACAAGCCGACCCGAGCCAGGGCCACTGCTTCTACCTGTTGGGGGTGAGAACATAGGAGGATCCTGGCTCTACACAAAGGCTATAGAATCATTCAAACGTGTTAGGGGTCGCCCAGCCCGCAGCTCTACAAATATCTGACAGCGAGGCGCCACGAGCCAACGCCCAGGACGATGCAACACTTCTAGTTGAGTGAGCTCGCACCCTGAGTGGGCAGGGCACACCCTGTGCCTGATAAGCCACTATCCAGTGGATGCCATCACCATCCTCTGCTTGGAGACGGCTGGTTGTGGGTGCCATAGGGTGCCCCATCTCTGGCTGTAAAACCCTGTCCTCATATCGGCTGGAGGGACCGGCTGTATCGCATCCCTTGCCAGTAAGGTAGCGATCTCTGCCCGTAGGACAGGAGCATCTGCAGCCTTCACAGAGGTGAAGTGGATGCCGCTGAACTTGGTAGGGCGCTGGGCGAACTGAATCACATAGCCGAGTCTGATGGTCCGAAGGAGCCAGTACAATGGCCTGGGAAGACCTGACCAGGCTTCCAGGCAACGTACGAGCGGCACCAGCAGAACCACCGCCGTACCCACGGTGGGGCAGCAAGATGGAACGCAGGGACCCCGCTCGGGCGTCTCGGTGCCGGTCCGGTCTCGGGGTCTGAGTGTCTGTGTGCTGTGTGCAAGAGACCTTACCTGCATTCCGGCAGATGGGACAGGAGTAGCACGTTTTGCAGCGCTCTCTAACCGGTACTGTGCTAATACGGTGCTGCTTGCTGGCGGGAGGGGAGGGTGAGCGAGGTCCGGGATTGGCCCGTCCGTCGCTCCCCATCCCCTTTGGGGACCCAGAGATGGAAGAGATAGAAGAAACAGCGGCAGGGAAAAACGAAACAAAAGATTCTCCACCCGGCCCTCCTCCAGGGGAGGGAGTGGTACGCACCACCATCTCCTGAAGAGCTGTCTCCTCCATCTCTGGGTCGCCTGTCTCAGGGTCTCTTGCTCTTACGCTTCCACACTGGTCCTGGTGGGGGCCTGGACGGGCTGGGGGGCTGCCCTGCGACTGGCTCCACGGCACCGATGTAAAGGCTGCTGCGTTGGCTGCGGTGGAGCGGGGGCGGAGGCTGCCCTCGACAACGAGCAGGCTGAGGCGCTGCGGCCAGCTGCCTGTAATCATCTGCAGCTGAGCGCAATCAGCGCATGCCAATGTGCATGGGCTCGTTTAGTTACACGCAAAGTAGATTGGTCTCTCTAAGCGAGATCCCAATCCGTCGGTCTCCAACGTGACTCGGAGAGACTGATGGGGAACTGTTATTTTTTGTCACATCCATAATGCATGATTATTTCCCTTTTTTAAAACACAGAAAACTTGTGCATAGACTGATGTTTCTGATGTTAAGACTCTATCAACAAAGGTTTATTAAAATAGAAACAGTTCGGTATATTGGTAACACATACGTTCTCTAAGCACTTATATGCAGTGTTGTGCAAGTTACTTCCAAATTGTAATATATTACAGATTACTCGTTACTGTTATTTAAAAGTAATCTCTTACCTTACAATATTACTGTCTCAGAAATGTAATACAATACATGACTCCTGTATTACTTTTGAGTTACTTTCACCAAAATAACTACAGAAGTAGAACTTTAACTTCCTAAAATGTCAAAATGTACCTCAGATCATTTTACATCCAGAAGGCGGCGATATGATGTAGCCTAATGACTGTGGTCTAGAGATTTGCACTCCCGCGGGAGTACCGCGGGACTCAACACTACAGAGTGCGGCGTGGGACAAAACCTGATGGGTGAGTGCGGGCGGGTAGAGGCTCAGGATGTGGGAAAATAAAATGATTTGCGGGACTCCCGCAAAATAGAAATATCTAAACATTAAATATCTAAAAACAAATAAATTGTTCTTCATCTATTGCACAAAAGCAGCAAGAACAACTCATATAACATAAAAATGATTAGCAAGCGCAAGAATAGGCAGTTTCGATTAAGTTACTGTTTCAGGTATTAAAATAGGGTAATTAAATTTTGCATGCAATGCCAAAGTGATTATATTTTGTTTTGTTTTCTTATTAAGTTAATTTAGAAAAATGTTTGGAGCATTTATTTTGTTTGTTAAATATAAGTTTTTGTTTTTTTAAAGTAAGGAACAGCGGCCAGCGGAAGACGTTCATAGTCTGTTTGATCAATTTACCTTCTCAGATCAACAAATAAAATATATAGATATAAAACAGCTCAAGTAGCTATAAAACAATGTTAGTTTAAATGTTAAACAGATAAATTTGTGCTATTAGGCGCATATCCAATATTTTTTTGAGGAGAGGGGAAGCTGAAGCCGCTTTGCAGGACATGGAGGCGCCAGCACAATCATTCGCATTTTTTTCAACAGAAACAATTAAAATGATCCGTCATTTTTGCTTACAAAGGTAAGACTAATACATCATTTGGAAATGTTAAGGGTCTGCCTTTATCTGTGTGCATCCACAATATCAACACAATGCTTATAAAATAAAGAAATAAAGTTTAAAAATAAAGTTCTGTCGTCTTGTAGGCTACTTAAATAGCAGCGCTTCACAAAAAATAACCAAAACTCAGCGCATACATACCTCACAAACGTGATAAATATTTAAATAAAAAGCTTTAAATTATTACTTAACAAAATAAAACAAATGGAGAAAAAGAAATTCATTTTGTAATCCGTAAAAATGCATTTCTCTCTGGTGCATCCAAAGAGGAGATTGCGATTTAGGGTCTTTGCGACACTCTTAACATACACTAGTTTATTATTGAATCACTCAAGTATCTCCTTACTGTTTCCCCCAACACATTCATTGTAATTACTTTAGCGGGTGCTTTGTGATAAGATGGGGTTGTGTTGCGTCTTTCAGCTGTGCGGTGTAGCCGCCTTATACGCTGTTCTTATCGTTATGTATGTTTATGTAGGCTTCATTCATGCGGGCGGGAGCGGGACAAAAATTAATGACGCGGGACCAGATTACATATATTTCTGCGGGAGCGGGCGGGAGCGGGACTGAAAAATCCGTCCAGCGCAGGTCTGCTGTGGTCTATCCAAGCTACTAACAATATAGTTTATAATTGGCAAAGTGAAAGTTCAAGACAATACAAGAAAGGATGACAGCCAAAATTACAAATGATCTAAGTCTGTTAAAAGTATGGTAGAGGTAAAGTGATTATCTGGCAATATCTGTGAATAGTTTGGGTATATTCATATTAGACACAACATAAACTCCAGTGACATTTTATTCATTTTGAATTCAAGTGGCTCACAACACAAAACTGTCATGCACAAAGTGAGCATCCGACCACTGTACTGTCGCATGCCATTTTTATCCATTTGCCGATTTTCCACTGGCCAGTGAGCGCTAGGGCTTACAGCGAACCAGACGGGTCCAATAGTCGCGGACCTTGAGCTCAGAGGTTGAATACGTTACTGTAATACATTGCTTTTGTAACGCATTACTCCTAACACTGCTTATATGTCACATCCATACCCTGAAGCCTTTCCAACAATGACTGTATGATTTTGAGATCCATCTTTTCACACTGAGGACAACAGAGGGACTCATATGCAACTATTATAGACGGTTCAAACGCTCACCGATGCGCCAGAGCCAACACAATGCATTAAGATCCAGGGGTGAAAAATTTTGAACAGAATGTGTAAATTTTTCTTATTTTGTCTAAATAGATTTTTTTCATTTAGTACTTCCCTTCAGAAGCTACACAAGATACTTACATGGCTGCCAGAAGACAAAATAAGTTACATTTACCCTGATCTTCAAATTCAAAAAGTATTTCCCTCTGGAGCATCATTGTGAGTGTTTGAACCTTCTGTAATAGTTGCATATGCATATGAAAGGGTTCAAATAAACAAAAATGATGAAAAACCAAAGAATTTGTGGGACCTGAAGAATTTTTCTGAAGAATAGCGGCCAGTTTAACTGTTCAGGAAAAAGAGGACTCATGAACGATTATCACTGAAAAAAAAAAAAAACACAGCTGTGGATCATTCAGTTAACAACACAGTATTAAGAATCAAATGTATGAACACTTTTGAACTTATTTTATAATATTAATTTAGTATGATCCCTCATTTTGGCCAAAAATTAACATTTTGCAGATTTTTAAGAGTGCAGGACTGATTTATTCTGATTATGTTTTCAAGTGACATGACTTTGGTCTATACTTCAATAGAATAATATTATAGATAAAATGAAGCGTTATCAGACTTAATCTACACTGAACCTCCCCTACAAGCTATAAATTACCTCCCACTAGACTGCTATTAATCTACACATCGCCATCAGAGAACAAGGTTCATTAAAGACTGCAGGCGTTCAGTGAGGAGCATCTCAGTTGAGCACGGAACAAAAGAGAAGAACCATCAAGATCATTAGAGAGGCAGGGGAGCAGCTGATGGGCCTGCGTCAAGGGGGGAGAACTGCGGCGGATTATGCTCTCAGCTTCCGCACCCTTGCTGCCCAGTGTGGTTGGAACGATGAGCCCCTTAAGCTCCATTATAGAAAGGGGCTCAACCCCGATCTACAAGCGGAGTTGGCCTGCAGGGATGAGGGCATCACTCTGGATCAATTCATAGATCTCTCCATTCGTCTGGACAACTTAATGCGAACCCGTAAACCTCCCCGCAGCAGTCTCTCTACCTGGTCCACCTTCTCCAACCCGGAACCCACACCTGAGCCCATGCAGATCGGAGTTACACGCCTGACCGTCGAGGAGAGAGAGAGGAGATTACGGGAGAATCTATGCCTGTATTGCGGCCAACCAGGACATATCAGAGCCAACTGCCCCACCCGTCCACCCCGCAAGAGCTCTTCGGTGAGTAACCTTTCCATACCATCTAATCGTTTGGAAATTCCAGTTACCCTGAGTTCTGATAAAGTCACTGTTAAAACTACAGCCCTAATTGACTCAGGAGCGGAAATTTTATTGATGCTGCCTTTGCTAGTGCACATAACTTACCCCTGGTCTCTTGTACTCCACATGTGGCAGTGGCCGCCCTCGACGGGCGGCCGCTAGGCTCCGGACGGATCCTTCACACCACCCAGGACCTCTCTCTCCTCGTCGAACCCCAGCATCAAGAAACCATCCGCCTGTTTGTCATCTCCTCGCCGCAAACCCCACTCATACTCGGATTCCCCTGGCTTAATCTCCATAACCCCGCTGTTGCCTGGTCTCAACGCTCCATCACTCACTGGTCTGCCTTTTGCCACCAACACTGCCTCCTAGGTCAAACTTCCAGTCCTCCTGCTCCAGCCACCACGTCTGCCCACGCCGTGGAGGGCGTGCCGTCCGAATATCAAGATCTCCTACTGGCCTTCAGCAAGGCCAGGGCCTGCCAACTCCCTCCTCATCACCCTGGCGATTGCGCTATAGACCTCCTTCCGGGCTCCTGTCCTCCCAAGGGTCGTATATTTCCCCTCTCTCATCCTGAATCGGAAGCCATGAAGAACTACATCAGGGAGGAATTGGCTCAAGGCTTCATCCGACCCTCCACTTCTCCGGCGTCGGCAGGCTTCTTCTTCGTGAAGAGAAAGGACGGAGGGCTACGACCCTGTATCGACTACCGTGGACTGAATGACATCACCATCAAGTTCAGGTACCCTCTACCACTCGTACCTCCTGCCCTAGAACAGCTTCGCTCGGCCCGCTTCTTTACCAAACTGGACTTGCGTAGCGCCTATAACTTGATCAGGATAAGAGAGGGAGACGAATGGAAGACGGCCTTCTCCACCACCTCTGGCCACTACGAGTACCTGGTAATGCCCTTTGGGTTGTCCAATAGTCCTTCCTGTTTCCAGGCATTTGTTAACGAGGTGTTCCGGGATATGCTGAACCGCTGGGTCATCGTATACATTGACGACATCCTGATTTATTCTAACACCTTGGAGGAACACATCAGACAGGTCAGGGCAGTCCTCCAACGCCTCATCCAACATCAACTGTACGCCAAGGCCGAGAAATGTGAATTTCACCAAACCAAGATCTCCTTCCTGGGTTACATCATAAGTGCAGAGGGCGTGGCTATGGACGACAAGAAAGTTAATGCTGTGCTCAAATGGCCACGTCCGTCCACACTCAAAAAGCTTCAAAGATTTCTCGGATTTGCCAACTTCTACAGACGTTTCATTCGGCACTTCAGCTCAGTCGCAGCCCCCCTTACAGCCATGGTCCGGAAAGGTACTCACCGTCTCGCCTGGTCTCCTGCTGCCCAACTCGCCTTTGAGGAATTAAAACACCGGTTCTCTACTGCACCCATTCTCCATCATCCTGACCCAGAAAAGGAGTTCATTGTAGAAGTCGATGCTTCCAGCACAGGAATCGGAGCCATGCTCTCTCAACGCCACGGCAACCCTCCCAAAATGTACCCCTGTGCTTTCCTCTCTCACAAGCTCAGCCCGGCCGAACACAATTACGATGTGGGCAACCGAGAGCTCTTGGCCATCAAGACTGCCTTAGAGGAGTGGCGGCACTGGTTGGAGGGGTCTAAACACCCATTTACTGTTCTCACGGATCACCGAAACCTGGAGTATCTACGCACAACCAAACGCCTTAATCATCGCCAGGCCAGATGGGCTTTGTTTTTCACTCGATTCAACTTTCAAGTCACTTACAGACCTGGTTCTCAAAATATCAAAGCTGATGCCCTCTCCAGGATGGACGAACACAACTCTCAGCCACCATTTCCTGATCAGATCCTTCCGGCCTCCATCATCGTCACTCCCATCATCTGGGACTTAACCACTGAAATCGCTGAAGCCCATGATCATGAGCCTCCTCCTCCAGAGTGCCCCCCAAATCTCACGTATGTACCTCTCTCCATCCGCCAACATCTCCTCTCCCAAGTCCACTCCTTGCCCAGTTCAGGTCACCCAGGAATCACTGCCACCATCCATCTGCTCTCTAACCTCTATTGGTGGCCGTCTCTCCGTGCAGATACCATCCAGTTTATCAAGAACTGTCAGACATGCAATATCTCCAAAGTCCCTCACCATCTCCCTGCAGGCCTACTTCAGCCCGTACCCTCACCACAGCGCCCCTGGTCTCATATTGCTGTAGATTTCATCACAGATCTTCCCCCCTCACAAGGCAACACAAGCATCCTCACGGTTATCGACCGTTTCTCCAAAGGCTGTCGACTCATTCCCCTACCCAAACTCCCCTCTGCCATGGAAACCGCTGAGGCCCTATGCAACAATGTCTTCCATTTCTACGGCCTCCCTGATGACATCATCTCGGATAGGGGCCCTCAGTTCACTTCACGGGTTTGGTCCAATTTCTGCCACCTCTTGGGAATCAATGTCAGCCTCACCTCAGGTTACCACCCGCAATCTAATGGCCAGGTAGAGAGACTCAACCAGGAGTTGACCCGCTTCCCCCGCGTCGGTTACCTCCTCGCGCCATGAGTCGCTCGCGGGGGGGGGGGCTCTGTCACGAGCACGGTCTCTGTGGCTCCCTCCGAACGCCGTCAGCGGGAACAATCTCCCGACTTCTAATCTTCCTGGACTACATTCCCCACGACCCCGTACCTGGGCCGCGCTTCCGGTTCCGGGTCGCTCGCGTCGGCGGCCATTTTCTCCGGCTTAAAAGCGGCCGCCATTCCGCGATCTGATCGCGAAGTTTTGATTTGCTCCGGCTGTCATCACCAAGCGTTATTTCTGGATTATTGCTCTGCCTGTGTACGACTCGGGCTGTTTACCCTCGTGTGACGAACTCTGCCAGCCTTTTTGACCCCCGCTTGTCTTACGGATTATTCTTTGGATTGCTAGTGGCCCCGACCTCTTTGCCTGGACTCTGTTTATTCTCTGGATTTGTCTCTGTCACACTCGTTTGCCGTTGTCGACCCACGCCAGTTTAACCTTGATTTATTGTCTGTGAATAAACCGTTGCAAATGGATCAACCGACTTCTGACACCTCATTACAGAAAGGTCCTTTTAAATACATTTCTAAATAAATTTAAACATTCTAACAGACAAAGAAAATCTTAAGGGTTAAACTGTATTTAAAGTTTAAGTTTAAGCTTAAAATATGTTTAGAGTATATATATATATATATATATATATATATATACACACACACACACACACACACACACACACACACAGGTGCTGGTCATATAATTAGAATATCATCAAAAAGTTGATTTATTTCACCATTTCCATTTAAAAAGTGAAACTTGTATATTATATTCATTCATTACACACAGACTGATATATTTCCAATGTTTATTTCTTTTAATTTTGATGATTATTACTGACAACTAATGAAAGTCCCAAATTCAGTATCTCAGAAAATTAGAATATTACTTAAGACCAATACAACTGAAAAGTATTAACATGAAAAGTATGAGCATGTACAGTGCTCAATACTTAGTTGGAAGCATGAAGTTCTATAAAACTTCCTGGTATATGTTTGCTTTGACCTTGGACCTCAGAAAACACAGTGGACCAACACCAGCAGATGACAAACCATCACTGACTGTGGAAACTTTACACTGGACCTCAAGCAACGTGGATTCTGTGCCTCTCCTCTCTTCCTCCAGGCTCTGGGACCCTGATTTCCAAAGGAAATGCAAAATTTACTTTCATCAGAGAACATAACTTTGGACCACTCAGCAGCAGTCCAGTCCTTTTTGTCGTTAGCCCAGGCGAGATGCTTCTGACACTGTCTGTTGTTCAAGAGTGGCTTGAAACAAGGAATTCGACAGCTGAAATCCATGTCTTGCATACATCTGTGCGTAGTGCTTCTTGAAGCACTGACTCTGTGGGATGATTTTAGTCTCAAATTGATTAATACACACATGCACAATAATCCACGAACTTGATACATGTTGTAAATATGTTTTTACTATCCACAACCAAATGCCTTTCATTTTGTGCATGCAAAATTCAGATTAACATGAATGTGCAGCGATTTGTACAAATAGAGACATTTTTGTGAATACAAATGTTTTCTTTTGTATTAGTATATCATAATTGCGCATGCAATAAAGAGGCTGTGCATTTGTGGATCAGAGGATGTGCGTGCATTCGTTGACCTCTTTTCTGAGTCAATCTCATTCCATTCATTTGGATTTTGAGACTTTCTTTTCGCAGTTTTCAAACATTTTACAACCCAGGCACAAACAACTTCAATGAGTAAACCCGGCGTTAATTATTAACTTGTGCGCAACTACCCATGGATCTGACCAATTCACTAATGCGCGTTATTAAATTTAAACAAATGCTTTACAACTTGTGTCTACAAAATCTGGAATTCCATGAACGTGCAGCATTTTGTACAAATAGAGACCCTGATGTGAATACAAAAGTCTGGTTTTGTATTAATGTAGGTCAGAATTTGTGCATGCAACAAGAAAGGTGTGCATTTGTGGATCAGGTGACGCCTGTGCATTCATTGACTCGTTTCTGAGTCGATCCTATCTGATTCATGGATTTTGAGACTTCCGTTCCGCACGTTTGCCTTGCACGATCCACACACAAATAGCTTGAGATCCACAAACAGCTGTCTAAGAAAACCTGCTACCGCTAGATGGCAGTCGCAGAACAACCGAACTGAATCTTAATGGTCCGTGTATCATCTGATCATTCAGTTAGGCTATTCCACTTAATCTGGCAAACCAAAAATGGGCAAAACAGCTCGATATTTCGTTTTTTCTGTATGAACCAAAACATTACAGCTGATTTTTTTTAAATCCGTGTATCATTCGTTCTTTCTTTTCTGATTTAATATTGAAAGAAGGAACATGAGAAAACGGCTCCTTTTTCGATTTTTCATTTTTTCCATAAATTGAAAAATAGGAATTCCGCTTGATTTCTCTTTTTTTCGTTTAGGGGTGGAAAAACTAATAAACAGCTTGAATATTCGATTTCTACACATGGGCGGGAACGAAACAGCCCTTTCTGCTAATTGGTCATCCGAAGATCAAACTGTGCCGTCGTCTGTTCTTCCTCAATTTCGTGCAGAATAGTCCTCAGCTGCAACTGCATTTAATATTTTCCTCATCAACAAACCAGACCAACGAATCTCTCACTACACTCTACAGCAGGGGTGTCCAAACTACGGCCCGCGGGCCATCTGCGGCCCGTTTTCAGTCCTTTGGCGGCCAGCGAGGGATTCTTAAAAATGATACAAATCTGCAGAGATAGGAAAACCACATGCGTTTTTATTTGTGATGTAGCCTAACATTTACCTGGTAAAACGTTTTTGTAATGAATTTTGTTACTTCAGTTGGTTCCCAATAGTAAATCAGCACCCTTCAAGAAATGCATTTGGCAACTAGACAAGTGATGATACATTTATATTGTACAACAGACAAATTAAATGAAGCATAATAACTTTTTATATGTTTGGTTGACTGGGTTTTACTTTGATAATGAACAGTGCACTGGTACGTTGTGTGAGCGCGATCACTTGAATGTCTTTCCTCAGCAGCTGAAACTTCATACTCTGCCATTCGTAGTCATACAGATAAAAGCAGGACATTTTTTCGAAATTGAAAAATACATTTTTTATATTTGTACATTAAAATAATCATGCCTTTGCTTTGAAAAATAAAGAAAACAGAATGCGCTGCTTTAGTATCTTGCGAATATCTATGCCACCGACGCGTCTACTTTTAACAGTCTAAGATCATTTGATGTGAAATGCATTATATAAGTTACTTTTGAATAAATCATGTTTCATGATATAGTACGTGACTCCAGAAAAGATTAAATGTGTTTGCAGTAAACAGCAGCAGAGCAGAGGACTAAACTGAGGAAGAACCCGGTTTGATCTTCGGCTGACCAATCAGCAGAAAGGAGCATTTCGTTCCCGCCCACATGTAGAAATCGATTAGAGACAGAGCGCATTTAGGCCACGCCCACACTGGGGGGGAAAACAATCCAACGCTCTCCATTGACTTTGCATTGCGGGACAATCAGGGTATCTTCCGTCCATTCCATATCCATTTTCAAACGAAAAAACGGATCATTTTTTTTTATTTATCATTTCATCATAACATGAACAAAAATAAATAAGGATTTTAAAAATAAGGAAAATACACATTTTTCTTTATTTTGTTTTTCATTCTTACTTATTAAAACTAAATTAGCAAAAATAAAATAAAGAAAATTGTAAAAAACTACCTTTTCAACGAAGAAAAACTTTTCTCGTCAGCATTTACAATGGTCAACAGCAGGGGCAGCAAAGACACGGCAACAGATTAGAAGGTACACGACCTCCGTGAAGTTGGCCCCCCACCCAACACAAAACGTCGGCAAAATAGTCTCATTCGTTTGTGCTCCGTTTGTGCTGCAAATTTTTTGGTTTGTGCTGCTTCGGTTTTTTTAGATATTAAAAAAAGTATGTATAGGTCATTCAGCAGTCACGCAGCCCCCCACATGCTCCAAATTTATCCAAAATGGACTCATTCGTTTGTGCTTCGTTTGTGCCGGTGAAAGTTTCATTTGTGCTGTTTCTGTTATTAAAATATTACACATTGAATTCTGGGCGATGACGTCACCATGCTCAAAATTCATCCCAAATAGTCTCATTCGTTTGTGCTTCGTTTGTGCTGGTTTGTGCCGTTAAAAGTTTTGTTTGTGCTGCTTACTTGTTTAAATATATTAAAATAATATTTAATTAGCCTACTAGTTTCTAAGGTCACGCAGCCCCAAACACACTCCAGATTCACCCCGGTTATCTCGTTCGCTTGTGCTGGTGAAAAGTTTGTTTGTGCTGTTTCTGTTATTAAAATAATAGATATTGTTTTTTTTGCTGATGACGTCCCCCCATGCATGCTCCAAATCTACCCCAAATAATCTTGTTTGTTTGTGCCGAAAATTTCGATTATGTTTCTGTTATTAAAATACACTGAATTATGAATGAATGACATCATGTTATAAAAATATTCATTTCCATTACTACCATTTGTGTACCCACAGTTTTACAACAAATAGTGCAAACAACGATTTGTGATTTGTGCCGTTAAAAATTTTGTTTGTGCGGCCTTAGCTTTTTAATTCATAATTGCCAATTTTTAATTGTGGTTTAATAAGTGGCAATTTTTAATTGCCACTTATTTCTTAATTCATTTTTCTATATAAATATTTTTTGTGTCTATTTATATTTATATTTACATATGCATATTTTCTATTCTCTATTACCTTTATTTATTTATTTTATTTTATTTTATTTTATTTTATTTTATTTTATTTTATTTTATTGTCTGTGTTGTTGTCTATGTACCCTGGAAGCTAATGTCACAAAAACAAATTCCTTGTATGCACAAGCTTGGCAATAAAGCTCTTTCTGATTCTGATTCTGATTCTGATTAAAGCAGTAGCATAGCCAGGAATCACAATGTGAGTGGTCCCAGAGAAAATTGGGTGGGCCGAGCCAAAAATGCATCTGTTATCAAAATTGACCAACGCAACTTCACCTGCTTACACACCACAATTTATTCAGAGCATAAGCCTGTATGTCATTATAAGCAGAACATAACAAGAACAGCATATGAGCAAGGCGGCACCGCACATCTGAAAGAACACAACACGACTTTACAGATTATAATGAAAGTTTTTTTTTATTAATATGTTAATGTGTTTCGATAAGTAATAATTGAAAGCATTCTATTTATATATTTATTATTTTTATGAAGGATGTATGCGCTGATTTTCTGTTCGTTTTGTGAAGCATGGCTACATGACAGCAGAAAGCCTCATGTTTGTTTTCTTTATTTTATAAAACCAGTTTGTAACGTTTTGTTGATATTATTACAAATAAAACGTAGACCCTTTATATTTCCGAATGATGTGTTAAAAATGATGGATAATTATAGATTGTTTCCACTGAAAAAAATGATAGCGCTGGCGCCTTCATGTCCCGCAAAACGGCTTCAGCATCCCCTTTCCGCAAAACGATTGGATGTGCGCCTAACAGCGCACATTTATCTAGGTTTAACGTTTAAACTAACATTGCTTTATTGCCCTGTTTTATATCTATAGATTTTAGTGTTTTATACTTGCCTATTTTATTTGAGGTAAGTCGTGATGATTTAAGAAGGTATAAATTGATCAAACAGACTATGAGCAGCCTTCTTCTGGCCACTGTTCGATCCTTGAAAAAACGAAAACTTATATTTACCGAACAACAACAACAAATAAATGCTCCAAACGTTTTTCAAATTTAACTTAAAAATAGGGGTTAAAATAGTCTCGTTTGTTTGTGCTTTTGCTTTTCAAGATGTGGGAGAATGTATAACGAAGTCAATAAGATTGTGCAGTTTGTGAGTTGCGTTCAGTCAGTCATGCAAACTGAGGCAGCGTTGTTTGCACTATTTGTTGTACACAAATGGTAGTAATGGAAATGAATATTTTTATAACATGATGTCATTCATTCATAATTCAGTGTATTTTATTAACAGAAACAATCAAAATTTTCGGTACAAACAAACAAGATTATTTGGGGTAGATTTGGAGCATGCATGGGGGGACGTCATCAGCAAAAAACAATATCTATTATTTTAATAACAGAAACAGCACAAACAAACTTTTCACCGGCACAATCCAGCACAAGCGAACGAGATAACCAGGGTGAATCTGGAGCGTGTTTGGGGCTGCGTGACCTCAGAAACTAGTAGGCTAATTAAATATTATTTTAAAATATTTAAACAAGTAAGCAGCACAAACGAAACTTTTAACGGCACAAACCAGCAATTTGGAGCATGTGGGGGGCTGCGTGACCGCTGAATGACCTATACATACTTTTTTTTAATATCTAAAAAACCAAAGCAGCACAAACAAAACTTTTAACGGCACAAACCAGCACAAACTAAGCACAAACGAATGAGACTTATTTGGGATCAATTTGGAGCATGTGGGGGGCTGGTGACGTCATCGCCCAGAATTCAATTTGTAATATTTTAATAACAGAAACAGCACAAACGAAACTTTCACCTGCACAAACCAGCACAAACGAAGCACAAACGAACGAGTCCATTTTGGATAAATTTGGAGCATGTGGGGGGCTGAGTGACCGCTGAATGACCTATAGGGCCTACATACTTTTTTAATATCTAAAAAAAAGAAGCAGCACAAACAAAAAAATGCAGCACAAACCAGCACAAACGAAGCACAAACGAATGAGACTATTTTGCAGACGTTTTGTGTTGGGTGGGGGGCCAACTTCACGGAGGTCATGTACCTTTCTAATCTGTTGCCGTGTCTTTGCTGCCCCTGCTGTTGACCTTTGTAAATGCTGACGAGAAAAGTTTTTCTTCGTTGAAAAGGTAGTTTTTTACGATTTTCTTTATTTTATTTTTGCTAATTTAGTTTTAATAAGTAAGAATGAAAAACAAAATAAAGAAAAATATGTATTTTTAAAATCTAAAAGGAGGTCTAAAAGGAGCCATTTTCTCATGCTTCTTCTTTTAATATTAAATCAGAAAACGAAAGAACAAATGATACACGGACCAAAAAATAATAATAATAATAATAAAAAATAAATAAATAAATAAATAAATAAAGACTGACAGTTCGATTATTCTGCGACTGCCATCTAGCGGTAGCAGGTTTTCTTAGACAGCGGTTTGTGGATCTCAAGCTATTTGTGTGTGGATTGTGCAAGGCAAACGTGCGGAAGTCTCAAAATCCAAATGAATCAAATAGGATCGACTCAGAAACGAGTCAATGAATGCACACGCGTCACCTGATCCACAAATGCACTTTCTTGTTGCATGCACAAATTCTGACCTACATTAATACAAAACCAGACTTTTGTATTCACATCTCTATTTGTACAAAATGCTGCACGTTCATGGAATTCCAGATTTTGTAGACACAAGTTGTAAAGCATTTGTTTCAATTTAATAACGCCCCAGCCAACACATCCATGTGGGGCCCATAAGGGTTACAACTGGGCCGATATCTGGGGCCCACATGGGCTAACCAACTGGGAACCAGCTAATTTTGTCCTCAGTTTCCATGGTGGCCCTCCATGGGTTAGCCCAGATGGGCACCATATAGGCACCATGATGGGCACCATATAGGGCCCACTTGGGTAATCCCATGTAGGGCCCACATGAGACAGTTTACCTGGGTTTATGATGGGCCCTTGATAGGCACCATACAGGGCCCATTTGGGTAATCCCATGTGGGGCCCACATGAGACAGTTTACCTGGGTTTATGATGGGCCCTTGATAGGCACCATACAGGGCCCATTTGGGTAATCCCATGTGGGGCCCACATGAGACAGTTTACCTGGGTTTATGATGGGCCCGTGATAGGCACCATATAGGGCCCATTTGGGTAATCCCATGTGGGGCCCATAGGAGATTGCTTACATGGGTTAATGATGGGACCCAGCTCTATTCTATGTGGGTCTTAAATGGGTCACAAAAGGCATATATGTGGGCTAACTTTTTTTTTTAATTTGGGTTACCTTATTTTACAGTAAACCCCTAAATACAAAATATTACATTTAACACACTAAAGTACAGTAAAATGTGAAATGTATTGATTCAATAAAGAGGCCAGTAGTTCATACTTTCATTTATTTTTGAACTTTTTAAAACTCAAAACACAAACATTCTTTTAAACACAACTTTTAAATATAACAATGCAACAGTGCACCTCTTCAGTCTTCTGTCACTCTCCCAGTGGCCCTTTAAAAAGATAAATTAAATATTAGCAAAATATATTTAAAATTGCAAGCTGCATGTCAAGCAATGGTGTAGGCTACACCTACTACACAGATTATAGCATAGCTATGGTGTAGGTTTGAAAAAAGTAGTATAAATTGGGCTTAATTTGCAAAACATTCAATTAACAATTTGCATATATATATTTTTAATTCATACAGAAATAATTAGTTAATTATCAACGTATTTACAAAACATGACTATACCTACATAGAGGATTAATAATTGCTGTTAATTTTTGTCTGCTTTGTAGATTAAGTAATAAAACGATTTACAAGTTATCAGATGTTGAAGTAATTTTACGTTTACAAAACATGACTATACATTCACAAATTATTAAGTAACATGATGAAAATTTACAAATCTGTCATAAGTTACTTAAAAAAAATAGCATCATGAAATAAACAGATCCTTAATAGTTAATAGATACTAGTCAATGTATTATAAATCACTTATAAATCATTTAGATGTCAAAATTGCACTATTCTCTCAAACATTATAAATAAATGTAAAACTATTTTTGAATCCCTTAATATAAAATGGAAACTACTCGTCAGTTTTTAATGTTTTAAAAACCTTCCAGTTACTAGTTGTTTGTATGCATTTATATTCCACACAGAAATGGAAACCATAACATTTGAAAAACATTTAAAACTTATGAGTAGTTGCTGTCTTTTAAGGTAACTCGAGATTTGTAAATCATTACCATATTACTTTTTCATTTGTGAATGTATAGTCATGTTTTGCAAATGACTTCATCTAATAAATTCTAAATTATTTAGAACTTAATCTACAAAACATAGATAAAATAAAATATTAACAAATATCACTTATAATAACCTATGAATTCAGTAAATGTAAATCTATGAAACTATGTATGTAGTAAATGTAAATCTATGAATGCAGTAAAATGTTTTGTAAATGATTATCATCAATTCATCATTAACTTATTACTTGTAAATTATTTGTAAATTAACAAAATATACAATGATTACCATATCACATTAATCCCTTATGAATGTTTTGTAAATGATTAATTCATCATTAAGTAATCACCTATAAATGAGTTGCAACTGAACGTGATTATAAAGTGTTACCAATTAGGATATATTTCATTTTGCATCTCTTACCCATTTTGCTCTCCAGCACGTGCCCTCGCATTTCTGTAACCCCCCCTGTCTCTGGCGCCAATCAGCCACTTTGACACAGCCTTTTCTGCGTCTTTTCTGGTGATCTGGTTTGTGAGGGCATTTTTCTTCAAGCTCCCTGTTAAAAACATATACATAAAGATCATAATTAAGTATTTGCATCAAAGCAGCAGTTATCTGTTTTTCACTAAACAATGGTATCAAATAAAATATTTACATGTTTGTGTGTATATGTTAAATATAAACACAGATTTAACATATAAACACAGATTTAACATATACACACATACATACAAACACACAGTTGTTGCCAAAATTCCCAAGTGAAGCAAGGGAATGTTCTCATATTATTTACTTTTTTCTTCTAGAGAAAGTCTGATTTCTTATAGTTGCTTGAATAAAAAAATTTGAAAAAATAAAAAATAAGCTGCTAAGATCAATATTAGCCCCTTAATAAATTATTCGTTTTTAGAACAAACCTAACCCAACTTAACCTAATTTGACAGATTAAATGAATTAACCAAGTTAAGCATTTAAATTGCACTTAAAGCTGAGGATTAGCATCTTGCAAAACAACTGGTAAAATAATATGCATCATGGACAAAAGAAATGAGTTTGGACTTGGGGGAAAGAATTGTCTCAAGTGTCAAGAACTGCAGTGAGAAGCATTATCAAGAAGTTTAAAGAGACCAACACAGTGGAGAACAAGACAGGCAGAGGCAGGAAGCAAAATATTGCAAAAACTTTGGAAAGAAAAGTAGCAAGAGAGGTTTCTAAAGACCCAAGATCAACTGCCAAGACACTAGTGGATGATTTAGTCAAGTCCAGAATTTATGCATCAACGAGGACTAGAGCCCTGCACAGGAATCAACTGCAAGGTTCAAGACCAAGAAAGACTCCACTTCTGAAGAAGAGACACCTCCAAGTTAGAATGAAGTTTGCTGAGGACATCCTGGGGAAAAGTGATGCATACTGGAAACGTGTCCTTTGGTCAGCTGAGACACAACTAGAGCTTTTTGACCATTGAGATGTTGCCTATTTTAGGAGAAAGAAGGGAGGCATTCAATCCCAAAAACAGCATTCCTATAGTGAAACAGGGTGGTGGGAGTATAGTGCTGTGGGGATGTTACTGTGAATCTCAGGGTCAGGGTTGAAGGAAACATGAAAGAACATGAGGAAGAATGGGCTGTCATTCCTCAGGAGAGACGCATGAACCTTGTTGAGAACTACAGCAAATTACTCAAGGCATTTTGACCTTGATTACACATTACATTTAGTTCTATTTCTATTACAAACACTACAATCTTCCTGAATAAACTATTATGTTTAATATTTAACCGTTATGTGTTGTTCAGGATGTTTTCATCCACTTCGGGGTAATTATGAGTTTTAATTTGGCCACAAATTTCTGTTTCAGCAAATAAAAACGTTAAAACGTTTTTTTGCATAAATCTACTTAACCTCAGTTCTGATCAAAACTACCAAATGGTTAACAACATCCAGGATTTTTACACTTTAGTTGGCAAGTTAATAAACGATGTCACTGATTTGGGGAAAAAAAACACACACAAAATGACTTATTTTCATTATCAAAAAGTAATTATTGACTGGATTTTTTTTTTACCCTTTATGACAGTCTTGGACATGTCAACGATTAGTAACAACATAAGCTTTTATGCGTTATTATTTAGAGAGAAAAAAAATCCCCCTTATTTACTATCTGTTATTTACATAAAATTTGAAGTTTCTGACTTGTATATGGAGTATAACTGTATATTATACTGTGAGTGTGTTTGGGTGTGTGTGAGAAAGTGTAAGAGAGAGATGTTTGCGCACTTAATTTGTGTCTGAGAAAATCAAAATATGCCGCTTAGATCTCAGAACTACATTTAGTAAACAAGGAGAAAAAAAAAGTGTTTTTATGCAAGTAAGTGTGCAAAGGTCTTTCTCTTACACTCCCTCTCTCTCTCTCTCTCTCTCACACACACTATAATATACAGTTATACCCTGTATAACTCCATACACAAGCCAGAAATGTAATTTTTTTGTACAGGTCTATTTGAAGGGTTAATGGTGCTATATTTAGTGATCAACAGTAAAAATGTCATATTTTAGCTCTTCCCAACAGGCATGACCACCAACAATCAAGAATGCATGATTATTTGGCGTCATGGCTTTGCAATCAAAAAATGTTGCAATGGAAGTAAATGGGGCAAAAACAGCCACGAACAGTAAATAAGGGAGAGAAAAAAAAATGTAAATCTGGTGCTGCAAAAAACTAACAACGCATCAAAGCCAATGTTGCTACTAATCTTTGACATGTCCAAGACTCTGATAAAGGGTATAAAAAAAAAAAAAAAAAAAATCCACTTCACAATTATGTTTGATATTGAAAATAAGTAATTTCCCCTAATTCAGTGGCATCGTTTATGAACTTGTTAGAGTGTAAAAATCCTGGATTTTTATGAGGTTGATAAATAGATTTGCATAACAAAAGGGTAGTGAACAATGCACAAGGGATATAGGGATATAGAGATATATATATATATATATATATATATCCCTTGTGGATTAACAAGTTCATAAACGATGTCACTGATTTGGGGAAAATGACTTTTTCAATATCAAACATAATTGTGAAGTGGATTCTAGGCTGAAACATAAAGTGACACATTCAGCTGACCTTTCTTCACGATCCACTCGCTGCCTGCCCCATAAATTGGCTGTAAAAAACTGCGTCTCTGTGGTCAGCCTAGGCTTCGAGATGTGCCAAAAAAAAAACAATCGGTGCTACCAACCATTCCACAGAAAAACAAACAGTGTTCCAACCAATCACCGTCAGGGGGTTGGTGTTGTGGATTTTCGTGCTGGTGCACAAAATGTGAGGGAGGCAGAGCGAAAGTCCACAACACCAACCCCCCGACGGTGATTGGTTGGAACACTGTTTGTTTTTCTGTGGAATGGTTGGTAGCACCGATTGTTTTTTTGGCACATCTCGGACCCTAGGCTGACCACAGAGACGCAGTTTTTTATAGCCGATTTATGGGGCAGGCAGCGAGCGGATCGTGAAGAAAGGTCAGCTGAATGTGACACTTTATGTTTCAGCCTAGAATCGCTGATACAGCCTTTAATCTGGCAAAGATGAATACTTGTGGTAAACATACCATACATGACCTCAAAGAGTCTGAGCCCCCCGAACTCCCGCTTTCCATGGCGCCCGACAAAATTGTACTCCCTAGATAAGGAGTGATCCAAAAGGAAGGTCATCATTCTCCTTGTAGCTTCATCCACAGTGCTCCCTCCAATATCTGCCACCACGGCAACCTAATAAAAAACAAGATCATCATTACATATGGGAACACATATGATATATAATTGTCCTATAAAGCTGGAAACAGAAAAACTCCTTATATTCAGGTGTGCAGAATTATTATTGCTGGATGAAGGGTCTCAGAATGTCATATAATTCAATATATGGGGGTAAAAATGCCCTGTAAAAAATTTAGCTTTTAATGTCACAATCGTTAAGTAACATAACACTGTTGCTTTCCAGTATATCAGTGTAAACGCAAATAAATTTATTTTATACGATAGCTCACCAAACAAGAGAAAAAAAAAAACAAAAAACAGAAGGGTCTACATACTACTTCTTTGTGGATGGTGGGGTCTGCCAATTTCAGCTCCATTTCTTCAACATCTGACACAGTTTTTAGGGGGAAATGGATTTCCTGGGGTAGCACCGCAACAGTGTTTCCATCTCGCTGCGTAAGGAGTGACTGTATCATCTTTCCATGAACCCTCTGCGTCTCCTTAATTTCCTCCAGGAGGGATAGAAGGCGTGTAAACATGCCATCCCTAAATGCAGAATTGTTGGTTCCGTGCTGAAGTCTGTGGTCCGGTAAAACAGCTGGAGGTGTTGAAGGGGGACGGGGCTGGACAAATGGACGGATGTTGAGAGCCTGAGGAGCCTCTGGTTGGCAGATCTCTGGAACCGGGGGAAGTAAAGGAACAGTAGATGGGGGACGATCATGGCCAGCACCATCTGAGTCCTCATCTGAGCTTGACAGAATCACTGCCCTTGAAATACACAAAATGTAAAGTATAATTATATTGTTTTAGAAGTTTAATTTCAGGGCCGTATATATACACACGAATCGAACACGATTTTCAGCTCGATTTGGTGTAGCTTAATTGCCGCTCCAGCTGAACGCACGTGATGGAGATTTACTACTAATCAAAGTACCGGCTTCATTGACTAAACGCGCCTCACAATCGCATTTGATTTATCGCGCAGCCCCATATATATATATATATATATATATATATACACACACACACACACACACACACACACAGTATTTATACTGTGTAGTATAAACTAGTGTTTGTCATTGGAATACTACATCATCAATTTAGACAAACCACTTAAGATAAAAAGTTTAACTAAGCACTTCATCCTTTGGAACCATTTTAGCTGATGAAACAGAACAAAAGTCAATATTATGTCTAAAGGTTAACTTACTTAAATGTGACTACTTGTTTATTGGACTAAAATCAGTGTAACACTTGCAATTGTGAGAATATTCTGCAGTTAGCTCCCTTGTCATGGTATGCTTAACTCAGTGTTTCCTTTGAAAAAGGCATCTTTTTTAATCAGTTAATGGTTAATGTTCCAATATCAAACAGTTGTTGTCCGAAATTAAACCAAAATGTGCATCCCTACATGGTATGAAACATTTTAATGCATGACGTGAAAGCAAAGAACCACCCAATACAAATGTGACTGTCAGTCACACTGTAGAGCCCTGATCACAGTGTGTAAATAGGCTTAGTCTTACCTTTTTTTTCGCTTTCCTTTTCCCAGGTTTCCCCCAGAATCTGATTCTGTCTGCAAGTCAGAGGTCACTTCAGACTTACGAAGTTTTGATGTGGCATGTTCATAGTTTCCTGTAGGTTACAGAAATTACCAAAAATTTTAAGTACCACCTACTACTACTTAGGGCTGCACGTTTAATCACATGCTATAGTCATGCATCATCTTATCAGAAAAGCCAGTTATTTGATTAGCAGTAAATCTCTATCACCTGCTTTCAGATGAAACATACAAACACACACACACAAAAAATGATTACCTGCTTTTCCCAAGATGCGCACTTTAAACTGTGGCCAGTCAGAATTTGGAACAACTTCCTCCTTTACTGCCTTGGTGATATTTACTCGTCCTGGTGGCCAGTAACAAGCATCTTCCTCAGGTCCTGTAAACCACTTGCAGGGCACAACAGCTACACCTCCACCGTCCAAAAAATCCACAATTGCAAATGGCATCATGCTGGAAAAACGCAAAACAAGCAGGCTAGTGCAGTTGTGGCAATGCCACATAACCTGTCTTATATGGCAAGAGGACCATTTTTCTCCTCAATTCTTCAATCGGTACAGTATGCAAGTCTTTGGATAATTTTGAAACGAAGTGAATTCCAAGGCATGCAGAGTCAATTGGGTAGCTGAAAAAAGTGTCATATTTCTCAAAGATATTACACAGTACCTTTACAGAGTCACAAGAAAGCAAAATGTTTCTCACAATCAGAATTCTCCCCCCTACTGAGAAACAGTTATCGCCTTTACAGCAAGAAACAAATGTCTGTCCATCTATGTACTGCTGGTACTGCTGGCATGCTCTTAGTTCATTAGTCACTGGTCCAGATAGATGTGGCTGTTTAAGGTGAGAGGAAATGGATGTTTTCTTCCGTTTTGCCAAAGTCTGCTTTTCATGGATGCGCCTGACAATTTGCTGCACAGGATTTTGGGGTCTCCGTACAATTTTTTTAAGTTTACCTAAAAACGTCTCAAAGGGGAAGCAGGAAATGCTATCCAGAGGGCCAAAGTTCCGTGCATCTTGAGCAATGTGTATCAAAGAATGTACATTATATCCAACATATTCAGAACCATAAATCAAGCCGAAATCTTTCACAAAGAGTTTTAAAATATCTTCAGCAAAGTCACAGTTTTCAGTGCACAAATCTGGGCTTAGAAGAATTCTCATAGATACAGACAAAAGCATAAAATGATTATACATTACACTGGATATATTATTTAATAGGGCAAGAGGGCCAGTGTAAAGCAAAAACTGCCTCAGTTCAGTAGCTTTCCACATGCTAATTTCTAAGATAGACCTAGGTTTCCTTGCAAAATTACGAGGTAAGTACTGCCTGACCGAAGCTAGGTATGCTGAAATTACATTGAGAATTTGAAAAGATTGTCTGCATTTTAACGGTCCTTTTAACCAAAGAAAAATCAGCCTGCGCATCACTCCCAAACACACAAGGTGCATATAGTCAAGCACAAAACCTGAAACTAATGCCAGTCCTCCTAACTCAATGAGCGGCGAGACCCCTAACTGGTGATCTTCATAGACCATCTCTCTAAATTTTTCATCTGTCCTTTGCTCAGATGTCAACTCAGGAAAACACAATCTTCTGTTAAGATATACACCTTTTTGAGTGCAGCGCTCACATGCATAATAGCCATTGTGACCCTTCACACATTTGAGGAAAGCACGTGCTGGGGCATCACAAATAAATGCATCTGGAACAGTAACTCTGAAATGTACAGCATTATGGTGAATACCCTCATGTATAACAGCTTTAAAATCCTGAATAAATTCATTCAAATATTCTTGTAGATTAGATGGTTTGGTCACACCAGAGTACAATCCAATCATGAAGACATTCGAATTTGGGATCTCCTTTATCCTAGCCAAAATAGGCCACAAGCTCAGAGTGGTGCTGCGGAATAAGGGCAGACCATCGATATTAATTCTAAGCGTAAGTGAGTCTGTCAGATCTCTCAGATCAAAATCTAAGAATGCCAATTCTGCCACAACTGAATTCCTGATTCCAAAATGATAGTATGATCCCCCTGCTACATTTTTCACATTACACTTGCGTTCTGTGCACATCAAAGTTCTAGCATCCAGTGGCACATTTAGGCCTTTTTGTTTTAGAATTTTCAAAAGCGCAGACAATGCATTTTGGGATATATTGTATTCTGCAGCCCACTCTGCAAGTTCATCAGCGTCATCTAGTTGAATCTCAGAAGCATTCTCAATCTCATCCTCTGAATCTGAACAGTCCAAGTCAGTGTCAGTGTAATCATTTTCAAAATCATTGAAGCTTTTAAAATCCACAGCATCATAAAAAATGTCTGTGGCACATTCATTTTCTGTGTTCTGTAAAACATCCTCGACTGAATCCTCAAAAACATCCTCCAGTGGTTCACCATAGTCAAAATCCAGTGCTTGTTGGTTAATCTGCTCTGAAACAACACGGAAATGTTCAGCCACTTTTGCTGCTATTTTCCTTCTTTTTGTTCTTACACACTGCTCCATTACTTTCTATAAGAAAACAAAGAAGTATTACTTACAAACAGTTAATTCTCTATTTGAGGCAAAACATTAGTTTCGTTATAACTATTTTATATGGTTTCTAATTACATTACAAATTTTGATCTAATATGAGAAATATGGAAATATATTTAGTGTTTTATGCAATGCTACAATTATATATTGTATTAGTTATATATATATATAACGAATTTGTACTTCTTTTAGAAAGTGATGTTGACTACACATTAATACCCAAATTTTCGTATAATAGTGTACGTTATTCTATTAAACTATTATATTATTAAACTGCCAATCACTGTAATGGTCAAGCGGTTGGCTACAACTTCATCCATCAAAACTTGACTGGCTTTTGGCTGGCTTGTTTCATTAACAATCAATATTTCGCTGAAACCCGACCTTTTTGCATTCACAAAATTATGTATAGTTCACGGTAGTTGGTTGAATATTTTCATTAAAAAAAAATGGACGCAACGCTCAGCCACGCCTAGACGGCCCGCTTGCGGATTAAGGCCGCGTCGGCCATTTAAATTTGAATCGTTGCAGGTGTGCTCAAACTCATAAAACAAAAACATGTTTGAATTTTTAAGAAATGGCGCGACGCGGTGCAGTCCGATGTGCTTTACTTAAACTTAATCTTGAAATTGGCAAAAAATATACTTACAATAGTTTTTGTGCAACCGTTAATCTTGCATATCACGTTTAGTGGCGTGACCATTCTCTAGCTCGAACAATTTTTACAGTAATAGCCTGTATTTTGCCTAGTTCTGTGCTTAAAAGTAAACGAGAACAGGCAAGATTTAACAGTTTTCATTGAAAATACCGAAAACATATTTTTGGGCATTTGATGTGCATTGCAGGTACATAGGACGGACAATCTAAGCCTCAACTCGAACAATTTGTGATAATTCACAGTTTCTGAGTCATGTGTTATATGATAATACTTGTAGAATAATTTCTATCGTTTTTGGGAGACAAAAAACGGCGCTCGTCTAACTTAGCCTTGTCAACACATTATAACGAAACAACAAACTAAACTAATGCTTTTTTTAATATAGCATGTCGTGGAAACCAATTATTTTTAAGCTTTTATAATGTGCAAGTTACCTCTTACCTTAAATAGTTCCAGCTGTCAGCGATATCTTATCTCACACGGTGATGGACAAAAGTGGCGCGCAGCAGGTGGGGGATGGGTAATGCTGATTGAGATCTCGCGATGAAGTTAAGAGGGTGGGGTGGGGTCATTGCTAATGCCAATTGCTGCGTGAGTTCCTTGACCGCATTCTTTTTTCAAATTGTGGGTCCTTGATCTTTTTAAACAACAAAAAATTCATATTTAAATATTTTTTATAAATTAAAAAAAAAGTATATATGCGATTTGCCGGGAGGTGGGGGGGGGAGGATCCCCCCTCTCTGGTTTAAAAATCCCTAATGTTACCTCTGCAAAATTACTTTAATCCCGGTGGATAAAATTTATCGCTAACACCATAGTTGTTAATGCTTATTTTAAAATAGATTATTTAAAATGCCTAACAATTATATATTTAAAAATATATTTATGAGAAACACTGCTGAAGCAAACAGCAATAAAACCAGAAATGGATTGCAGCTCCCGCTCCAATGCCCGCTATGACAAGAGAGATGACAATGCAGCAATCCTCTTCCAGTGGGCTTCCGCGCACGTCTTTTCGAAATGTCACCAGCACCAACGGTCAATTTCAATGTTAAACATACAAAAACACAACTAGCAACTTTTGCGTCCGCAGTAAAAGTTGTAAAAAAAATATGTTCAAAGTTATACTATGCTTTATGACATTACACAAAAAAATGCAATAAAACAAAAATAAACATTTTACTCAAACAAAAAGCAAATAAATATAAACAGATAATTTGTGGCCTCTTATATATATATATATATATATATATATATATATATATATATATATATATATATATATATATATATATATATGCAGCCATGGAAAAAAATAAGAGGCCACAAATTATCTGTTATATATATATATATATATATATATATATATATATATATATATATATAGTACAATTTTAAGTAGGATGTTGTATTTGATTTTACACCTATTGAATTTAATCATCTTTGCACTTGTGTATTTAATAAAATATGCACATATCTCCCCATGTAGCTCATTACCCAAATGGGAACCACATGGGTGAGCCCAGGTTCTTAGCTGAGTTACCCAAGTGGGGCCCAGATAAGATGCCCATCTGGGTTCACCTGAGTTCACCCATGTGGGTCCTAGCTGAGTCACCCAATTGGGCCCCAGATAAGATGCCCACCTGGGTTCACCTGAGTTCACCCATGTGGGTCCTAGCTGAGTCACCCAATTGGGCCCCAGATAAGATGCCCACCTGGGTTCACCTGAGTTCACCCATGTGGGTCTTAGCTGAGTTACCCAGGTGGGCCCCACATAGGATGCCCACCTGGGTTCACCCATGTGGGTCCCAGCTGGGTCACCCAATTGGGCCCCAGATAAGATGCCCACATGGGTTCACCCATGTGGGTCTTAGCTGGGTTACCCAGCTGGGCCCCACATAGGATGCCCACCTGGGTTCACCCATGTGGGTCCCAGCTGGGTCACCCAAGTGGGCCCCAGATAAGATGCCCACCTTGGGTTCACCCATGTGGGTCTTAGCTGGGTCACCCAAGTGGGCCCCATATAAGATGCCCATTTAGAGCCCATGCCCACTCTGTACCCATGTAGCCCATCTGAAACCCATGTGGGCCCCACATTACTGTGTTTGCTGGGGCACATTAGTGAATTGGTCAGATCGATGGGTAGTTGCGCACACGCCGGGTTTATTCACTGATAGTTGTTTATGCGTGAGTTGTGAAATGTTTGAAAACCGCGAAAAGAAAGTCTCAGAATCCAAATGAATCGAATGAGATTGACTCAGAAAAGACGTCAAAGAATGCACGCACGTCGTCTGATCCACAAATACACAGCCTCTTTATTGCATGCGCAATTATGATATACTAATACAAAAGAAAACATTTGTATTCACAAAAATGTCTCTATTTGTACAAATCGCTGCACATTCATGTTAATCTGAATTTTGCATACACAAAACGAAAGGCATTTGGTTGTGGATAGTAAAAACATTTCTACAACATGTATCAAGTTTGTAGATTATTGTGCATGTGAATGTTAATCAATTTGAGACTAAAATCATCCCATATGACTCCAGCTGCAGTCCACTCTTTGTGAATCTCCCCCACATTTTTAAATGGGTTTTGTTTCACAATCCTCTCCAGGGTGCAGTTATCCCTATTGCTTGTACACCTTTTTTCTATCACATTTTTTCCTTCCCTTCACCTCTCTACTAATGTGCTTGGACACAGAGCTCTGTGAACAGCCAGCCTCTTTTGCAATGACCTTTTGTGTTTTGCCCTCCTTGTGCAAGGTGTCAGTGGTCATCTTTTGGACAACTGTCAAGTCAGCAGTCTTCCCCATGATTGTGTAGCCTACAGAACTAGACTGAGAGACCATTTAAAGGCCTTTGCAGGTGTTTTGAGTTGATTAGAGTGTGGCACCAGGTGTCTTCAATATTGAACCTTTTCACAATATTCACATTTTCTGAGATACTGAATTTGGGGTTTTCATTAGTTGTCAGTTATAATCATCAAAATTAAAATAAATAAACATTTGAAATATATCAGTCTGTGTGTAATGAATTAATATAATATACAGGTTTCACATGTATGAATGGAATTAGTGAAATAAATCAACTTTTTGATGATATTCTAATTATATGACCATCACTTGTGTGTGTGTATATATATATATATATATATATATACACTGCCGCTCAAAAGTTTGGGATTAATAAGACTTGTAATGTTTTTAAAGAAGTCTCTCATGCTCATCAAGGCTGCATTTATTTGATTAAAAAACAAAAACAAAACAATACAAACAAACAAACAAACAAACAAAAAAAAAAACAGTAATGTTGCAAAATGTTATTACAACGTAAAATAATGGTTTTTTTTTTAATATACTTTAAAATCTAATTTATTCCTGTGATGCAAAGCTGAATTTCCATCAGGTGTTACTCCAGTCTTAAATGGCACATGATCCTTCAGAAATCAATCTAATATGCTGATTTATTATCAGTGTTAAAAAGAACAGCATTTATTCAAAAAATCTTTTCTAACAATGTAAATCTGTGCTATCGCTTTTGACTAATTTAACACATCCCTTGGTAGATAAAAGTATTACTTTCTTTAAAAAAAAAAACAAAACAAAAACAAAACAAAAAACAAACAAACAAACAAAAAAAAGAACAAAAAAGTACTGACCCCAAACTTTTTTTTAAAGCAGCACAACGGTTTTCAATATTGATACTAAATCGGCATATTAGAATGATTTCTGAAGGATCATGTGACACTAAAGACTGGAGTAATGATGCTGAAAATTTTGTTTTGTATCACAGGAATAAATTACATTCTAAAATATTTTCAAATAGAAAACAGTTATTTTAAATTTAAATAATATTTTACAATATTACATTTTTTTTCTGTTTTTGTTCAAATGCAGCCTTGATAAGCATAAGAAATGTCTTTAAAAACCATTAAAAATCCCAAACTTTTGAGCCAGAAAAGAAAAAAAAAAAATGAAAATAACCTTTTATTGGATGTTTCATAAAATTACCCATAGGTGGTGATAAATGATTTTAGTGAGCTTATTCTCTGTGTAAATGTGTTGCGATATTTGCATCAGCTTTAAATACATCTGGTGATTATGTGGCTTACACCAAATGCTGGGAAACTGGGTGGTCATTATTGCAACCGAAACTGCACAGTTCCAGTAAATTAATGTCATTACGGCTTGATTATCTGATTTATACCAGCAAGTACAGCATAATTAGGGTTATAAATTTGAACTTTGGATTTACATTTAGGCATCAGTCAATCTACAGTTACAGCACTGCTGCTGACATGCTGTTTGATTTCTGCAACATCTAATTTTATTATGAGATAATTCGCCTACATGCACTCAAATCGAAACTATGGAGTCCAGCACATGGCATGCAGATAAAAAAAAAAAAGTTAATTGTGTGCAGTGATTCATTCTATTGTTTTACTAACTACAGAACGACAGAAATAAGGGAAACATTTTTTGTGCACGATTTAGTAAAACAAGGGAACAAATTATTAAGTGTGCACGATTTAGTAAAATAAGGGAAATATTTTGTGTGCACGATTTAGTAAAACAAGGGAACAAATTATTATTATTATTTTTTTTTTTTGCATACAATTTAGTAAAAGTGAGGAAACAAATTGTTATTTCATGTGCATGATTTAGTAAAATGAGGGAACAAATTATAGTTGTATTTGCACAATTTAACTATTTTAGTAGAATGAGGGAATACATTTTTTTGTGTGAAATTTAGTAAAACTAGGGAAATAATTACTTTGTGTGCATGATTTAGTAAAACAAGGGAATAAATTATTGTTTTGTTTGCATGATTTAGTAAAACGATGGAACTCATTTCTTGCACACAATACAGTAAATCGAGGAAATAAATGATTATTTTGCGCATGATTTAGTAAAAGGAGGGAACGAATTATAGTTTTGTTTGCACAATTAAGTAAAACGATGAAACAAAACATTTTTTTATGTGTTTTATATGTTAGTAAAACAAATGAACAAATTATTATTTTGCGCACAATTTAGCAGAACAACAGAACAAATTATTGTAAAATGTCGGGACAAAAACATTTTTGTGCACGCTTTAGTAAAACGACGGAACAAACTATTTTTGCGCACGATTTGATCAAATGAGGGAGCGAATCATTATTTTGCGCACAATTTAGTAAAGTGACACAATGAATTATTGTTTTGTGTGCACGATTTAGTAAAAGGACAATTTTTTTGCACGATATAGTAAAACCAGGAAACATTATTTTGCACATGATTTAGTAAAATGATGAACAGAATTTATTTATTTATTTATTTATTTATTTTTGCATGATTAACAAATAATTTGTTCACATGTTAGTAAGACAAGGGAACAAATTATTATTTTGTGCACAATTTAGTAAAATGACGGAAAAAAAAATGTTTGTGCACTATTTAGTAAAACAAGGTAGCAAATTATTATTTTGCACATTTTTGTGACGTTACTGTTTTGTGTGAATGATTTAGTAAAACCACAATAAATATTTTTTTGCACACACTATATAGTAAAACAAGGAAACGCCTTGGGATACAACTGTAACCCTTGTTCCCTGAGAAAGGAAATGAGACACTTTGGAGAAACCCCTCAGCATAGCGCATCTGAAGCATGAATGAAACTAATCCAATCCTGACCGGTGTTGCGTCATGACGTAACGTGACAGCATACTCAAACTACAAAGGCAAGTTACTCTTGGGCATGGACAGGTGTGGCAAAGAGATGCAGTGTCTCGTTCCCTTTCTCAGGGAACAAGGATTACAGTCGTAACCTGAGACATTCCCTTTTCGAAGGGAACTTGCACTGCATGGGAACAACACTTTGGAGAACGCATACCCACTATGCCACACCAAAACATGCCTGTCCTAGTGTGAAGCTGAACCAGGCACAACTTTGGATGAGAGCACTCGTGCACCCGGCGTCGAGGGAAGTTCCAGGCTATAAAACCTGATAAAGGTATGCAGGGTGGACCACCCAGCGGCATCGCAGATCTCCTGCAATGGGACTCCTGACAGGAGGGCCCTGGAGAATGCCAAGCCTCTAGTAGAGTGGGCCCCCAAGGCCACAGGTGAAGGCTTGGAAGCAGGAAGCCCCTTTTTGGGTGACCCAAAGCACACCAACAATTGTTCTGACCTCCTCCAATGAGAGGGCTTCTGAATGAAGATGTTCAGTGCTCTGAAAGGGCAGAGCAGATGAGGCCTCTTTTCTTCCGCCGACACATGAGGCGGAGAATGGAAAGCCTGAAGAACCACCGGCCATAACACATTAAATGGCACCTTGGACACATAGCCAGGCCTAGGGTGCAGAATGGCCTTAACCCCTCCAGGGGCAAACTCCAGGCAGGTCGGTGAGATAGCCAAGGCCTGAAGATCTCCCACTCTCCTGAGCGAAGTAATTGCTAGGAGAAAGGCCATTTTAAAGGTCAGGTTCTTCACCGTAGCCGACTCAAGAGGTTCAAAGGGGGCAAGTGCCAGCCCCTCAAGGACTATAGCCAAATCCCAGGTTGGGACTCTGCAACACAAAGGAAACCCGTGACCAGCTGGTGCCTCCCCAGAGGCCCAACAGCTAAAGGAGCGTGGAAAGCCGCAATGACAGCCACATGCTCCTTTAGTGTGAATGGAGTAAGGCCAGCAGAGAAGCGATCCTGGAGGAACTCCAGCACTGAAGCCACCGGGCAGTTAACTTGGTCCAACCCATGCTCTCTACACCACGTGGAAAACACATTCTACTTTAGGCTGTACAACCTCCTAGTGGAGGGAGCCCTGGAACTGGGCATGGTCTCGATCACTCAGCCGATAAGCCAGGCTCTAGGTACTGAGCCCCCTCAGGGGCCAGACCCACAGTTTCCACAGCTCTGGCCGAGGGTGAAATATTATGCCCCCTGCCTGAGACAGCAGGTCCCTCCTCAGAGGGATCTCCCATGGATGGCCTGCCGGGAGTGACATGATGTCTGAAAACCACAATTTATGTGCCAAGAGGAATGCTGGGCCTGCCACAGACCTCTGCCAAAGCGGCCGTCCATGACCGCACCCCAATCTGTAAGGGATGAGTCTGTCAAAATGACTTTTCGGTGACATGACCCTCCCAATACTGGGCCTGGGCAGAAACCAAGCTTTCCTCCATATGGACAGGGCACGAAGGCATTGGTGCGTGACCCTGATCATACGGAACAGGTTTCCCTCTTGAGGAAAACCCACTGGTCTTCAACCACCATTGTAGGGCTCTCATGTACAGAAGGCTGAAAGGTATTAAGTTGGACGCAGCTGCCATGAAACCCAGAAGTCTTTGGAACTGCTTTACAGTGATAGCGTGGCCTAGCCTTATTCTGGAAACCATCGTCAGGATGGACTCGATACGAGCAGGAGACAATTGTGCCCACATCATCGTTGAGTCCCATAACACTCCCAGGAACGTGGTTCTCTGGGTGGGCGACAACACGCTCTTTTTCGTGTTGAGTCTTAACCCCAAGCTCTGAATGTGGCCAAGGATTACATCTCGATGCCGAACTGCCATCTCTCGAGACTGGGCCAGTATAAGCCTGTCGTCGATATAATTCAGCAAACGGATGCCCTGAAGCCTCAGTGGTGCTAGAGCTGCCTCTGTTGCCAAGATCCCTGAGGAGGGGATCTAGAGGCAACACTCTCCTTTTGTACCTGCCGGTACGAGGGGCTTGATGACGGCTGAGGATGTCCACTCTGAGCAGCCTTTTTAGATTTAGAGTGGCGAGGGAGGTACGGCTTAAAAGCTCATCCAATTTGCTTGCGATCTGCACTTCCTGACTTTCTTGTGGCAGTTAATATTAAGTTTGGCCACAGCACAAGCCAGCACATCAACAAGCTCCTCCTGTACGTGTGAATGCAGTGGCGAGTTTTCAGGCAATTCACCCACATCGATGCTGAGCATGTCTAATTCCTCAGAATCATATAGCTGAAACACCACGTCCTCCTCCTCTCGTGCGGAAGAAACCGCAAGGCGGGCTTCTGCACAAAGAGTGAGAACATCGGAACTGTCAGACGAGGACTGAGAAAGTGCTGCAGCAGTCTCGAGCCCTCCCGACAGATCCATCTGTGAGCCCCACGATCTAAGCTGCCTCGTCAAACACAGCCAGGCGGGAGCGCAGCACTCTGATTGGCAGTGCTTCACAGTGCATGCAGGCAGCCCTCTCGAGAGCTGCCCGTGCATGCTGCACTCCCAAACAAAGAAACCAACTTCTGATGTGTGTCTCCCCCCATTAAAAACCTTGGGCAGGGATGCACACGCTGCTTAAACTGAGCACTCGCCATGATATAATAATAACGCTTGTGTCAACAACACCAACAGGACTCACAAAGTTGCACATATGGCTTGCTGAAGAGCAAAAAAGCTGACTCTATTCTGTGCCGGCGTCCCTTTGTAGTTTCTGAGTATGCCATCACGTTACTTCATGATGCAACGCCAATCACGATTGGATTAGTTTCATTTATGCTTCAGATGTGCTACGCTGAGGGGTTCCCCAAAGTGTCGTTCCGACGCAGTGCGAGTTCCCTTTGAAAGGGAACATTATTATTTTGTGAATGAATTAGTAAAACAATGGGATGAATTGTTGTTGGTTTTTTTGCACGATTTAGTAAAATGGTGAAACAAATTATTTTTTGTGCATGTGTTAGTAAAACAAGGGGAACAAATTATTGCTTTGTTTGCATGATTTTGTAAAATGTCGGAACAAATAACTTTTTGTCCCCGATTTAGTAAAACGACGGAACAAATTATTGTTTTGTGAGCACGATTTACTAAATCAAGGGAACAAATTATAATTTTGTTTGAATGATTTAGTAAAATGAGGAAATTAATTATTTTGTGTGCAATTTACTAAAATGAGGGAACGAATTACAATTTTGTGTGCATGATTTAGTAAAATGGGAAGAAAGTATTTGTTTGCACAAATTAGTAAAACGAGTGAACATTATTTAGTAAAAGGAGTGAATGAATTATTGTTTCTTTTGCACAATTTAGCAAAACGAGAGAACAAATTGTATGTGCATGATTCAGTATAAAGAGGGAATTAAATATTATAACATGCACACAATTTAATTTGTTTATTTATTTTTGCATGTCATAAAAAGTATGTTTTGTACTAAACTTTTCCTTGCTGAAAAATATAGCTGAAACCAGCCTATGCTGGTTGGCTGGTTTTAGTTGGTCATAGCTGATTTGACGACAGGCTGGGAGAGCAGCTAAAACCAGCTTTAGTTTTATTTTATTCTTTTAAGCAGCTGAAACTTTTTCATCAGGGGGCTTTCAAACTTACTTTGATATGCTTGACATTTGTGTTTTCACAGACTCGAGATGCTAACTTGGCTGGACATCTAGAGTATGCAGCGAGGAGCTCCAGAACTGCATTAATCCTGAACCACATCGCTGTTGGTGTTGGCATAATATTCATCCTGACAGTCACTCTTGTGGTGTGTCATGCATATGACTATATTTAATAAACAAATACTGCATTCTGCTTTAAATGTACCTACTGTAACTCGTCAAAGACCTTTATGAAATTATGAAACACACTGAAATTATGAAACTACAAGTGTCTATTCAATCTTTCAAATAACACATCAAAATAAAGCCTCAGAGTGTTCAGAGACTTAGAGTGTTCTGGTTTTAATTATTACACCCAAAAGCAAAATCTGTGTTTGTGAATAAAATAAAATTTTCCAAATTAATTATACAAAATGTAATGTACATATATTCATAATATTTTCATAGGTTAGTTACTTCATTTGGAAACATATGAGCCATTTTTCTATCATAAGCAGCCCAGTGTTATTTCGGGAAAAGATACAGCTCAGCATTTCATGGTTTAAAGGAATATGAAAGAATGTGCAGCACATTTGTAAATGATTAAATGAAAGTCTTATCTAATCCTAGTTTACTGTAGTACTTGATGAGAAACCACACTATTTGTTTTATCTGATACTACAGAATGAAATAAAGTTAATAAAATGAGGACCTTTAACCTTATAGTGTTTTTCTAATACAAACAGGATGTCAGAGGTGTATCTCCAGATGAACATTTCATTGTGCTCACACAACTTTCATTTGCTTTGCATTGCACTGTATCAACTGTCAAAGAATTTTACATTTTTACTTTTGTGCATGAATTTGAAAAATTTAAGTTGAAAACTTTGAAAACTTTCACATTATTTACTTCCACCTGCAGGATGATGCCAGGGTAGTGTGTGTGTGTGTGTGTGTGTGTGTGTGTGTGTGTGTGTGTGTGTGTGTGTGTGTGTGAGGTGGTATTGAATGCTGTGCACATTTAAAACTATGATTCACACTTTCACCTTTGATTTCTGTATTCGTAACAGTTCAGTTTGTACCTTGAATCTTTGCTGATTAACCCTCCATGCCTTACGTTCACTTCTCTTGCCCCTTTCACTTAAAGAACAACATTTACAGATAATGTACTCACCCCCTTGTCATGCAAAATGTTCAGTACTTTTTGAGGAAAAAGTATACAAATTGTCCATTTGTTTAGAAAATAAATGATCGTATATAAGACCCTTCTTCATGAGGGAACAAATTATAGTTGTATTTGCACAATTTAACTATTTTAGTAGAATGAGGGAATAAATTTTTTTGTGTGAAATTTAGTAAAACTAGGGAAATAATTACTTTGTGTGCATGATTTAGTAAAACAAGGGAATAAATTATTGTTTTGTTTGCATGATTTAGTAAAACGATGGGACTAATTTCTTGCACACAATACAGTAAATCGAGGAAACAAATGATTATTTTGCGCATGATTTAGTAAAAGGAGGGAACGAATTATAGTTTTGTTTGCACAATTAAGTAAAACGATGAAACAAAACATTTTTTATGTGTTTTATATGTTAGTAAAACAAATGAACAAATTATTATTTTGCGCACAATTTAGCAGAACAACAGAACAAATTATTGTAAAATGTCGGGACAAAAACATTTTTGTGCACGATTTAGTAAAACGACGGAACAAACTATTTTTGCGCACGATTTGGTCAAATGAGGGAGCGAATCATTATTTTGCGCACAATTTAGTAAAGCGACACAATGAATTATTGTTTTGTGTGCACGATTTAGTAAAAGGACAAATTTTTTGCACGATATAGTAAAACCAGGAATCATTATTTTGCACATGATTTAGTAAAATGATGAACAGAATTTTTTTATTTATTTATTTATTTATTTATTTATTTTTGCATGATTAACAAATAATTTGTTCACATGTTAGTAAGACAAGGGAACAAATTATTATTTTGTGCACAATTTAGTAAAATGACGGAAAAAAAATGTTTGTGCACTATTTAGTAAAACAAGGTAGCAAATTATTATTTTGCACATTTTTGTGACGTTACTGTTTTGTGTGAATGATTTAGTAAAACCACAATAAATATTTTTTTGCACACACTATATAGTAAAACAAGGAAACGCCTTGGGATACAACTGTAACCCTTGTTCCCTGAGAAAGGAAATGAGACACTTTGGAGAAACCCCTCAGCATAGCGCATCTGAAGCATGAATGAAACTAATCCAATCCTGACTGGTGTTGCGTCATGACGTAACGTGACAGCATACTCAAACTACAAAGGCAAGTTACTCTTGGGCATGGACAGGTGTGGCAAAGAGATGCAGTGTCTCGTTCCCTTTCTCAGGGAACAAGGATTACAGTCGTAACCTGAGACATTCCCTTTTCGAAGGGAACTTGCACTGCATGGGAACAACACTTTGGAGAACGCATACCCACTATGCCACACCAAAACATGCCTGTCCTAGTGTGAAGCTGAACCAGGCACAACTTTGGATGAGAGCACTCGTGCACCCGGCGTCGAGGGAAGTTCCAGGCTATAAAACCTGATAAAGGTATGCAGGGTGGACCACCCAGCGGCATCGCAGATCTCCTGCAATGGGACTCCTGACAGGAGGGCCCTGGAGAATGCCATGCCTCTAGTAGAGTGGGCCCCCAAGGCCACAGGTGAAGGCTTGGAAGCAGGAAGCCCCTTTTTGGGTGACCCAAAGCACACCAACTGTTCTGACCTCCTCCAATGAGAGGGCTTCTGAATGAAGATGTTCAGTGCTCTGAAAGGGCAGAGCAGATGAGGCCTCTTTTCTTCCGCCGACACATGAGGCGGAGAATGGAAAGCCTGAAGAACCACCGGCCATAACACATTAAATGGCACCTTGGACACATAGCCAGGCCTAGGGTGCAGAATGGCCTTAACCCCTCCAGGGGCAAACTCCAGGCAGGTCGGTGAGATAGCCAAGGCCTGAAGATCTCCCACTCTCCTGAGCGAAGTAATTGCTAGGAGAAAGGCCATTTTAAAGGTCAGGTTCTTCACCGTAGCCGACTCAAGAGGTTCAAAGGGGGCAAGTGCCAGCCCCTCAAGGACTATAGCCAGATCCCAGGTTGGGACTCTGCAACACAAAGGAAACCCGTGACCAGCTGGTGCCTCCCCAGAGGCCCAACAGCTAAAGGAGTGTGGAAAGCCGCAATGACAGCCACATGCTCCTTTAGTGTGAATGGAGTAAGGCCAGCAGAGAAGCGATCCTGGAGGAACTCCAGCACTGAAGCCACCGGGCAGTTAACTTGGTCCAACCCGTGCTCTCTACACCACGTGGAAAACACATTCTACTTTAGGCTGTACAACCTCCTAGTGGAGGGAGCCCTGGAACTGGGCATGGTCTCGATCACTCAGCCGATAAGCCAGGCTCTAGGTACTGAGCCCCCTCAGAGGCCAGACCCACAGTTTCCACAGCTCTGGCCGAGGGTGAAATATTATGCCCCCTGCCTGAGACAGCAGGTCCCCCCTCAGAGGGATCTCCCATGGATGGCCTGCCGGGAGTGACATGATGTCTGAAAACCACAATTTATGTGCCAAGAGGAATGCTGGACCTGCCACAGACCTCTGCCAAGGTGGCCGTCCATGACCGCACCCCAATCTGTAAGGGATGAGTCTGTCGAAATGACTTTTCGGTGACATGACCCTCCCAATACTGGGCCTGGGCAGAAACCAAGCTTTCCTCCATATGGACAGGGCACGAAGGCATTGGTGCGTGACCCTGATCATACGGAACAGGTTTCCCTCTTGAGGAAAACCCAATGGTCTTCAACCACCATTGTAGGGCTCTCATGTACAGAAGGCTGAAAGGTATTAAGTTGGACGCAGCTGCCATGAAACCCAGAAGTCTTTGGAACTGCTTTACAGTGATAGCGTGGCCTAGCCTTATTCTGGAAACCATCGTCAGGATGGACTCGATACGAGCAGGAGACAATTGTGCCCACATCATCGTTGAGTCCCATAACACTCCCAGGAACGTGGTTCTCTGGGTGGGCGACAACACGCTCTTTTTCGTGTTGAGTCTTAACCCCAAGCTCTGAATGTGGCCAAGGATTACATCTCGATGCCGAACTGCCATCTCTCGAGACTGGGCCAGTATAAGCCTGTCGTCGATATAATTCAGCAAACGGATGCCCTGAAGCCTCAGTGGTGCTAGAGCTGCCTCTGTTGCCAAGATCCCTGAGGAGGGGATCTAGAGGCAACACTCTCCTTTTGTACCTGCCGGTACGAGGGGCTTGATGACGGCTGAGGATGTCCACTCTGAGCAGCCTTTTTAGATTTAGAGTGGCGAGGGAGGTACGGCTTAAAAGCTCATCCAATTTGCTTGCGATCTGCACTTCCTGACTTTCTTGTGGCAGTTAATATTAAGTTTGGCCACAGCACAAGCCAGCACATCAACAAGCTCCTCCTGTACGTGTGAATGCAGTGGCGAGTTTTCAGGCAATTCACCCACATCGATGCTGAGCATGTCTAATTCCTCAGAATCATATAGCTGAAACACCACGTCCTCCTCCTCTCGTGCGGAAGAAACCGCAAGGCGGGCTTCTGCACAAAGAGTGAGAACATCGGAACTGTCAGACGAGGACTGAGAAAGTGCTGCAGCAGTCTCGAGCCCTCCCGACAGATCCATCTGTGAGCCCCACGATCTAAGCTGCCTCGTCAAACACAGCCAGGCGGGAGCGCAGCACTCTGATTGGCAGTGCTTCACAGTGCATGCAGGCAGCCCTCTCGAGAGCTGCCCGTGCATGCTGCACTCCCAAACAAAGAAACCAACTTCTGATGTGTGTCTCCCCCCATTAAAAACCTTGGGCAGGGATGCACACGCTGCTTAAACTGAGCACTCGCCATGATATAATAATAACGCTTGTGTCAACAACACCAACAGGACTCACAAAGTTGCACAGATGGCTTGCTGAAGAGCAAAAAAGCTGACTCTATTCTGTGCCGGCGTCCCTTTGTAGTTTCTGAGTATGCCGTCACGTTACTTCATGATGCAACGCCAATCACGATTGGATTAGTTTCATTTATGCTTCAGATGTGCTACGCTGAGGGGTTCCCCAAAGTGTCGTTCCGACGCAGTGCGAGTTCCCTTTGAAAGGGAACATTATTATTTTGTGAATGAATTAGTAAAACAATGGGATGAATTGTTGTTGGTTTTTTTGCACGATTTAGTAAAATGGTGAAACAAATTATTTTTTGTGCATGTGTTAGTAAAACAAGGGGAACAAATTATTGCTTTGTTTGCATGATTTTGTAAAATGTCGGAACAAATAACTTTTTGTCCCCGATTTAGTAAAACGACGGAACAAATTATTGTTTTGTGAGCACGATTTACTAAATCAAGGGAACAAATTATAATTTTGTTTGAATGATTTAGTAAAATGAGGAAATTAATTATTTTGTGTGCAATTTACTAAAATGAGGGAACGAATTACAATTTTGTGTGCATGATTTAGTAAAATGGGAAGAAAGTATTTGTTTGCACAAATTAGTAAAACGAGTGAACATTATTTAGTAAAAGGAGTGAATGAATTATTGTTTCTTTTGCACAATTTAGCAAAACGAGAGAACAAATTGTATGTGCATGATTCAGTATAAAGAGGGAATTAAATATTATAACATGCACACAATTTAATTTGTTTATTTATTTTTGCATGTCATAAAAAGTATGTTTTGTACTAAACTTTTCCTTGCTGAAAAATATAGCTGAAACCAGCCTATGCTGGTTGGCTGGTTTTAGTTGGTCATAGCTGATTTGACGACAGGCTGGGAGAGCAGCTAAAACCAGCTTTAGTTTTATTTTATTCTTTTAAGCAGCTGAAACTTTTTCATCAGGGGGCTTTCAAACTTACTTTGATATGCTTGACATTTGTGTTTTCACAGACTCGAGATGCTAACTTGGCTGGACATCTAGAGTATGCAGCGAGGAGCTCCAGAACTGCACTAATCCTGAACCACATCGCTGTTGGTGTTGGCATAATATTCATCCTGACAGTCACTCTTGTGGTGTGTCATGCATATGACTATATTTAATAAACAAATACTGCATTCTGCTTTAAATGTACCTACTGTAACTCGTCAAAGACCTTTATGAAATTATGAAACACACTGAAATTATGAAACTACAAGTGTCTATTCAATCTTTCAAATAACACATCAAAATAAAGCCTCAGAGTGTTCAGAGACTTAGAGTGTTCTGGTTTTAATTATTACACCCAAAAGCAAAATCTGTGTTTGTGAATAAAATAAAATTTTCCAAATTAATTATACAAAATGTAATGTACATATATTCATAATATTTTCATAGGTTAGTTACTTCATTTGGAAACATATGAGCCATTTTTCTATCATAAGCAGCCCAGTGTTATTTCGGGAAAAGATACAGCTCAGCATTTCATGGTTTAAAGGAATATGAAAGAATGTGCAGCACATTTGTAAATGATTAAATGAAAGTCTTATCTAATCCTAGTTTACTGTAGTACTTGATGAGAAACCACACTATTTGTTTTATCTGATACTACAGAATGAAATAAAGTTAATAAAATGAGGACCTTTAACCTTATAGTGTTTTTCTAATACAAACAGGATGTCAGAGGTGTATCTCCAGATGAACATTTCATTGTGCTCACACAACTTTCATTTGCTTTGCATTGCACTGTATCAACTGTCAAAGAATTTTACATTTTTACTTTTGTGCATGAATTTGAAAAATTTAAGTTGAAAACTTTGAAAACTTTCACATTATTTACTTCCACCTGCAGGATGATGCCAGGGTAGTGTGTGTGTGTGTGTGTGTGTGTGTGTGTGTGTGTGTGTGTGTGTGTGAGGTGGTATTGAATGCTGTGCACATTTAAAACTATGATTCACACTTTCACCTTTGATTTCTGTATTCGTAACAGTTCAGTTTGTACCTTGAATCTTTGCTGATTAACCCTCCATGCCTTACGTTCACTTCTCTTGCCCCTTTCACTTAAAGAACAACATTTACAGATAATGTACTCACCCCCTTGTCATGCAAAATGTTCAGTACTTTTTGAGGAAAAAGTATACAAATTGTCCATTTGTTTAGAAAATAAATGATCGTATATAAGACCCTTCTTCATGAGGGAACAAATTATAGTTGTATTTGCACAATTTAACTATTTTAGTAGAATGAGGGAATAAATTTTTTTGTGTGAAATTTAGTAAAACTAGGGAAATAATTACTTTGTGTGCATGATTTAGTAAAACAAGGGAATAAATTATTGTTTTGTTTGCATGATTTAGTAAAACGATGGGACTAATTTCTTGCACACAATACAGTAAATCGAGGAAACAAATGATTATTTTGCGCATGATTTAGTAAAAGGAGGGAACGAATTATAGTTTTGTTTGCACAATTAAGTAAAACGATGAAACAAAACATTTTTTATGTGTTTTATATGTTAGTAAAACAAATGAACAAATTATTATTTTGCGCACAATTTAGCAGAACAACAGAACAAATTATTGTAAAATGTCGGGACAAAAACATTTTTGTGCACGATTTAGTAAAACGACGGAACAAACTATTTTTGCGCACGATTTGGTCAAATGAGGGAGCGAATCATTATTTTGCGCACAATTTAGTAAAGCGACACAATGAATTATTGTTTTGTGTGCACGATTTAGTAAAAGGACAAATTTTTTGCACGATATAGTAAAACCAGGAATCATTATTTTGCACATGATTTAGTAAAATGATGAACAGAATTTTTTTATTTATTTATTTATTTATTTATTTTTGCATGATTAACAAATAATTTGTTCACATGTTAGTAAGACAAGGGAACAAATTATTATTTTGTGCACAATTTAGTAAAATGACGGAAAAAAAATGTTTGTGCACTATTTAGTAAAACAAGGTAGCAAATTATTATTTTGCACATTTTTGTGACGTTACTGTTTTGTGTGAATGATTTAGTAAAACCACAATAAATATTTTTTTGCACACACTATATAGTAAAACAAGGAAACGCCTTGGGATACAACTGTAACCCTTGTTCCCTGAGAAAGGAAATGAGACACTTTGGAGAAACCCCTCAGCATAGCGCATCTGAAGCATGAATGAAACTAATCCAATCCTGACCGGTGTTGCGTCATGACGTAACGTGACAGCATACTCAAACTACAAAGGCAAGTTACTCTTGGGCATGGACAGGTGTGGCAAAGAGATGCAGTGTCTCGTTCCCTTTCTCAGGGAACAAGGATTACAGTCGTAACCTGAGACATTCCCTTTTCGAAGGGAACTTGCACTGCATGGGAACAACACTTTGGAGAACGCATACCCACTATGCCACACCAAAACATGCCTGTCCTAGTGTGAAGCTGAACCAGGCACAACTTTGGATGAGAGCACTCGTGCACCCGGCGTCGAGGGAAGTTCCAGGCTATAAAACCTGATAAAGGTATGCAGGGTGGACCACCCAGCGGCATCGCAGATCTCCTGCAATGGGACTCCTGACAGGAGGGCCCTGGAGAATGCCATGCCTCTAGTAGAGTGGGCCCCCAAGGCCACAGGTGAAGGCTTGGAAGCAGGAAGCCCCTTTTTGGGTGACCCAAAGCACACCAACTGTTCTGACCTCCTCCAATGAGAGGGCTTCTGAATGAAGATGTTCAGTGCTCTGAAAGGGCAGAGCAGATGAGGCCTCTTTTCTTCCGCCGACACATGAGGCGGAGAATGGAAAGCCTGAAGAACCACCGGCCATAACACATTAAATGGCACCTTGGACACATAGCCAGGCCTAGGGTGCAGAATGGCCTTAACCCCTCCAGGGGCAAACTCCAGGCAGGTCGGTGAGATAGCCAAGGCCTGAAGATCTCCCACTCTCCTGAGCGAAGTAATTGCTAGGAGAAAGGCCATTTTAAAGGTCAGGTTCTTCACCGTAGCCGACTCAAGAGGTTCAAAGGGGGCAAGTGCCAGCCCCTCAAGGACTATAGCCAGATCCCAGGTTGGGACTCTGCAACACAAAGGAAACCCGTGACCAGCTGGTGCCTCCCCAGAGGCCCAACAGCTAAAGGAGCGTGGAAAGCCGCAATGACAGCCACATGCTCCTTTAGTGTGAATGGAGTAAGGCCAGCAGAGAAGCGATCCTGGAGGAACTCCAGCACTGAAGCCACCGGGCAGTTAACTTGGTCCAACCCGTGCTCTCTACACCACGTGGAAAACACATTCTACTTTAGGCTGTACAACCTCCTAGTGGAGGGAGCCCTGGAACTGGGCATGGTCTCGATCACTCAGCCGATAAGCCAGGCTCTAGGTACTGAGCCCCCTCAGAGGCCAGACCCACAGTTTCCACAGCTCTGGCCGAGGGTGAAATATTATGCCCCCTGCCTGAGACAGCAGGTCCCCCCTCAGAGGGATCTCCCATGGATGGCCTGCCGGGAGTGACATGATGTCTGAAAACCACAATTTATGTGCCAAGAGGAATGCTGGACCTGCCACAGACCTCTGCCAAGGCGGCCGTCCATGACCGCACCCCAATCTGTAAGGGATGAGTCTGTCGAAATGACTTTTCGGTGACATGACCCTCCCAATACTGGGCCTGGGCAGAAACCAAGCTTTCCTCCATATGGACAGGGCACGAAGGCATTGGTGCGTGACCCTGATCATACGGAACAGGTTTCCCTCTTGAGGAAAACCCAATGGTCTTCAACCACCATTGTAGGGCTCTCATGTACAGAAGGCTGAAAGGTATTAAGTTGGACGCAGCTGCCATGAAACCCAGAAGTCTTTGGAACTGCTTTACAGTGATAGCGTGGCCTAGCCTTATTCTGGAAACCATCGTCAGGATGGACTCGATACGAGCAGGAGACAATTGTGCCCACATCATCGTTGAGTCCCATAACACTCCCAGGAACGTGGTTCTCTGGGTGGGCGACAACACGCTCTTTTTCGTGTTGAGTCTTAACCCCAAGCTCTGAATGTGGCCAAGGATTACATCTCGATGCCGAACTGCCATCTCTCGAGACTGGGCCAGTATAAGCCTGTCGTCGATATAATTCAGCAAACGGATGCCCTGAAGCCTCAGTGGTGCTAGAGCTGCCTCTGTTGCCAAGATCCCTGAGGAGGGGATCTAGAGGCAACACTCTCCTTTTGTACCTGCCGGTACGAGGGGCTTGATGACGGCTGAGGATGTCCACTCTGAGCAGCCTTTTTAGATTTAGAGTGGCGAGGGAGGTACGGCTTAAAAGCTCATCCAATTTGCTTGCGATCTGCACTTCCTGACTTTCTTGTGGCAGTTAATATTAAGTTTGGCCACAGCACAAGCCAGCACATCAACAAGCTCCTCCTGTACGTGTGAATGCAGTGGCGAGTTTTCAGGCAATTCACCCACATCGATGCTGAGCATGTCTAATTCCTCAGAATCATATAGCTGAAACACCACGTCCTCCTCCTCTCGTGCGGAAGAAACCGCAAGGCGGGCTTCTGCACAAAGAGTGAGAACATCGGAACTGTCAGACGAGGACTGAGAAAGTGCTGCAGCAGTCTCGAGCCCTCCCGACAGATCCATCTGTGAGCCCCACGATCTAAGCTGCCTCGTCAAACACAGCCAGGCGGGAGCGCAGCACTCTGATTGGCAGTGCTTCACAGTGCATGCAGGCAGCCCTCTCGAGAGCTGCCCGTGCATGCTGCACTCCCAAACAAAGAAACCAACTTCTGATGTGTGTCTCCCCCCATTAAAAACCTTGGGCAGGGATGCACACGCTGCTTAAACTGAGCACTCGCCATGATATAATAATAATAACGCTTGTGTCAACAACACCAACAGGACTCACAAAGTTGCACAGATGGCTTGCTGAAGAGCAAAAAAGCTGACTCTATTCTGTGCCGGCGTCCCTTTGTAGTTTCTGAGTATGCCGTCACGTTACTTCATGATGCAACGCCAATCACGATTGGATTAGTTTCATTTATGCTTCAGATGTGCTACGCTGAGGGGTTCCCCAAAGTGTCGTTCCGACGCAGTGCGAGTTCCCTTTGAAAGGGAACATTATTATTTTGTGAATGAATTAGTAAAACAATGGGATGAATTGTTGTTGGTTTTTTTGCACGATTTAGTAAAATGGTGAAACAAATTATTTTTTGTGCATGTGTTAGTAAAACAAGGGGAACAAATTATTGCTTTGTTTGCATGATTTTGTAAAATGTCGGAACAAATAACTTTTTGTCCCCGATTTAGTAAAACGACGGAACAAATTATTGTTTTGTGAGCACGATTTACTAAATCAAGGGAACAAATTATAATTTTGTTTGAATGATTTAGTAAAATGAGGAAATTAATTATTTTGTGTGCAATTTACTAAAATGAGGGAACGAATTACAATTTTGTGTGCATGATTTAGTAAAATGGGAAGAAAGTATTTGTTTGCACAAATTAGTAAAACGAGTGAACATTATTTAGTAAAAGGAGTGAATGAATTATTGTTTCTTTTGCACAATTTAGCAAAACGAGAGAACAAATTGTATGTGCATGATTCAGTATAAAGAGGGAATTAAATATTATAACATGCACACAATTTAATTTGTTTATTTATTTTTGCATGTCATAAAAAGTATGTTTTGTACTAAACTTTTCCTTGCTGAAAAATATAGCTGAAACCAGCCTATGCTGGGTGGCTGGTTTTAGTTGGTCATAGCTGATTTGACGACAGGCTGGGAGAGCAGCTAAAACCAGCTTTAGTTTTATTTTATTCTTTTAAGCAGCTGAAACTTTTTCATCAGGGGGCTTTCAAACTTACTTTGATATGCTTGACATTTGTGTTTTCACAGACTCGAGATGCTAACTTGGCTGGACATCTACAGTATGCAGCGAGGAGCTCCAGAACTGCACTAATCCTGAACCACATCGCTGTTGGTGTTGGCATAATATTCATCCTGACAGTCACTCTTGTGGTGTGTCATGCATATGACTATATTTAATAAACAAATACTGCATTCTGCTTTAAATGTACCTACTGTAACTCGTCAAAGACCTTTATGAAATTATGAAACACACTGAAATTATGAAACTACAAGTGTCTATTCAATCTTTCAAATAACACATCAAAATAAAGCCTCAGAGTGTTCAGAGACTTAGAGTGTTCTGGTTTTAATTATTACACCCAAAAGCAAAATCTGTGTTTGTGAATAAAATAAAATTTTCCAAATTAATTATACAAAATGTAATGTACATATATTCATAATATTTTCATAGGTTAGTTACTTCATTTGGAAACATATGAGCCATTTTTCTATCATAAGCAGCCCAGTGTTATTTCGGGAAAAGATACAGCTCAGCATTTCATGGTTTAAAGGAATATGAAAGAATGTGCAGCACATTTGTAAATGATTAAATGATAGTCTTATCTAATCCTAGTTTACTGTAGTACTTGATGAGAAACCACACTATTTGTTTTATCTGATACTACAGAATGAAATAAAGTTAATAAAATGAGGACCTTTAACCTTATAGTGTTTTTCTAATACAAACAGGATGTCAGAGGTGTATCTCCAGATGAACATTTCATTGTGCTCACACAACTTTCATTTGCTTTGCATTGCACTGTATCAGCTGTCAAAGAATTTTACATTTTTACTTTTGTGCATGAATTTGAAAAATTTAAGTTGAAAACTTTGAAAACTTTCACATTATTTACTTCCACCTGCAGGATGATGCCAGGGTAGTGTGTGTGTGTGAGGTGGTATTGAATGCTGTGCACATTTAAAACTATGATTCACACTTTCACCTTTGATTTCTGTATTCGTAACAGTTCAGTTTGTACCTTGAATCTTTGCTGATTAACCCTCCATGCCTTACGTTCACTTCTCTTGCCCCTTTCACTTAAAGAACAACATTTACAGATAATGTACTCACCCCCTTGTCATGCAAAATGTTCAGTACTTTTTGAGGAAAAAGTATACAAATTGTCCATTTGTTTAGAAAATAAATGATCGTATATAAGACCCTTCTTCATGAGGGAACAAATTATAGTTGTATTTGCACAATTTAACTATTTTAGTAGAATGAGGGAATAAATTTTTTTGTGTGAAATTTAGTAAAACTAGGGAAATAATTACTTTGTGTGCATGATTTAGTAAAACAAGGGAATAAATTATTGTTTTGTTTGCATGATTTAGTAAAACGATGGGACTAATTTCTTGCACACAATACAGTAAATCGAGGAAACAAATGATTATTTTGCGCATGATTTAGTAAAAGGAGGGAACGAATTATAGTTTTGTTTGCACAATTAAGTAAAACGATGAAACAAAACATTTTTTATGTGTTTTATATGTTAGTAAAACAAATGAACAAATTATTATTTTGCGCACAATTTAGCAGAACAACAGAACAAATTATTGTAAAATGTCGGGACAAAAAAATTTTTGTGCACGATTTAGTAAAACGTTGGAACAAACTATTTTTGCGCACGATTTGGTCAAATGAGGGAGTGAATCATTATTTTGCGCACAATTTAGTAAAGCGACACAATGAATTATTGTTTTGTGTGCACGATTTAGTAAAAGGACAAATTTTTTGCACGATATAGTAAAACCAGGAATCATTATTTTGCACATGATTTAGTAAAATGATGAACAGAATTTTTTTATTTATTTATTTAGTTATTTTTGCATGATTAACAAATAATTTGTTAGTTCACTTTCAGAACAACATTTACAGATAATGTACTCACCCCCTTGTCATGCAAAATGTTCAGTACTTTTTGAGGAAAAAGTATACAAATTGTCCATTTGTTTAGAAAATAAATGATCGTATATAAGACCCTTCTTCATCGGCTAGGATCGTTTAGAGCAGTGGTTTTCAATCCTGGTCCTGGGGACCCACTGCTCTGCACATTTTGTGTGTCTCCTTTATCTAACACACCTGATTCAGATCATCAGCTCGTTAGGAGAGAGATCCATGAATTGAACTGAGTGTGTCAGAAAAGGGAGACATACAAAATGTGCAGAGCAGTGGGTGCCCAGGACCAGGATTGAAAACCACTGGTTTAGAGCCCATTGAAGCTGCATTGAAACAGCATGCTTATACGTGCTCATACCGCTAATCTTCATTCCGCGTTCACACATAGTAACATTCCAGCAATTTACTGGTAATGTTACAACTGCCCTTACTGGTAAATTGCCAGAACAAATTGACCGGTATTTTTGAAAAGGTCCTATTCACACATGATCTCGTAACAGCAATTTACCAGTAATTTACCAGTAAAGTCTGTATGTGTAAAAGGGGCTTTTGTCTCCATGTAGTTAATTAATAAATCACCTGTATCAGGCTATTTGGTGCTATTTCCAATATGCTGATAGCTTTAAAATTATCACAAATCGGCTGATAAATATCGGCCGCCAATACATTGGTGCATCCCTATGTCAGGATTTGAGACTCTTTTGTTGTGTTTTGATTTGGTTTAGTCCCTTTGTGTTTGGTTTGTTCCACTTCCTTTATGCCCTTATTTGGTTTTGTTCCTGTCCCTCCCCTCATTAAGTCATCATTAGTTTATCACTATTACCTGTCTGTGTCCCGTTAACCACCCTTCTTAAGTTGGATTCTGTTCAGTGTTTGGTTGTTCTGTTCTCGTCTTTGTGTGCGTGTCTCCTTGCCTGCCTCTGTTGGATTACTTTGTTGTGGCTTTGTTTATTAAAGACTTGTTTTGCACCCGATCTTTATCTTGCGCTCCTCGTTCATCCTCCCCACATGACACCTGACACCCTAGTATATAGCGTTTGGTTTTTATATTTGTTAATTCAATTTCATGAAAGCTACAGTTAAATACACATAGTGTAACTGAAAATGAAAGTTTGTTTTATTTGTATATTATGGGTATTTGTAACATGTAGCATATCTCGGTTCTTATTTTTTAATAACAAGAATTATAAAATGACAAAAATCTTCAGCCAATTTGGCCTAACAATCTGCCATTCTTTTTATTTTATTTTACAGTATTCTACTTTTATTTTATTTTATTTGTAGGGCTTTGGTTCTAAAAAAGGGAAATTAGTTTGGTTGTACTGCTCAGACAACTTGCAAAATAATAAGGCCAACATGACAAAGAATCGTGATAAAATCGTGAATTGTGATATTTCTGAAAAAAAAATTGTGATATGATATTTTTGCCATATCGTCCAGCCCTGGTCCTGACACGTGTTATCTAACTCCAATAGAGTTTAGAAAGTCCAATAAATGCTGATACCAGTGTATTTTTATCATTATCTACATAGATACTAAAATCACAAACATCTAAGACATTATCTGCAGCCAAGATAGAAAATCAGCAAATTATTTGATAAAGTCTGTGCGGTGCTCTGGTCGCTTGTATACAGTAGCTAGAACAAGCGTCACAAAGGATTTAACATTAACACTTATTACATTTGAAAATGTTACATAAAGTACCATTACTTAACATACATTCGCTATTACATAACAAATTATACCTGAAACCAGACCTCTGAGAAATACTGAAAGTATTACTATAAACTGTAGCAACACCTCCCCCTTTACCTTTTGGACGTGGCACAGAATACTCAGTAGGTGCATCTGAATCGATGGCCATCACCATCTTAGCCAAGTAGAAGTGAGCCATGTCCTCCGGGATACGATCACCAAACATATTCAGCAGTAGATGTCAGTAGATCTTCCAGCGACACAGCAAAACATGAGCAGATCCTGTAGAGCAGAAGAGGAGAGACACTCATGAATGAGAATGAACAGACAGCACTGAACATCCGACAAACAGCAGATCACTGATTCATGAGCACTGGGACAAACACACTACACAACTGAAGCATTCTTACTAAATCAACTCAACACATTTCACCTGTTTTGTGCTCATCTGCTTCTCCCATTTGCTCTTTTTACATTGACTATCCCTTTATATGCAGTGCTTCGCATTAAGCTTTGACATGTGCTTGTCCTTACCTGTCCAAGGCAAAAAATGCATTATTTTTTGGTAACACTTTATTTTGATAGTCCACTTTAGATATTCTACTAACAGTAATTAACTTTGCAACAAAACGTCAACTAGCAGTTAGTAGAGTGTTAGTAGACTGTCTGCTTAATATCTTCTAACACTTTCTTTGTCAATTTATTCAACTAACCCTAAACCTACCCTAAACTAACCCTAAAGTCTACTCTGAGAGTTAGTGGACATGTAGTTGCAAATAATGAGATTTAGTTGATATGTAGTTGACAAATAGTTGACATGTAGCTACAAAGTTACTTACATTTAGTAGAATGTCTAAAGTGGACTATCAAAATAAAGTGTAACCTATTTTTTTCTTTGGCGTTAATGTGAAATGATCGTATATAAGACCCTTCTTCATCGGCTAGGATCGTTTAGAGCAGTGATTTTCATTCCTGGTCCTGGGGACCCACTGCTCTGCACATTTTGTGTGTCTCCTTTATCTAACACACCTGAAGCATTCTGAAGCAATAGTCTCATCACTACTCACTACTTTAATCAGCATATTTGTGATATTTGCCTTAAATTGATTTCTAGGACACTTTTTAACTTCATGAAGGGCAATATTTTCCTAACCTTACTAAATGTATGTGTCATCATTTATATCACATTCTTATATTTTATCAATACATTCAGTTAGAATAATTAGACTCTGCATGGCTGTTACCATTTAAATTAAATCAGTATCAACAAACTTCATCTTTCCACTGCAAAGGAAAAACCGAACCTGCATCGAAAGTGCCGAGTAAAGCTGTATTTACTCAGACTGTTTAATGAAGATAAGAGGTTCCAAACATGCATGTAAACAGTAAAATTGCAAATGCATGAATAATTATTATTTGAAGATTAATGTTTTACGGTTTTTAACATATAAATCTGAAATGTTGGAAAAATGCAATAATATTTTAAATATGAAACCAAACCACCAGTAGGTGACGGTAAGTCACTGTCTTAAAGGAAAAGTTCACCCAAAAATGAAAATTTCCCCATGATTTACTTACCCTTAAGCCAAGTGTATATGACTTTTTCCTTCCAGATGTTAGTCAGAGTTGTTTTAAAATTTATCCTCGCTCTTCTAAGCTTTATAATGGTGGTGGATAGTGGCTGATATTTTGAAGCTCCAAAAAGCGCATATATTCGTTGTCAAAGTAACCCATACGCCTCCAGGGGGTTAACACGTCTTCTGAAGTGGATCTATGGGTTTTTATAACAAAAATATATTTTTTAAATTATCAACTCAAATCAATGACTTCCGGCAAAGGCCGTATGCGCGTTCGCGAGAGAGTGGAGTTTCTGGTCGGTGTAACGTTACTCTGGTTCAAACAAATAAGGCTGTGCAAAAAAACTCAAGCTCTTCTTCTCTTATAGTGAAATCTGCTGACATTTTTTTAACTTCTCATTTTCAACTTTTAATTCGTTAGCAGTATTTAGTATTGCTCTATCCTCGTTTGTTTAGAAGAAGGTGATATGATGTAGCCTAATGACTGTGGTCTAGAGATTTGCACTCCCGCGGGAGTACCGCGGGACCCAACACTACAGAGTGCGGCGCGGGACAAAACTTGATGGGCGAGTGCGGGTGCGGGTGGGTAGAGGCTCAGGATGCGGGAAAATAAAATGATTTGCGGGACTCCAGCAAAATAGAAATATCTAAACATTAAATATCTAAAAACAAATAAATTGTTCTTCATCTATTGCACAAAAGCAGCAAGAACAACTCATATAACCTTATCTACACTCGCTACTGTTCAACTGCCAACACTCTAGTTACTCCGTTGCACACTTCAGACCACTTCCTTATCACCTCTGACCTCACATTGGCTACAGGCACAACACACACTCCACCGCAAGTTACCTTTAGGCGTAATCTACGCACACTTTCTACCTCCTGTCTATCGTCTATGGTTTCATCCACATGTAAGGATCCATCCACTGGCCCAAAAGCAAAGTCCAGTGGCCTGGTTGAAGGTCTAATTCGTGTTCGGTCTTTCCTTAGCGCTTCTGTAAATTTACGTAATTTCTAAGAATTTAGTTGCAGTTTTAGTTTAGCTCCGCGTTTAATCTGACTCCAATTTTAAGTGATTATTAAGTTTAGCGAATATCTCTAATCATGAGGTGATCACAAATACTGATTGTTAATTTGGATATTTGATTATTCCGGACTGGCTATACTTTCAATTATCCGTTCCCTGGGGACTTAATGTCGCTTTTATGTCTTACGTGGCCAGCGTAGATCATACGATCACAATATCGGCAGTCTGATCATTAATCAGAGGTTGTAGTGGACTAATACCCTAATTGCTCGCCGCCTAATGCTTGCGTTAATCAAAGAGAATAGTTTACATAGCCTATCACATACACAACGTGTTAATATCAGGTGATAGGCAGAAATCAGGAGGTCTTAAAAAATGCGCCTAATGCTTCATTTGATCTAAGCCGGCTGTTTGCCCATCCTGCACATATCCTTGTGGTAACAAGAAGCCTCCTCACAGTCTACTAGTCATAATGATTTCAGCCAAGTCTGAAATAAATCAAATATAACAATTTATTTGACAGGTAAATATGTATTAAGCCAATTTACATAATAGGACAAAGAAAGATCAATTCAGAATTAAATTCATTTCCAATTCAAATAAATACATAACATCAATTGCTCAAAGATGAATCTGAGAGTAAGAAATGTTCACCTGCCAATATAGAAAGTACATAGCATGAGAGCTACGGGCGTCTTTGTTACTGACCGCCCCGAATGATTCTGTTCCCTTGCATTTATACTCAGACCAAAATAAACAAATCTTCCAATCTTCGATTGTAAAACCATAAAAAGACCTTTTGGGTAGGTTCTTGTGACCCCGTGTCACAGCTGACCAGAGATAAGAAAAACATTCCTGCAAAACCCTAGGGGGGAAACACGCCTCTCATCTGTGGAGCACAATTCTGCAAGAGTTCCCAATCTTTTTCATAATAGAAATGACTGCTGTAAACTTGAGACCAATTTACCAATCACACAGAGACCTTTAAAGTGATACCAAACATGAATGGGAAAAACAACATATTCACAAGATATTATACATGAAGTTCATAGATCTTCCTGGTGAAATTTAAGTGGAAAAACCTTTTGTTGGGGAAAGTGTGAAAAGTCAGGAAGGGGCTTGCAAATGAGCAAGGGTGGTGTTGTTTCTCCCATTGAAGATTGCATATCTAGATTAGAACATTTTATTGTTCTATTGCATACAATCTGTGTTTGTGGATTCAGTTTCTTGAGGAAATAATTCCACATCTTACACACACTTCCTCCACCCTCTCACTTCTCAGCACTAGACACTAACACTGCTACTGACACTCTTTGCTCCACTTTATCAGCCTGTCTAGACAACTTCTGTCCCCTCTTATCCAGACCAGCACGCACCACACCTGCTGCTCCCTGGCTGTCCGATGTTCTCCGTGAACATCGTTCTAGACTCAGGGCTGCAGAACGGAAGTGGCGCAAATCACACAACCCTATTGACCTTAGTGCGTATCAGTCACTCCTCTCTTCATTCTCTGCAAATGTCTCCACTGCTAAATCAACATACTACCACAACAAAATTAATAATTGTCCCGATTCTCGCACACTTTTTAAAACGTTCTCTTCTCTCCTTTGTCCTCCTCCTCCCCCTCCTACATCAACTCTTACAGCTGATGACTTTGCAACATTTTTCATTAATAAGACAAGAACAATTAGCGACCAATTTTCCACACCACGTACTGATGCAAATTTCACAACAACTACTCTCTCTCCACTTTCTCTCCACTCATGGAGACCGACGTCTCCAAACTTATTCTTTCCAATCACCCTACTACCTGTCCGCTTGATCCTATCCCCACTCACATTCTCCAAGCCATTTCTGCTTCCATTATACCAGCACTTACTCACGTCATCAACACCTCGCTCCACACTGGCACATTTCCTACAGCATTCAAGCAGGCTCGGGTCATACCACTGCTCAAGAAACCCGCTCTAAATCCAGCTCTTTTAGAAAACTACAGACCAGTATCCCTTCTCCCATTCATCGCTAAGACACTTGAACGAGTTGTATTCAACCAACTCTCTGTCTTTCTTGCACAGAACCATCTCCTGGACATAAACCAGTCTGGCTTCAAAAGTGGCCACTCAACTGAGACTGCCCTGCTCTCAGTCACTGAAGCCCTAAGATTGGCAAGAGCAGCATCCAAATCCTCAATACTCATTTTGCTGGATCTGTCTGCTGCTTTTGACACAGTCAACCACCAGATCCTCCTGTCCACCCTCATGAAGATGGGCGTCTCAGGAACCGCACTCCAATGGTTCAAGTCTTACCTCTCAGGTAGGTCCTTCAAGGTGGCTTGGAGAAGTGAAGTCTCTGAGTCACAACTTCTTACTACTGGAGTTCCTCAGGGCTCAGTGCTTGGACCACTGCTCTTCTCCATCTACGTGTCGTCGTTAGGTTCTGTCATTCGGAAGCATGCTTTTTCCTATCACTGCTATGCTGATGACACGCAACTCTACTTCTCCTTCCATCCAGATGACCCCACGGTTCCTGCTCGCATCGCAACTTGTCTGACCGACATCTCTGGCTGGATGAAAGAACACCATCTTCAGCTCAACCTTGCTAAGACCGAACTGATTGTGATCTCAGCCAACCCTGCACTTCATCACAACTTCTCTATACAGCTAAATTCATCAACCATAACTTCCTCTAGGACAGCTAGGAATCTTGGTGTTGTGATGGACGACCAGTTAACCTTCACAGACCATATTGCTGCTACAGCTCGATCCTGCAGATTTGCCTTGTACAACATTAGGAAGATCAGATCCTTCCTATCAGAGCAGGCTACACAACTTCTTGTCCAAGCTCTTGTCCTATCCAGACTGGACTATTGTAATGCACTCTTGGCGGGCCTTCCTGCATGCACTTCCAAGCCTTTGCAGATGGTTCAGAATGCAGCAGCAAGAGTGGTCTTTCATGAGCCGAAGAAAGCCCATGTCACACCTCTCCTCATCAGACTGCACTGGCTGCCAGTAGCTGCTCGCATCAAATTCAAGGTACTGGTGCTTGCCTACAAGACAACCACTGGCACTGCACCAGAATACCTAAACTGTCTAATCCAACCTTATGTCCCCTCCAGAAGCTTGCGTTCTGCAAATGAACGACGCCTTGTAGTGCCATCCCAAAGAGGCTCAAAATCACTTTCACGGACCTTTTTGTGGACTGTTCCCAGCTGGTGGAATGACCTACCCATCTCAATTCGATCAGCTGAGTCATTGGCCATCTTCAAAAAACGTCTGAAAACCCATCTCTTTCGCCAGCACTTGACCAATTGACACTAGCACTTTCCTACTCCTTTCAGTTTTTCTATATACTTATTTAAAAAAAAAAAAAAAACCTTGCAAGATTTATCATGTTTATCTAACTGAAACTCAGCTCATACATGCCTCACAAACGTGATAAATATTTAAATAAAAAGCTTTAAATTATTACTTAACGAAATAAAACAAATGGAGAAAAAAAAAATTCATTTTGTAATCCGTAAAGATGCATTTCTCTCTGGTGCATCCAAAGAGGAGATTGCGAGTCAGGGTCTTTGCGACACTCTTAACATACACTAGTTTATTAATGAATCACTCAAGTATCTTCTTACTGTTTCCCCCCACACATTCATTGTAATTACTTTAGCCGGTGCTTTGTGATAAGATGGGGTTGTGTTGCGTCTTTCAGCTGTGCAGTGTAGCCGCATTGCTTATACGCTGTTCTTATCGTTATGTATGTTTATGTAGGCTACATTCATGCGGGCGGGAGCGGGACAAAAATTAATGACGCGGGACCAGATTACATATATTTCTGCGGGAGCGGGCGGGGGACTGAAAAATCCGTATAGCGCAGGTCTACTGTGGTCTATCCAAGCTACTAACAATATAGTTTATAATTGGCAAAGTGAAAGTTCAAGACAATGCAAGAAAGGATGACAGCCAAAATTACAAATGATCTAAGTCTGTTAAAAGTATGGTAGAGGTAAAGTGATTATCTGGCAATATCTGTGAATAGTTTGGGTATATTCATATTAGACACAACATGAACTCCAGTGACATTTTATTCATTTTGAATTCAAGTGGCTCACAACACAAAACTGTCATGCACAAAGTGAGCATCCGACCACTGTACTGTCGCATGCCATTTTTATCCATTTGCCGCTTTTCCACTGGCCAGTGAGCGCTAGGGCTTACAGCGAACCAGACGGGTCCAATAGCCGCGGACCTTGAGCTCAGAGGTTGAAATCATGCCGCGTTACAAAATACAACGTTCAAACAGCGAAAGGGAGATGAATGACACTACAGGCGTCTGTTCACGAACAGGAAATAGAACTTACTTGTGGGATTTTTGATTTGTTAATGTCTCCTAGGCGAAAAGTTTGTTGTAACGCAAGCGTTACTGAACATGTACCGAGTAATATATTACTGAAAATTGAATAGTAATGCCTTACACTACAGTGTTACAGCAAAAAGTAATACGTTACTGTAATACATTACTTTTGTAACGCATTACTCTTAACACTGCTTATATGTCACATCCATACTGCTGGATTTGCCCTGAAGCCTTTCCAACAATGACTGTATGATTTTGAGATCCATCTTTTCACACCGAGGACAACAGAGGGACTCATATGCAACTATTATAGACGGTTCAAACGCTCACTGATGCGCCAGAGCCAACACAATGCATTAAGATCCAGGGGTGAAAACTTTTGAACAGAATGTGTAAATTTTTCTTATTTTGTCTAAATAGATTTTTTTCATTTAGTACTTCCCTTCAGAAGCTACACAAGATACTTACATGGCTGCCAGAAGACAAAATAAGTTACATTTACCCTGATCTTCAAATTCAAAAAGTGTTTCCCTCTAGAGCATCATTGTGAGTGTTTGAACCTTCTGTAATAGTTGCATATGCATATGAAAGGGTTCAAATAAACAAAAATGATGAAAAACCAAAGAATTTGTGGGACCTGAAGAATTTTTCTGAAGAATAGTGGCCAGTTTAACTGTTCAGGACAAAGAGGACTCATGAACGATTATCACTGAGAAAAAAAAAGAAAAAAAAAACACAGCTGTGGATCATTCAGGTAACAACACAGTGTTAAGAATCAAGTGTATGAACACTTTTGAACTTATTTTATAATATTAATTTAGTATGATCCCTCATTTTGGTCAAAAATTAACATTTTGCAGATTTTTAAGAGTGCAGGACTGATTTATTCTGATTATGTTTTCAAGTGACATGACTTTGGTCTATACTTCAATAGAATAATATTATAGATAAGATGAAGCGTTATCAGACTTAATCTACACTGAACCTCCCCTACAAGCTATAAATTACCTCCCACTGGACTGCTATTAATCTACACATCGCCATCAGAGAACAAGGTTCATTAAAGACTGCAGACGTTCAGTGAGGAGCATCTCAGTTGAGCACGGAACAAAAGAGAAGAACCATCAAGATAATTTCAGTACACTTAAGAGTGCAAGAAAATGTACAATCAAGGACAGACAATGGCAAGAACAAACCCTGCATTCACTGGCTCTCAAGATGAACAGCATAAATCAGAAACGTCCAGCAAGGATCCGCCATACCAATCCGATGCAAGATTACAGATTCCAAGAATCAATGTCAACACTTTTGGATATCCGAACCAGCGGCATGAAACTCCAGGCAGCCCACAGAGCCCACAGAGCCCTCAGAGCCCTCAGAGCCCACATACCCAACAGCCATTTCTAGGGATGTCTGCGTATCCCAAGACAGGGTCTGGAGATCAAACTGAGGTCACCATTACGCCCTCCTTTCAGCCCTCCTTTCAGCCCACCTTTCAGCCCACCTTTCAGCCAACTGCGAAATCCATTATAATGTCAGACTACTTGTGGTACTCCATCTTTACCATGCTGTGCTGTTGCTGTCCTCTGGGTATTGTCGCTTCCTACTACTCACGCAATGTAAGAATTCATCCTTTTCTTAATTTAAAAAATATTTGCATAATATGAATTGAATGAAATGAAATATGAAATGAATGCATTAATAATACAAACAATATAATACAATATAATACATACATATTTTTTTAAAAATAATTATAACGCACAGTAATTATATGTGTCCCTGGACCACAAAGGGTATATTTTTCAAAAATTTGATTTATACAACATCTGAAGCTTTCTCTAAGCTTTCCATTGATATATGGTTTCTTAGGATATGACAATATTTGTCCGATATACAATTATTTGAAAACCTGAAATCTGTGGATGCAATGCAAATTACTAATCAAAAACTGAGTTTTGATATATTGCTGATTGGAAATGTACAAAATATCTTCATGGAGCATAATCTTTACTTAACACCCTAATGATTTTTGGCATAAAAGAAAAATTGATAATTCTGACCCTGTTTAATTCTGTTTAAGTTTAAGCTTAAAATATGTTTAGAGTATATATGCACACACACACACACACACACACACACACACACACACACACACACAGGTGCTGGTCATATAATTAGAATATCATCAAAAAGTTGATTTATTTCACCATTTCCATTGAAAAAGTGAAACTTGTATATTATATTCATTCATTACACACAGACTGATATATTTCCAATGTTTATTTCTTTTAATTTTGATGATTATTACTGACAACTAATGAAAGTCCCAAATTCAGTATCTCAGAAAATTAGAATATTACTTAAGACCAATACAACTGAAAAGTATTAACATGAAAAGTATGAGCATGTACAGCGCTCAATACTTAGTTGGGGCTCCTTTTGCCTGAATTACTGCAGCAATGCAGTGTGGCATGGAGTCAATCAGTCTGTGGCACTGCTCAGGTGTTATGAGAGCCCAGGTTGCTCTGATAGTGGACTTCAGCTCTTCTGCATTGTTGGGTCTGGCATATCGCATCTTCCTCTTCACAATACCCCATGGATTTTCTGTGGGGTTAAGGTCAGGCGACTTGCTGGCCAATTAAGAACAGGGATACCATGGTCCTTAAACCAGGTACTGGTAGCTTTTCCTAAAAAGGAAGTTTAAAATTAAGAATTCCGCTTGATTTCTCGTTTTTTCGTTTAGGTGTGGAAAAACTAATAAACAGCTTGAATATTCGATTTCTACACATGGGCGGGAACGAAACGCCCCTTTCTGCTAATTGGTCAGCCGAAGATCAAAGCGTGCAGTCGTCTGTTCTTCCTCAGTTTCGTGCAGAATAGTCATCAGCTGCAACTGCATTTAATATTTTCCTCATCAACAAACCAGACCAACGAATCTCTCACTACACTCTACAGCAGGGGTGTCCAAACTGCGGCCCGTTTTCAGTCCTTTGGTCCCAGGTTGCTCTGATAGTGGACTTTAGCTCTTCTGCATTGTTGGGTCTGGCATATCGCATCTTCCTCTTCACAATACCCCATGGATTTTCTATGGGGTTAAGGTCAGGCGAGTTTGCTGGCCAATTAAGAACAGGGATACCATGGTCCTTAAACCAGGTACTGGTAGCTTTGGCACTGTGTGCAGGTGCCAAGTCCTGTTGGAAAATGAAATCTGCATCTCCATAAAGTTGGTCAGCAGCAGGAAGCATGAAGTTCTATAAAACGTCCTGGTATACGTTTGCTTTGACCTTGGACCTCACAGTGGACCAACACCAGCAGATGACAAACCATCACTGACTGTGGAAACTTTACACTGGACCTCAAGCAGCGTGGATTCTGTGCCTCTCCTCTCTTCCTCCAGACTCTGGGACCCTGATTTCCAAAGGAAATGCAAAATTTACTTTCATCAGAGAACATAACTTTGGACCACTCAGCAGCAGTCCAGTCCTTTTTGTCGTTAGCCCAGGCGAGACGCTTCTGACACTGTCTGTTGTTCAAGAGTGGCTTGAAACAAGGAATTCGACAGCTGAAATGTCTTGCATACGTCTTTGCGTAGTGGTTCTTGAAGCACTGACTCTATGGGATGATTTTAGTCTCAAATTGATTAATACACACATGCACAATAATCCACGAACTTGATACATGTTGTAAATATGTTTTTACTATCCACAACCAAATGCCTTTCATTTTGTGTATGCAAAATTCAGATTAACATGAATGTGCAGCGATTTGTACAAATAGAGACATTTTTGTGAATACAAATGTTTTCTTTTGTATTATAATTGCGCATGCAATAAAGAGGCTGTGCATTTGTGGATCAGAGGACGTGCGTGCATTCGTTGACCTTTTTTCTGAGTCAATCTCATTCCATTCATTTGGATTTTGAGACTTTCTTTTCGCGGTTTTCAAACATTTTACAACCCAGGCACAAACAACTTCAATGAGTAAACCCGGCGTTAATTATTAACTTGTGCGCAACTACCCATGGATCTGACCAATTCACTAATGTGCGTTATTAAATTGAAACAAATGCTTTACAACTTGTGTCTACAAAATCTGGAATTCCATGAACGTGCAGCATTTTGTACAAATAGAGACCCTGATGTGAATACAAAAGTCTGGTTTTGTATTAATGTAGGTCAGAATTTGTAGTTGCGCACACGCAAATAGGGTAGTTGCTAATAGGGTAGTTGCGCACACGCCGGGTTTATTCATTGATAGTTGTTTATGCGTGGGTTGTGAAATGTTTGAAAACCGCGAAAAGAAAGTCTCAAAAATCCAAATGAATCGAATGAGATTGACTCAGAAAAGACGTCAAAGAATGCACGCACGTCGTCTGATCCACAAATGCACAGCCTCTTTATTGCATGCACAATTATGATATACTAATACAAAAGAAAACATTTGTATTCACAAAAATGTCTCTATTTGTACAAATCGCTGCACATTCATGTTAATCTGAATTTTGCATACACAAAATGAAAGGCATTTGGTTGTGGATAGTAAAAACATATCTACAACATGTATCAAGTTTGTGGATTATTGTGCATGTGAATGTTAATCAATTTGAGACTAAAATCATCCCATATGACTCCAGCTGCAGTCCACTCTTTGTGAATCTCCCCCACATTTTTAAATGGGTTTTGTTTCACAATCCTCTCCAGGGTGCAGTTATCCCTATTGCTTGTACACCTTTTTTCTATCACATTTTTTCCTTCCCTTCACCTCTCTATTAATGTGCTTGGACACAGAGCTCTGTGAACAGCCAGCCTCTTTTGCAATGACCTTTTGTGTTTTGCCCTCCTTGTGCAAGGTGTCAGTGGTCATCTTTTGGACAACTGTCAAGTCAGCAGTCTTCCCCATGATTGTGTAGCCTAGACTGAGAGACCATTTTAAGGCCTTTGCAGGTGTTTTGAGTTGATTAGAGTGTGGCACCAGGTGTCTTCAATATTGAACCTTTTCACAATATTCAAATTTTCTGAGATACTGAATTTGGGGTTTTCATTAGTTGTCAGTTATAATCATCAAAATGAAAATAAATAAACATTTGAAATATATCAGTCTGTGTGTAATGAATTAATATAATATACAGGTTTCACATGTATGAATGGAATTAGTGAAATAAATCAACTTTTTGATGATATTCTAATTATATGACCATCACCTGTGTGTGTATATATATATATATATATATATATATATATATATATATATATATATATATATATATACACACTGCCGCTCAAAAGTTTGGGATAAATAAGACTTGTAATGTTTTTAAAGAAGTCTCTCATGCTCATCAAGGCTGCATTTATTTGATTAAAAAACAAAAACAAAAACAAAACAATACAAACAAACAACAACAACAACAAAAAACAGTAATGTTGCAAAATAAATAATGGTTTTTAGTTTAATATACTTTAAAATATAATTTATTCCTGTGATGCAAAGCTGAATTTCCATCAGGTGTTACTCCAGTCTTAAGTGGCACATGATCCTTCAGAAATCATTCTAATATGCTTATTTATTATCAGTGTTAAAAAGAACAGCATTTATTCAAAAGATAAATATTTTCTAACAATGTAAATCTGTGCTATCACTTTTGACTAATTTAACACATCCCTTGGTAGATAAAAGTATTAATTTATTAAAAAAAAAAAAAAAAAAAAAAAAACAAACAAACAAAAGAACAAAAAACTTTTTTTTAAAGCAGCACAACGGTTTTCAATATTGATAATAAATTGGCATATTAGAATGATTTCTGAAGGACCATGTGACACTGAAGACTGGAGTAATGATGCTGAAAATTTTGCTTTGTATCACAGGAATACATTACATTCTAAAATATTTTCAAATAGAAAACAGTTATTTTAAATTTAAATAATATTTTACAATATTACATTTTTTTTTTTCAGTTTTTGTTCAAATGCAGCCTTGATAAGCATAAGAAATGTCTTTAAAAACCATTAAAAATCTCATTGATCCCAAACTTTTGAGCCAGAAAAGAAAAAAAAAAAGAAAAGAAAATAACCTTTTATTGGATGTTTCATAAAATTACCCATAGGTGGTGATAAATGATTTTAGTGAGCTTATTCTCTGTGTAAATGTGTTGCAATATTTGCATCAGCTTTAAATACATCTGGTGATTATGTGGCTTACACCAAATGGTGGGAAACTGGGTGGTCATTATTGCAACCGAAACTGCACAGTTCCAGTAAATTAATGTCATTACGGCTTGATTATCTGATTTATACCAGCAAGTACAGCATAATTAGGGTTATAAATTTGAACTTTGGATTTACATTTAGGCATCAGTCAATCTACAGTTACAGCACTGCTGCTGACATGCTGTTTGATTTCTGCAACATCTAATTTTATTATGAGATAATTAGCCTACATGCACTCAAATCGAAACTATGGAGTCCAGCACATGGCATGCAGATAAAAAAAAAGTTAATTGTGCGCAGTGATTCATTCTATTGTTTTACTAACTACAGAACAACAGAAATAAGGGAAACATTTTTTGTGCACGATTTAGTAAAACAAGGGAACAAATTATTTAGTGTGCACGATTTAGTAAAATAAGGGAAATATTTTGTGTGCACGATTTAGTAAAACAAGGGAACAAATTATTTAGTGTGCACGATTTAGTAAAATAAGGGAAATATTTTGTGTGCACGATTTAGTAAAACAAGGGAACAAATTATTATTATTATTATTTTTTTTTTTTGCATACAATTTAGTAAAAGTGAGGAAACAAATTGTTATTTCATGTGCATGATTTAGTAAAATGAGGGAACAAATTATAGTTGTATTTGCACAATTTAACTATTTTAGTAGAATGAGGGAATACATTTTTTTTGTGTGAAATTTTGTAAAACTAGGGAAATAATTACTTTGTGTGCATGAATTAGTAAAACAAGGGCATAAATTATTGTTTTGTTTGCATGATTTAGTAAAACGATGGGACTAATTATTTCTTGCACACAATACAGTAAATTGAGGAAACAAATGATTATTTTGCGCATGATTTAGTAAAAGGAGGGAACAAATTATAGTTTTGTTTGCACAATTAAGTAAAACGATGAAACAAAACATTTTTTATGTGTTTTATATGTTAGTAAAACAAATGAACAAATTATTATTTTGCGCACAATTTAGCAGAACAACAGAACAAATTATTGTAAAATGTCGGGACAAAAACATTTTTGTGCACGATTTAGTAAAACGACGGAACAAACTATTTTTGCGCACGATTTGGTCAAATGAGGGAGCGAATCATTATTTTGCGCACAATTTAGTAAAGCGACACAATTAATTATTGTTTTGTGTGCACGATTTAGTAAAAGGACAATTTTTTTGCACGATATAGTAAAACCAGGAAACATTATTTTGTGCATGATTTAGTAAAATGATGAACAGAATTTTTTTTATTTATTTATTTATTTTTTGCATGATTAACAAATAATTTGTTCACATGTTAGTAAGACGAGGGAACAAATGATTATTTTGTGCACAATTTAGTAAAATGACGGAAAAAAAATATTTTTGTGCACTATTTAGTAAAACAAGGTAGCAAATTATTATTTTGCACATTTTTGTGACGTTACTGTTTTGTGTGAATGATTTAGTAAAACCACAATAAATATTTTTTGGTACACACTATATAGTAAAACAAGGAAACGCCTTGGGATACAACTGTAACCCTTGTTCCCTGAGAAAGGAAATTAGACACTTTGGAGAAACCCCTCAGCATAGCGCATCTGAAGCATGAATGAAACTAATCCAATCCTGACTGGTGTTGCGTCATGACGTAACGTGACAGCATACTCAAACTACAAAGGCAAGTTACTCTTGGGCATGGACAGGTGTGGCAAAGAGATGCAGTGTCTCGTTCCCTTTCTCAGGGAACAAGGGTTACAGTCGTAACCTGAGACGTTCCCTTCCGAAGGGAACTTGCACTGCATGGGAACAACACTTTGGGGAACGCATACCCACTATGCCACACCAAAACATGCCTGTCCTAGTGTGAAGCTGAACCAGGCACAAGTGCCAGCCCCTCAAGGACTATAGCCAGATCCCAGGTTGGGACTCTGCAACACAAAGGAAACCCGTGACCAGCTGGTGCCTCCCCAGAGGCCCAACAGCTAAAGGAGCGTGGAAAGCCGCAATGACAGCCACATGCTCCTTTAGTGTGAATGGAGTAAGGCCAGCAGAGAAGCGATCCTGGAGGAACTCCAGCACTGAAGCCACCGGGCAGTTAACTTGGTCCAACCCGTGCTCTCTACACCACGTGGAAAACACATTCTACTTTAGGCTGTACAACCTCCTAGTGGAGGGAGCCCTGGAACTGGGCATGGTCTCGATCACTCAGCCGATAAGCCAGGCTCTAGGTACTGAGCCCCCTCAGGGGCCAGACCCACAGTTTCCACAGCTCTGGCCGAGGGTGAAATATTATGCCCCCTGCCTGAGACAGCAGGTCCCTCCTCAGAGGGATCTCCCATGGATGGCCTGCCGGGAGTGACATGATGTCTGAAAACCACAATTTATGTGCCAAGAGGAATGCTGGGCCCGCCACAGACCTCTGCCAAGGCGGCCGTCCATGACCGCACCCCAATCTGTAAGGGATGAGTCTGTCGAAATGACTTTTCGGTGACCTGACCCTCCCAATACTGGGCCTGGGCAGAAACCAAGCTTTCCTCCATATGGACAGAGCACGAAGGCATTGGTGCGTGACCCTGATCATACGGAACAGGTTTCCCTCTTGAGGAAAACCCACTGGTCTTCAACCACCATTGTAGGGCTCTCATGTACAGAAGGCTGAAAGGTATTAAGTTGGATGCAGCTGCCATGAAACCCAGAAGTCTTTGGAACTGCTTTACAGTGATAGCGTGGCCTAGCCTTATTCTGGAAACCATCGTCAGGATGGACTCGATACGAGCAGGAGACAATTGTGCCCACATCATCGTTGAGTCCCATAACACTCCCAGGAACGTGGTTCTCTGGGTGGGCGACAACACGCTCTTTTTCGTGTTGAGTCTTAACCCCAAGCTCTGAATGTGGCCAAGCATTACATCTCGATGCCGAACTGCCATCTCTCGAGACTGGGCCAGTATAAGCCGTCGTCGATATAATTCAGCAAACGGATGCCCTGAAGCCTCAGTGGTGCTAGAGCTGCATCCATGCACTTGGTGAAAGTGCGAGGGGAGAGTGCTAGGCCAAATGGAAGAACCCGATGTTGGAATGCAGGTTCCCAACATTGATTTCCTGAATGCACCGAGGTGGACTGGACCTCAATTGCTCCACCCTAGGGGGGACAACCCTCAGAGGCCCTGCTTAAGCTAGGACCTTTTCCTCTGAAAACGTTCTCGCCTGAAGAACAATTCTCAGATCGACCTTCAGATCGGTGGGCTTTGGGCAGGAGCGCCGCCTCTGTTGCCAAGATCCCTGAGGAGGGGATCTAGAGGCAACACTCTCCTTTTGTACCTGCCGGTACGAGGGGCTTGATGACGGCTGAGGTTGTCCACTCTGAGCAGCCTTTTTAGATTTAGAGTGGCAAGGGAGGTACGGCTTAAAAGCTCATCCAATTTGCTTGCGATCTGCACTTCCTGACTTTCTTGTGGCAGTTAATATTAAGTTTGGCCACAGCACAAGCCAGCACATCAACAAGCTCCTCCTGTACGTGTGAATGCAGTGGCGAGTTTTCAGGCAATTCACCCACATCGATGCTGAGCATGTCTAATTCCTCAGAATCATTTAGCTGAAACACCACGTCCTCCTCCTCTCGTGCGGAAGAAACCGCAAGGCGGGCTTCTGCACAAGGAGTGAGAACATCGGAACTGTCAGACGAGGACTGAGAAAGTGCCGCAGCAGTCTCGAGCCCTCCCGACAGATCCATCTGTGAGCCCCACAATCTAAGCTGCCTCGTCAAACACAGCCAGGCGGGAGCGCAGCACTCTGATCGGCAGTGCTTCACAGTGCATGCAGGCAGCCCTCTCGAAAGCTGCCCGTGCATGCTGCACTCCCAAACAAAGAAACCAACTTCTGATGTGTGTCTCCCCCCATTAAAAACCTTGGGCAGGGATGCACACGCTGCTTAAACTGAGCACTCGCCATGATATAATAATAACGCTTGTGACAACAACACCAACAGGACTCACAAAGTTGCACAGATGGCTTGCTGAAGAGCAAAAAAGCTGACTCTATTCTGTGCCGGCGTCCCTTTGAAGTTTCTGAGTATGCCGTCACGTTACTTCATGATGCAACGCCAATCAGGATTGGATTAGTTTCATTTATGCTTCAGATGTGCTACGCTGAGGGGTTCCCCAAAGTGTCGTTCCGACGCAGTGCGAGTTCCCTTTGAAAGGGAAACATTATTATTTTGTGAATGAATTAGTAAAACAATGGAATGAATTGTTGTTGTTTTTTTTGCACGATTTAGTAAAATGGTGAAACAAATTATTTTTTGTGCATGTGTTAGTAAAACAAGGGGAACAAATTATTGTTTTGTTTGCATGATTTTGTAAAATGTCGGAACAAATAACTTTTTGTCCCCGATTTAGTAAAACGACGGAACAAATTATTGTTTTGTGAGCACGATTTACTAAATCAAGGGAACAAATTATAATTTTGTTTGAATGATTTAGTAAAATGAGGAAATTAATTATTTTGTGTGCAATTTACTAAAATGAGGGAACGAATTACAATTTTGTGTGCATGATTTAGTAAAATGGGAAGAAAGTATTTGTTTGCACAAATTAGTAAAACGAGTGAACATTATTTAGTAAAAGGAGTGAATGAATTATTGTTTCTTTTGCACAATTTAGCAAAACGAGAGAACAAATTTTATGTGCATGATTCAGTATAAAGAGGGAATTAAATATTATAACATGCACACAATTTAATTTGTTTATTTATTTTTGCATGTCATAAAAAGTATGTTTTGTACTAAACTTTTCCTTGCTGAAAAATATAGCTGAAACCAGCCTATGCTGGTTGGCTGGTTTTAGTTGGTCATAGCTGATTTGACGACAGGCTGGGAGAGCAGCTAAAACCAGCTTTAGTTTTATTTTATTCTTTTAAGTAGCTGAAACTTTTTCATCAGGGGGCTTTCAAACTTACTTTGATATGCTTGACATTTGTGTTTTCACAGACTCGAGATGCTAACTTGGCTGGACATCTAGAGTATGCAGCGAGGAGCTCCAGAACTGCACTAATCCTGAACCACATCGCTGTTGGTGTTGGCATAATATTCATCCTGACAGTCACTCTTGTGGTGTGTCATGCATATGACTATATTTAATAAACAAATACTGCATTCTGCTTTAAATGTACCTACTGTAACTCGTCAAAGACCTTTATGAAATTATGAAACACACTGAAATTATGAAACTACAAGTGTCTATTCAATCTTTCAAATAACACATCAAAATAAAGCCTCAGAGTGTTCAGAGACTTAGAGTGTTCTGGTTTTAATTATTACACCCAAAAGCAAAATCTGTGTTTGTGAATAAAATAAAATTTTCCAAATTAATTATACAAAATGTAATGTACATATATTCATAATATTTTCATAGGTTAGTTACTTCATTTGGAAACATATGAGCCATTTTTCTATCATAAGCAGCCCAGTGTTATTTCGGGAAAAGATACAGCTCAGCATTTCATGGTTTAAAGGAATATGAAAGAATGTGCAGCACATTTGTAAATGATTAAATGATAGTCTTATCTAATCCTAGTTTACTGTAGTACTTGATGAGAAACCACACTATTTGTTTTATCTGATACTACAGAATGAAATAAAGTTAATAAAATGAGGACCTTTAACCTTATAGTGTTTTTCTAATACAAACAGGATGTCAGAGGTGTATCTCCAGATGAACATTTCATTGTGCTCACACAACTTTCATTTGCTTTGCATTGCACTGTATCAGCTGTCAAAGAATTTTACATTTTTACTTTTGTGCATGAATTTGAAAAATTTAAGTTGAAAACTTTGAAAACTTTCACATTATTTACTTCCACCTGCAGGATGATGCCAGGGTAGTGTGTGTGTGTGTGTGTGTGTGTGTGTGTGTGTGTGTGTGTGTGTGAGGTGGTATTGAATGCTGTGCACATTTAAAACTATGATTCACACTTTCACCTTTGATTTCTGTATTTGTAACAGTTCAGTTTGTACCTTGAATCTTTGCTGATTAACCCTCCATGCCTTACGTTCACTTCTCTTGCCCCTTTCACTTAAAGGGTTAGTTCACTTTCAGAACAACATTTACAGATAATGTACTCACCCCCTTGTCATGCAAAATGTTCAGTACTTTTTGAGGAAAAAGTATACAAATTGTCCATTTGTTTAGAAAATAAATGATCGTATATAAGACCCTTCTTCATCGGCTAGGATCGTTTAGAGCAGTGGTTTTCAATCCTGGTCCTGGGGACCCACTGCTCTGCACATTTTGTGTGTCTCCTTTATCTAACACACCTGATTCAGATCATCAGCTCGTTAGGAGAGAGATCCATGAATTGAACTGAGTGTGTCAGAAAAGGGAGACATACAAAATGTGCAGAGCAGTGGGTGCCCAGGACCAGGATTGAAAACCACTGGTTTAGAGCCCATTGAAGCTGCATTGAAACAGCATGCTTATACGTGCTCATACCGCTAATCTTCATTCCGCGTTCACACATAGTAACATTCCAGCAATTTACTGGTAATGTTACAACTGCCCTTACTGGTAAATTGCCAGAACAAATTGACCGGTATTTTTGAAAAGGTCCTATTCACACATGATCTCGTAACAGCAATTTACCAGTAATTTACCAGTAAAGTCTGTATGTGTAAAAGGGGCTTTTGTCTCCATGCAGTTAATTAATAAATCATCTGTATCAGGCTATTTGGTGCTATTTCCAATATGCTGATAGCTTTAAAATTATCACAAATTGGCTGATAAATATCGGCCGCCGATACATTGGTGCATCCCTATGTCAGGATTTGAGACTCTTTTGTTGTGTTTTGATTTGGTTTAGTCCCTTTGTGTTTGGTTTGTTCCACTTCCTTTATGCCCTTATTTGGTTTTGTTCCTGTCCCTCCCCTCATTAAGTCATCATTAGTTTATCACTATTACCTGTCTGTGTCCCGTTAACCACCCTTCTTAAGTTGGATTCTGTTCAGTGTTTGGTTGTTCTGTTCTCGTCTTTGTGTGTGTGTCTCCTTGCCTGCCTCTGCTGGATTACTTTGTTGTGGCTTTGTTTATTAAAGACTTGTTTTGCACCCGATCTTTATCTTGCGCTCCTCGTTCATCCTCCCCACATGACACCTGACACCCTAGTATATAGCGTTTGGTTTTTATATTTGTTAATTCAATTTCATGAAAGCTACAGTTAAATACACATAGTGTAACTGAAAATGAAAGTTTGTTTTATTTGTATATTATGGGTATTTGTAACATGTAGCATATCTCTGTTCTTATTTTTTAATAACAAGGATTATAAAATGACAAAAATCTTCAGCCAATTTGGCCTAACAATCTGCCATTCTTTTTATTTTATTTTACAGTATTCTACTTTTATTTTATTTTATTTGTAAGTGTCACGGCGTGCCAAGGAGGAGAGGAGACAGACGTCAGGTTTTGTAGTTTTATTAAAACACAGTGAGAGTTCGTGAAGGTAAGTGATATCATAGACCAACACAGTCCAAACGGGCAGGATGAGCTCAGGTGAGCACACAACAAACAGTCTTGAGTGAAAGTCTTACTTCCCTTAGTAATGGTGATTGTAATTCCTTCCACAGGCAGATCAGAGGAGAGAGCTGGAGAGTGGCGCGTGTAAACGCGATTCTGGCTGGTGAGTGACTGACTGGGGTAAGTATATATGGTGTGGTGATAATGAGGTGCACAGGTGATGATGATTAGTATTCGGGTGACTGTTCGCGGGTATTTTGAGATTGTGTAGGTGATTGGATGGTGGATCGGCCAGGTGACTGAGGTGTGGGCTTGTCAGTACCCCCCCCTCTCCACGGGTGACTCCCGGCACCCGAGATCTCTTGCGGGGGCGGCCACGACCACGAGGGGCTGGGCGGTTGGGGTGGAGGCGATGGTAGTCCTCGAGGAGAGTAGGATCCAGAATGTCATCACGGGGTATCCACGACCTCTCCTCGGGTCCGTAACCCTCCCAGTCCACTAGGTATTGAAGTTGGCCGTGACGCCGCCGGGAGTCCAGGATGTCTTTGACCTGGCAGATGTTGTCGGTGAGGATTTCGGGGGGGTCTGGCGGCGCGTCGGGTTCTGTGGAAGGAGGGATAATAGGCTCAACATAGGGTTTGAGAAGTGACACATGGAAGGTGGGATGTATACGATAGTTGGCTGGCAGGTTGAGACGATAGGTGACTGGGTTTATTTGGGAGTGAATAGTGAACGGCCCTATGTAGCGGGGACTCAGCTTCTTACAGGGCAGCCGAAGGCGTATATCACGGGTGGATAGCCATACCTGGTCTCCCGGGTGGTAAATGGGGTTATCAGACCTGTGGCTGTTGGCGGTTTCGGTGTGCCTTCGGACTGCACGCTGTAGATGGACATGAGCTGAGTCCCACACCCTCTCGCTCTCCTGGAACCAGGAATCCACCGTGGGCACTCCGGCGGCCTCCCCGGACCAGGGGAATAATGGTGGCTGAAACCCTAGAACACATTGGAAGGGGGTTAGACCTGTACTTTCTTGACGGAGGGAATTCTGCGCATACTCAGCCCACGGTAGATACTGGCTCCAGGTGTCCTGATGTTGGGAGCAGTAGGCACTGTAGTAGGCATCTCCAGGGTCTGGCGGGCCTTCTTCCAACTCCTCGGAGTCACCATCAGCCTCACGTCAGGCTACCATCCGCAGTCTAATGGCCAGACCGAGCGCAAAATCCAGGAAATCTCCCGCTATCTCCATGCCTACTGCTCCCAACATCAGGACACCTGGAGCCAGTATCTACCGTGGCTGAAACCCTAGAACACATTGGAAGGGGGTTAGACCTGTACTTTCTTGACGGAGGGAATTCTGCGCATACTCAGCCCACGGTAGATACTGGCTCCAGGTGTCCTGATGTTGGGAGCAGTAGGCACGGAGATAGCGGGAGATTTCCTGGATTTTGCGCTCGGTCTGGCCATTAGACTGCGGATGGTAGCCTGACGTGAGGCTGATGGTGACTCCGAGGAGTTGGAAGAAGGCCCGCCAGACCCTGGAGATGAATTGTGGACCACGATCCGAGACGATGTCTTCGGGTAGTCCGAAGTTTCGGAAGACGAAGGTGAACAGAGCTTCTGCCGTCTCCAAGGCGGTGGGTAAACCTTTAAGGGGGATAAGTTTACATGCCTTGGAGAATCTGTCAACAACGACAAGTATGGTAGTATACCCATTTGAAGGTGGAAGGTCTGTGGCGAAGTCCACTCCTAGATGTGTCCAGGGTCGGCGGGGAATCGGTAAGGGATGGAGTTTCCCCTCTGGGAGATGACGTGGTGTAGCAGTCACTGCACAGACCGAGCAGGTTCGAACGTAGGTGGAGACATCCTTAGCCATCTCCGGCCACCAGTAGCATTGACGGAGTAGCGAGAGGGTTCGCCTGCTGCCAGGATGCCCCGAACCTAGAGAGGTATGGACAGTGCTTAACAGGTTATTGCGGAGGGTTGATGGTACGTACTGTAATCCGGGGGGAACCCCGGGCGGAGCAGGTTCGGAGTCAAGGGCGGAGCGAATCTCTTCATCTATCTTCCAGGAGATGGGGGCTAAAAACACAGAAGGCGGCAAGATAGGTTCAGGCAGGTTATCAGACAAGTCTGAAGAGTACATGCGGGAGAGAGCATCGGCTTTAGTGTTCTTATGACCTGGCTGGTAGGTAATGGTAAAGTTGAACCGGGCGAAGAACAACGACCACCTGGCTTGACGGGCGTTCAGACGCTTGGCATCTTTGAGATACTGCAAGTTCTTGTGGTCGGTAACAACGGTGAACGGATGAATAGCGCCTTCTAGCCAATGCCGCCATTCTGTGAGGGCCAGTTTGATGGCGAGAAGTTCGCGGTCTCCGATCCCGTAATTTTGCTCCGCCGGGGTTAGCTTTTTGGAGAAATAAGCGCATGGGTGTAGAGTGCGGGGCTCACCAGACCATTGTGATAACACAGCTCCTACTCCAGTATTCGCTGCATCCACCTCCACGACGAAGGGTTCCTCAGGGTTCGGATGATGGAGAATGGGTGCTGTGGTGAACATCCCCTTAAGGTGGTCGAAAGCTTGTTGGGCTTCTGGACTCCATTGCAGTTTCTTAGGTGCACCTTTAAGAAGAGCAGTGAGGGGAGATGCATGGAGGCTGTAGTTGTGGATGAATCTCCTATAAAAGTTCGCAAACCCCAAGAATCTTTGGAGCTCCTTAATGGTAGAGGGAACTGGCCAGTCAGTCACCGCGTCCACCTTGGAAGACTCCATGCGAACTCCCTCCGCAGCAATCACGTAACCCAGGAAGGAGACGGTGGGCTGATGGAATTCACATTTTTCCAGTTTGAGAAACAGATGATGGTCCTGTAGACGTTGGAGGACTTGTTTGACGTGAATCTGGTGCTGGGAGAGGTCGTTTGAATAAATCAGGATATCGTCTATGTAAACAATGACAAATTGGTGAAGGAAGTCTCTGAATATTTCGTTCATAAAGTTCTGAAAGATTGAGGGACTGTTGGCTAACCCATACGGCATAACCCGGTATTCATAGTGACCTGAGGGGGTGATGAAGGCTGTCTTCCACTCGTCTCCTTCCCGGATACAAATGAGGTTGTATGCGCTGCGGAGATCGAGTTTGGAGAAGATCTTAGCATCTCGTAGTTCTTCCAAGGCGGCCGGCACTAAAGGGAGAGGATAGGCGAATTTAATAGTGGCTTCATTCAGAACACGGTAATCGATGCACGGCCTTAACCCTCCATCCTTTTTGGAGACGAAGAAGAAACTGGATGCGGCAGGTGAGGTGGACCCTGTTGATGGTCTGATGAACCCCTGTTGTAGAGCTTCCTGGATGTAAGCATTCATGGCCTTCTGTTCTGGTTGAGACAGTGGATAGATCTTACCATGAGGAAGTTTGGCATCTGGCAGCAGGTCGATGCTACAGTCCCAGGGCCGATGGGGTGGTAAGTGAGTAGCTTGTTCTTTACTGAAGACTTCCTTGAACTGGTGATACTCGGGGGGTATGGTGACTACAGTGGTGGTGTCCGGGCTTTCCACGGTGGTGGAGTGGACAGGTAAGTTCTGGGAGGTGTTCTTCAGACAATGAGTGTGGCAGTATGTGCTCCAGCTCTGAACCTCACGCGTGCTCCAATCGACCAGCGGCCGATGTTGGATCAGCCAGTGTCGGCCGAGGATGACATCCACAGTAGAGTGCGGAAGAACGAGCAGATTCAGACTTTCGGAGTGGTGAGTGTCATATTTGAGCTGGAGTTTGCGGGTCCGTAGGGAAATCTGTCCATCTCTAAGCGGTGTCCCTTGCACGGTCGTTATGCGGTACCGAGTTTCATTCTTGGTTGTAGGAAGACTGTGAGCTTTCACGAACTCAGAGGAGATGAAGTTCCCAGCCGCTCCCGAATCCACCAGCACATGCACAGGAAAACGACGGTTATTAAAGGTGATTTCTGCAGATACATGTGGAATATTGGAAACAGTGGGAGTAAGACGGACGGCACTCACCCTGATGCGGGACGGTCGTACGGGACAGGCAGAGATGAGATGATCGGCTGCTCCACAATAGAGGCAGAGGTGATCCTTCAACCGGCGTTGTCGTTCGTGAGACGTGAGATGGTATGTGTCGGTGATCATTGGTTCCTCCGCGTCAGTAGTGGGCACTGGTGAGGAAACGCTCATGGTGGTGCTGGGTGAAGGACATTCGTTGCAAGCATGCAAACGCTGGGAAATCTGAATGGCTTTCTTAATAAACATCTCAATATTCTCGGAGTCATCATAAATTACCATGTGTCGTTTCACCGCTAGTGATAATCCTTTACGGTAGGCAGCTAGAAGAGCGACATCATTCCATCCGCTGCTTGCGGCTAGGGATCTGAAACGGAGAGTATAGTCATGGATATGAGAGTTACCTTGCTTGAGATGGAGCAGTTCATCGTGAACAGAGAGGTGGGTAAGAGCAACTCTGAATACTTCTTTGAAATGCGACATAAAAGTGCTGACTGAATTTAGCATTGAGCTCTTGGTGTTCCATAACGCTTCGGCCCATTGCAGTGCTCGTCCTGTGAGTAGCGACATCATAAAGGCGACCTTGGAAATTTCACTCGGGAAATTTTGTGCGTTGGCTTCCATGTACAGGGAACATTGCAGGAGGAAACCGTTGCAGCTCTCCGGATCACCAGCATACGCAGTAGGGCGTGAGATGGGCACATGGGCGAGTGCGTTGGTGCTTGTCACAGCGGGAGGATTGACGGCCTGCAGGGATTGCCGGAGGGCTTGAACCATCTCCGTGAATGGGTCGGTTGTTGGGGTTGCCGAAGCGTGGACCTCCATTTTGTTTTTTCGGAGCCGGAATCCTGTCACGGCGTGCCAAGGAGGAGAGGAGACAGACATCAGGTTTTGTAGTTTTATTAAAACACAGTGAGAGTTCGTGAAGGTAAGTGATATCATAGACCAACACAGTCCAAACGGGCAGGATGAGCTCAGGTGAGCACACAACAAACAGTCTTGAGTGAAAGTCTTACTTCCCTTAGTAATGGTGATTGTAATTCCTTCCACAGGCAGATCAGAGGAGAGAGCTGGAGAGTGGCGCGTGTAAACGCGATTCCGGCTGGTGAGTGACTGACTGGGGTAAGTATATATGGTGTGGTGATAATGAGGTGCACAGGTGATGATGATTAGTATTCGGGTGACTGTTCGTGGGTATTTTGAGATCGTGTAGGTGATTGGATGGTGGATCGGCCAGGTGACTGAGGTGTGAGCGTGTCAGTAAGGCTTTGGTTCTAAAAAAGGGAAATTAGTTTGGTTGTACTGCTCAGACAACTTGCAAAATAGTAAGGCCAACATGACAAAGAATCGTGATAAAATCGTGAATTGTGATATTTCTGAAAACAATTGTGATATGATATTTTTGCCATATCGTCCACCCCTGGTCCTGACACATGTTATCTAACTCCAATAGAGTTTAGAAAGTCCATAAATGCTGATACCAGTGTATCTTTATCATTATCTACATAGATACTAAAATCACAAACATCTAAGACATTATCTGCAGCCAAGATAGAAAATCAGCAAATTATTTGATAAAGTCTGTGCGGTGCTCTGGTCGCTTGTATACAGTAGCTAGAACAAGCGTCACAAAGGATTTAACATTAACACTTATTACATTTGAAAATGTTACATAAAGTACCATTACTTAACATACATTCGCTATTACATAACAAATTATACCTGAAACCAGACCTCTGAGAAATACTGAAAGTATTACTATAAACTGTAGCAACACCTCCCCCTTTACCTTTTGGACGTGGCACAGAATACTCAGTAGGTGCATCTGAATCGATGGCCATCACCATCTTAAGTAGAAGTGAGCCATGTCCTCCGGGATACGATCACCAAACATATTCAGCAGTAGATGTCAGTAGATCTTCCAGCGACACAGCAAAACATGAGCAGATCCTGTAGAGCAGAAGAGGAGAGACACTCATGAATGAGAATGAACAGACAGCACTGAACATCCGACAAACAGCAGATCACTGATTCATGAGCACTGGGACAAACACACTACACAACTGAAGCATTCTCACTAAATCAACTCAACACATTTCACCTGTTTTGTGCTCATCTGCTTCTCCCATTTGCTCTTTTTACATTGACTATCCCTCTATATGCAGTGCTTCGCATTAAGCTTTAACATGTGCTTGTCCTTACCTGTCCAAGGCAAAAAATGCATTATTTTTTGGTAACACTTTATTTTGATAGTCCACTTTAGATATTCTACTAACAGTAATTAACTTTGCAACAAAACGTCAACTAGCAGTTAGTAGAGTATTAGTAGACTGTCTGCTTAATATCTTCTAACACTTTCTTTGTCAACTTATTCAACTAACCCTATACCTACCCTAAACTAACCCTAAAGTCTACTCTGAGAGTTAGTGGACATGTAGTTGCAAATAATGAGATTTAGTTGATATGTAGTTGACAAATAGTTGACATGTAGCTACAAAGTTACTTACATTTAGTAGAATGTCTAAAGTGGACTATCAAAATAAAGTGTAACCTATTTTTTTATTTGGCGTTAATGTGAAATGATCGTATATAAGACCCTTCTTCATCAGCTAGGATCGTTTAGAGCAGTGGTTTTCAATCCTGGTCCTGGGGACCCACTGCTCTGCACATTTTGTGTCTCCTTTATCTAACACACCTGAAGCATTCTGAAGCAATAGTCTCATCACTACTCACTACTTTAATCAGCATATTTGTGCCTATATTTTTGCCTTAAATTGATTTCTAGGACACTTTTTTACTTCATGAAGGGCAATACTTTCCTAACCTTACTAAATGTATGTGTCATCATTTATATCAAATTCTTATATTTTATCAATACATTCAGTTAGGATAATTAGACTCTGCATGGCTGTTACCATTTAAATTAAATCAGTATCAACAAACTTCATCTTTCCACTGCAAAGGAAAAACCAAACCTGCATCGAAAGTGCCGAGTAAAGCTGTATTTACTCAGACTGTTTAATGAAGATAAGAGGTTCCAAACATGCATGTAAACAGTAAAATTGCAAATGCATAAATAATTATTATTTGAAGATTAATGTTTTATGGTTTTTAACATATAAATCTGAAATGTTGGAAAAATGCAATAATATTTTAAATATGAAACCAAACCACCAGTAGGTGACGGTAAGTCACTGTCTTAAAGGAAAAGTTCACCCAAAAATGAAAATTTCCCCATGATTTACTTACCCTTAAGCCAAGTGTATATGACTTTTTCCTTCCAGATATTAGTCAGAGTTGTTTTAAAATTTATCCTCGCTCTTCTAAGCTTTATAATGGTGGTGGATAGTGGCTGATATTTTGAAGCTCCAAAAAGCGCATATATTCGTTGTAAAAGTAACCCATATGCCTCCAGGGGGTTAACACGTCTTCTGAAGCGGATCTATGGGTTTTTATAACAAAAATATATTTTTTAAATTATCAACTCAAATCAATGACTTCCGGCAAAGGCCGTATGCGCGTTCCCAAGAGAGTGGAGTTTCTGGTCGGTGTAACGTTACTCTGGTTCAAACAAATAAGGCTGTGCAAAAAAACTCAAGCTCTTCTTCTCTTATAGTGAAATCCGCTGACATTTTTTAAACTTCTCATTTTCAACTTTTAATTCGTTAGCAGTGTTTAGTATTGCTCTATCCTCGTTTGTTTATTCTCACCAGAGCTTACACTACAAATGCGGTTTACGTCATACGGCGAATCAGAGGTCAACGAAGAAGCTGGATCTCGACTAATGCAAACACACATATTCCGTTGCTAGAAGTCAACGATTTGAGTTGATCATTTTAAAAATAAAAATATTTTTGTTATAAAATCCCATAGATCCGTTTTAGAAGACATGTGTTAACCCCACCGGAGGCATATGGGTTACTTTTATGACGGATATATGAGCTTTTTGGAGCTTTAAAATATCAGCCACTATCCACCACCATTATAAAGCTTGGAAGAGCCAGGATAAATTTTAAAACAACTCTGACTGTGTTCGTCTGGAAGAAGAAAGTCATATACACCTAGGATGGCTTGAGGGTAAGTAAATCATGGGGAAATGTTCATTTTTGGGTGAACTATTCCTTTAATGAGTGAGCCACAGATTCAACCACAGACTGATTCAACCAGTTAATTCAAACGGCTGTTTATTCAAAAAATGAAGCAAATGACTGTCTTTATGAATGACTAACTGAATCACTGACTCACTTGATTCGTTAAAAAATTATGCCGAATCATTCAGTACTGAAACAAAGTGGTGTGCTGTTCGGAGATTTGCGACTGCTCTGCTGTGGGTTTGCTTAGAACTATTATCGTTAACAAAACGGTCAATGATATATCTACAATGTACGTCAGTTAATATTATCTACTAGTTTATTGAGCTGCTGTTGTATAAAATCAATGTCACATTTGCACTTGTGATGGTGCTTGTCCGTGTGACGCTGCTTATCTATATCATATGTTATATACTATATATATATGTATATATATATATATTTTTTTTTTCTTTTTCTGCCACAGTATGTTAGTTCATGTTTGTTTCTTTGTGTGTGCTGTTGCACCTATTAGTTTTGATTTTCTGTGAGTCAGATATGGCTGCACAAGCCTCAGCTGACGCAACCTTGATACTGTTCGTTTTTAGTCACCGTTTACACTGTAAATTCTCACCAAATTTCGGTGCTGTGCTGGTTATTGTTTGTTATTGATGTTTTAATCAGGTTACTTGTCTGGCCGGGTAAGTAAAATTATTTTTCACTTGCACTTTCAAAAAAAAAAAAAAAGAACACTTCACGAGTCGATGTTGAGGCCTGATATAGATTGTAATCAGATACATACATAAAATCTTTTTTTTTTTTTTTTTAACAACATATACTGATAAATTTAACATTCACTTCAGTGGTATGAGGGGACTGTTTCAACTGATTTGTGAACTGCAGTAGTCAAACTTTTTCAAATATAGTGAATTATTCTACAAACTCCATCATAATGCACAATGTTTCCATCTAACATGTATTTTGAGGTACAGCTCATCATATTAATGGAGTGTTTCACTAGTTTGCAGCAGATGTGGGTAGTAATTAAGTAAATTTGTACTTTTAAGAGTAAATTTAAAGACGGGTACTTTAACTTGAGTAAACTTTTAATGAAAAAGCGGTACTTTTACACTGGGGTGCGTTTCCCAAAAGCATCATTATCCAACTATGGTCGCAAGTTCCGTCGTTACCATCATAGTTCAACAATTCTGCATTTCCTGAAAACCATAGTTCAAATAAACATTCGCAAGCAGCGTCGCAAACTTGTGTGGTTGGAACTACAGCTCTCGACCTGTGGTTAAAAGCATAGTTTCTTGTTAGTAAGACATATGGGCTCAATAAATTATGTTCTTGGGCACAATAAGCAAGCTAACATGCAGTACAATCAATATCTTCCATTCACTCTAAATATAAATGCATTTTAATCTGTTTTTTTGTGCATCCTCTATAAGCACTGTTTTTGAATAGTGCGCATGTGCATAAATGCCTAAGGGAACTCCGGAGTATGACATAAGAGGGAATCCGCGATGAATCAAACATCAAATAAAGCGAAATGACAGGGAACAAAAAAAAATGTAAATTAGTCACCAGGTGGCATGTTCAATATAGCGGCATTCTAAGATTTCTAATCAGTTAAATAGCAGAACTTAATACTCTGTGACGTCATCAGCAGCGGTCTTACATTGTTGAACTAACGTGGTTCAAACGAGATGAGATGCGACTGTGTTCAGGAAACAGTTGTGACTAGCTAGTTTGTTTCCACAACAATGCATCGTACTATGGAGGTTAATCAGCGAGTTATGTCGTTGTACGGGAAACACACCCCCTGGGTGTATCATTTTCTACTGTAAGAAAGATGTTCATGCTGTTATCTCAGAAACTGAGCTAGCAACCTCCTGCTACTTATAATTGACCCTTTGCAAAGACCCGCCTTGCTTAGTTACTGTCGCTACGTCCAACAAACCATGGAACTTTTATGCCACACATCATGTTCTCCTGCACTGAAAAATACATCACAGAGCAAGGAGGACACTGACAACGCGCTGACAGAGCAGGTTAATTTTGGTATGAAACAAAGTGTCAGAGTTCAAATTTGGTCTTTTTTTTTTTTTTTATTTAAACAACAGTTACAGTTTATAGCTCTTTAAAGTGTCCTGACAGATCGCTACAGTGCCTCAGTTTAAGCGGCTCATGAACATGAACACGATCATCTTCATCATCTTTAATGGTTATACCATGAAATAAAGATCACAAAACATCAAAAGGTATCTAATTTCAACCATGAAAAAACATCAATACACACCATTTTTCAAGTTCAAGTCCATCAACATTAATTTACTCTCCTGTCTGGTTTCTTTGTAGAGAAAGTATGGATTCAGCATTATGATTGGTCAGAACTCCGGGCGAAGGTGTCATTTGGAGTGACCACTCATCATCTGGTGCGACATTTACATTTACATTTACATTTACATTTACATTTAGGCATTTGGCAGACGCTTTTGTCCAAAGCGACCAATAATAGCAATAATTGTATTAAATTAAAAATAAAATATCAAATTTCTATGGTTGAAATATGGATCACTGCTACAGTATGCTTAAGTGAATGGTATTTTTTTTATACAATTTACAGGAAAAATAAGTCTGCTAACTACATTTAAGTTGGCAACTCAAAATTTTGAGATCAAAAATCCATGTCAATATATTATATACAGTGTGTATATATATATATATATATATATATATATATATCCAAAATACATAGTAACTCGCTACTTGAGTAGATTTTTCATTGGATACTATTTACTGTTACTCAGGTAACTATTAGGATTGTTACTTTTACTCTTACTTGAGTAATTATTTACATAAATACTTGTACTTTTACTTGAGTACAGTTTTGGGCTACTCTACCCACCTCTGGTTGCCTCATAAATTTGTGTTAGACATCTTCGACGTTGAAAGCAGTTATCTTCGGAGAGAAAATATGGATAATTTATTTGTAAACATAATACTTTTTCACATATTTCAGTTAAATCTCATAAAACTAGAGAGCTAAGCTAGTAGTAGTACTGACAGCTTTGTACAAACATGGCGGATGGAACGAAAACCGGGCAAACAAACTGATTTAACTAACTCAAGGTTCCCAGCCCTGTTTCTGGAGATCTACCATCCTACAAAGTTCAGCTACAACCCTGATCAAACACACGTGAACCAGCCAATTAATTTATTTTAAGTAGCACTTGTGTCATGAACTGTGCTGCTATGGCTCCCTCCGTCCGCCTATAGAGGGAGCCTTCAATGTATTATGCACTATTAACTCACTACATTTCCCATAATCCCCTGTTGTCACCTTTCACCTTAGTCGGCCATCTTAGTTCACATTCTCACTGTATAAATAGACCGGTTCACCCACTGTTTGGTTGCGAAGTTTTGTATAGATTAATTTGTCAATTCCAAGCGTTATTTCCTAGTTTGCCCTCCCGTTACCGATCTCCTTTGTCCCTGGTTCCCGAGTCTCCGCCACCCGCCTATCGACCCCTTGCCTGCCCTTGGATTACTCTGTTCATTCGCTGCCGGCCCTGACTCTCCACGCTCGGATATTGACGCCTCTGTGTTTGTTCTCCGTTGTCCCAGTCTACCCCTGTTTGGCCCTGTCTGTATGACTACGATTTCTGTTAATAAAGCGTGCATTTGGATCCACCTGTCTTCTTCCCGTCCTTGTTACAACTTGATAATTACAGACAGCTGTGTTGGAGCTTCGACATCGCTTGTGATGATTTTAAAAAGCACATACTGATGGGTAAAACAGGTGAAGCTCCGAATCCGGTAAACTGTCCCAAAATGATTCACTGTTTCAAAGTGCCTGAAATGGAACGCTCATAACAAATCATTTAATTCAGTTCAGGTCTTTGAAGTGTGTATTGCAAATTATTTGTTTTAGTTTAGGGCTTCGGAGCGCACATTGTGAATCATTTGATTAAGATCAGAAATTCAGAGTGGGTTTGTGAATCTTTTGATTCAGATCGGAACTTCAGAGTGCGTATCACAAATCATTTCCCTATTTCCGGTTACTTCACCTGAATATGTTCATAGGCTTGTGTTGGATGTCTTCAGTGTTGAAAGTAGTTATCTTCGGGGTCAAAATATGGATATTTTATTTGTGAACATCATACCTGATCTCATAAAACTAGCGTGCTAAGCCAGTAGTAGTACAGTGCCCATGTCGAGTAAACAATGGCTGACGAAGCGAAAAGCACACAAACAGACAAACTGATTCAACTGAGTGAGTTATTTACGCTGGAACCACTCCAAATGATCCAAAATTAGATCATTCAGATTCACTTGTAAAAACAAATTCAAAAGAGCCATTCATTTTAGAATTTCGACATCTCTTGTAATGATGGGAGAAAGTGAGTCAAACTATTGTGTCGCAAAATGATTCACTGTTGCGATCCCAATCAGGACTTAATCCTTTGGAGCAGGTATTGTAAATCACTTGATTCGGAACTTCGGAGAGGATTCATGAATCATTTGTTTCAGATCAGGACTTTGGAGCGGACTTGCAAATCAATTGATTAAGATTGGAAGTTCGGAGCAGATTCGCAAATAATTTAATTCTGATCAGGACGTTGAAGCGGATTCGCAAATCACTTGATTCAGATCGGGACCTTAGTTCGGAGCGGATTTGTTCATGTCAGGTGGCGAATTATTAGATTCAGATCGGGACTTCGGAGAGCATATCACAAATCACTTGTTTTAAAACAGAACTTTGAAGTGTGTTCGCAAATCACTCCGATCAGATCTTTAAAGCATATTGTGAATCATTTCATTCAGAACGGAACTTCAGAACAGGTTTGTGAATCATATTATGTATACTGGAAACCGCAGAGCGCTTATCACAAATCATTTAATTCAGATAGGGACTTTGGAGCGGGTTCATAAATTATCTAATTTAAATCAGAACTTTGCGAAATCACTTGATCAGAACAGAACTTTGGAGCGTGTTTGTGAATCTTTTGATGCACATGAAACAATAATTTGTTCCTTTGTTCCTTTGCTCCTTTTACTAACATCAAATAATACAGAAAATAACATTTTCACTCCCTAAATCCAGATGGCCTAGGGAGTGAAGTGTGTAAAGAAACTGAACACTTGTTAATAGATCCCACGTTAGCTATGTATGACCATTCTTTTAAGATAAATGAGTTGCCTCAGTCATTTAGAGAGACCAATTTCTCTTTTATTTTAAAAAAAGGGACATATTTCTTTGTTGAACAGGGATTTAAAGCTGCTCTCCAAAATCCTTGCATTACGATTGGAAAAAATACTTCCATCTATAATTGATAAAGACCAAACAGGCTTTATTAAGGGTAGAAGTTCTAGTAACACTATTAAATGGCTTCTTAATGTCCTTGAGCTTTCTCATAATTGCAATATTGACACCCTTATCTTATCTTTAGATGCAGAGAAGGTCTTTGAACCGTGTGGACTGGCCTTATTTATTTTACAGTTTAGAAAGGTTTGGCCTAGGTGATAACTTCATTTGATGGGTTTGTTTACTTTACTCCGCACCTCTTGCAGCCGTTGTCACTAACAGTCACAGGTCGGACAATTTTTCTTCCAAATAAAAAAATAAAGGAATTAAATGAATGACTTAGTTCATTTACAGTTGAAGACACAATTATTAGCCCCTTATAAAATATTTCATTATTTTTCAAATAACTCCCAAGTGTTGTTTAACAAAAAGACAATTTTATTAAACAGCATTTTTAAACATAATACTTTATTCAGGAAGCTTTTTGGGTTTGTAATACAAATAGAAATAAATGTATAACCAAGAATTTTAAAAAGTCTACTTGTCAAAACTATTAGCCCTCTCATGTTAATAGTCAATAGTGTATCCCTTTTGCTTGATAACAGCCTTTAGTCATTTGCTGTAGTTCTCAACAAGTTTCAAGCATGTCTCCTGAGGAATGACAGCCCAATCGTCCTTAGCAAATCTCTCAAGCTCCTCCTGATTTGTTGGTCTTCTGGCACAAACTGTGGACTTTAGTGTGCCCCACAGATTTTCTATTGGATTCAAGCCTGGGCTTTGTGCAGGCCAGTCAAGTACACTCACTTTGCTCATTTGGAGGTATTTCTTCACCAGAAGTGAGGTATGCTTTGGGTTGTTATCATGCTGACAAAATGACAAAATGTCGACCCAAACCAACTTTTTTTACAGACTGTCTGAGGTTGTCTTTCAAAATCTTCTTATGGTCTTCCTTTTTCATGTTTCCTTCAACCCTGACGAGATTCCCAGTTCCAAATGCACTGAAACATCCCACCACCATGTTTCACTGTGGGAACAATGCTCTTGGGGTTGAATGCCTCTCCCTTCTTTCTCCAAACATAGACAACATCTCTATAGCCAAAAAGCTCTAGTTTTGTCTCATTTGATCAAAGGACACGTTTCCAGTATGCATTACATTCCCCCAGGTTGTCCTTAGTAAACTTCATTCTAGCTTGGAGGTGTCTCTTCTTCAGAAGTGGAGTCTTTCTTGGTCGGCAACTTCGCAGTTCATTCTTTCATGCAGGGCTCTAATGACTGTCTTCATTTCCACACTTGGCTAGGTCCTTCACTAGTGTCTTGGTAGTTGTTCTAGGGTCTTTAGAAACCTCTCTCACTAGTTTTCTTTCCAAAGTTTTTGAAATATTTAGCTTTCTGTCTCTGCCCGTCTTGTTCTCCACTGTGTTGGTCTCTTTAAACTTCTTGATAATGCATCTCACTGCAGTTTTTGACACTTGAAAACACTTTGATAAACATGTGCATCCTTCTCCATCTTCATGAGCATTGACAATTCTTTCTCTCAAGTCCAAACTAATTTCTTTAGTCTTTGCCATGATGACAGTGCATATTATTTTACTAGCTGTTTCGCAAGATAATCCTCAGCTTAAAGAGCAATTTAAAGGCTTAACTAGGTTAATTAGGTTAATCAGGCAAATTAGGTTAATTTGACAAGTCACTGGACGACAGTGGTTTGTTCTGTAGCTAGTCAAACTAATGATTTCTTAAGCGGGCTAATAATATTGACCTTAGCAGTTTTGTATTTATTTGTGTTTTAATTCTTTTATTCAAGCAACTATAAGAAATTAGACTTTCTCTAGAAGAAAAAAAAATAATAGGAAATAAGGCATTTTGTGACAATAGAATTGTGTGTAACACATGGAAGGCCTGGTCTATTATACACAAGATAGAGGGCAGGGCTGACTTGTCTTCTTCTCTAACCCCCATTTATAATAACCCAGAGTTTTTGCCTAGTCTCTCAAACTCCTGTTTTAAAACTTGGAACCCTTATGGAATATATAGACTGGGTGATTTGTTTGCTGAAGGCTCTTTAATGTCTTTTGAAGATTTGGTTATAAAATACAAACTGCCCAGATTGAATTTCTTTAGATTTCTTCAAATTAGGGATTATATTTTTAAAAGTACTACTCTTATCACTAACTCCTCCATGTCTGTTATAGAGAAGATTTTGCTGAATCCTCCAGTGTGTAAGCAGATCTCATATTTTTATAATGCCCTTTGCTCATATGAAGTGGTGAACACCCAAGAGTTTAGTTTTCTTTGTCATTAGCATTGTAAAAGATGGACATTGTTGGTTGGTTTGGTTATGTTTGTTAAAAGTGGTTGAAATGTTAATAAAAAGATGCAATAACAAAATAAAAAAATAAAAAAATAAAAATAAAAAAAAATGAAAAAAGTTAACGTGAGCAAAATGTTCTTATATTTTTGTCAGGTGGGAGGCTGAGTGCTTTCAGAGAAGATGAACACTAGTTTTTGTTGTTTACCTCTCCAAGCTTCAGTATATGACAATGAGTAGGTCCTGACAAGTGTTATCTGACTCCAATAGAGTATAGAAAGTCTATAAATGCTGATAACAATGCATCGTCATCACTATCTACACAGATACTAAAATCACAAACATCTAAGACTTTATCTGCAGCCAACATTAACTCACATAGAAAATCAGCAAATTCTTTGATAAAGTCTGTGTGGTGCCCTGGTCGCTCGTATACAGTAGCCAGTACAAGTGTCACTAGGGATTTAACATTAACACATATTACATTGAAAAATGTTACATAAAACACCATTACTTAACATGCTTTTGTTCTTACATAATGAATTACACTTGAAACCAGACCTCTGAGAAAAACTGAAAGTATTACTATAAACTGTAGCAACATCTTGCCCTTTACCTTTTGGACACATGTTTATAACTGTAATTTAAGGTCATGTAAATATCTGGATTCAGCCAGGTTTTTGTCAAACAGAGCACATATAGGTTATATAGGTCTGTGATCATATTTACAAAAGTGCTTTTGTTGAAAGGGATCTAATATTCATAAAGCCAAGCTTTATTGTTTATCTGTATTATATCTGTTTTAAATATTTTGAACATCAATTAAATGAATATCCTTCGATTGGTTTGGGTGGGAGAACAGACACAGTCTCTGTAGTATGATGCTGAAAGGTGAAATGATTAGATTAATTTGATTTAGATTAATTTAGATTAATTTGATTTCAGAAATAAACTTAGTGCTTTACCTGTGCACATAACCGAGTCTGTGGACTGAATCGATGACTATCATCATCTCAACTAGGTATAACTGAGCCATGTCCTCTGAGATATGTACACCAAACTTACTTAGCAACTTCAGCAGATCTCCAGTGATATAGTAATCTATGAGCAGATCCTGCAGAGCAGAAGAGGAGAGACACTCATGAATGAGAATGAAAAACAGGACTGAACATTTGACAAACACCAGATCACTGATTCATGAGCACTGGAACAAACACATTACACAGCTGAATCATTCTCAATTAATCAACTCAACACATTCCACTTTTGTGTTCATCTGCTTCTCCCATTTACTCTTTTTACATTGACTATCACTCTATATAGACTAATACAGTTAAATACAACAATAACTTCTCATATTTTTATAACATATACTGATGAATGTAACATTCACTTCAATCAATTATGTACCACTTAATTAATACAGTAACAGCTTTAATAAGCTTCTCTAACCTTCAAGAAGTGCTGCGGCCTGAAGTTCAGTCAGCAGGTCAATCTTCTCACTTTCTTCGGGTGAGGAAACACCCACAGTGCTGGTGGAGGTGAAACCTCCGCTGGTCTCCAGATCTGATGGTTTGCTTTCTGGAGATGAGGAAGGACCATCAGCGCCGGTTGAGGTGCTTGACTCTCCAGGTACATCTATGAAGAAGAAGCACAAAACAATCCAAAGTATGAAAGATAAAGCTGTTTCATTCAAATTCAGACCACACACAAAGACTGTAAAGCTGACTAACCTCCGATAACTTCCATTTCCAGGGTTTCATTCAGCAGATCTGACGCTCTGCTGTCTGTGGATGTGGAAGTATCTTCAATGCTGAAAGTAGAGCTTTGCTCTCCAGCTACATTTGTGTGAAAATATTCATATATTAATTGTGCACACTAGAAAAGATGGATGAGATTTATATATGTAAATCTTGAAAACAGTTTCTCACCTTTGATTGCTTCTTTCTCCTGGGTCTCATCCTGCAGATCAACCTCTGGATCAGAAGATCCGCTGACTGCAGGTGAGGAAGAAGCTTCAGCATCAGGTTGACTGAGTCTCAATAGACTCAACCACCTCACAGGATATATATATATATATATATATATATATATATAATAAAAAAAATAAAAAAAACACTGTGTATTTAGTTTTAATTCGGGTAGGTAACTTTTTTCTATCTTTTCATTTACAATGACAAAATTAATGGAATTGTTAAATAACTTATAAAAATAATTATTTATAATAGGCCTAAATAATTACTGGAGTATAAACTTTAATGATAAAGTAAAGTGAATCACCTGACTCCTGATCATAATGAGATTAACATCTCGAACATTCTGTTTTAGCGCTTCTCTGATAAAAAACGGTGGATTGTTTACATTTGAATCAGTTGCTTCTTGGACAGCAGCGGTTAAAGAACGAGCTCTCAAAAGCACATACTATGGTACTTTCACTTCTTTGAAGTAAAATCGAAATTGTTGCACGCATAAAGACATATAATTTATGTTTTGCACTATTTTTCATTTTACTTCTTTTTTTTTTTTTTGTGGATTTATGCAGAATGTGCCACCTAGGTCTACAGTACGGTTTTGACCAACAGGTGTCGCCAGCAGGTCGCGTTTCGAGAGCTTTGAACATAACTTCACTCAATCAAGGATGAACTTTTTTTTTTCCTGTTTAACACTGTAAAGCTGCTTTGACACAGTCTGTACTGTATAGCCTAAAGCGCTATAGAAATAAAGGTGACTTGACTTTTTTCACTTCTTTGTGTTTTAAAGATGTTTTCTTTGGATCGTTTGACTACTCAAAAGACAATATAGAAAAGTATAACTTACTTAATGTGTGTTTCCTGCTAGATTTCACATACATAAAAATTGACTGGCTCTAAACCAACAACATCCTCCAACTCGACATCGTCCTCCATATCACTGCCACTGCTGTGCTCAATCTTAATCAGCTCCTGTCGTGGACTGTCTTGTATGAGCTGCAGTATTTTGGCCTGGGACAGACCGTTGGACTGCACCTTTATACTGGCCAACACACTGAGGATGCTGGGAAAACATCAGAGATTCAATTGAGGGCAAAATTTTACATACACCTTGCAGAATCTGCAAAATGTGAATTGTTTTAGCACAATAAGAGGGGTCTTGCATGCAATTTTTGGTTTGGTTTCTTTGGTTTTTCAGCATGTTCGCGTATTTGAACCCTTTCCAACAATGACTGTATGTTTTTGAGATCCATCTTTTCACACTGAGGACGAGTGAGGGACTCATATGCAACTATTACAGAAGAATCAAATGCTCACTGAAGCTCCAGAAGATAACAATGCATTAAGAGCCGAGGGGTGAAAACTTTCGGAATTTAAAGATCAGGCTAAATGTAACTTATTTTGTCTTCTGGGAAACATGTAATTATCTTCTGTAGCTTCTGAAAGGGAGTACTAAATGAAAGAATATATATATATATATGCAAAATAAGAAAAATGTACACATTCTGTTCAAAAGTTTTCACCCCTAGCTCTTAATGCATTGTTTTTCTTCCCCTTTCTGCAGCATCACTGAGCATTTGAACCTTTTGTAATAGTTGCATATGAGTCCCTCACTTGTCCTCAGTGTGAAAAGATGGATCTCAAAAGTATACAGTCATTGTTGGAAAGGGTTCAAATACGCGAAAATGCTGAAAAACCAAAGAAACCAAACCAAAAATTACATGCAAGACCCCTCTTATTGTGCTAAAATAATTCACATTTTGCTGATTCTGCAAGGTGTCTGTAAGATTTTGACCTCAACTGAATCTCTGATGTTTTCCCAGCATCCTCAGTGTGTCGGCCAGTATGAAGGTGCAGTCCAATGGTCTGGCAGCTCATACAAGGCAGTCCACAACAGGAGCTGATTAAGATTGAGCACAGCAGCGGCAGTGATATGGAGGACAATGTCAAGTTGGCGGATGCTGTAACAGCATCGCCGATGAAAATCAAGCACTTGGGGTAAATGTTGGATTGAATGTACATACTCACACACACTGTGCCTTTTACAGATGCTGTCTAACTAAAGACCTCCTGTTGTAGTTTTCCCAATTTAGGAAACACCCTTTCGGGACGATGCTTCGCCATTATATGTAATAGTGTTTTTGTATAGCAGTTTTATACAATATACAAAGTTTACCAAAAAAAGTAAAAAAGTAAAAAAAAGTCTTAAAAGTTGTAATCAGCAAATGTTCAATGCCTCATTTTAAACTCTGTACCTGCTGATGCCATACTTTTCATGCATTTCTTCTCACATGCATGGTACTTTTGACTGTTTTCTCTTGTTGTAGTTTGTAATAAATGTTTACCTTTAGCTAGTCATTCTGTGTGTGTGTGTGTTAAAGTGATTTTAAAATGAACAAGATTTGTAGGTTTAATGCTTAGCTCAATGTGGGATAATTTTAGCCTTAGCAGTGTAGGAATTTTAAACCATAAAAAAAGCAACCTGGCATGTTGGGTCAAATATTTAACCCAAAAAACAACCCAGATCTGGGTCTAAAATTGGGTTGTTTTTAACCCAGCATTTTTGTCAACTTTCAATAAAATATATATATATATATATATTTATGTATGTGAAAATTATCTAGCAGGAAACACACATTAAGTAAGTTATACTTTTCTATATCATCTTTTGAGTAGTCAAACAATCCAAAGAAAACATCTTTAAAACAGAAAGAAAACTCACTTATAAAACGAGATTAGATGAACGTTCAAAAATCTGATAAAAAATGTGGGTATATTGGCAAAAAAGTCAAGTCACCTTTATTTCTATAGCGCTTCAGGCTATACAATACAGACTGTGTCAAAGCAGCTTTACAGTGTCAAACAGCAAAAAAACAGCTCTAAATGAGGACAATAGCAAAAGTTCATCCTTGATTCAGTGAAGTCATGTTCAAAGCTCTCGAAAGGCGACCTGCTGGCGACACCTGTTGGTCAAAACCGTACAATAGGCCTAGGGGGCACATTCTGCATATATCCACAAGTCAAAATAAATAAATAAATAAATAAAAATGAAATAAAAAGAAAAATAGTGCAAAACATTCATTATTATTAGACCAGACTTTTGCATGTATTTATTTATCAGACGCTGGTATGTAAATGAGGAGCCTAGAAACAGAGGGGAAAAAAATCATCATTACATGTGGAACAATTTAGTTTTTACTTCACAATATGTGCTTTCGAGAGCTCGTTCTTTACCTGCTGTCTAAGAAGCAACTGATTCAAATGTAAACAATCCGCTGGTTTTCATCAGAGAAGTGCTAAAATAGAATGTTCGAGATGTTAATCTCATTATGATCAGGAGTCAGGTGATTCACTTTACTTTTTCGTTAAAGTTTAAACTCCAGTAATTATTTATCATAAATAATTATTTTGATAAGTTAATTTTGTCATTGTAAATGAAAAGAGAGAAAAAAAAGTTACCTACCCAAATTAAAACCAAATACACAATGTTCTGTTTTGTTGTTGTTGGTTTTTTTTTTTTTTTTTTTTGTCTAATAAAATAAATATGGAAAATATAAAGTAAATATAAAGTTTAGATCTGTGTTTTTCACAATAGGGACGGATGCAGTCCAAATTCTCCAGAAAGTCCAGGGAACACTTTATAACAGTTATACACTGGGAATGACAGCGCTGAAGAGAAAAGCAATGAACATGGAATTCAATATGCTTTAATCATTGCCGGAGGGACTCCTTATCAATCCCAGACAATCCTCCAGATTAAAAGAATACAGTTTATATAGAACAGGTGCACGGCAAAGAAAGATGACATGATTTATTACATAATTTTTCATAGTTTTTCATGTGTGCAATTCAGCAATTTGTTCTCAAAAGCATTACAACTTGTGCTCACATTGAAAATATTATAAGGATAATATTTAAGACCTTTGTATGTTGATCCAAAATTGGCATCATCTGATGTCTTGGTGTTGCCTGAATTCGTGAAAGGAAGATGAGAGCTAGGGGGAAGCTGTGGGTGCAGATGTGAATAAATTAATATTTAGGCTATGAGAAAATACACTGAACAAAATTATAAATGCAACACTTTTTTTTGACCCCATTTTTCATTAGCTGAACTCAAAGATCTAAGACTTTTTCTATGTACACAAAAGGCCTATTTCTCTCAAATATTGTTCACAAATCTGTTTAAATCTGTGTTAGTGAGCACTTATCCTATGCTGAGATAATCCATCCACCTCACAGGTGTGGCATATCAAGATGCTGATTAGAAAGCATGATTATTGTACAGCCTTAGGGCACTCTAAAATGTGTTTTATCAAATAGCACAATGCCACAGATGTCACAAATTTTGAGGGAGCATGTAGTTGGCATGCTGACTGCAGGAATGTCCACCAGAGCGTCCTATTATGCTTTTTCACCTTTTGAATTTTAGTCAGTGTGTGGTGTGTATGTTTGTGCATATAAAATAATCTACAAAGTTACAAATCTCAAAGTCCACTCCAAAGAGATATTTCGTTTTTAAAAGTCCTTTTCAAGAACTACAACAAATGGTTCATTTGGACTACAAGCTTTTGCTTTGTCTAAAATGTTTGCCAATCACAATGCAGTGGAAAAACTAACCAATGACAACACATTTAATTTTTCGAAAGGCGGGCCTTCATCAAACCTGGAACTAATACTGCATTCCAGGCAGGTTTTTGAGCTCGTAAGTCATGTCTTCAAACCACGAATCACAATTTTGTAGCATTCCAGGCTTAAGCTCATTTACAAATAATTTCTATAGCCAAAGGTCCTTATGTAATAATGTAAATTATGTGAAAAAAATAATGCGTTTTTCGAACCACCAAACATACAATAATAATAATAATAATAATAATACATTTTATTTCTAATTCACCTTTCTTACACTCAAGGTGCTACAACAATATAAAAACAATAATAAAATAACACACTACTCCATAATAACAATCTCAATAATAACACCATAACAACGACAACAGCTTAAAAGCTTCATTAAAGAAATGAGTTTTTGAGTAATTTCTTAAAACAATCAAAAGACGGAGCATTCCTAATAAGAGGCAGAAAATTCCACATCCCGGGAGCAATACAAGAAAATGATCTCCCACCCATAGTTTTGAGTTTACAACGAGGTTGTTGTTACAAAGTAAGAGCCCCAGCAGAGCGGAGAGATCGAGATGATGTGGACACTGTGACCAAATATACAGTGATATGCATCTGAGCACTCCGTGTGCTCTCTTTCGGCCTCGGCTGATAAGAAACTCACAGAGAAGATAAGGACAGAAGGGAGCAGATGAGAAATCATTTTAATGTAATTATTTTAATGTTATTGAGTTATGTTATTGAGAAGGTGTAAATTAAGTTAACTAATCCAAATTTAGCATTTTTATTGTAATGTGAATATGTAAATATATTATATACACATATTTCCTTACAACGGATGCAGTTGAAAGCTGTTGCGTGTTGTAGTCATTGATGTTTTCTTTTTTTTTCTCTCAGATCATGACCTGTTCCTTCACTGTCACTGAAGTGCCAGGAAACGATTACATCCCCAGATGCCTGCTCTCAGATTTTTGCTCAGATCCTCTGCTTGTAAACAAGGCACAGAGCATTTGTGTTCTACGTCAGAAGCAGCATGATAATGGCGGAGGACAGTGGCACGGAAGAGAAGAATTGTTGAATAAAGTCTGTATTTTTGTTTTCTTTGCACACAAAACGTATTTTCATACCTTGACAGAATGACAGAATTTTTATTTTTGAGTGAACTATCCCTTTAATATGCATCACTGTCAGTATCTTATATTTTTTATGTTTATGCTGCCATCATGTGCTGTCAGATTTATTGTAAGTAGGAGTTTCCTAGTTGGAAATTAAACATGAACTGTCTCTCAAATCCTATTTACAACTGGGAAACTCTGAAATCATTTTGACACAGATTTCCAAGTTGGGCGGGCCATAAACTTGCATGACAGAGGACAGAAACATAGCTATCCATTCTATGGATACTGACTAAATATCTTTTATGTGTTTTGACTTTAATAAATGATCTGTCATATGATTCCTGTACTCTTTGTCAACAAAGCACGTAAATGTGATGAGCTTGTAACTGAAACTGCAAAAGTGGGAAGTAGGAATTTTTCGATAGCATGTGAAAACACCAGTAACTGCTGACTGTAATTTTATATGAATGCAAGGATGATGGAACAAGGTAAGGTTCAGTTTGTTAAGAAATATCTTTTGCTTTTGATAAATACAAATAATTTCTCGGTAACACTTTAGAAAACAGTTCCGTCATTAATGAATAATTACACAGGAACAAATGACTAATGCACTATTAACATTCTAGTAACTACTATTGACTAATAAGAAACTCTGATTAACGAATAAGTAATAGCACTCAGCTGAACGTGGTAGTTCAGTAACTAATCAGTAACTACTATTTTTTTCTTATCTCCTGGAGAACTACTAAGAACTACTATATACATGTTAATAGTTAATGTGAATAATGCAAAATGTATAATTAATTCTAAAATGAAGATCATGGTAACCCACTAGTAATGACGCAAGAATTACCAAATCCATCAGAAGGAATTATGAATTATTTGGATCAGTATTCTTAAGTGAAGACCATGATAACTCAAGTAATTATCATTAAAGTAATGAATAAAGTAATTAAAAACTATTGAGGTTTTTGTAAGATTCTAAATAGTAATACTTCCCTTTGACTTTGGTAACACTTGAGTCGTTACTAGTGGGATACCTAGTGGGTTATCTTCACTTTAGAATACTGATCCAAATAATTAGTAATTCTTTTAGAAGGATGTAGTAACATTTGAGTAATTGCTATCCAAAACCTCACATATACCTCAAAAGCTTACAATGATTTCAGTCAATAGAGAGTTATCATGATCTCCACTTTAGAATACGGATCCAAATAATTAGTAATCCTTTCTGAAGGATTTGGTAATTCTTGAGTCATTACTTGTGGGTTACCATTTAGAATTAATTATACATTTTGCATCATTCACATTAATTATGATCCTGTATATAGTAATTCTTAGTAGTTATCCGGGAGATATGAAAAAAAAAAAAAAGCTGCTGAGTAGCTAATAGTAAACTACCACTTTCAACTGAGCACTATTGGAATTTAATCAGAATTTCTTGTTATTTAATAGTAGTTACTATAATGTTAATACTGTATTAGTCATTTGTTCCTGTGTAGTTATTCATTAATGATGGAACAGTATTCTAAAGTGTTACCACTTTCTCTACTGTAAACAAAACAGAATAGACCTACAGGACAATTAATCTTGAGAATCACTGAAATTTTGAGTATGTTACATGTCATTAATGTTTGGAGTAACACATTACAAGAATAACAACATTACAGTAGTACATTACTTTTTGCTGTAACGCAGTAATATAATGCATTACTAATAAAATTTGGCTAATATTATACTTGTTACAATCTCAGTAATGCATATGACAACAACATATTTCAATTCAAAATTAATTGTGAATTTACCAACACTGCACACTGCAAAAATAAATAAATAAATAAATAAAAAAAAGATTATCTTACTTAGATTTTTTTGTCTTGTTTCCAGCGAAAATACAGGGTTCATATTGATCTTGCTAAAAAGAACAGTATTTTGTGTATTTGGTGCAATGCATTGTGTTCACGCTTCATGTGGTTTGAGGTTAAAAAAAAACAAAACATTATTTTCCACATACTGTACATTTATTGTTGCTCCTATCTGCCGCGTCTTTCTGAAACAGGTAAATTTTTACAAAGCTCCTATCTGTGGTGTGGTCTGATTAGCCAGCTATAGAGTGCGTCGTGATTGGTCAAATACCTTAAGCATGTGACGAAAATGTTATGCCCCTTACCATGTAGTGATGCTGTGTCCGACGCAACGAGACAAAAACAATAAAACCCATTATAAATGAGGCATTTGTTGCATCCAGTGAAGACATAATTGCTAATTATAATGACTCATACTGTCTTTCTACGCGTTGCGCAATGCCATGTAAACATAACACCATTTCTGCATCTGTGATTGTAGAAATGACAAATAACAAGCACTACTCTACTGCTCAAAACTTGCATTTGAATAGTTAGTAGCAAATTCTTTAAATATGAAATCATACTTACAGGCTGTGAGTCAGGAGTGCCAGACTGTCCTTGCAAAGTTAGATCACCCCATTTTATAGAAACAGCCTTTGTAGGAACTTTATAGGAACAGTGTTTAACCACTGATGTCTAGTTGTGTACTCATTTGGAAGGCCAAACAACCTACTTTCGCTTTCACAAACGAAACTTCACAACATGATGACAGCTGCAACAAAACTACAGCGAGAATAAAAGTTTTGCCTTCTTTGTGTATACATTTGGGCGGTGTTATGCATATCTTCCCACACAGTGATGCAGATTTGTGTGAGCGTGTTTGAATGAGACATTTTAAGAAGTGACTGAGTCTTAATTTTTATAAAGAATATCTCTTTGGGTTTGAGACTTGTATTTTTTACAGATCTTATATATATATATATACACACAAACAACAAGGAAAAATTGAAATCACATCATATGACCCCTTTAAGTAAAGCTTGTTTTACATAATAAATAATAGTTTAGCATTCAAGTACATAACGAATATGGAAACATTTGTTTTCTTGCTGAATGAAAGAGGTAGGCTACATGAGAACAATGACTTTTGTTTTACGTTTCGCTGCGTTTTTTTTTTTTTTTTTTTGCTTGGTTAATTAGTATTGGCATGTTTAGCAACTTTACATTATTGTTTTGTTCTGAAAAATTCAGATTTAAAGCATTTGTTGTAGAGTGGGGAGAACTAAAATAGTCTATAAGCTAGCTATTGTGCTTATTGTTTGTACATTATGGTCTGTAACATTTTGTTTTATTTACAGCTATTTCTGAATGTAATCTTACAATAGACGAGGCCCAACCTTATCAAAGACAGCAATATTGTAATTTAACTATTTAGCCTACTTAACCCAGTAATAAGTAATATATAATGTACTACATTTTAGAAGTAACTTGCCCAACACTGCATGCCATGTTCAGAAGAATGACTTGAAATCCAGTTTGTTTAACCACATTTCCAATAATCTTATTTCAATAATCATATTTCAACCCACATACAATAATTTATCAAATATTTTTGATTGTGCTATTTATTTGCTAAATTACCTCATCAGACTTGCATAATTGAAATAATTATGTTGTAAAAATTTAAAAGAAAGTTGTAGTTTGATTTTCCAATGTCCTCATGTTTATTTTCTGACAGAAATAAGAGCTGTTGTTCTTGGGTGGCAGAAATCTGATAAAGCCTCAGTGATAAATAACATTTTAGGTGAAGCTGAGTCTGACAAAATATTTGTGAAATCTGTGAGGAAAGACGGTGAAGTGAATGGAAGGACAATATCTCTGATCAACACTCCATGTTGGTGGGAGAATTTTGATTTGCAAGACTCGCCAGAGGTTGTTAAAGAAGAACTGGTTTGCAGTGTTTTTCTGTGTCCACCAGGACCTCACATCTTTCTACTGGTCATTAATCTCAGTTTGCCTTTTACTGAAGAAAACAGACTCACCATCGAGGAGCACCTTAGTCTCTTTGGTAAGAAAATCTGGAGACACACTATAGTGTTGCTTACACAAACCAATTCATTAAAGAACAAAGATCTTCAGCTGATCATACAGAGATGTGGAGAAAGATATCATGTCTTTGATTCCAAAAATAAAAGTATTGGAGTCAAAGATCTACTTGACAAGATTGATGATGTTGTGGCAGCAAACAATGGCAAGCATTTTGAAACACATGATGACATGCTGCTTGACATTCAGAGAAAGAGGAATGAAAATGAAAGAAGAGCAAAAGCCAGACAAGAAATGGTTCAGGGCAAAAGAAACCTACTGAAAGAAATAAGTAAGTTGTACAGACATGTTTACTATCAGTCAAACGTTTGGAGTAAATTTGTTAATATATGAATGGTCAGAGATGGAGTTTTAAGAGTGACGCTCAAGTCTATGAGAGTGTGTCACATATTGTAATCACTACATCATTCCCATACTTCCATTTGTGTTATTTCAGAGTTTTCCTGACATTACTGTTATTACAGAATTTGGAGTTTAGACACATTTACTCATTCTTTATTGTGACATTGTCACCATAAAGAATGAGTAAAAGTGTCCAAACTTACGATTGTTATTAGAAATTGTAAACATGTAAATACCTTTAAATTATTTGTATTTTTTGTTTGTTCTTGAAGATGCTGTGACTCCACTCTCAGAACTGAGAATTGTTCTGCTGGGTTGGATTGTGTCAGGGAAGAGTTCAACTGGAAACACAATCTTCAATCATGAAATATTTCCAATTAGAAGAACACAAAAATGTGCAAGCCATACTGGTGTTGTAAATGGCAGATCAATAACTGTGTTAGACACTCCATGCTGGTGGAAGTATTTCTCATCTAAATTTAACCCAAGATATGCACAGGCTGCAATCCTGGAGAGCATAGGTCAATCACAACATATGCAGTTCCCTCACGCCATGATATTGGTAATTCCTATTGACACTTCATTCAAGAATGAACAGAAAATAATCACTGAGGAGTACATGGCCATTCTTGGAGAAGATGTCTGGAGACACACCATAGTTCTGTTCACATGGGGTGACAGATTTCCAGACATCTCAGTCGAGCAGCACATTGAGAGTGAAGGTGACGCCCTCCAGTGGCTGATTGACAAATGCAGGAACAGATATCATGTCTTTGACAACTTGAACAAGAATAACCAAGATCAAGTGACAGAGCTGCTCCAGAAGATTGATCAGATGGTGGCAGAAAACACTCTGTTCCACCTCAACGCTCAATCTGCCGCAGAAGAAAACATTCATGAGACTGACACACAACAAAATGAGGAAATAAGTCTGGATGTTGACTGTGTGCTGAAATTGCTACAGCAGGAGTTTAACAACAGGATTAAGGAAATTAAAAGTCGACTAAAACACTCAGGGAAGGATTTCACTGGATGTTTAGAGACCAGAAGTTACCATAGCATGTCAGACGGTCCAACATGTAAGTTGTAACTCTTAAAATGACTTGCATTTTTTTCTGTCTATATAATAAAGCTGTAAGCAACAATTAAGACTCTCATTACAGCTAATTAATCTCATCATGCAGTTTTAATATGATTTTGCACTTTTTTCTGCCATGCAAAAGAAACTAAAGAACTATATTCAAATTTAGCTATTAAATTACTTCTTTGAAGACATCTTTAAATGTAAATGTCTTTGAATGTATTTGAGCAATCCCTGTGCACTCTTTCTTCTTTTAGTCTCAGCTGATGAGAAACTCATGGAGAAGATAAAGACAGAAGGAAGTAGATTGGAAGTAACTTTAATGGACGCGCTCTTGAACATTCAGAATCCTGAAGCATCATCTGGTGAATTATTTAGCTTTTTAAGAATGTTAAAATGTCAAGAATGTTTTCTTGATTTTATTTGCTTGAAGGGCATTTTTTTAATTGTATGTTGTGTAATGAATTGTATGTCTTGAACTAGTTAATTTTCTTGTCAGAGATCACATTTTCTACCTAATTTGTTCATATTCACAGATTCAAATGAGAAGGTGTTGAATTGGCTTCAAAGATATGATGACAACTGAATCTGAAACAAGCTCCATCATCTAGAAGATCCAGAGTCGAGACACAAAAAGCAGTTTACAGAATAAAGCAGTCTGTTTAAACATGTTTTACATGTAAGTGGTTAATATATATATATATATATATATATATATATATATATATATATATTAATACATTTAATAATTATGCAAGAAATATGTTGTTAACTATTTCATAATTGGTGTTCTTGTATATATTATTGTTTCAATACAATATTATGTAACCGGAATGATTAAAAGGTCATGTTTAGTTTCAGTTTTGTTTTTGTGGATTTTAGTTTGTTTGTTCCTTTTTTTTCTTAGTTTCTACCAGTTTTTTTGATTTGTTTAGTTTGCTTAATAAAGGTAAACTTCCTCATCAAGATTCACCTCTTCTCTTCTTTGACCCCATTGTAACAAGTTTAGTCCAAGTCAAAGAATTTATGCATTTTACTAGCAATGTTCCCATTTAGATGAAGTACTGGTTTAGTTCTGCAAATAAGAAGAGATTGCATATGGCCAAAGTCCTTTCAAGGCAAGTCATTTCATTCATTCATTTCATTCAATTCACAATTGTTTCCAACATAAATCAGCATATTAGAATGATTTCTGAAGGTAATTGTAATTTCTGAGTAATGATGCTGAAAATTCAGCTTTGGATCACAGGAATAAATGACATTTTGAAATATATTTACATAGAAATACGTTATTTTAAATTGAAATATTATTTCACAATTTTTTTTTATAAAACTTTAACTTTTTATTTAGGTTTTTATTTATTGCTAAAATTAGATATTTATTTAAAATATAGACTTTAATGTATTGTATTTAAAATACACACATACATGTATAAGTACCTTTATAAATATTGTTAAATAATAATAATAAAAAAAAAAAAAAAATTGTATTTGTATTTGTAAAATCTAAATAAAGTTTAAGTTTTATTTATTTATTAGTTAGTTAGTTAGTTAGTATAATATTTATTATATTAGTATAATTTAGTCCCGCCCCACGACTGCCAAAAATAAAAGTGTTCGCGCAAACAGAATAGAAGATCAAGTGCCAGAGTGATGACGTGCGTGCTGCGAGTTGTGTCCGAGCACATTTGAATGCAGAGAAGATGCCACGCATGTGCGCAGGTTTAAAATGAGCTTGCAAGCTCCTGTTTCCTCGCTTGTAGATCTATTTTCCTCTCGCAGAAGTGATTTACTGCGCGCGCCGGCATTACTTGTGTGCTTGGTTATTAATGGCAGTAAAATGCCGTCATATAATTTTGACTGACCCATACAATGTATTTTTGGCTATTGCTAGAAATATACCCCTGCTATGTTACTGTCACGAGCGCGGTCTCTGTGGCGCCCTCCTACTCACGTCAGCGGGAAACCTCTCCGGAATATTAGCCCCGTTCACTCCATTTCCCATAAGCCCCGTACCTGGCGGCCTTCCGCTTCCGGGACGCTCACCCCTGGCGGCCATTTTCCTCCCCTTTAAAACGGCCGCCATTACGCACGCCGGACGCGAAGTTTTGATTTGCCTCGGCGTCATCTCTAAGCGTTTTTCTCATTACTGGATTACCTCTTGTTATCGACTCGGACTGCCCCTCACGTGTGACCGTTTTCTGCCTACCCTTGCGACCCCCTTGCTTCGTTATTGGATTACCCTGGACTGCTAGTGGCCCCGACCCTCTTTGCCTGGACTCTGACCATTCTCTGCCTTGCCCACGTCACACCAGTCTGCCGTTGTCGACCCTTTTCCAGTTACACTTTGAGTTTGTTGTCTGATTTAATAAACCGTTTGCATATGGATCAACCGCCTCCTGTCTCATCATCACAGAAAACTTCGCCAGCGACCGATCCAGTAACGGTACAGCAGCTCACCACGGAGCTTTCAGCCCAAGCCACGGTATTGGCGGTCCACCAACGCCAACTCGACCGCCTTACCTCTCTCACGGAGGATCTTGTTAAAGCTCTACAAGCCCTCCAGCTGCCTTCTCAGACAACGCCGAGCCATCCTTTACCGGCCGCCACCGCCATCATGACGCCTCCCGCCGCGATACCAGCTACTACCAGTCCACGCCTGGCCTTCCCGGAGAAGTTCGACGGATCCCCGGATAAATGTAAGGGCTTTCTATTGCAATGCTCTCTGTTTGTAAACCAACAGCCACATTTATACCCTAATGACGATTCACGCATTGCTTTCATTTGTTCGCTTCTAACCGGGAGGGCGTTGGACTGGGCTACGGCGGTGTGGGATCATACCAGGCCAGTTTTCCCGTCTTTTGCCGTTTTTCTCCAGCGTTTCCAGGAAGTCTTTCAGCCATCTACGGCTGGTGGGGATGCTGGGGAACAACTGTTGTCCTTACGGCAGGGGAATCGCACGGCGGCGGATTACGCGCTCAGCTTCAGGACCCTGGCCGCCCAGAGCGGCTTCAACGATGTTCCCCTGAAGTTACTATACCGCAAGGGACTCAACTCGGATCTCCAAGCTGAGCTAGCCTGCCGGGACGAGGGAGCCTCTCTGGATCAATTCATTGATCTGTTCATCCGTCTCGACACCCTCATACGAGCCAGAAGACCACCCCGGACCACCCGCAACACTAGTCTCTCTACCTGGACCACCCCAGCTACCGCTGAGGCCGCCCCGGAGCCCATGCAGATTGGTACCACTCGCCTGACCCTCGAGGAGAGAGAGCGTCGGCTTAAGAACAACCTCTGCCTGTACTGCGGCCAGGCAGGCCATATCCGAGCCAACTGTCCCACACGTCCACCTGCCAGAAACCCTTTGGTGAGTAACTATTCCACATCTTACAATCGTTTCGAAATCCCAGTAACCCTGAGTTTCAATAATCACTCCATCGAGACCACCGCCCTCGTCGACACGGGGGCGGCTGGAAATTTTATTGACTCTGCCTTTGCCCGTGCTCATCACTTACCCATCCTTTCTTGTACCCCACATGTGGCAGTGGGGTACAAGAGGGTGGCTAGGCTCCGGACGCATCAACCACACCACCCAGGACCTCTCTCTCCTCACCAACCATAACCACCAGGAAACCATTCGGCTGTTCATCATCTCGGCGCCTCAGACTCCCCTCATCCTGGGTTACCCCTGGCTCCGGCTCCACAGTCCCACCATCTCTTGGGCCCAACACACGATCACCCAGTGGTCCGACTACTGTCACCAGCACTGTCTTCCTCCTCCTGCGTGTCAACCATCCTCTCCCAGCGGCTCGACCACAGACATTCCCGAGGCTCTGCCTGCTGAGTACCAGGACCTTCGGTTGGCTTTCAGCAAGTCAAGGGCTTCAAGCCTCCCTCCACACCGACCCGGGGATTGCGCCATCGACCTCCTACCTGGAGCGGTTCCACCCAAGGGCCGGATATTCCCCCTATCTCAGCCCGAATCAGAGGCCATGAAAGAATACATTCAGGAGGAGCTCAAGAAGGGATTCATTCGTCCATCCACTTCCCCCGCATCCGCGGGCTTCTTCTTCGTGAAAAAGAAAGATGGCGGCCTCCGTTCTTGCATCGACTACCGAGGTCTAAATGAGGTCACGATTAAGTACAGGTATCCTCTTCCACTCGTACCCTCAGCCCTAGAACATCTGCGCACTGCTCGTTACTTTACCAAACTTGATCTGCGCAGTGCTTATAATCTAATTCGTATACGAGAGGGTGACGAGTGGAAGACGGCTTTCTCGACCTCTGCAGGACACTATGAATACCTCGTTATGCCCTTTGGCCTCTCCAATAGTCCCTCCTGTTTCCAGGCCTTCATTAACGAGACTTTCAGAGACATGCTTAACCGCTGGGTGATTGTGTACATCGACGACATCCTGATATACTCAGAAACCCGGGAGGACCATGTCAGGCACGTCAGAGCCGTGCTCCAGCGCCTCATCCAGCACCAGCTCTACGCTAAAGCAGAGAAGTGTGAGTTTCATCAATCCTCCATATCCTTCCTGGGCTACGTTATCAGCCCAGAGGGCGTGGCTATGGACGACCAGAAGGTAAACGCCGTACTCAAATGGCCGCGCCCCAACACCCTGAAGGAGCTACAGCGTTTCCTGGGTTTCGCCAACTTCTACAGGAGGTTTATTCGTAACTTCAGCTCTGTGGCCGCACCCCTCACTGCCCTCGTCCGGAAGGGTACTCACCGTCTCTCCTGGTCCCCTCCGGCTCTGACTGCCTTCGAGGATCTCAAGCGTCGCTTCACCTCGGCTCCCATCTTGCATCACCCGGACCCAGAACAGGAGTTTGTGGTAGAGGTCGACGCCTCCAACACCGGCATTGGGGCTGTTCTGTCGCAACGCCACGGAGATCCCCCCAAGCTGTTCCCATGCGCCTTTCTGTCCCACAAACTCTCCCCAGCTGAACGCAACTATGACGTGGGCAATCGGGAGCTTCTGGCCATCAAAACAGCCCTGGAGGAGTGGCGGCACTGGCTGGAGGGGGCTAAACTTCCTTTCACCGTGCTCACTGACCACCGGAATCTGGAATATCTTCGCGCCGCCAAACGACTCAACCACCGCCAAGCCAGATGGGCTCTGTTTTTCACACGTTTCAACTTTCATGTGACTTATCATCCTGGCACCCAGAATACTAAAGCCGATGCCCTGTCTCGGATCCACGACTCTCTAGCCCTCTGGCCACAACCCCGGAAAGCATCCTTCCAGCCTCCATCATCGTTGGCCCCGTGCTTTGGGACTTAACCACTGAAATCTCCGAGGCTCACTCCTTAGAACCCCCTCCTCCCAATCTCACCTACGTACCCACACCACTCCGCCAACGTGTCCTGGATTTGGTTCACTGCCTGCCCAGCTCAGGTCACCCAGGCATCACAGCTACTTTACACCTTCTCTCAAACCGCTTCTGGTGGCCTTCGCTCCGGTCTGATGTTATCCTCTTCATTAAGAACTGTCCCACTTGCAACACTGCCAAGGTTCCTCGTCAGCTCCCCGCCGGCCTCCTGCAACCCCTGCCCACGCCTCAACGCCCGTGGTCCCACATCTGTATCGACTTCCTCACCGACCTCCCACCCTCTCAAGGTAATACCACCATCCTCACCATTATTGATCGTTTTTCTAAAGGCTGTCGTCTGGTTCCTCTACCCAAACTCCCCACGGCTTTAGAGACGGCTGAGGCGCTATGCAACACTGTGTTTCGCTTCTACGGACTACCTGAGGACATTGTCTCTGACCGCGGACCCCAGTTTACATCCCGCCTCTGGAACACCTTCTGCCGCCTGCTGGGCATCAACGTAAGCCTCACATCTGGATACCACCCTCAAGCCAATGGTCAGGTAGAGAGACTGAACCAGGAGTTGACCCGCTTCCTCCGTTCCTACTGTCACAACCATCAAGAGGACTGGAGCCGATTCCTTCTATGGGCCGAATATGCTCAGAACTCTCTCCGTAAGCCAACCACTAACCTCACCCCTTTTCAGTGTACCCTAGGCTTCCAGCCTCCCCTCTTCCCGTGGTCGGGGGAGCCTTCCGACCTTCCTGCGGTCAACTCCTGGTTCCAACGAAGCGAGGAAACCTGGAACCTGGCCCATGTGCACCTACAGAGAGCCATCCGCCGCACCGCCACTCAGGCCAATCGTCATCGTAGACCCGGCCCGTCCTACGCCCCGGGACAGTGGGTGTGGCTTTCCACTCGGGACCTCCGCCTCAAGCTCCCCTGCAAAAAATTAAACCCCAGGTACGTGGGCCCTTTCAAGATTCTCAGACAAATCACCCCTGTTTCTTTCCGTTTGGATCTTCCTGCTCAGTACAAAATCTCACCCACGTTTCATATCTCTCTCCTTAAACCCGCTGGTCCCCCGAGAGGAGAGGTGAACCTAGACGAGACCGCCACACAGAGGGACACCCCCCTCCTGGTCGACGGCGGGGAGGTTTACAGTACCTTGTCGACTGGGAGGGCTTCGGCCCGGAGGAAAGATCTTGGGTCCTAGCTGCGGACATCCTGGACCCAACCCTCACCGCCGAATTCCACCTCGCCCACCCAGATCGCCCAGCCCCCCGTGGTAGGGGTCGACCCCGACGTCATCCACCTCCTCGCGCCAGGAGTCGCTCGCAGGGGGGGGGGCTCTGTCACGAGCGCGGTCTCTGTGGCGCCCTCCTACTCACGTCAGCGGGAAACCTCTCCGGAATATTAGCCCCGTTCACTCCATTTCCCATAAGCCCCGTACCTGGCGGCCTTCCGCTTCCGGGACGCTCACCCCTGGCGGCCATTTTCCTCCCCTTTAAAACGGCCGCCATTACGCACGCCGGACGCGAAGTTTTGATTTGCCTCGGCGTCATCTCTAAGCGTTTTTCTCATTACTGGATTACCTCTTGTTATCGACTCGGACTGCCCCTCACGTGTGACCGTTTTCTGCCTACCCTTGCGACCCCCTTGCTTCGTTATTGGATTACCCTGGACTGCTAGTGGCCCCGACCCTCTTTGCCTGGACTCTGACCATTCTCTGCCTTGCCCACGTCACACCAGTCTGCCGTTGTCGACCCTTTTCCAGTTACACTTTGAGTTTGTTGTCTGATTTAATAAACCGTTTGCATATGGATCAACCGCCTCCTGTCTCATCATCACAGTTACATACACATCTTACATGTGTACTGGTTCCCTTTCGATACTTTCACTCGTACTTGAAAAGATGTTATGGGAAAAAGTATTTTTTAATAACGCAGTAACTGCACGACTATTGAACGCTTAGTTATAGTCAAGTCAAGTTTATTTGTATAGCGCTTTTCACGAAACAAATCGTTTCAAAGCAGCTTAACAGCAAATTAAAGTTTGTACAATAATTAAAGTTTGTTAAATTAAAGTTTGTACAATAATTAAGGTTTGTTAAATTAAAGTTTGTACAATAATTAAAGTTTGTACAATAACGTTTGTTAAATTAGAGTTTGTACAATAATTAAAGTTTGTACAATTTGTGTAATGTTAACATTAATGATTATATGTTGCAATCAAATCACTGTAGTAAAATTTGGTAGTGATGTATGGTGTTTCAGGGCTGATATCATCTAAAGTCCTCCAAGGGGTTGGCATCATCATCTCTTCTTCGGTGCTCCTGATCCAGACTGTAGCTTGTGTTATTCCTAGTTACCACGGGATGTCAATCCCGTGGCAGAAACAGAGAACAATAGGAACATAATTAGCGTAGCTGCTGTTCAAACCAAGCAAAAGGATTGGTTCAACCAAAGCTAAGGATTCATAATGTGCACTTGATCAGATATAACAGCAGTAAAAGATTATGAGATGCATTATGTGAATGCTTGGCTAAAAAAGTTATAACTAGATGCCAATAGCTCGGCAGCGGTGCTGTGCAAAACCTATGGCAACGCAGCCCGCCAAATTCTGCCAGATCCCGCCAGAATGGCCGTGGTATCTGGCTATATAAGTGGCTGCTTCGCCATAGGGACTCAGATCCTTCTCCATCAGCAATTACATCACATCTTCGCTCAAGACTCAAGCCTTTCTACAAGCAAGCTCATCTCTACTAGATACCGTGCCTACCGTGAACGGCACCTAGCAGCAGATTCAACCTCCTGCTCAGCTGAATCCTGCTTCCGCTGCCTTCAGCGTCTGCAGCACCGTGTCCTGTTCCCCTGCTGCCATCCGGTTGGCCTCTATTAGAGCATATTTCCTGAGCATATTTCCACAGCATTGAGTCTCGCTTTTCTGCGCTCGTGGTTAGCGCTCTTTTCAGAGCGTGACCATCTGCAGCCATCTGCTTTGTTTGAGCTGAATGTAGATGTGGAGATCTTGGGGTGGAGTGTGGTAGAATATAAACCAAGGTGCACTTAGTGTTGAATTGGCTGGGTAGGATGTTGTAGACAGAAGTTCCACATAACTAAAAAGTGCCAGTCGGTGGAGGAATCATAAACCACTGATTTATTGTGAAGAGTTTCTGAAGAGATGGTGTCCTGTGGAGACACAACTTCTATATCCTTTTCCTCACTCTCTGCTGATGGAGTAATGTCCACATGGGATTCTGTTCTCATTTCGACCACAAAGCTGCAACGTTCACAAGGAATTTCACCCAACAGAGTCGAAGCTGGAGCATAATTTTCCATGCACCAAGAAAAAGTAAGGGCCCAGCCTGAAGCAACTAACCAACTAACTTGAACAAATTTGCAGATTGCAGATGTTAATACAAAAGAACACTTGTTGATAATCTCAAGGCCTGAAGGAGAAATTTTGGCATGTAACCAAGATTAATGGTCAAAAACAGCACTTTGTGATCATCACATGAAGTAGATCATTAGTAGAAACTTTGTGGATTGCCTTCCCCCATCTTAAAAGACCAGGAGCAGCGAGATTCCTCCTATAAACTTCTGACCTCTTTGTCCTCACAGAATGGTACAGAACAGTACAGCACAGACTGTCTTTTTTATATATATGCACCAAAACCAATGCTTAAAAGGACTTTTAAATGAATATCAGTCCATTCCCTATCATGTATGTAACTCACACATATGTCCATTATGTTGCTAACCGGTGTGACGGGTATCCCGCAAGGAGATCAGCGTCGCCCTGGCAACACATGGAAAACACCTGGAGATCGTCACACCGGGACCAGCAGTCACAGCTGCAGCCAATTACCACGCCCTATATAAGAGACTCTCAGAGAACCAGTAAAGTGATGAAAGTGAAAGTGACGAGACATGAGGCCAAGTATGGTGACCCATACTAGGAATTTGTGCTCTGCATTTAACCCATCCAAGTGCACACACACAGTAGTGAACACACACAGTGAACATACACCCGGAGCAGTGGGCAGCCATTGCATTGCTGCGGCGCCCGGGGAGCAGTTGGGGGTTCGGTGCCTTGCTCAAGGGTCTCACCTCAGTCGTGGTATTGAGGGTGGAGAGAGCGCTGATTAATCACTCACCCCACCGACAATCCCTGCCGGACCTGGGACTCGAACCTGCAACCTTTTGATTACAAGTCCGACTCCCTAACCATTAGGCCACGGCTGCCCCGTAAGTGAGTTACGACTCCATTACATGGATGCTAACCTGTCTCTCCGTTTCCTCCAGATGACGCGCCGTGACTGCTGGGCCCGAGGGGAAAGCACTGACCCCGCGACCTGGAAAGAAGGGAACACAGAGAGGACACAGAGGGAGCACCAAGTGAGTCTTGTTTTCTTGTGCTAAACATTTCATTTTTGCCTTAACGTCAGCATCTTTTTCCCCATGTAGCTAACCTATCTAGGTTACTTCTGAGAGTTCTGTTAGACCAAGATAAATGTGGAATGGCAAAGCTATTCTGTACTCAGCTACAAGGTTGTAATGGCAGAAAAATTAAAATACAAACATTCTCAAAAAGAGAGCAAAATTCCTCTTCCAATGATTCCAGTCAGCGATCTCGAACGGTGACCTGACTTTGTTCAGCCCCTCACCACACAGGCAGAGGCCTGGCAGGCCATCCCCGGAGTGTCAAACTGGGTTCTGGGTATAATACAACAAGGCTACTCGCTTCAATTCGCTCATCGACCCCCACGATTCAGTGACGTGGTAACCACTTTGGTTAAGGGCAAGGACGCGAGCGTCCTGTGCACCAAAGTAAACAACCAGCAGTTGAAAGGAGCCATAGAAACCTTCCCCCAGCACAGAGCATAGCGGGCTATTACAGCCGTTACTTCCTCGTACCCAAAAAGGATGGAGATCTAAGACTCATCCTCAATCTCAGACGCCTGAACCGTGCCCTCATGAGACGGCCGTTCAGGGTGATCACAACAAATTAGATCCTCTCGAAAATTTGCCCAGGGGACTGGTTTTGTTCGCTGGATCTGAAAGAGGCTTACTTTCACATCCATACTGCCCCCCATCACAGGCTATTCTTGAGATTCGCCTTCGAGGGAGTGGCTTATCAATACACTGTCCTTCCCTTTGGACTGTCCCTAGCTCCCTGCACTTTTACAAAGTGCATGGACGCGGCCCTTTCCCCCCTGAGATGGTTGGGAATCTGTGTTCTGAATTATCTCGACGACTGGACTCAATTTCGCCAAGAGCGCACTGTCCCCCAGCCAGCGAATAGCTTTTCTGGGAACAGTTTTAGACTCCACTCAGATTAGGGCGGTCTTTTTCCTATAGCATCTTTTATCAAGACGCAGTACTCATTCCCGCGAGCAAGGGGGTCGATAGGCAGGCTGATAACGATCTGGAATGGGAATCTAGACAAGGTCGGCAACAGAAACCAAACACAAGGGGTAAATGCTCAGAATTGAAAGACAATGCTATATAATACTTCACGATTAGTTCACAGCAGTGAGGCTCTATTTATAGTCCAGGTGAGATTAACTAAAATGGCTGACAGGTGCAAAGGTGATGGGTGATTGGAAGAGGCTGGAAAGGAGTTATGGGAAATGAAGTTTGTGAAATGGTCCAGTGTACAGTGATGGCTCTCTCTAGTGATGAAAAAAAGGGAGCTGCAGCGGTTTGAATCGTGACAACAGTATCACTCTGGCTGTCTAATTTTCTGCTTTAGGGAAACGGTGCATATCGATCATTATAGAAAACTATGGAAATGTCTCGATAACCACTAATGACAGGTTTGCATAGAATAGGAAGGTCATTAATTGTTACAAAAGGCTGAATCATCCTATGGTGTGTCCACCAGTGTGATATTTCCAAATATCTGTCCACTGTAGTGACCTCCATGTGTGAATAGATTAATTATATTAGTTAACATGAAAAATAATCAGACCGCATTTATTAATGTTAATTAATATTAAGTTCAAAATGTATTATGTTATTAAAATGCACAGTTGTATTTTAATATTACTTTATATGTACTGTGAGTTAACATGAACAGGAACATTTTTATTAACTAACTCTAAAAAAGATTAATAAATGCTGCAAAAATATATTGTTCATTGTTAGTTCATATTAGTTAATGCATTAATTAATATTAACCAAAAAAAGAGACTTCATTGTAAATTGTTACCAACATGTTTTATGATCCATAACCATTTTTATTATTTATTTATTTATTTATTTATTTTTATTATTATTTTTTTTTTTTTGTGATCTATAAGCATTTGTGAAATGTGACTTATATAAAATTATATTACCAGTAAAGGATATTTTAACTTATTTTATGTATTTGTTTCTGTAATTATATAAAAGTAAACTACATATCAACTGATTTTTATTTTTTTTTATTTTTTTTTTCTGATGGGTTACAAGATATCTTAGCGTATGACTACATCCGGTTTTTGGATAGTTATAATTCTTTGGTAGCCTCTGAACATTATTAATGGATGAAAATATGCATGTTTCCTAAGAATGATGAAAATGTTTCGATGACCACTAATGACAGGTTAGCATGGAATAGCATTGTCCTTAATTGATATAGAAGACTGAATCATTCAATGGTGTGTCCATCAGTGTGATGCTTGTACTGTCACACCATAGGAAAAGATGTCACACCAGAGGACAAGGTCTCTATAAGAATAATTTAATAAGATTTGTTTAATTCCTTTTTATTCACCTTTAATCAGTGTCAGTGTTCTTAAATGCAGTAATTACATTCATTAAACTACTTTCTGATGTTTTTGCAGAAAACCTGTACTGTTAAAAAAGTGTCATGAAAATAAGTATAAAATGTGATACATTTTTGATACAGAAAGAATTGACAGAGAGAAATTAGTGGAGGAGAGAGGTGACATGACAGAAGGGAGAAGATCCTAGAACAATGTAAAAAGTAAACAGAATCAAATTAATGCCTTTAAAAGAATAGCCATATAGTTAAAAAAAAAAATCACATCTTAAATAAATAAACAAACACAGAGTTTAAATATTCCCCTCTCTCTCCCTCTCTGGCTGTCTCTCTTTCCACCCATCCCCCCTCCCCACACTCACTCCGACACTCTGACACTCACACACCCACCACCACCACACACACATATAGAGGCAGAGTGAGATGAGATGTCTATTTTTTTTTTTGTTTTTTTGTTTTTTTCTTTAATTCATAGAGATTTGCTTGAATTCTGGCGTACTTCCTCAGAATGACTAGTTCTCTGAATTAAAAAAGTTTGAAAGAGTTTGAATGCTGCATTTTAAAGATATAATAAAATGATGGTTATCTTTTTTACTGTCACTTTAATAAATCACCACGTTAACACTCGCTTGCAATTTAGCATCTTCAGTATCTTGGCATCATGCAGAAAAAGTTTGGTGTGAATTTCTTGCTTTTCCTGAGAGGAGTATTTAAAATTCCACAGGCTGATTTTTCTAAAAATCCACATTCAAACCAAAATAGCCGACTTTCTGTTGGCTGTAGCTAATGGATGTAAATTAGAAGGTTGTCCGGATTGAAGAGAACAATATATGTACCGAGTTTGGTGACTGTAAGAAAAACTAACCCCCAAATATTGTCAAAAGGTGGAGCTATAGAGTGTCTCCTCCACACCCATTTATGAGCTTTTGCCAGTGTCTAACTATCATTAATGCTGATATGTGTGTTGCATTTCATGGAATTCTAAGCACGTTAACTGCCTCAAAAACACAGGAAACAAATGTTAAACGTTGACAGATTGCCATGGAAACCGCATTTAAGCGCCGTAGAGCCCCTGTACCCGGGTCCCAGCCTCTGCGGCGTCCTGATGGCCACGGATTCCAATGTGTGTGCAAATTTTCCAGTTTTTGAGCATGTTAAGCCCCTCAAAACCCCCCGGAAGGTTGAAAAAATAAATAAAAAGTGAAAAATCCTTAGAAGAACAATAGGGCCTTCGCCCCTTTGGGCTCGGGCCCTAATTAAAGAGTATTCCGTATTCCAATCAGCCACAGATCAAGGTAATGTCCATATTTCAGCAATATAAAGCTATATTATAACATGTACTGTAGTTAGTTAATATCATGTATTAAGCAGACAAAACAAACATGTTAGATAGCAGTTACAGCTTGTGCTCATTATGATAATATCGGACAGTTTTGTATGTCGATCTAAAGTTGGCATCATCTGAAATCTTTGCAATTGTTGGATCCAAACTAGTACTGGAGTAATCTAATTAAACACACCTACATAACCAAATACAAACGTTTGTTCTTAAATGAAAACAAAAGTCCTGTATGACTACATGATTAAACATGGCTTACTTCTGAACCCAGAACAGCTACACCAGTTTTCGGACCAATTGTGAGTCCAGTTCCCAGGACATGACCTCCACCCCAACATCACCAACAGATGCACCCGTGTTAATTCCAAGTCCCACTTTCACACCAAGTGGACCGGCTTTAGCTGACACACTGGCAACTTTGTCTCGAGTCACTGCTCCGAGTTTAACCAGAATGACTTCAGCACCAATTGAGTTTATTATTCAATTTAATCATTTATAATAGTCATTATAGCCATTTATATATCGATTACATTGATTCATTAATTGATTAGTCATTTATATTACGTTATATTATTGTTGTTTTTTTTTATATTTTTCCATTGTTGTTTAGTCTTATGATTGTGTGGTTTCAAGGGCTGTTTGTCTTCATGAATAAGAGATATGAGGGACTGTTTGTGAACCTCAAGGTTTATGTTGTTGTGAAGACGTTTGGAATAACAATACTTGTTGGATTTGTGTTCTTCAGACAAAGTCTGAGCATCTCACGTGGTAAGATGGCTTGCATGGTGGCTAACTGGCAGCAAAACTCAAAAAAATCCAAGGAAAAAATTATGTAGTTTTAATGACAAAAGCTCACAATGTCAACGGATGGTATACAACAACAACAACAACAACAACAACAACAACAACAACAAAAAACTCTATAATGAAGTAAGGAAATAAATAAGGAAATAGGAAAACAACAAGTCAAAAGTAACAAAGAAACATTACATATTTACATTGCACAACAGGAACAAGACGTTGGCTACCAATCCAACAAACATTGTCTATTATCTCCCCCTGAACAAACATTTCACAGGTCTTTTATAGTTTAAACTCCTCCTACAAATTCAAACTAACCAAAATTTAAATCCAAACATCTTTGTCTAACCAACTCCTCCCCCTTCATGTTGGCATATAACCAGTTCCTATTCACCGGCCACTCCTACTAGGAAGTTCCAATACTGGTAAGACAAAACATGAACATTAACACACAAACATCTTTACACAACTGTATCTTTAAATGGATCACTCCCGTAACTGTCACCTTGAAATGTGCACCTTTCAGGAGACAGTTACTTGGGCTAAAATCACAAAATAAAGATATTTTTCAACATTATATGTTTGTGTTCTTTCACCCCAAAGCTAAATGCTACATCACAATGCAACTAAGACTATTCAATAAACTCTGCTCCTTTTTACCATCATTACTTTGTCTCCTGCTTCTGCTCTTCACTTTCACTGTTTTTTCCTCCATCGACTTCTTGGCTGACAGAAGACTGTAAATAGTGTTTTGGATATTTTGGGTACCAGACAAGACCTCCTGTTAATAGGGTTTGAGTATTAGACTACTCTGATGACAATTTGTTCTGTTACCGGACAAACTAATATTTTCTGACGGGATCTGGCGTCCGGGGCTGGATCTTAACTGTCTAGACATGGGGACAGCGATCTAACACTATGGACTGAATCGATGGCCATCATCATCTCAGCCAGGTAGAACTGAGCCATGACATCTGGTATATGTACACCAAACTTACTTAGCAACATCAGATCTCCAATGATATGGTAATCCATGAGCAGATCCTGTAGAGCAGAAGATGAGAGACACTCATAAATGAGAATGAACATACAGCACTGAACATCTGACAAACACCAGATCACTGATTCATGAGCACTGGGACAAACACACTACACAACTGAATCATTCTCAGTGAATCAACTCAACACATTTCACTTTTGTGTTCATCTGCTTCTACCATTTGCTCTTTTTACATTGACCATCACTCTATATAGACTAATACAATTAAATACAACAATAGCTTCTCATATTTTTTATAACATATACTGATTAATGTAACATTCACTTCAATGGTATGAGATGACTGGATGCTTTCAACTGATTTCTTATTGAACTGTCACCAAGGGAACTGCAGTGCTAACTATTTCAAATATAGTGAATTAAGTCACAAACTCCTTCATAATGGACAATGTTTCTAACGTGTAATATGAACTGCAGCTTGTCATATTAATGGAGTGTTTCACTAGTTGGCAGTAAACCCATTACCTCACCTGAATATGTTTGTAGACTTGTGTTGGATGTCTTCCACGTTAAAAGTAGTTATCTTCTGGGTGAAAATATGAAAATTCTATTGGTAAACATTATACTTTTTTAACTTATTTCTGTTAAACAGAATGTAGATGTGTACATTTTGCTTATTTTGTTTAAATATTATTTTTTTCTCATGTAGTACTACCCTTCAGAAGCTACAGAAGATACTTACATATTTCCCAGAAGACAAAATAAGTTACATTTATCCTTATCTTAAAATTCCAAAAGTTTTTACCACCAGTCATTACTGGAAAGGGTTCAAATACACAAAACTGATGAAAAACCAAATAATTTGTGGGACCTGGAGGATTTTTCTGAAGAATAGCAGCCAGTTGAACTGTTCAGGACAAAGAGGGACTCATGAACAGCTATCACTAAACAAAAAATCACACAGCTGTGGATCATTCAGGTAACAACACAGTATTAAGAATCAAGAACATTTTGCAGATTCTGTGTATGTAAACTTTTGACCTCAACTGTATGTTTAGCAATAGTGCACAAGTTGGCTTCCAAAAGTTAAAATCCCATTCATGTTCTTTTAAAGTTTTTTTTTAAAAAATAAAATAATAAGTAAATAAAACTATATATATATATATATATATATATATATATATATATATATAATAAAAATAATAATTAAAAAAAAGTTCATCCTCTTCTGCATCTTCAAGTGACAGATCAGTAGTATCAATATAATTCAACAAAGGTTTCCATGTTTTATAAAAAGTTTTTAAAGACCCTTTTAATGATTTTTTTTTTTCCAGCTTTAAAGACAAAATAATTTATTTTATCCATCTGTCATATGAAGGAGGTGACATATGTTTCCACTTAAGTAGAATAAGCCTCCTAGCTAATAACGTGGTGAAAGCAACAATGTCTTGTGTTGTTGATGGCAAATTTGACTTAAAAGGAATTCCAAACAAAGCTGTAAAAGGGTTTAGAGTTTCTGATATGTTGAAGGTTTTTTCAAAGGTATCAAATATTTTAGACCAAAACTCTGTCAATCTTGGACAGGACCAAAACATGTGAGTGTGATTTGCAGGAGACTGTCGGCACCTGTCGGCACATTGTGTTCTTGCACATTGCAAGTGCTACCTGTGTCTGGGTATATTTTGGCTTATGACATTAGTGTAGTGTGCTCTGTGAAGAATCTTGCATTGCAGTGTTGGGCACATAGAAGAAGAGTGCACTAAATCAAGCACATAATCCCACTCTGTTTCGCTTATGATCCCCAGCTCTTGTTCCCAGGTCTTCTTGAGAGATTCAGAGGGGTCAGAATTTAGAGAATCTATTGATTCATAATTAACAGAGATTAGTCCTCTTCTGTCAGGGTTAAGAGAAAGAATGGTATCCATTTTGGAATCAAGAGAAAGATTAGGAAACTAAGGAAACTGATTTTGTACAAAATGTCTGATCTGAAAGCAGCAAAAAAGATGGGTTTTAGGAAGATTAAACTTTTTTGACAATTCCAAAAATTATAAGAATATACCTTTATTATACAAGTCCTTGATGGTACTAAGACACCTAGAAAACCAGTCATGAAAAACTGAATCAGAACATGATGGTAGAAAAGATAAATTGTTTACTATAGGTGCAAGAGTTGACAGACTGATTAACCCAAAATGCTTTCTAAAATTTACAATTCTATTTGGGCCCAGATAGGATATTCAGGAACTCTTGAAGTGTTAGTCCAAAACAAAAGCTTGTTAATATTACATGCCCAGTAAAAATGTTGAATATTTAGTAAGGCAAGCCCCAATTTCAATTTTGGAAGTTCAAGAATGGGTATATGCTGAAAGAAATATAAAAATTGAGGCAAAATTGTAATTTTAACCAAGTTAATACGGCCAATTGGCGATATTGGAAGAGAAGACCATCTCTGTATATCTTTCTTATTAGCATCTAGCAGGAAATTAAAATTTTTCCTCAAAATACCTGCATCTGATTTGGTGATGAATACACCTAAATATCTGAATCTTTCCTGAGCCCACTTAAAGGGGAAAAGATTTTTTGACAGTGTCTCAGCTGCTACATTGATTGGAAACATTTCACTCTTTTGAAGATTTAATTTGTAACCAGAAAATTTGCCAAACAAATAAAAAATTTGAAGGATTGGTGGTAATGATGATGCAGGGTTAGTTATTTATAAAAGAAGGTCATCTGCATAAAGGGACAGTTTATAAGAAGTTTCAAACCGAGTAATGCCTTCAAACTTCTGTTCACTTCGCAGCCAAATAGCCAATGGCTCTATAGCCAATTGAAAATAATAGAGGCGAGAGGGGACATCCTTGACGTGTACCTCTGCGCAGAGGAAAGATTTTAGAATGTCGAATGCCTTCTCGGCATCGAGGGACAATATGACCTCGGCATTGTCAGAACAGAAGAAAGAATAGTGTTAAAAAGTCTTCTGCTATTATAAAAGAATCTCTACCAGTCATAAAGCCTGTCTGGTCATGGGAAATAACAGCAGGCAACACTTGCTGAAGGCGAAGGGCAAGGATCTTAGATAGAATTTTAAAATCCACATTTAATAAAGAAATTGGCCTGTAACTACTGCAAAGCAGTGGATCTTTATCTTTCTTTAGTAACAGTGAAATGGATGCCTCAGACATGGTTGTTGGTAGCCGACCTGAAAGAAAGGCCTCATTATAAACTCATTGCAAAACTGGGGCTAGAATAGAAGAGAAAGCCTTAAAAAAAATCGGTGGTAAAGCCATCAGGGCCAGGAGGTTTACCATTTTGAAGTGTATGAATTGCCTCTTGTATTTCTGTGATAGAAACGGGCCTGCCCAAATAATTTGTGGAGCCATCATTTACACAAGGGAATATTAGTTGATCAAAGGGGTTTGGTTCACTCCATATTTTTGAGTCACATTCTGAGGAATAGAGATCTGTATAATATTTAGAAAAAATAAAATACATTTTCTCTGGATTGGAAACTATCACCCTTAGCAGATTTAATTTTGGAGATCAGTCTAGATGTACGGACAGTACGAGACTGAAATGCAAGTAATTTGCCAGCTTTTTCGTCAAATTCAAAAAACTGCTGCTTGGCATTCAACAGTTGCTTTTCAACTTTATGAGTTAGAAGTAAATTATACTCTGAATGAAGTTAAAGCCATTTTTTGTAAATTGCGGGTGAAGGGGTCAGAGGATATTGGAGGTCTAGTTTAGCAAGTTGGTCTGATATTTCTGCCATCTTGGAATTATCAGATCTCCTCAACTGACAGAAATATGAAATTATCTGTCCTTGCATATAAGACTCAAATGCCTCCCACAATGTACTACAACTAACAGAATTATTGTAGTTTATGTCAAAATATAGATTTATATGCGATGTGAGGAAATCTTTGAAATTGTTATCAGAAAGTAAATATGAATTAAATCTCAATTGTTTAAAATACTATGGTAGTCACAAGAATTGACAGAGTGCATCATTCTGTTATGTCATGTGAAAGATCTTTTTTGGTCTTAACAATATTATTTAAACTTTTTACATTCCAAGAGATACAACAAATATTTATATTTGATGTTGTTGTATTACCAGCCATTTGAATCATGAATTACTATTGTAAGACTCTGATCCATGTGAAGCAAACAGAGATAAGGACAAAAGAGGAAGAGACAGAAAAACAAAAACAAAACAAACAAACAAAAAAACACAAAATCCATAAAAATACAAAAATCCGTTACCCCCATTCAATGCTTCAATGGGGAGCTTGGACACCTTCAGCAGGTGCAGCGGCTGAGGCCAAAACATCTGGAGAAGGTGACACAAACTTGCCCCACTTTTTATTTTCTTCTGCTCCTTTTTAAACTTTAATGATAAAGTAAAGTGAATCACCTGACTCCTGATCATAATGAGAGTAACATCTCGAACATTCTATTTTAGCGCTTCTTTGATGAAAACCAGCGGATTTTTCACATTTGAATCAGAAAGTTGCTTCTTGCACAGCAGCGGGTAAAGAACAAGCTCTCGAAAGCACATACTGTGGTACTTCTTCTTTGAAGTAAAATCTAAATTGTTGCACGTGCAAAGATTTTTTTTTATTTCTGGGCTCCTCATGTAGATACCAGCGTCTGATAAATAAATACATGTAAATGTCTGGTCTAATAATAACTTTAAATAAAATAATAATGTAAATGTAAATTAGTTGTTGCCATTCTTCTTCTTTTTTTACTTTTATAATAAGTCTAGTTGTTTAGAAATAGAATTTATTTTATTTTATTTATTTATTTATTTTTTATTTTTTTGACTTGTGGATATATGCAGAATGTGCCACCCAGGCCTATTGTACGGTTTTGACCAACAGGTGTCGCCAGCAAGTTGCGTTTCGAGAGCTTTCAACATGACTTTACTGAATCAAGGATGAACTTTTATTATTGCCCTCATTTGGAGCTGTTTTTTTTCTTTCCTGTTTAACACTGTAAAGCTGCTTTGGCACAGTCTGTATTGTATAGATTGAAGCACTATAGAAATAAAGGTGACTTTACTTTTTTTGCCAATATGCCCACATTTTTTTTCCGATTTTTGAACGTTCATCTAATCTTGTTTTATAAGTGACTTTTCTTTCTGTTTTTAAGATGTTTTCTTTGGATCGTTTGACTACTCAAAAGATAATATAGAAAAGTATGACTTACTTAATGTGTGTTTCCTGCTAGATAACTTTCACATACATAAAAATTGACTGGCTCTAAGCCTTTTTCTTTAATTCAGATTTTATCTAGACAAAAATGCGGGATTAAAAACAACCCAATTTAGACCCAGCGCTGGGTTGTTTTTTGGGTTAAATATTTGACGCAACATGCCGGGTTGCTTTTTTATGGTTTAAAATTCCTACACTACAAGGCTACAGTTATCCCAAATTGAGCTAGGCATTAAACCTACAAATCTTGTTCATTTTAAAATCACTTTAACACACACAGAATGACTAGCTAAAGGTAAATATTTATTAAAAACTACAACAAGAGAAAAGAGTCAAAAGTAACATGTATGTAAGAAAAAAGGCAACAAAAATGTATGGCATGTAAAGTATGGCAACAGGTACAAAGTTTAAAAAATGAGGCATTGAACATATGCTGACTACAACTTTTAAGACTTTTTACTTGTTTTGGTAAATTTTGTATATTGTATAAAACTACTATACAAAAACACTATTACATATAATGGCGAAAGCACATCGTCCCGAAAGGCTGAAAACTACAAATGGAGGTCTTTAGTTGGACGGCATCTGTAAAAGGCACAGTGTATGTGACTGTGTACATTTAATCCACATCTCCATTCTGTTCCAAAGTTTTCACCCCTGGCTCATAGTTGCATGTGAGTCCCTCTGTGTGAAAAGATAAGAAAAACCAAAGAAACAAACCAAAATAGCATTTTGTATGACACCTCTTATTTTGCTAAAATAATTAACATTTTGCAGATTCTGCAAGGTGTATGTAAACTTTTGACCTCAACTGTACCTCTGATGTTTTACCCGCATCCTCGGTGTGTCAGCCAGTATGACAGTGCAGTCCAAATACTGCAGCTCATACAGGGCAGTCCACAACAGGAGTTATGGACTGCCCTGCCCTGATGATTGAGCACAACAGTGGCAGCAAATTGGAGGACCATGTCGAGTTGGTGGATGATGTACCAACAGCAAGTGGAGGTTCTACCTCCACCAGCGCTGAATGATTCCTTCTCAAATCCAGAAGGCAAACCATCAGATCTTGAGACAAGTGGTTTCACCTCCACCAGCGCTGTGGGTGTTTCCTCATCCGAAGACAGCGAGAAGATTGACCTGCTGGCTGAACTTCAGGCCGCAGCGCTTCTTGAAGGTTAAAGAAGCTGTATTAATTAAGTGGTATATAATTGATTAGCGTAATATGTGATTTTAACTTAACTTTTAATCCGCTTCAACAAAAGCATAGCTCATAGATTAACAAACCCTCTTTGAAAAACATGAATGGGATTTTAACATTTGGAACCCAACTTTTGCACTATTGTCAAACATACAGTTAAGGTCAAAAGTTTACATACACCTTGCAGGTCCATGTACGTTTTGATAGTTTGTTTTCCAATTTGAAATTTAATATGCAGAAACGAGAAAAAAATAAAATAAAATAATAATAATAATAATAATAAGTGAAATAGACAAAGAGAAAAAACAAATGTGTATGAGTATTTGCATTATACCTGTAAGTATTTTACTTATTAGCCTATTTAGGAACCATCAATAGCATACAATCAATGTTCACTGGTTTTCCCAAATGTTATTATTAAGTTTTGATGAGTGGAAGAAATAAAAATAATAGATAATAATAGATAAAAAGTGCAATGTGACCCCATTAGTACAGAACATGTGGTTTTACACATTAATTTTTGTACATTTGCATAGACATGTATGTTTGTATGTTTGAGATGTACAAATGTTTATGAATCCTTTTTAGGTTCAAGGAACGGAATAAATGAATCTATCTATCTATCTATCTATCTATTTATTTATTATTTACATTTAATCATTGGCATAGTGTGTTATTGGAGGGCCGTTCCTGGAGGGCTGCAGCTGCAGTTTAGTTCCAGCTCTGCTCTAACACGCAAATCATGTAGTTTTCAAATAAGCCTGAAGGATCTGATCACATTGCTTCAGTGCCCAAACATACAAAATGGCAGGTGCAACCTTGCATGCAAATAACTATGAATACTAATGAGATCACGCTAAAAAGTGAAAACATTTGTGCAGTAGTACCCAGAAAATATCAGACCGTATCTGCCTGACTTCCTCCATCAAAACAAAAAGGGTTGTCAGAGCTTTTAATACATGTAGATTGTGTTTGGTTGCATAAAGTTAAAGCTGCAGTCCGTAACTTTTGGGACTTTTTAATTCAGCGGCTGAAATAATTACACTTATTTTTTTGGTTGCGGATTGCGATCCAGAAAGTTTATGTGTTTATGAAACACAAGTGACTGAAATTAGATTACTCCAGTTTTAAATGTGCATCTGTTTGCAGATAGCCTCCCAGCAAGCAATTTTTGGTTTAAAAGACATCTATTAGACGTTGAAACACAGCCCTGACGTCTAGGCTAAAACATGGCAAACATGGCAAAAATGTTTTAGCCTAGTTTTTTGTATAAACAAATATACAGCTTTTATTAAGAAAAATAATTTTAACAACTTTAGACAATACAAATGCATAAAAATTCTAAAGAATTATTGACAAAATAAAATGTTATAAATATAATACACTTAAATATAAATATTATGATAGGGAATTTACCAACTAATGTTAGCAAAAACATAAAAATGAAAAAAAAATATTTTTTTTTTAAAACCCTCTGGGGTCGAAGACCGCGCCGGCGCGTTTTGGTGCGTTTTTTTTAAAAGCCCTCTATATAAACTTAAATTACTTCGTCAGTTTTGATCGTACAGATAAGATAAATACATCAATCGAATCTGTAAAGGGTCTATTTTTATTTGCACAGACACATAATAACAATGAAACGGTGAGTTTTTGACAAATAAAGAAAATATACAGGGAGTGCTGTGTGCCGCGTTGGTCTATGTGCTCTTCATTTTGAAACGCTTCACTTAAATGATCAAATACTCGGCGAAAACAGCACATGGAGACATTATACATATAACCGGAGAAAGCCTGATATTTCTACTCTTAAACGAAGTAAGTCTTATCGAAAACAAATATTCTGTGATAAAGTAATCCTTATGAAAACAACGCGATGTCCAATCTCCCCCTTGGATCTAATTAAGTTTTAATTTGTCACCGCCCATAAGTTATTTTCGCTTTCATATTACAATTAGCCACGTGAGAAGCGCGGGAGTTAAACGCCCACATCACCGTCAACAAAACGGCAAGACTTCAAGTTTATCTGGATTACTGTTCATTTCTGAAAGAAGACCTGCTGAGAGGAATAAATCTTATATTTACCTCATCAGAAGAAGAACGCGATGTGACGCGCAGCAGATTCAACAAAAAATAAATTCTACATTTACATGTAAGACTTTCTTTTATTAGCTTGCTTGCTTGCATTCGCTGTTATTGTGTTACTGTGACAGACTAAGTTGTATAGATTTTACTAGTTAGACTTTTTTCAAACTATAATTACTGACCTCATCATGTGAAACGTTATGATATAGGTTTCATTTCATTGCATCTAAATGTCTCACGACTCAAGGACTTTTTTAACGTTCTAGAAAAAGATGCGATATAAAAGTAATAGCGTTTACACTGTAACACTGAATGATAGTCTAAGAATGTTTAGACAGCATGTATTGCATACAAAACATGCTTGTGTTTATGACTATAAGATCATATTTGTATATGTATTTTATTTATTTATCGCAAAATGAATGAAATAAAATAAAAAATAGCCTATGAGTGTTTATACTGAGTGTATGTTTAGACCATGTTTATTAGTAATACTCTGATCGCGATCTGCTAAACAATAAATTAGTTTCTCAGATATAAAACTCAGATGCAGCTTCAAATGTTCATCTACACTGATATTCTAATGCAAAACAAGTTTCTTGACTACTCATGATGAGTTTTGCAAGCACTTAAATGTCAGGCATGATTTACTTGTTTCACTTGTTGAACAGAATTCAGAAAAGAAATGACACAAAGTCTGTTCATATCTGTAGATCAGAGTACTCAATAATGTGTCTTTACCTTCATTATGTATGTTTAGATCATACTGTGTTAAATAAAATACAACTAATCTAAAACTCCATTCTCTGAATCTTCTCACATTGTTTCTTACCTGAGAGTCACAGTGTCATTGATGGGCCATTAGGGAGGGCTTTGTGTGTGTCAGGTGTGAATCACTAAATATTCATGACCATTGTCAATCTCTTGCATATTGTCTTTCCATCACAAAACATGTTTTGGTAAATTTACATCAATATATTGTTTTCTTTGAATGAGTGAATGAGATGATTTTCACATCATTGTGTAGAAAAAACTCTAGCCTACCACATCCAGATCTCAAAAGCCTTGTGAACAAATATTCTGTCCGTGTTTCATTTCCTTTTTTAAGTGACTTTATTTTTTTAGTTTTTCACAAACCACGCATAAACATTGTTTTCTCAAAAACACAAACATGTACATTCATGTTGCTTGCATATTATTGTAGCCCAGTTTGTGCTGATTACAATGTAATCTGACTTTAGCCATGAATATGTTTTTAAGATACTGAAAAATGCACAAATGTCAGGGCATGTCAAAACTTTTTCAGGGCCCAAAAACACCCTCAGACCCCAGAGGGTTAAATAATTTAAGATGTTTAAAAGAAATAAATCTAATACAAATCAAGAGCATATTATCACACTTAACATTAAAACATTATGGATAAATGACAATGTAAAAAAATAACCCTTTTGTTGGTTTATTTAACACATAAAACAACCATAGTGAACAGAAATTATTAATTATTGTTTTTATATCTTTTATAAAATGCTTCCCCAACTGCATTCCTCAAATCCAACTCTGTTGCTGCCGGGAAGTTGGTCATCACAGCATCTGCCAAATAAGAAAAAAATAGCATAAGAAAAGCTTTTTTGACATAATTTTTGATGCATTTATTTACACTAATTGTGACAGAAAACAAAATTAAATGTTTTACTTGTGGGGAATCTAGAATATATGAAACTTTCATTTTTGCAATAAGTTACAATAAAATAATAAACCTTTTCATGATGTTCTAACTTCTTGAGCTGCACCTGTATATTGTGTATCACCATTCAGTGTGTAAAATTGAGAGAAGCTCTCTGGTAAATGTGTGTTGTATATACATACCTCTAATGACCGAGAACAGTGCAGTCTTTTCAAATGCCTCCTTCTGCAGCAGACCACCCTCCTTCATGTTGAATTGAAAACCCTCAAATATAATACAGATTGAGGTGGTTAATAATTGCAGACAAAGTTTGACATTTCCAAATGACCAGTAAAGGATTTTTAAATTTCTGAATTGCATTGTAGCTTATTAAGTATTGACACCACAATATTTGATTAATGTGGCACATTTTGAAGACTTTACCTGTCCAGAATCTTTCTGGTGCTGTCTTTGAGGTTTCTCCCTTCAATTCTGCACAACTGTGACACCTGAATAACAAATGTCAGGAAGGTAGTATTACATGCGTCAGTGAACAAGTGTCCAAAATTGTCTGGCACAACTGATTTCATAACAAAACAGTGATAGCTGCTGTAAATAAAAAGTAGCCCAGTACACACATTAAACTCCAATATACATGGAATAATAAATTCACCCCTGCAGTTTTTAATTATGTTTTCTGATTGAACTGTTTAGTTTTTAATGCTGCATTGCACATCTTAGATATCTGCATTATTTTAATACTGCTGCAAACTTTTTAGAATTGATAATTATTTTAAATCATTCATATTTTTAAGCTTATTGTACTTGTAGAATGAGCGATATTCAGTTAGCTCATGCTCTCTGTATGTAACAAGCCATTGCTCAGTCATAAATTCAATTCAATATAGTTAAAATAAATGATTGACTTTGTCAGAGATGAGAGCTTTTGTGAGGATTTTTTTTTTTACCATTGCTGCCTCGATCTCCTCATTTTCTATCCACTTTTCCAGATGTTGAAACTCCTATTCAGTTTCTTCCTATTCATTCAGTGTGTTCACTGTATAATCTTTGTCAATGCTGTTTGTTCTATTGTTTGCCCTTTCACCTCTTTTTGCACTGTTTTACAACGATTGAGTTTGTAAACACGGACGAATTCTAAACTTTAAATGTATTATCCGCTACATTTTGCAATTCTCTGATCACATGAAAACTGAACTGTGGGCCTAGTCAAGGATCACTATCAACTACAATCTTCCTACACATAATAGCAAATAATATAGATAAACAATGAACACATGTCAAAATGAAAACACAGATACTTACAAGACCACGTAGGAATGTCCTTTATCGTTTGCCCCGTTGCTCTCCGACAAGTAAACTTAGTGCTGTCTCGTACAAAAACAAAATTCAAAAAGCTGAAATCGCGAGATCTCGCAGGGGTGATTCCTACTAACTCTCAAGTCTCGCGTTGCCAGCAGTCATGTCTCAGTAGGGCTAAAATTGCCATCTAGCGGTTGGGAATTGTAATTGCATACAGTCAAATAATATCGTTTGTGTATGAATGTTACACTTAACAGCTTGTGGGATGCATGACATAATATTATGAAATGCAAGTAAACTTTTGAAACATTTAAATGAGCATTATTTTGGCATAAATAATAATGCTATATTTAATAATGCTATAAAATATAAAACCATGCTAATTTAAATGTTTCAGAAGTTTACTTGCAATTTATAATAAGCGTAAATTTCATGTAAACGATTGTAAGACTATTTGGGCCGTGCTCATCGCTGGTCTGATATTGGTCTATTCCAAACCGTTACAAATAGACCACGGATCGCTTCGATTTCGCCAGGTGGGCTAAAAGCAGACTATAGCCCATCCAATTCAGAGCGAAATCGTGTCTACATATAGATCATGTCATGAAATTACACTTATATCTTTATAGATGTCATTGACACTGCAAACATTACAGTATATCAATCATCTCATGCGCTGTCTGGCCAAATGCTACAATGAATCAGATTTGACTATCAGTGGGCTACAAATAGACCATCTGACTACGAGCTAAATCTCGACTACGCACAGGCTATGCACAGAACATGTCAAAGAAATCAAACCAACACATTCTAAATGCTGCTGACTTTGCTTACATGATGGAATACAATACAACTCACAAGTTAGTTTGCCAAAAAACGACATGTATCCAAATTCAAGGTTATTTGGGCTAGAAGGGAGTTACACATAGCCGGACTATATCGGGTCTATAGGTAACCGAGACGGTGAAATGACGGCTATTGCTTGCTGGGAATTTGTAACCTTTTCATTTTAAGTTTTGAGAGGAAAACAAAAAAGGAAAGCTTAAGTCACGTTAGTCGCATTTTATTGCGTTCAGAAATAATAACGGCAGACCTAATAATGTGATATTCCAACATTATAATACTATTCCCCTGTAGCCTATTCATAACCGTATTCAGAACAGCACAAGAACACATATATATATATATATATATATATATATATATATATATATAGGCTATATATATAATTCTAATGGATAAATAGAATTGCAGTTTGTATATAGGCTTAGCTATAAACAAGCCAAAACAAAGCGAAACTGAAGGTAAAGTTGTGCTCATATCCTACTTCCCTCATTCGGCACAGAGATTTAAATTACAGCGCATGTGAAACTGCAAAAAACAAATATTCCAAACGTGTGCGGCGCTACGCAATGCATCCGCCAGCCGCGCGTAAAAGCAGAGCGAGATCAGTCACGCGCACAACGCTGACGAACGAGCACTGCGCCACAAAGTGATAAACAGCACAAGTCGCTGATCCATTCAGATGTCACATAGAACTGTGTTGTCGTGTGTTATGATAACATTAAAGGTTTTGTGATGCTGGCTGAAAACAGCGACGACAATGTAAACTTCATGACGAGGTAAAATGCCAATACATCAGCGTGTCAATTTAGCACCACATTTAACTCGCAGTTATTAACACTGTACAAATAGCCTATGGTGTTTTGGCAGAAAAGTATTTATTAAATATGTTATTATAATATATTGGGCAATAATTTACTTTCATAGAGGATGTTTTTTTTTTTCCCCCTCAGATTTACTTATTTCAACAACATAGCCATGGTTCATGTAACCACAGTCTTACTAATAGGACTACATGAACTCTGAATTCTATAGCAAGAACTTGCTCTTATACTCTTTAGATGTTTTTAATTAATTTTAATTGAATTAAAATTAAATTAAAATGTTGATTCAGTGAGACCATGATTAAAGATAATGTTTCTTATATAAATCTCTTATACTATTTACAAATATTAAAGTTCTTAAAGGGATAGTTCACCCAAAAATGAAAACCCTCATAATTTACTCAACATCATGTAATTTCAATTTATTTATTTATTTATTTATTTATTTATTTTTATTTTATTTATTTATTTATTTATTTTTGTGGAAGAAATTATTATTATATTTTCTTTCGTCCATACAGTAGAAATCAAAGGTAAACAAAATGGTTTGGTAACATTCTACAAAATATATTTTGGTGTTCCACAGAAGAAAGCAAGTCATACAGGTTTGGAACAACATGAGGGCGAGAAAATGATGACAGAATGTATGAGCAATAAATGTCCTGCATTCTAGCTTAAAATCTAATTTTTACTGTCAAGTGCATTTACAAAATAATGTATAATAATATTGCGGTATAATAATATTATTAATAATAATTTCCTTGCCAGGGCCAACCCCCGTGGCATATGCAAAATAGGCAGTTGTTGGGGGGGGTTCTATAATGGCCCAAGAGCGTCTCAGTGGACTTGCTGTCATCATCTTCATCATCAATAATGGTGTTTCTCAGAATTTGTCATTTGATGCAGTCATTGATGACTTTGCTGCAAAGAAATCCAGGTGTGTTCAGTTTTGAAACTGTCCTGTAATTCTGAATGTAATAGTATTTTTTGCACTCTTTTATTGATTTGCACTTTAATTTCTAATTTAATTTTTGTGTGATTCTTCAGGTGACTGTAAGTCAAATTTGTTTATTATCACAAATAATAATAAAAAAACAATCTGAAATCTTTATTCAGTGGGAAATAAAAATAAAAAGCTAAAATAATGTGGTTGCATTAGTGTGCACACCCTTTTACAACTGGGGATGTGGCTGTGTTCAGAATTAACTAATCACAATCACTGTTAACTCATGTTAAATAGGAGTCAGTACACCTGCCATCATTTAAAGTGCCTCTGATTAACCCCAAATAAAGTTCAGCTGTTCTAGTAGGCTTTTCCTAGTCGCATCTCACAGCAAAAGCCATGATCTGCAAAAGAGCTTCCAAAGCATCAGAGGGATCTCATTGTTAAAAGGTATCAGTCAGGAGAAGGGTACAAAAAATTTTGAAGGCAGTAGATATACCATGGAACACTGTGAAGTCAAAAGTTATGAAAATACTTTTTTTTTCTTATGAAAAAGCCTTTTCTTATGAAGAAAAACATCTGAGGCCAGCTCAATTTTGCAAAAACCCATTTGAAGTCTTCCAAAAGCATGTGGGAAAATGTTATGGTCTGAAGAAACCAAGGTTGCACTCTTTGGCCACAATTCCAAAAGGTATGTTTGGCGCAAAAACAACACTGGACATAATCAAAAGAACACCATTCTCACAGCATGGTGGTGGCAGCATCATGCTTTGGGGCTGTTTCTTCAGCTGGAAATGGGGCCTTAGTCAAGGTGGAGGGAATTATGAACAGTGCCAAATACCAGCCAATATTGACACAAAACCTTCAGGCTCCTGCAAGAAAGCTGAAGATGAAGAGGAACTTCATCTTTTAGCACAACAATGACCCTAAGCATACATCCATATCAACAAAAGAATGGCTTCACAAGAAAAAGATTAAAGTTTTAGAATGGGCCAGCCAGAGCCCAGACCTGAATCCAATTGAAAATCTGTGGGATGATCTAAAGAGGGCTGTGTATAAGAGATGACCTCGCAAATTTGCAGGATTTGGAGTGTTTTTGCAAAGAAGAGTGGGCAAAGTCGGCTTGTAAAAATTAGGGCTGTACTAGAATAGTCGAATATTTGAATAGTATTTGTTCGGTGGGTTGGCATTCGAGTTTCAATTCTGAGATTCGAATATTCTTTTTTTTTTTTTTTTTTAACACGTTTTGTAACACACTGAGACACTGCCTGCGTGGCGGACGTGGAGCAGGCTTGTTACGTGACTACTGCTGAAAAAATCCGCTTCACTTCTATTCTGTCACGGTTGCAGTGTGGTGGACCGCACCTGATATAAGCGCGTATTCGGCTGCTCTAATCTGTTAACATAGGCGCAGAAAGACAAATCAACACGCAGCAAATCCGCGACGTGTCCGCTACGCAGCCTATATCCTATAAAGAACTCACAGCAACACTTATAAAGCCTAGATATGTTATATGGCCTAATTTGCGCGCATTGGGGAATCGCTCTATAGTATTAAAATTGCTTTTGAATGCGCGTGTGCGTTTTAATTTCGGTTTCTTTTTAACGATCGCGTAAAACTCTTGGCGGCATGAACGTGCATTCTAAGCGCGTCTACAAGCTTTGTTATAATGAGAGGATTAATTAGCTTGCAGAATGCAGGACTGAGCAAAAAATCCGGCGTTTTGAGCGGTGAGTGGATTCTGACTGATCAACGCAAACAGATGGAGTCTGGCGTGAAGCAGCTGCAGTTTACTTTCGTTTTGTTAATATTTATTTTGTTATTAAAGTACGTTCCCAGCAAGCAATAGACGTCATTTCACCGTCTCGGTTACCTATAGACCCGAGTCCGGCTATGTGTAACCCCCTTCTAGCCCAAATAAGCTTGAATTTGGACACATGTCGTTTTTTTGGTAAAATAACTTGTGAGTTGTATGATATTCCATCAAATAAGCAAAGTCAGCAGTGTCTAGTCTAGTCTTACAATCGTTTACATGAAATTTACGCTTATTATCAAATGCAAATAAACTTCTGAAACATGTACAGGTCCTTTTAAAAAAATTAGCATATTGTGATAAAGTTCATTATTTTCTGTAATGTACTGATAAACATTAGACTTTCATATATTTTAGATTCATTACACACAACTGAAGTAGTTCAAGCCTTTTTTTTGTTTTAATATTGATGATTTTGGCATACAGCTCATGAAAACCCAAAATTCCTATCTCAAAAAATTAGCATATCATGAAAAGGTTCTCTAAACGAGCTATTAACCTAATCATCTGAATCAACTAATTAACTCTAAACACCTGCAAAAGATTCCTGAGGCTTTTAAAAACTCCCAGCCTGGTTCATTACTCAAAACCGCAATCATGGGTAAGACTGCCAACCTGACTGCTGTCCAGAAGGCCATCATTGACACCCTCAAGCAAGAGGGTAAGACACAGAAAGAAATTTCTGAACGAATAGGCTGTTCCCAGAGTGCTGTATCAAGGCACCTCAGTGGGAAGTCTGTGGGAAGGAAAAAGTGTGGCAGAAAACGCTGCACAACGAGAGGGGGACCTGCGGAAGCAGTGGACTGAGTCTGGAGTAGAAACATCCAGAGCCACCGTGTACAGGCGTGTGCAGGAAATGGGCTACAGGTGCCGCATTCCCCAGGTCAAGCCACTTTTGAACCAGAAACAGCGGCAGAAGCGCCTGATCTGGGCTACAGAGAAGCAGCACTGGACTGTTGCTCAGTGGTCCAAAGTACTTTTTTTGGATGAAAGCAAATTTTGCATGTCATTCAGAAATCAAGGTGCCAGAGTCTGGAGGAAGACTGGGGAGAGGGAAATGCCAAAATGCCTGAAGTCCAGCGTCAAGTACCCACAGTCAGTGATGGTCTGGGGTGCCATGTCAGCTGCTGGTGTCGGTCCACTGTGTTTTATCAAGGGCAGGGTCAATGCAGCTAGCTATCAGGAGATTTTGGAGCACTTCATGCTTCCATCTGCTGAAAAGCTTTATGGAGATGAAGATTTCATTTTTCAGCACGACCTGGCACCTGCTCACAGTGCCAAAACCACTGGTAAATGGTTTACTGACCATGGTATTACTGTGCTCAATTGGCCTGCCAACTCTCCTGACCTGAACCCCATAGAGAATCTGTGGGATATTGTGAAGAGAAAGCTGAGAGACGCAAGACCCAACACTCTGGATGAGCTTAAGGCCGCTATCGAAGCATCCTGGGCCTCCATAACACCTCAGCAGTGCCACAGGCTGATTGCCTCCATGCCACGCCGCATTGAAGCAGTCATTTCTGCAAAAGGATTCCCGACCAAGTATTGAGTGCATAACTGAACATAATTATTTGAAGGTTGACTTTTTTTGTATTAAAAACACTTTTCTTTTATTGGTCGGATGAAATATGCTAATATTTTGAGATAGGAATTTTGGGTTTTCATGAGCTGTATGCCAAAATCATCAATATTAAAACAAAAAAAAGGCTTGAACTACTTCAGTTGTGTGTAATGAATCTAAAATATATGAAAGTCTAATGTTTATCAGTACATTACAGAAAATAATGAACTTTATCACAATATGCTAATTTTTTGAGAAGGACCTGTAAATTAGCATGATTTTATAGCATTATTAAATATACCATTATTAATTATGCCAAAATAATGCTAATTTTAAATGTTTCAAAAGTTTAATTGCATTTCATAATATTATGTCATGCATCCCACAAGCTGTTAAGTGTAACATTCATACACAAACGATATTATTTGACTCTTTCCTTTTACAAAGAAAAATGCAATTACAATTCCCAACCGCTAGATGGCAATTTTAGCCCTACCGAGACATGATTGCTGGCAACGCGAGACTTGACAGTTAGTAGGAATCACCGCTGCGAGATCTCGCGATTTCAGCTTTTTGAATTTTGTTTTTGTACGAGACAGCACTAAGTTTACTAGTCGGAGAGCAACGGGACAAACGATAAAGGACATTCCTACGTGGTCTTGTAAGTATCTGTGGTTTCATTTTGAGATGTGTTCATTGTTTATCTATATTATTTGCTATCATGTGTAGGAAGATTGTAGTTGATAGTGATCCTTGACTAGGCCCACGGTTCAGTTTTCATGTGATCAGAGAATTGCAAAATGTAACAGATAATAAATGTAAAGTTTATAATTCTTCCGTGTTTACAAACTCAATCGTTGTAAAACAGTGCTCTTTCACCTCTTTTTGCAAACAACAGAACAAACACAGCGTTGACAAAGATTAATCTATTCATTTATACAATGAACACACTGAAGGAATAGGAAGAAACTGAATAGGAGTTTCAACATCTGGAAATGTGGATAGAAAATGAGGAGATCCAGGCAAAATGGTAAAAAAAAAAAAAAAAATTCCTCACAAAAGCTCTAATCTCTGACAAAGTCAATCATTTATTTTAACTATATTGAATTGAATTTATGACTGAACAATGGCTTGTTACATACAGAGAGCATGAGCTAACTGAATATCTGTCATTCTACAAGTACAATAAGATTTAGTTTGAAGCCACATTGATACTAAAGCTTTAAAATATGAATGATTTAAATATTTATCAATTCTAAAAAGTTTGCAGCAGTATTAAAATAATGCAGATAGCTAAGATGTGCAATGCAGCATTAAAAACATAATGTTCAATCAGAAAACATAATTAAAAACTGTAGGGGTGAATGTATACTACTTTTTATTTACAGCAGCTATCACTGTGTTATGAAATCAGTTGTACCAGACAATTTTGGACACTTGTTCACTGAAGCATGTAATACTACCTTCCTTAAATTTGTTATTCAGGTGTCACAGTTGTGCAGAATTGAAGGCAGCAAAGACAGCACCAGAAGGATTCTGGACAGGTAAAGTCTTCAAAACATGCCACATTAATAAAATATTGTGGTGTTAATTAGAGCCCGACCGATATGGGTTTTTTGGGGGCCCGATGCCGATACCGATATGAGGGAGTAAAAAATTACTGATATCGATATATTGGCCGATTTTCTTTGTGTATATTATAGTACAGTACCAGTTAAAAGGAAACGTTCCCAATTGTGTGTCCAAACTTAACTAGTACTGTATATAGAATGCAGTATATAAATAAGCATAATAGATATATAAACACATTTTTTGCAATGACACTTAATTGTGGCGATATATATATAATGCAAGCTACTGCCATTCACCATTATCAATACGTTAACCAGGAGTCACTCTCACTTTACTCCTTAAATCCTGATTTATAATTGTGACATCGTCTGATAAAATCAACATATATCTACACTAAAGAGCGAATTGATGCAGTGGTTTTGGCGTTTTTACTTTTTTGCCTCATACATCGAACTGCCTGCGTCTGAATAACAAATCATGCGCATAACAGGCGAACTATGTTCATATTTATAAGTACAAACAGTCTCAGTAAGCGACGCGTGCTTGGAAACACTGTTGTGTATTAATTTATTGACAAATAAATGCGCTGCTTCTCTCCCGCTCGCTGCACAGAATAGACGCCGAGACAGGCGACACTGTGCCGGCAAAGTCGGACCTCGCGCCCGCGGTACAGTACTGGCGAAATATTAATGCTGAACGACAGCTAGGTTTATCAAAAAAGTCGCTGGGACTGTCAGTATGTACGTTTGATGGAAAAACGCAGAAAAAGGGTCTGAAACGCCTACATATATACATCTAATAGACAACAAAATGACAATCCATTTGTATAAACAAATATACAGCTTTTATTAAGAAAAAATAAATTAAAAAATAAATAATAAAATAAATTAATAAAATCAATGAATTTTAATCAATTGACAGCCCTAGAAATGACTGTTTGAAATTGAAATTGTTTCACTGTTAAATATTTGAGCTGTTAAAATTTAAGTGGAGACAGAACAGGAAAAAAGCATTTGGTTTTATTTATTTATTTATTTATTTTGCACTACCAAAGCCTATTTGTGTAAGGGTCATGCACTACAAATCAGAAGGCACTTAAGTTAATGATTTGTTGTCTGAAACAAAGAAATACAAGTATCTGTAACATGAAATGCATAGCATCATATTTGTTTAATTCCATTATACTGCATCGAATCGTGTTGAATCGAATTGAAATCGGATCGCACTGCATCGTAACAGGGGTGTATCATATCGCATCGCATCGCTAGCTGCTTCATGTATCTTTAAAGTATCATATCGTTGGCTATGCATCGAGATGCGTATCACATCGGCCTCAGTTATGGAGATGCACATCCCTAATATATATATATATATATATATATATATATATATACATATATACATATATATATATATATATATATACATACAGGTCCTTTTCAAAAAATTAGCATATTGTGATAAAGTTCATTATTTTCTGTAATGTACTGATAAACATTAGACTTTCATATATTTTAGATTCATTACACACAACTGAAGTAGTTCAAGCCTTTTTTTTTGTTTTAATATTGATGATTTTGGCATACAGCTCATGAAAACCCAAAATTCCTATCTCAAAAAATTAGCATATCATGAAAAGGTTCTCTAAATGAGCTATTAACCTAATCATCTGAATCAACTAATTAACTCTAAACACCTGCAAAAGATTCCTGAGGCTTTTAAAAACTCCCAGCCTGGCTCATTACTCAAAACCGCAATCACGGGTAAGACTGCCGACCTGACTGCTGTCCAGAAGGCCATCATTGACACCCTCAAGCAAGAGGGTAAGACACAGAAAGAAATTTCTGAACGAATAGGCTGTTCCCAGAGTGCTGTATCAAGGCACCTCAGTGGGAAGTCTGTGGGAAGGAAAAAGTGTGGCAGAAAACGCTGCACAACGAGAGGGGGACCTGCGGAAGCAGTGGACTGAGTCTGGAGTAGAAACATCCAGAGCCACCGTGTACAGGCGTGTGCAGGAAATGGGCTACAGGTGCCGCATTCCCCAGGTCAAGCCACTTTTGAACCAGAAACAGCGGCAGAAGCGCCTGATCTGGGCTACAGAGAAGCAGCACTGGACTGTTGCTCAGTGGTCCAAAGTACTTTTTTTTGGATGAAAGCAAATTCTGCATGTCATTCAGAAATCAATGTGCCAGAGTCTGGAGGAAGACTGGGGAGAGGATTAAGTCCAGTGTCAAGTACCCAAAGTCAGTGATGGTCTGGGGTGCCATGTCAGCTGCTGGTGTTGGTCCACTGTGTTTTATCAAGGGCAGGGTCAATGCAGCTAGCTATCAGGAGATTTTGGAGCACTTCATGCTTCCATCTGCTGAAAAGCTTTATGGAGATGAAGATTTCATTTTTCAGCACGACCTGGCACCTGCTCACAGTGCCAAAACCACTGGTAAATGGTTTACTGACCATAATATTACTGTGCTCAATTGGCCTGCCAACTCTCCTGACCTGAACCCCATAGAGAATCTGTGGGATATTGTGAAGAGAAAGTTGAGAGACGCAAGACCCAACACTCTGGATGAGCTTAAGGCCGCTGTCGAAGCATCCTGGGCCTCCATAACACCTCAGCAGTGCCACAGGCTGATTGCCTCCATGCCACGCCGCATTGAAGCAGTCATTTCTGCAAAAGGATTCCCGACCAAGTATTGAGTGCATAACTGAACATAATTATTTGAAGGTTGACTTTTTTTGTATTAAAAACACTTTTCTTTTATTGGTCGGATGAAATATGCTAATTTTTCGAGATAGGAATTTTGGGTTTTCATGAGCTGTATGCCAAAATCATCAATATTAAAACAAAAAAAAGGCTTGAACTACTTCAGTTGTGTGTAATGAATCTAAAATATATGAAAGTCTAATGTTTATCAGTACATTACAGAAAATAATGAACTTTATCACAATATGCAAATTTTTTGAAAAGGACCTGTAAATATAAATACATTAATATGTTTCATTCATTATCCTTATTTATGATACTTGTTCTTTCTGTGGTTGGCAACAGACAATTATCCTTCAACTCTTTTTTTAACCAATATGTAAATATTTAAACGGACAATTCCGTATTTAAAAATCTATGCAGACCTGCCAACCTGTACGCATTTTGCGGATTCACATTTTGACCTCAAAGTACGCTGGTAAGATTTGTCACTCTAAACTACGCAATAACCTGGTTAAGACTCTGTCCACACGCAATACTCATATCAAGCAACAGAAAAAGAAGAAGAATGTCACCAGTCGGTTTTGCGTTTAAATAATTTTCTTGCATTTTATTTCTCTCCAAACTGGCTTTGAATTCATGAGACTCCACGCTGGTACGAGGAAACGCCTCCCCGTTTAAAACATGCAACACAGGGCAGACATCTTTTGGCAGCCAGTGCAGTTTGACGAAGAGGGGTGTGACATGGGCTTTCTTCGGCTCACTAAAGACCACTCTTGCTGCTGCATTCTGAATCAGCTTGCAGAGGCTTGAAAGTGCATGCAGGAAGGCCCGCCAAGAGTGCATTACAATAGTCCAATCTGGATAGTACAAGAGCTTGGACAAGAAGTTGTGTAGCCTGCTCTGATAGGAAAGATCTTTCTAATGTTGTACAAATCTACAGTATCGAGTAATATGGTCTGTGAAGGTAAACTGGTTGTCAATCACAACTCCAAGATTCCTGGCTGTCCTAGAGGAAGTTATGGTTGATGAATTTAGCTGTATAGAGAAGTTGTGATGAAGTGCTGGGTTGAAGGGGTTTACCAGTTTAAGAAATTTATATTTGTAAGGTATTGTTTTTGTTATTATAAACTGATTCAAATCAATAATAATTAGTACTTTTCCCACTCGTGCGCCTCCCCTGACATGCTCTCACGTATGAACAGGCACCATCTGGGGAGTGGGAGCGGGAGACAGAGCGGGCGCGGGCACATCAGGCACAGTCATAAATATGTTTCATTATCCTTATTTATGATACTTGTTCTTTCTGTGGGTGACAACTATTTTTTAAGACAATTATCATTCAACTGCATTTGCAACTGCATATGCATTTTGCGTAGCGGATGCACATTTTGACCTCAAAGTACACTGGTATGATTTGTCACTCTAAACTATGCAAAAACCGAGTTACGACTCCACACGCAGTACTCATTTCAAGCAACAGAAAAAGAAGAAGAGTTTGACCAGTCAGAACGGTTCTTTTGGTTTTGCATTTAAATAATTTCCTTGCATTTTATTTCTCTCCAAACGGGCCCTGTTTGTGTGTTCGTGAGTCTGCGTGCTTGTATGAGAAAACGCCTCCCCTAAATCATGCAACACAGGACAGCTTGGACATCTTTTCTTGTAATGACTTGTAATGAGAAGCATTTCTAAACCTGTTGTCTAACAAAAGAGAACATTGTAACATGCTAAACAACATCAGTTAGAAATAACTTACTTTTGTGATCTTATGTGACCACCGCTCAGAAAATTTACATAACTGACTACACTGCAGGCAATCCTAATATGGGCAAAAGCATCCAGCTATCGCTGTAACTGAATAAAAGAATACAGAATCAATTTGACTTTTGTAGCATCTGGACGAACCAGACACAGTTATTTGTTACATTTAGCAAATCATCTTTAAAACCAAGCCAACTATTTGAAACGACATGGACGTGATGTGTGGCCAAGTATGGTGACCCATACTCTGAATTTGTGCTGTGCATTTAACCCATCCAAGTGCACACATACAGTAGTGAACACACACACACACACACACACACACACAGTGAACATACACCTGGAGCAGTGGGCAGCCATATTGCTATTGCTGCGGCACCCAGGGAGCAGTTGGGGGTACGGTGCCTTGCTCGCACAACAGAGTCTCACAACAGTCATCACCAACATTGTTCTGGTTACATCCCCCGACAGATCAACTATCACCCCAGAAAGGCACGGTTGCCAAGGCAGCCATCTGATAACACCAGTGTTATGGCCCAAAAAAAATGCAGGCAGGAAACCCTCACTATCTCTTAACTAGAGCTGAAATATTTAGTTGACATTATCGACAACGTCGACAATAAAAAATTGTCAACAAATATTTTTGTTGTCGAGTAGTCGTCTGATCTTATATGATCTAATTTAAGAGCCTGAAATAATGTGGTTTGACCAGTGTGGCGCTGTAATGCAAGACTGTAGAATGCGATTCAAGAGAAAAAGAGAGTGCTTCAGAACAAACGCAGCTGAATCTAAGTGTTGTTTGGATGACTATGTAAATGTATTGCACTCTTTTCTCTCAGTAACGAAATGAACAACGAAAACTGAAAACAGTGTGAAAGCAGCAGTTAAAAATGCATCTGATTACAATCATGTGGATGTTTTCACGAGCTCTGCAGTTCAGTAACGTTAACTTACCCCAGTAATGTGCGGTCACGTCATGTTTATTTATATAGTATTATGCAATAGATAGCCTTAAGTTAACAGCTTTAAGGTATTTAACATGAAAGCCTGTCGCTTTCAATTAGAATTACAACTTGATTTCCTGTGCTTTCTCCAGTGTGTAGCTGGCTAATGAGAAAATATTTTTATTAGTGGAAAAAAATGATTTCATTACAGTGATAATTTGGTTTACAGTGATCAAAGCTTGATCTAGCTCAGGACTGTTTTGGTTATTATAACCCTTTAAGGTATTTTAAGACATTATATTTTGAATAAAATAGTTTATCAATAGTTTATAATAATGTCTGAGCATTATCATCACTATTATAATTTGATATTATAATTATCACTATTATAATTCATACATATGAATTTATATATAGACAGACTTGTGTAACTGACTAGACTGCAGCAAATCCTAATGGCCAAAGGCATCCAGCTATCGCTGTAACTGAATAAAAGAGTGTTGTTGTGGATTTGCATAAGGCCCCATACTTGCATTAATAATTTGTTCTCTATGAAACTAAAATAATATACACATACATTTTCTAAATACTTTATGTACCCCTCCTGGCCCTCAAGCAGTGTGGTATTGTTACCAACTTCCAAGAAATGACTCAACTGCTTCTAGACAATTAAGTGTTTTCATTAATACTGCATCATCACATCAGTTCACAAACCAAACACCAAGGCAAACTATCTAATATTGCTTAAAAGTAATTACATACCCACTCAAAGCTATTCCAAACAACACAAGAATGATGAGAAAATTCTGTCGGAGCATTGTTCCTGTCATACTTGTATCCACATTGAAGTAAAGTCAAAGACTTAAGCATTAGCGAGATGAATAAAGCAAGGAATATTTAGATTTCAGGAAGGAGGAGTGTGTTGTCATGGTGAGAGGGACATTTCTGAGTCAAAGAGATACATTAGGGTGGGGCCATTAGGGCACAGCAAATTAGACACAAATGTAAACTTTCTTTAACACCACCAAAGCCAAAATGATGAGACATTATTAATAAGCCTAAATGCTTTCAACTGATTAATGTGAACATAATTATTAGAACTCTGTTTAGCAATGTGTATTTGAGCATATAAAATGTGAAACTCCTGAGATACTCCTTTGAGATCTTGTACTCACTGTATGTAGTAAAAAATAAAAGCAATAAATAAAAATGTGTGAATTGACTTGAAAATGAATCTAGCATATGACAGTGTGACAGTATCAACATTGGGAAGGTAAAGTTTAGAAATAATAGACAGAAAAAATGGGCCTAAAAAGTGTAAACAAAGAACAAAACCAGTTACGAAGGGGGAGTGAATAACCAGCACTCTCTCCCACCCTCAATACCACAACTGAGGTGAGACCCTTGAGCAAGGCATCAAACCCTTGCTCCCCGGGTGATGCAGCAATATGGCTGCCCACTGTTCCAGGGTGTGGGTTCATGTTGTGTGTTCACTACTGTGTGTGCACTTGGATGGGTTAAATGCATAAATGGGTCACCATATTTCACATATCATCTGGCCGCAGATACTGAATTGACCCTTCGCTAAGCCCCGCCCTCGTTAGTTACTGTTGCTACGTTTAGAAAAAAAAAATTAATAAAAATTGAAGCTAAAACCGATAGGTCCCATACAACAATTTCCGTCATGTCTGTGACAGTGGCCAATAGGAGCACAGAAATGCATTCGTACAAGCTTTCAAACATGCTGTAATGAATTAGAGACAACTGTATCAGTCCTGCTGACACAAATTTGAGCAAGGGCAGATCACGTTTCAGATCGTGTGTTCCTCCCTGTCAACGTTACATCACTGATGGGGATACACGCGATCTGTGCGTGGTCTGCCTGGGATCGGAGCATGCTGCATCAGCCCTTGAGGGGGCTGGCTGCCCGCACTGTGATCGTCTTCCAGTGCGGGTGCTCCGATCCCGGAAGGCTCTCTTTGAGGAGGGAGCCTTCACCAGGGTTGCCCACGGTGCTGGCCCCGCTTCTGCCGCTGCATTCGTGGGGATCGCAGCTCGATCTGCTGGAGGGAATGGAGACTGGTGACCCCCTATCTCCTTCCTCACCCGCCAGATCTGTAGCCCGTTCTCAGGGTTTGGAAGCCCGTTCTGCGGCTACTTCCTCCCGGGAAATGGGCTCGGCATTCCAACTCTCTCCCTCTGAGGAGGAAGATGAGGAGGTCGCTGCTGAGGATCCGCTCCCTCAGTCACCCCGGTATGAAGAGCTGCTGGAGGTGGTAACTCGTGCGGTGTCAAAATAAAGATCGAATGGCCCGCCGCAGACTATACAAACGCTTTCTGCAGACTAAATTACCACCTCCACGCAGGAGCCTTCCTTTCTTTCCCGATATCCATACCAAGGTGTCGAGATCGTGGAAAAGGCCCTTCTCGTCCCGTTTATTCATCCCCGCCTCTGATTATTATGGCAATGTGGCGGGGTTGAATGAGGAGGGCTATAAGACGATGCCACGGGTGGAACAGACTTTGGCGAGCTATCTGTTCCCCGGGCTGGCTCCAAGGCTCCATCCTTGCCCTCTAAGCCTCTCCATACAACTTCGGGGTTGGTGGGTAATTGGTACACGGCAGCGGGTCAGGCTGGAGCTTGCCTGCACACTATGTCGGTGTTGCAGGCATACCAGGCTGACCTGCTCAAAGAGCTAGACGATGGCGAAGAAGTTGATATCAACGAGCTCAGGCGTACCGCTGACCTTGCTCTCCGTGCCACCAAGGAGACCGCTCGTGCTATTGGGCGGTCTATGGCAGCCATGGTGGCAGCGGAGAGGCACCTTTGGTTGACCCTGTCCGACATGAAGGAGAAGGACAGGGTCTTCCTATTGGACGCCCCGCTTGTGCCTTCTGGCCTGTTTGGCAACTCTGTTGATTCTGTCGTCAGCAGGTACCAGGAGGCACGCAAACAAGCGGCGGCACTTCAGCGGTACCTTCCTCGCCGCGTCATTGCTGGGGCTGCTGGGCGGGAGCAGCCCACGCTGTGTACTAGCTCTTCATACAGAAAACACATCAGGAGCGAGATCAGCGACGCTCTAGGCCGGGGACTTCTAAGGCTAGGTCTGACCTGAGGGTTGTGCTTCAGTCTAAGAGGTCCTCAGCTAAGCAGTCCTGACAACCACAGGTCAGGACCGCTGAGGGTAGCCCCTCCCGTAAAGAAGTAAACACCCTCCTGAGGAAGGAGGCCATCGAGGTGGTCCCTCCTCACGAGAGGGAGGCCGGGTTCTACAGCCGGTACTTCATAGTTCCAAACAAGGATGGGGACTTGAGGCCCATTTTAGATCTGCGTCATCTGAACCGCTCGGTAAAGAAATTGAAGATCAAGATGCTAACTCTCAAGCAAGTTGTGTGTCAAATCAAGTCCGAGGACTAGTTTGTCACAATAGATCTAAAAGACGCCTACTTCCATGTCTCCATCCTCCCTCAACACAGGAAGTTTCTGAGGTTTGCTTTCAGGGGCGAAGCTTACCAATATCGAGTTCTTCCTTTTGACCTAGGACTCTCCCCCCGTACGTTCACGAAGTGCGTGGATGCAGCTCTGGCTCCCCTGCGACTCCAGGGCATTCACATATTAAACTACATTGACGATTGGTTGATTCTAGCTCACTCAGAGCAGTTGGCGGCTCGACATTGAGATGTCGTGCTCGCTCACATGAAAACATTGGGGTTGAGACAGAATGTCAAGAAAAGTATGCTGTCTCCATTACAGAGGACCACTTATCTAGGCGTGGTGTGGGATTCGACCACGATGCAGGCACGTCTGTCACCTGCTCGGATCGACTCGATCCTTACTGCAGTCTCGAGAGTCAGAGAAGTCCGGTCACTTACTGTAAAAGACTTTCAACAGTTATTGGGTCTGATGGCAGCAGCATCCAACGTGATACCTCTTGGCATGCTGTACATGAAGCCCCTACAGTCGTGGCTCGAGACCAAGGGGTTCTCCCCGAGGGGACCCACTTCGCATGATCAAGGTCACGCGGAGGTGCCTTAGACATGTGGAAGAAGCCTTGGTTCTTGTCTCAGGGCCCAGTGCTGGGAGCTCCTTGTCGCCGTGTGACACTAGCAACGAACGTATCCCTCACTGGTTGGGAAGTGGTCATGAGTGGCTGCTCAGCCCGCGGTCTGTGGAGTGATCACCATCTCGAATGGCATATCAATTGTCTAGAGATGCTGGACATGTTTCGACATTTCCTCCCGGACCTCAGAGATCACCATGTGTTGGTGCGCACCGACAACACAGCGGTGGTCTATTATATCCGTCAGGAGAGATCTCCTCTCACGGGGGGGGGCACCAACTTCCACCCCCGCCCAGAGATGTGGAAGCTGTGAGTGTGTCCCCTGAGGGGCCACAACTCTTAGCTTCCGGTCTTTCAACTGAGGTTGTTGAGACCATCCTCCAGTCCAGAGTTTCTTCTACGAGGAAAGTGTATGCTATAAAGTGAAAGTTCTTCACTTCTTGGTGTGAAGACCGCCAGCTTGACCCATTTAACTGCCCGGTTGGTACAGTTTTTAGTTCTTGCAGGCTCGGTTTTCCAAGGGGATAGCCCACTCCACCCTGAGGGTGCTTGTGGCGGCAATATTGGCTTAGTACACCCATCTTGATGCTCCAGATGGATTCAAATAAAAGAGTTAGACTTTGTGCCGCCTAGAAAAACAAATAACCTGTGTTTTCGCTACAAATAAAAAGTCCAAAACCCAATTATATGTTCTACCGCTAATTCCTAATGATTTAAATTTTATCAATAACCCTTCTTTCCAGAGCATATCATATGCATTCTCCACATCAGAGAAGACTGCTACAACTGCTTCTTTGTTGGTCTGTGTTTTCCTTATGTCTGACTATAGGCACAATACAGAATCCATTGTATTCTGACCCCTACAAAACCCACTCTGATATGGAGACAGAAGAGACTTACTTTCCAGGACGTATGTCGTTCTTTCTGTGATTATTTGTTCCGTGACTTTGCATAAATTATTAGTCAAAGCAATTGTTCTGTAGCTAGAAGGATCTGATGGGTCTTTCCCTGGTTTGAGAACAGGTACTATTGTTGCTTGCTTCCATACTGAAGGAAGTTGTCCAGTATCCCAAATTTGGTTAAACAAATTTAATATTATTCCTAATGCATCATCTGTCATGCGTGCTGGCATTTTATATGGCAAGGCAAGGCAAGTTTATTTATATAGCACATTTCATACACAATGGTAATTCAAAGTGCTTTACATAAAAGAAAATAATAAAATCATAAAAAACATAAGATGAGTTAAAATAATCATAAACAAGTAATGATCACAACAATAAAGACATTTAAAATGATTTAAAAAATGATTTAAAATTAATTCAAACAGGAATAATATAGGAATACACAAAATACAGTGCAATAAGTTCAAACGTAGCACATTCAGTAAATGCACAACTGAACAGATGAGTTTATAGTCTGGATTTAAATGTGGCTAAGGTTTTAGCACATCTGATCTCTTCTGGAAGCCAATTCCAACCGTGGGCAGCATAAAAGCTAAAGGCGGATTCCCCTTGTTTTGTGTGAACCCTTGGTATTTCTAACTGACAAGTACATATACATTCAGCGTCAACGCAACCGCTCCGACTTTACAGCGCACACAAACATGGCAAACATACTCGCACACAAACACATATAAGCCCGCGTATATCTTACTTAGTTGAGCATCACACGCAGCGTGCAGCATTAGCTACACACACACATCTATGGGCGCACTAAGGTTTATCACATGGAATGTGAATGGAGCTGGCTCCAGAGAGAAGAGGTTAAAAATATTTAGCCAGTTTAAAAAACTACAGGCAGACGTTGTTTTACTACAAGAGACTCATAGACCTGCCACAGCTATAGATGAATTTAAAACAACTGAGTTTCCTAATGTGTTCTCAGCCTACTATAACTCTAGGCAAAGGGGGGTAACAATTTTAATACATAAAAATATTAATTTCACAATTCTTAATACAGTTATAGATCCAGAAGGTAGATTTCTAATCATAAAATTATCTATATTTAACAAAACGTTATGTATTGTCAGTATATATGGTCCAAATGTTGATGACCCCTCTTTTTTTCATGCTTTTTTCACCGCACTCTCTGAACACCTAGATTGCGCACTTGTTCTTGGGGGAGACCTCAACTTTGGACTAAATAAAGAAATGGACAGGCTCAGTACAGCTGGAACTCAGCGCAATTGGGATTCGACAAATATAGTCAAACAGTACATGAGCGACTATGAACTTTGCGATGCATGGCGTTCTTTGCACCCCAACCGTAGGGAATATACTTTCTTCTCACATGTCCATCACTCTTACTCTCGGTTGGATTATTTTTTAGTCAGCAGCTCATTGCTGAGTGACATTTCAGACACAGAGATACACCCTATAGCTGTCAGCGATCATGCTCCTATATCTTTAACTTTAATAAATAAGAAGGCCACCCCGCCAAGTAAAAATTGGAGATTTAATACATCACTACTTAAAGATGAAGACTTTATTAAATATTTCAAGAAAGAATGGGCTTTATATTTATAATACAATGACCTGCCTGGAACATCAGCATCTGTTCTCTGGGAAGCAGGCAAAGCTGTGATGAGAGGTAGAATAATCTCATTCTCATCACATAAAAAGAAAGAAGAAATTAAATGTATTCAGGAATTAGAAGTAACGATCAAATCCTTAGAAGAAGCCTATGTATCCTCCCAGGAACAGGGAATGCTGCACAAAATACGTAAAGCAAAACTAGAATTAAATGAAATTATTAATAAAAAAAATAAATTCTTAGCACAAAGACTTCGCTGGCAAGAATTTGAACATGGTAACAAATCAGGTCAATTCCTAGCTAACCAGTTAAAAATAAATAAAGAAAAAACAACTATATGTGCTATTAAAGACTTAACTGAGGACATAGTATATGACCCTGAAAGAATAAATAACACTTTCAGGGACTTTTACAAATCTTTATATTCACCACAGATTAACCCATCAAAAGACGAAATTGACCAGTTCCTTGATAATATAACTCTTCCCAAATTATCAGACAATCAGGCGATGGCATTGGATTCTCCACTGACATCAGATGAACTTCAGGAAGCTCTGAACAGTATGCCTAATAAAAAGGCTCCAGGTCCAGATGGCTTTCCAGCAGAATTCTATAAAGAATTCTGGCCTATTCTGGTGCCAACATTCTACAGAATGTTACAGAAAACCAAGGATAATGGTAGACTTCCACCAAATATGAATTCTGCCAACATCAGTCTATTGTTAAAACCAGGCAAAGACCCGGTATTGCCTACTAGCTATCGTCCAATATCTCTTATTAATGTGGACATTAAAATAATCTGCAAAGCTCTCTCAAAAAGAATAGAGAACATAACCTCTCTCATAATTCATCCCGACCAAACTGGTTTCATAAAAGGGAGGCATTCCGCAACAAATACAAGTAGATTAATTAATTTAATAAACTATTCATGCAATAAAAACCTTCAAATTACAATATTGTCTCTAGATGCAGAAAAACTTTTGATAGGGTTAACTGGAACTTTCTATTTGCAGTTTTACACAAATTTGGTTTTGGAAACTCTTTCATAAACTGGTTAAAAATATTATATAACTCTCCAACAGCATGTGTCAGGACAAACGACCAAACGTCGTCCAGCTTCTGTCTCAAGAGGGGCACCAGGCAAGGATGCCCTCTCTCCCCTTCACTGTTTGCAATTTTTATTGAACCACTAGCAGCAGCAATTAGACAGACTACAGTGATTAAAGGCATTAAATGCAAGAATGTAGAACATAAAGTCAGTCTTTATGCAGATGATGTGTTACTTTTCCTTCAGCATTCACAAACCACTCTCTCTGAGGTAATCACATTAATAAACTCTTTCGCAAAAGTCTCAGATTATTCAATAAACTGGTTAAAATCTACAGTTCTTCCAATTAATTGTTCTTTCCAGAACTCTTCCACTCCACTGCAATCTGGAAATATTAAATATTTAGGTATTAATGTTTCACCTAGGCTGGCAGATCTAATTAAATTAAATCATATCCCACTTTTAAAGACGGTAGAAGAAGATCTAGCTAGATGGAAGTCTCTACCCATATCACTTATGGGAAGAGTCGCCTCAATAAAAATGATGGTTTTGCCAAGGATTAATTATTTGTTTGCAATGATCCCTAGCAAACCATCACCTGACTGGTTTAGATCTCTGGACTCCTCCATCTCTAAATTCCTTTGGAAAGGTAAACCACCGCGTATTAGCTTAAAAACGTTGCAAAAGACCAAAGATAAAGGAGGACTCGATCTGCCTAACTTTCACCATTATTTCTTAGCCAACAGGCTTCAACACATTTTAGGGTGGTTAAAACACACCCTCTTCAATGAAATTTGGCTAGATGTAGAACAGGCATTATGCAATAATATAGAGATTTGTGATCTGCCATTCATTAGCTCGAACATCAAACGACACGTATGCTTCAAAAGCATCAGTATCAGCTCATTCTCTGACAGCATGATGGGAGTTTCTAAAAATGACTGAGTCTTCACTAATCCCATGCAAACGTACTCCCATCTGTAACAATCCTGACATATTAATAAACAATAATGTGATAAACTTCACAGACTGGAGTAGAAAAGGTATTAAATACCTGGAACATATATTCGAAGGGACAGACTTTATTCCCTTTGACACATTAGTTAAACAATATGGGATCAATAAGAACAGATTTTTAGAATATCAACAAATTAAATCTATAATAAAAAAGAAATTTAAGCCTAATCATATTAAATTACAAATACCACCAAGTGTGGCAGATTTTCTTAGTCTCAAAACCCCCAAATTAGTGTCTAAAATATACAGGACACTTTCTAAAATAGATGAATCAGTATCGCTTCCTATTGCAAAATGGGAGGCAGATCTATCAGTCAGCTGGGACCATAATTTCTGGTCTCAGATATGTTCAAAAACCTTTGAACTGCTTAGGAATCCCGGTTTACAGTTAATACAGTATAAAATTCTGCATAGAGTACACTACACAGGTCATCGGATGTTCAGGATGGGTTTTATAGATTCTAACAACTGCTCACACTGTCAAGACAATACTCCTGACAATTATATCCACGCTTTATGGTTCTGTCCGCCTGTTCAGAGGTTCTGGTATGGGATTTGTGAAGACTTAACAAAGTGTCTTAAATGTTCAATTCCAGCTTCTCCGTCAGTCTGCCTGTTGGGTGACCTTGATGGTATCACTACAGAAGGTAACACAATCCTCATGGCTTTCACCGCCTTATGCATTGCCAAGAAGACGGTCCTCATAAACTGGAAAAATAAAAATAATCTTAATATCAACGAATATAGAGATCGCTTGTTGGACTATATTAATCTTGACACAGCTTCTGCTGCCACATTAGATCATTCTCTCTGGGCTCCTTTGATCAGCTCCATCACCTAGTGAGGGTGGGGGGTCCTGATTCTGTCCGGCTTTGATTTTTGTTGTTGGCGTGGAGGGCCAATTGGGCTTGGGGCGTCTGGGGGTTCTCTGGGGGGTGGGGTTCTTGGGGGATTCGGTGCTGGGGCTGCGGTCCTGGCCTGGATGGGGTACTGGTGGCTCTCGGGTGTTGTTTTTTCTGGCGACTGCACGCGGCGCTGCTGGGGAGGCCTGTGTCGGCGGACGTAGGTTGCCGGCCTGGCGGCTGTGTTGCTCCGGGGTAGGTCCGGGGGGGGGTTTGGGGTTCTGGGGGCGCTCTGCCTCCGGGCTGGGATTCCGGCTGGCCCTGGGGGGCTTGGGTCCTGGTGGGTGTGCCGCCGGGGGCGTGGGTAGATGCATGCGCCTGGGCCCGGCCCTGGTGCGGGGGCTTCCGATGCATCGGTGGGGCCGGGGGTGTCTTTAGCTGGTGGGGACGTCGTTACCATCTGTCTGTATTCACTCTGCATGGAGGGAGGGAGGGACCCAATAGGGGCGGAGGACTGGTTTAACCTGGGTGTCTATTGTCTTCGGTAGTCTGGGAGTCGACTGAATGATGGGGTGGGGGTAGTTTTTCCTCTGCTGTGGGGTCTGGTGGGCCACCCCGGGCTGCCGTGGGCCCTGGTCTGGATGGGCCTGGGCCCCCTGCCCGGGACGGGTTTGGGACGACGGGGGTGCCTATGGGGTCAGCGGGGGAGCTGGCTCCAGCGGGGGGGGCACTTTGCCTCCTCCGATGTTTTCCTCCCCATCCCTAATGCTTCCCCTCTCCCGCCCCATCACACCAACATACAGGTAGGGTTTTTGGGGTGCGGGTGTGTCGCTGGGATGCAGGGGAGTTGGGACTCCTCTGTCTCCTCGTGGCCTCTCGCATCCCAATCATACATCATTACTTAGACACTCTCATTACTTACTGTCACATGACACATACATATAGGGCCTTGGGGGTGGGCACTCTGAACAGCGTCCAGAGGGTGGTCTGTTCATTCAGCCTTCCCTCTGGTGCTGATGCCCACTTCTCAATTTTAAGTTGCACATAGACATTGAGGGCTCTTGGGAGGGGCCGAGCTGACACGAGCTGACGTGTCTTAGTGTCTTGCCCCTCCCCTGTTTTAAAGCACTTTAGAACAACATACACCAACACTACATTTGAGCGGGTGAGGTGAAGCACGGGGTCTTTTTTTTTTCCCCTTACACCCCTGTTCTCTGTTCTCTGTCCGGGGCTGGGGGCTGTGAGGAGGAGCTGGCCGTCCGGTCGGAGTCTGGGCTGGTGGTCTTCTCTGCTGCTGCAGGGACGGGGGTGGTCTTCCAGTCTCCACACCGGAGCGAAGGGGATTCAGATTCGGGGTCTGGCGCTGACTGGCCTTTTGGGGGTAGTGGTGCCTGGTCCCAGGAGTATAGAGTACAAATGGGGAGTGTGAGTGTGGGTACAGTGTCCTTTTTTTTTTTTTTTTTTTTTTTTTTTTTTGTGCGTCTACGTGTGGTTTGAGTGTGTGAGTTTTTGGTTGCGTGCATGAGGGTGGGATGCTTGTGTATGTGTGTTTATGTTTGTCTATGTCCATGTGTCAGGTCAGGCCTTTGACTCCGCCTCAACCATCATCGAGGGCCCACCCCACCACCATGCCCTGCCGGTGGGGGATTCCCCCGGCCACCGGTGCGTTGGTGGTTTCTGGCTCCGGGGCGGGATGCTCGGGTGGGCTCTGGCCCGCTCTCGCCGGTCGCTCGATAGGGCCTGGCTTCGCTGGGCTTCGCTGGGCCCCTGCTGGGGGCCGGTCTGCCCTGGTGTGGCCGACTGCCGGCGGGACCTGCGGGCTTGCCGCCGTGGCCCCCTGGGGCGTCTGCATTGTGGCTGCCGGATGACCTCCTCCGGGCTCTCCTCTGCCCTTTTCTGGGTGGGGGCCGCGGTTATCCCTGCGGTGGTTCTCCTGGGGTTCCCGCGCCCTGGGGGGCCTCCGGATGTTTGGGAGCCCGGGTCTCCTTCGTGCCTGCTTCATGCCTTGCGGGGCGGGGCTGTGGTTCCCCACTCACACTATCAAGCATTTACATGGAGGAACCTTATGAATACAAGCGCGTTCACACACACAGGTGTGCACACAGGTGTACACACAAGCATTCACATTGGTGTAAAAACAGGTGCTCACAGACACTTACTGTGAGTGCTGCGCAATACCATTTAACATTTAGTATTTACTGTGATTCATACGGACATTGGATGTTGTTGTAGTTTTTCTGCTGTTGTGTCTTTCGTTGTTTTCTCTCTTTGTCAGCAGGTATGGAAGCAGATTATCTGTTTTTGTTCTCTCTCTTTTTCTCTATCCTCTTTTTTTTCTTTTTTTTTTTTCTCTTTTCTTTTCTTCCTTCTTTCTCCTCTCCTGGTTTTCTCTATCCCCCAGTCTTGTCGGTCATAGTATGGTTAAATAAATAAAAATATAAAAATTAATTAAAAAAAAAAAAAAAGGCTGTGAATGATGATAGCATAGCTACACATACACACTGTTATGTATTATCTGTGTTACTGACAGGCCGGAAAAAAAGAAAAAAAAAAAAAGACATCAGACGATCCTCCTACTGTGATCCTCACAATCTGAGTAAGGCATGAGATTGTGAGTTAAAACGATCCTCATACTGTGATCCTCAGAGTGCGAGTAATGTATGAGCAGTGCGAGTAAATGCATGTGGTAGTGGGACATTAGGACCCAGGGGAGAATGGGTTGTGATGGAAAGGGCAACGTAACTAATAATCAAGACGCAACATAAGCCAGGTGAGAAGCTGTTTTAAAGGAAGCAGATTAGAAGCATGAAGAATAATAATAATAAGAAGAATAAATGGAGCAATTCCAATAGGGTCCTCACACCATCGGTGCTCGGGCCCTAATAAGTGACAAGGGAAGGTTTTCTCCTATAAATATAGTAGTTCAACAGTATATAAATCAAACATATTATTCAAAATTACAGATATATACAGATGGATCGTGAATCTGGAAGAACAGCAGCAGCGATAAATATCCCTGAATTCAAAACAAAAATAGCCAAAAGGACGTCAGAACATATATCAGTGTTTACTACGGAGTTATTAGCAATTATTTTAGCATTACAATGGATTGAAGAAATACAACCTATGAATACAGTAATATGTACAGACTCAATGTCTGCTCTAACAAGTCTGCAGAGTGGAAAATCTGCTGCGCGTCAAGACTAATCATATGAAGTATTACAGTGTATGTTCAGAATACAGCAACTAGGGTTAATGGTATTTTTCGTATGGATGCCGGCTCATGCTGGAGTAGAGGGAAATGAGGAAGTGGACTCCCTGGCAAAGATGGCCCTGAAACATTTATATAGTGAAATTAATACAACAATTAGCAAATCTGAATTTAAGAGAATAATATCAATTGAAGTAAGAAAGTTATGGCAAAATTCATGGGAATGTGGATCAAAGGGAAGGCATCTTCACCAGATACAGGAGTGTGTAGGAGATGAGAGAAGTAGGTGTGGTAGCAGGAAAAAAGATATTATTATGACAAGATTGAGAATTGGGCATTCAGCATTGAATTACAGTTTACATAAATTAGGGAAACATGAAACAGGTAGATGTAATAAATGTGGGAATCCAGAAACAGTAAATCACATTCTTCTAGAATGTGATACATACGAAAGAGAAAGAAATGAACTTATCCATAAGTTAGGATTGATAGGATATGAGGAAGTGTCACTCAGCACACTATTAGGCAAAAGTCAAAGGCAATCCAGCATTGATGATGAATTATTCAATTACCTGAAAAAGACAGGAAATATGGAAAAAATATATATTTTTTTTAATTTAAATTATTTTATTTATTTATTTTTTCTTTTCTTCCCCTCTGACACGTCTCCTTCCAAATCTATGCACACTTCACACTCCAGATCAGTAGGTGGCGGTGATGCACCTTTTCGTTGGTTTGCCTAAACCACCAAAAAAACACCAGAAGAAGAAGAAGCATGGAACGTGAACTTGAACTCTGTAATGTTTTGTCCGTAAGGATATGGTAATTAAGAAGCAACTATTTCAGGATTGTGTGACGCTGAAGTTGGGCCTGTTGACGATTTAGAAACGGGGCAGAACTGTTACGTTGGATAGCAGGAACAACTAGACAAGGACGGGGCACCGATTGTTATCTGTGTTGTATTTTTAAAGTGTATGGTGCTTTGTTCTAGACATGTTTTAACAGTTTTGTGGAACTGTATGGAAACTGTGTAAATATTGTAGGTTCCGGACCATCCGTTATTGATTACATAGAATCGGAGGCGAAGATAAACAGTTTGGGTTCAGGGAAAGGGTATTTATGATTTGGTTGTATTTGTGTGTGTGTGTAGTAAAGTGTATTTCCTCTGTTTGTAGGTCTTCCAGGCAGTGGCACTTGAAGGGACAGTGGGTGCACGTGTGGTGTGGTATTGAATTTGGCTGCTGTGGTGTGAGGGTGTTCGCTAAGTAGGTAATTGAGTGATATTAATTTTAAAGCTTGAAGAGTTTTTTTTTAATATTATTTTTACCCACCCATCCTTCAGTGTACTGCCTGGGTTAAATGTTGATCCTGAATTGTGGTATTATCTGTTTTTTAAGTTTTCATACATGTTTCAAACGCCTTTTATAATGAACACCATTTTGACTGCTGGTATTCACATATTGACTTGTGAACTCATTAAGTGAACACAGGTTACATGCATTTAAGGTCAAAAGATCATCATACTGTGATCCTCACAGTGCAAGTAATGCATGAGCAGTGTGAGTAATGCATTTGAGGTCAAAAGATCATCATACTGTGATTCTCACAGTGCGAGTAATTAATGAGCACATTGTGAGTTCAATCGATCCTCATATAGTGATCCTCACAGTCCGAGTAAGGCGTGAGCACATTTTGAGTTCAAAAGATCCTCATGCTGTAATCCTCACAGTCTGAGTAAGGCATGAGCACATTTTGAGTTCAAAAGATCCTCATACTGTGATCCTCACAGTCCGAGTAAGGCATGAGCTCATTGTGAGTTCAAACAATCCTTGTACTGTGATCATCTACATCTTTGATAAGTTTACTAAAAGTTTTGCACCTACAGCACACATTACATACATTCATGCAGATATTCCTGCTTAAAAAAAACCGCTAAAACCAGCCTAGGCTGATTGGCTGGTTTTAGCTGGTCAGCAGGCTGGTTTTAAAGGGGTTTTGGACACTTTTACTGCCTGGCCAGGCTGGGAAACGACCAGCTTAAACCAGCCTGACCAGCCAGCCAGTCTAGGCTGGTTTTAGCTTTTTTATTCAGCAGGGATGTTCTACATGCCTAAAGTATATAGAAAGATAGACCTCATAAACTCCTTGATTTTGTGTAAACTTTTTTTTTTTATGAAATGGGTAAACATTGGACTACACTCCAACACTGAAGGTGGCGATAATGCATCTTGCTGCCCACCATAAAACAAAAGAAGAAGAAGAATCAAACATCACACACTTAAAATAATAGGGAAACACCCAAATGGGCAATGTGACTATTGTGAAGATCAGGAAACAATTCATCATGTATTTCTCGAGTGTAAGAAATATGATCAAGAAAGAGGGAAAATGATAGAGGAAATAAAGAAATCTGGAATTCAGGAAGTTTTAATAAAGTTTTAAAGTTTTAGTCTTATGGTTGAGTGGAATAAATAGTAAAGTTATATTTGATTTTATCAGGGAGACGGGATTAATGAATAGAATTTAAACCTCTGTTCCACACCCCGGAGCAGAAGGGGGCGGTAATGCACCTAATTAAGCTGGATGCAAGCCGCCGTTAAAAGACAAGAAGAAGAAGAATCAAACATCACTCTTGTGATGTACAGTTGATTTAGGGACTGTTGGCTGTGGAATTTCTACATTGGAGAAATGGTGAGTGGTTTCTTTAATTGCTATTCACATACGCAAATACTATATAATAATGTCAATATGCAATGTGGCCTGGCCCCATGTTAGCAAATTAGCCAGGTACACACTACACAACCCTTAGTCTTATTATGAATGTAATTTGAACTGATTACACCTAAATGTGTCAGAGCCATGTGCATTCAGTTGTTGTTTACAATCAGCATTTAAAATAAGTGTGTTAAGTTCAGTCTTAGAATGTTTCAGCTAGTCATTAAGTTTGTCCCTGGCTTTAGGTTGTAGTCAGTAATTGTTATACTTACTATATCCATATACATGTTTTGTGCTTGTTTTGTGGCAGCATAAATGCATTATTTTTTATCGTACTTTTTAATTAATAGTTTTCACCTGTTAGGTTGTTAGCAACTGATTGCAATGACATATTGTTCTCTGTGTTTCAGAATGTGGCAAGTCTTTCCACGGGGACAAAGAAATAGAAGTTCACCAAAAACCAAAGTCCAGTCACCAAAACATCACCAGAAGCAGAATGTATATGTCAAATTGAAATGTTTCTGCCAAATGTCAACACCAAACTAAAAATAAATAAAATATAAAAATAAACAAGGAAACTGAATTGTAGAAATACTTTGAAGGAAATTAAAGATGAAATTCTACATGTTAGAAAATGTTTACATCACTGTTAACTCACAACAGAATGAGTTTAACACAATGATATGACAGTGGTCTCACATGTTGAGCTTTCAATATAAACACATGACCTCACATTGTGACCACATCATGAGTATTCTGGGAGCTCACAGTTTGAGCACACAGTAAGTGTGCCGTGACCATATTTTGAGAACACAGTTCACTGTGCACTGAATGCACTGTGAGCTCATAGTGAATTTGTTGTGACCTAACATTGTGACCAGCATTTAAAATAAGTGTGTTAAGTTCAGTCTTAGAATGTTTCAGCTAACATTCTATGAGCGCACAGCGAGTGTGCTGTGACCTCACATAGTGAACATAGTATGAGAACACAGTGAGGGTGCTGTGTGGTTACACTTTTAGCTCACTGTGACCCACACATTGTGACCACATCATGAGTATTACGTGAGCTCATGGTGACATCATTGTGAGATCAAATTGTTGACTGGGTACCGAATACCAGCACGTCTACTTCACAGCCACCATATGCTGAACTATGTTCCCCACTAGAGATGCACCGATTGCAATTTTCTTCGCCAATTCCGATTTCCGATTTTTCAGTGGGACCTGCCGATTCAGATTTTTGCTGATTCTAATTTTGTAACTGTAATGAAAGCATATAAAGAAAGCATATTTTTTTAGTTTAGAATAAAATAAATTATTAAACATTACAGGATCTTCTCACTACAAAATAACAAAATAAAGTGTTTTGTGCCTTGAAAAGGGTATAAAATGAGTTCCTGTATATAACTAATATAGTAGAGTTATACTAACAAAAATCTTTTTTTATAATAAAATAAATTAATAAACATTACAGGATCTTCTCACTACAAAATAACTTTAACAACAAAATAAAGTGCTCTGCGCCTTGAAAAATTTAGAAATAATATATATATTATTTAGCCTCTTTCCCCTTTTCAAACTGGGCATATTCAGCTAAGTGATAGTGTTTTAAGTGTTTTATTAGGCCCGGATCACACCGAATGCGCTTGTTATGTCTGAAAACACGAGGCGCACCGCACTGCCTTTTTTGGAGCCGTTCACATGTCGCGTCTTTTGCACACTCAAGTACGTTATTTCAAATGTAGCCACGCTATATGCGCGCTCATAATGAAAGTGACGCGGTCGCGACGCACAGTGCGATGCGCTCATTTTTCCAGGCCGTTCAGAGCGTTTTTGTGGTAGTTGCCCCACGTTGTATTTTAGCCTTACAAATGTTACAAACTGCAATCTTTGTGTCATCTTCACTCACAGAAAAAAATTCTAATGGCATGTTTACACCAGACTGTGAGTGTGCCCGTGGCCCTGATGTAATTGCCTGTGTAGAGGCTAAGCCTAACACTTGAAGCCCGAGGAGTTACTTGTAGATCACCTTATTGACGCGCATAGTCTTTGACACTGGTTTAGTCCTTTGAAATCACCCAGACGTCTTTCCTTTGTTGTTTATATTTACTGTATGCTCACCATAGTAGACTCCAAGCATCCATATGGTTTGTACATATTCCAACGTGAATGCGGCCACCAAATGTGGCTTACACTTCATTGAAAATATTAAACAAACAAAGTAAACAAAACGAACTGATTCAAAGTGATTCAAGACAGTTCAAACACGCTCCCAGAGCGGTCAAAAAACTGTGTGTGCTCCCCTTCCCTCGAGCAACACCTAACACCTGAACTTTGGTTCCCACCTAAATGGGCATGAGCCCTCACTACAGAGTGCCATCTAGTGGATGTATAGAGAATTCACGAACATGTATGTAAATAGCTCCTACACCCCCGCCCCTAATTGACATGGCAACATGACGCAACATGACAATTGACACAACATAACAGTTAAAGTAGCCATAAAGAAACAATTTAATAATTAGCACATACACATATTACACACTTTATTCTTTGTGAGGACAGTTAATTTAAGGATCTATGCTAACCTATTAACCTGACTCATGCAGTAAGCACAATTTTTATTACAGGTCTTTCCATAATGTTGCTCTTTGTCTGGAGACGCACATAGCTCACAAGCCCCCTCTTGTCATGGAATGCCTCCAAGACTCTTGCGAGTGGCCATGGTCCACGTGGTGCAGTGGCATCCATAACTACCACAATATCTCCTGGTTTGAGATTGTTTTACCTTTCGTTCCATTTTGCCTCTCTTGCAGTAGTGGCTGGTATTCACGGATCCACCGCTTCCAAAAGAGATCAGAAATGTATTGGACTTGCCTCCATCTCCTTCTGACATACAAATCATGTTGTTCAAATACACCTGGTAGCAATGACGGTTTTCCTTTCATGAGCAGGACATGGTTCTGAGTCAGGGGTTCAAGGTCGTTTGGATCATCGGACAACTTGTTGATGGGACGGTCATTTAAAATGGCTTCCACTTCACATATGACTGTATGGAATCCATCACCATGCGAATTATCCGCTCCCATACACCGCCATAATGTGACCCTGCAGGGGGATTGAAGCTCCATTTGATGCCCCTTTGATGTAACATTCCTCCAACCCTTGCCTGATTCAGGGAAGAGAGTGCCTCTCTTAGCTCTCTCTGTGCTCCTATAAAATTAGTACCATTGTCAGACTGAATGTGAACAACCATAACGCTTGGCTGTGCCTCGTCCTTTCTTCACCTCTATCGGTCCAAAGTAGTCGACCCCTGTGTTAGTGAATGGTGGATGGTCCGGAAGAACCCTTTCCTTAGGCAACTCTGCCATCTTTTGCATTCTCATTCGACCACTGTGTCTTCTACAGAAACTACATTCAGAAATGATTTTCCTCACTGCGGAATTCGCACCTGTGACCCAGTACTTCCTTCTCAGCATAGACAGAGTGTGATTTCAACCACTATGGCCAAGCTGTTGATGGATATTTTGCAAAAGAAGAGTGGCTACATGTTGGTCTTTAGACAAGATCAGAGGATGTTTGGCTTCCTCCGGTAGTGAACCTCTGGTTAATCGTCCTCCAACTCTTAGGAGCCCGTAATCTAAACATGGGTCCAGCTTGTAAAGTGTGCTCTGCCGACTCACTGTGTTCTTTCCAGCTGACAAGATAGCAATCACCTCACCAAATCTTTGCCGCTGACAGTATTGAATTATAGCAAGTTCGGCCTCACACAAATCCTCAATAGATAAGACTTGTCTTTCAAGAAATGTAGCAGTGTGCATGCTTGCACTAAGAGCCTCAGACTCTTTCCTTTTGCGACTCATGTCTCGAAGGATCCTCTTCAATTTCAGGAACCAAGCTACTGATACTTTCAACCTGTTCCAGTCTGAGAAGTAAGCAATCAGATGACTGGTGTCATCACATGAGTCCTTCACATTAACTGCATTCACCACAGCTTCTTTCTTGACTTCCAGGTCATCTGCTTTGATTACAGCGTTGACCCTGTCAGCTGGCCAGTCCTCTTCTGGCTTGTGCAGGAAACTTGGACCCTTTATCCACCTGTTGTGACCGATGAAGTCTCGGACTCTTAGACCTCTAGATGCATCATCTGCTGGATTGTCTTTGGAACTGATGTGCCGCCACTGTGAAGTAGTTGTTGCTTCTCTAACTGTTGTAACTCTGTTTGCCACAAAGGTATAAAAACGCCTGTCCTCATTCTTTATGTACTTCAGCACAGAAGTGCTATCCATCCAAAAAACTGACGTGTGTAATGGAATCTGCAGTTCCACCTTCAACATCATGTCCACACGAACGACAAGAACTGCAGCGGTCAGCTCTATTTGAGGAATGGTGACAACCTTTAAAGGTGTGACTCTGGACTTACCCATCAGAAATGCAACTTGGACTGCCCCTTCGCTGTTTTGCATCCTGATATAAGTGACTGTCCCATATCCTGACTCGCTAGCATCGGAAAAGTGGTGAAGCTGAGCTTGTTTGATCTTTTCGAAACCTTTAGGCTTGATACACCTATTGACCTGGAACTTGGACAGCATTTTCAACTGTTCTAGCCATCATGTCCAACAATGCACCAGTTCTTGGGGTACAGTTTCATCCCATCCAAAATTCTTTCTGCACAGTTCTTGCAGCATGATTTTGGCAGGTAGTAGGACTGGTGCAAGAAAGCCCAGCGGCTCATACACTGAGCTGGTTATGGATAACATTCCACGTCTGGTGCAGGACCTTTGAGGAACTTCCAACTTGAACATGAAGGTGTCATCCGAAACACTTTATTGCAAGCCAAGGGCTCTCTCACTGGGAAGTTCATCCCGATCCATATCAAGTTCCTTCAGACTTTCATCAGGCAGAGCTTGCAGTACACAGCGACTGTTGTTGCTCCATTTTGTCAATGTAAATCCTCCTCTCAGACAAAGCGTGATTAGATGTTTGACCATTGCCACAGCTTCCTCTTAAGATTCCAAGCTCTTCAGGCAGTCATCCACATAAAAGTTCTCTTACCGTTTGAATGACCTCTATTGGAAAGTCAACCTGGTTGTCATCAGCTGTCTTTCTTTGCGAAGATGGCACAGCTAGGAGATGAGACAGCACCGAACAGATGGACAGTCATTCTGAACTCTGACACATCCCTGGTAAGATCTCCCTCAGGCCACCACAAAAAACGCAGAAAGTCTCTTTCCTCTTCTGGGACCTTGACCTGAAGGTACATCGCTTGAACATCTCCCATGATTGCCACGGGCTCTTGCCTAAACTTCAAGAGGACTCCAAGCAATGCACTATTGAGGTTAGGACCTTGTAAGAGCTGCTGGTTCAGTGATGTTCCCTTAAATGGTGCAGTACTGTCAAACACTACTCGCAGAGTTTTCGTCCCGGGGTGATACACCCCGTGATGTGGGATATACCACACCCTGCCACTACCATGAATTAGCTGCTGGGTTGGTACTTCCTCTGCGTAGCCTTTACTCACCATTTCGTTGATTTTAGCACTATATTCCGTAAAAAAGTGTTAATTTTTCAGGAACTTTCTTCTCAGGCTTGTTACCCTTTGCTTTGCAACTGGGTATTTATTGGGTAGACACACATCTTTCTTAAAGGGTAATTTTAGCTGATAATGGTTGTCTTTGAGAGTTGCAGACCCTTCCACAATCTCCATGAACTTCCTGTCTTCTCTTGACAACCCTCTTTCTTCTGTATCTCTTTCGCTAAAATCGTGGTTGTACTGGTTAATTAACATTATCTCCAGCTTGCAAACGGAAATCTTATTGACCGTGGCTGACATACACTGAGCATTAGGACTGGAGTCATCTCCATGCAAAAGGCCATTTATGACCCACCCTAACACTGTTCTTATAGCGTAGGGGCCATTCCAGTGGCTATTAATGACCTCCCAAGGTTCCAGTAACCTGGGTGCGTTGCTTTCAATCAACAGGTCAACGTTAGCCTCTATTCTGGGAATTTCCAAGTTTGTCAAGTATGGCCATTTTGCCAAGTCCTCAGCAGTCACCATATTGTCAGCGCTTACAGGCATCTTCCTTTGTGTGAGGGTTTGTGGGAGTTCAAAGAAGACATCACCATTAATGCCAGATACTTCCAAAACTGAAACAGCATATTCTGGCACCACTGTTTCCTGCCCCATGGTGCACAAAAGGAACTGGGTTCGTTTCCCAGTAAGACGAAGCCTTTGCATAAGCTGCTCCGAACAGAAAGTGGCAGAACTGCCAGGATCTAAGAAACCATATGTCTGTATTACTTGGTCACCTTTAACAGACTTAACCTGAACTGGCAGGATGGACAACATACATTGATCCCTTCCAGCCCCTGTATGTCCACAAGTCTCACTAGATGATGCAGACAAATTTGGCTCCTTGTCGAGTTCGGTGGAGGTGCTGGCTGAAACCTTAACAGGCTCGACGTGTGCGTCTCTCTTGTCAATGTGAAGTGCATTCGGATGCCTTTGACTGCATATTTTACAGACCAAACGTTTCTCACAGTTTCTACTCCTGTGCCCAGCACACATGCAGCCAAAACAAAGCTCCTTCTCCATCTTGTCTTATCTTGTTATCTTGCATTTAAACTGTTGACAGTTTTCCAGTGAGTGACTTTGAGCACAGCATGCACAAGTCATCTTCACTATGGAGGTACACTTGGTTAAAGTAGTCCTCGGGCCTCTAGCACACTTGGCCTCCACAGGTGCAACAGTAGTAGCAAAGCTCTTTCCTTTAGTTCTTTCAGGATATGATCGTGGCCTGTCAACAACCCTTGTTGCAGATGGTAGGTCACTAATGTTGCCATACAGAGGATCTGGTAAGATCTGAACATGTCTTTCAATGACGTCAACCAGGTCTTTTAACAGGGCTCTGTTCTCTGTTGTTTCCAGTATATCATGGCCAGCAGTCTTCCATTGTTCTCTGAGCTTATATGGCAATTTGGAGACAACTGCCCTTATGTTACCTGGCATATCAAGCTCATGCATATACTGAAGTTCCTCCATAACGTTGCAACTACCTTGCAAAACAAGAGAATAGGTTTGCAGGGCATTAACGTCCTCATGCTTTATTGAAGCCCACAACAAAGCCTTTTCAATGTATGCCATATCTTATATTTACTGCTGAAGTGTTCCTGCACCAGCTGCTTTGCTTTAATGTAGCCCAACTCAGGTGTCATATATAAACAGCTGTGAATAAGCTCCCTTGGCTGCCCCCTAGTGAACTGTTCCAGATAATACAGGCAGTGACTTTTGCTGGCCTTTTCTTCCACTCCTTGTTCGAACGCTCTCATAAATGAGATGTACTGAAGGGGATCTCCATCAAACAAAGGAATGTTCCGTGCAGGCAGTGACAATAAATGCTGTTGATGAACAAATGATGCTGCTTCATTCTGCCTTTGCAGAAACTGGAGATCTCCAGTTTGCTGTTGAGTTGTCATTGGAGCATTACCGTGAAGTGATTGCTGATCCATTTCAATGCCATGATGATAATTTTGCCTGTTAGAACCAGTCCATTCAGTTGGTTTAGTTGTGGGCTGTTGACTAACCTTTTGATGTAGCAAACCAGTGGAGGTTAGATGGTTTTCTGATGCTGACCACTCCTGTGTTGACTGTGATTTATTCTGAGGTGCACAGTTAAATTCCTTGGCCATTGGGTCCAATCTGTGTGAAGGTGCTAATTTTTGCATTCCTTTCTTAGAGTAGAAATCCATTGCGTTAGACGTCTTAACACAGTTTGCATTATCAGAGGCCTGCAAAACTGCCAGTTTAGCAGTAGACTCAGCAAGCATAGTTTCCAACTCCTGTTGCTCTGTTTTTCTCCTTATCTGCTGCTCTTGTTCTTCCAGTAAATGCTTTTCCTTTAAAGCGGTTATACGACCAAGCAATGCAGCCTTCTCAACCTCTGCTTTAATTCTTACAGAGGAAGCAGTACTTGACTTACCACTATGCACACTCTTACTTGAATGTTTACTGGCTATGTTTGAAACACTGTCCTCTGGGTTAACACCATCATCCATCACCCTGGCTAACAGCAGAAACAGCAACCACATTTTGACCAACACTTGATACCCAGAAATGCACCTTGGAAATAGAGTCATTGTTGACAGTCATTTTGGCTTTAAACCACATGTCATGTTTCTCTTGTTCAACATTGGGCAACATACCCATTACAGACTCATGAACACTTTTTGCTTCATCACACAGCTTCATCAAATCATTAAAAACACACTGAACCTGTGAGATCTTTTTTTATATGAGCTCATTCAACATATCTCTTAGATTGGTTGCCTTATTCAATTTTGATTTCCTTTCATTTTGTAACCGTTCAAGTTTCTCAGCAAACGCTTTAGCAGTCAGTTTAACAACACGTTTTTCTTTGTGGCTTTGCACATCAACGCCATGTTCAATGTCAATCGATTCAGTGGACGGCTCAACAGGCGCATCCATAGTTCATTTTGAGTGTTCGCAATAAAATGTCAACAAACTGCGACGTAGCAAAGCTCGCAATATAGTATCAACGTTAATAGCAGAGTTCACAACAAAGTAACAGTGTTAAATACCCACCTTTTATGTCACCAATGCGTTGGATTTCGCCCGCAATGTGTGCACACAAACTAAATGGCCATTTTAGTAGTGCTACACATAGGCCTACCTCTCGTTGGGCGCCATCAATCCGATAAATATGTAGACGTTCGGCATAGAATCCGCGTCGTCCTCCGCTGTGCTGATGAATGGTGTTCCAATCCAAAGAAACATACACTCCAAAGCATGATACACTCTCCGTCATCGGTCCCGTAACAGACTTGGCAAGCCGGCATTTCCGTATCTCCACTCCAGACGCGAACGGCCAGAATCCACAGGCCCGCAATCCACTTCTTCCGCGTCGGCATGATGAAGCAACAGTTTTTTGACTTAATGTAGAGGCTAAGCCTAACACTTGAAGCCCCTGAGGAGTTACTTATAGAGCACCTTATTGATGCGCTTAGTCTTTGACACTGGTTTATGAGTCCTTGAAATCACCCAGACGTCTTTTATTTGTTGTTTATATTTATTGTATGCTCACCATAGTAGACTCCAATCATTCATATGGTTTGTACATATTCCAACATGAATGCGGCCACCCATTGTGGCTTACACTTCAGTGAAAATGTTAAACAAACAAAGTAAACAAAACGAACCGATTCAAAGTGATTCAAGACAGTTCAAACGCGCTCCCAGAGTGGATCAAAGCGACTAACAGAGCGGTCAAAAAACTGTGTGTGCTCCCCTTCCCTCGAGCAACACCTAACACCTGAACTTTGGTTCCCACCTAAATAGGCATGAGCCCTCACTACAGAGTGCCATCTAGTGGATGTATAGAGAATTCACAAACATGGAGATTCAATACGTCACTACTTAAAGATGAAGATTTTATTAAATATTTCAAGAAAGAATGGGCTTTATATTTAGAATACAATGACCAGCCTGGAACATCAGCCTCTGTTCTCTGGGAAGCAGGCAAAGCTGTGATGAGAGGTAGAATAATCTCATTCTGATCACATAAAAAGAAAAGAGAAATTAAATGTATTCAGGAACTAGAAGAAACCATTAAATCCTTACAAGAAGCCTATGTATCCTCCCAGGAACAGGAAATGCTGCACAAGATACGTAAAGCAAAACTAGAATTAAATGAAATTATTAATAAAAAAACTCAATTCTTAGCACAAAGACTTCGCTGGCAAAAATTTGAACATGGTAACAAATCAGGTCAATTCCTAGCTAACCAGTTAAAAATAAATAAAGAATAAACAACTATATGTGCCGTTAAAGACTTAACTGGGGACACAGTATATGACCCTGAAAGAATAAACAATATCTTCAGGGACTTTTACAAATCTTTATATTCACCACAGATTAACCCATCAAAAGACGAAATTGACCAGTTTCTTGATAATATAACCCTTACGAAATTATCAGACAATCAAGCGATGGCATTGGATTCTCCACTGACATCAGATGAACTTCAGGAAGCTCTGAACAGTATGCCCAATAAAAAGGCCCCAGGTCCAGATGGCTTGCAAGCAGAATTCTATAAAGAATTCTGGCCTATTCTGGCACCAACATTCTACAGAATGTTACAGGAAACCAAGGAAAATGGTGGACTTCCACCAAATATGAATTCTGCCAACATTAGTCTGTTGCTAAAACCAGGCAAAGATCCTGTATTGCCTACTAGTTATCGTCCAATATCCCTTATTAATGTGGACATTAAAATAATCTGCAAAGCTCTCTCAAAAAGAATAGAGAAGACAACCCCTCTCATAATTCATCCCGACCAAACTGGTTTCATAAAAGGGAGGCTTTTATCCAGTTATTTCTGGGCACATGACACCACTACTACAGGGTGTATAGTAATTATGATTTCACTCAATATCTGTAATTAATGGATTAAAGGTAAGTATTTCCATAAATAAATAAATTACAACTCTTGAATGACTAAACTATATGCTCAGGCCACCCGAGTCTGAGCCAGGTGGTTGTTGGGGGTTGCTTCATCTATCAGCCTACAATGTGATTCCTGTTTGTTAATGATACACATAGTGTGCGTTTCTACCTTGGGTAAGTTTGAGCTATTGGCTCAGACACGCATAGTTATTTAGGTCATTAGTTAAATAACCCTAAGGGTACAGCACCCAGGTTCACATTTCTAAGCCACCAGTTAATTTATCTGGGCTTCACTAACATATTTGATTTAAGTCACTAGTTTAAGCTATCTGGTCAAATGATCAGGTACACACAGCATAGTCCACTAGTGTTATGCCATTCAGCAAAGCCGGCTCTGGCTCACATTGATAGCAAATATGCGGGCTCACATGGCTCTCCGGAGCAGCAGCAGTCCATATGTCTTGGCAATAGATCTGCTGTTCTGGGGGGTTTATCTTTCTTCTCTTATCTATCTCTCTTTTGCCTTATAGGAATGATTTCAAGCATTTTATCATAAAACAGCAGTATGCTTTGTGTTACAGCAGCATACATATTTCAGCTGTTTTGTTTGTCCCTCCTTCCAGCCTTGTTGGGGGGTTATTTTATATGCTATTTGTGCAGCAGCAGTATGTCTTAAATATTCACAGCACCGTATCGCCATATGTTTTGGCAGTAGCAAGTTCCTGTACTTGCTTGCAACAGCAGCAGCAATAATCTACAACTACAGCAATAACCAACAGCAGCAGCAATTAAGCAGCAGTGTAGCAGATCTATTCCGCCAAAATCCAAATACATTGTCATAACCATTACCATGCTAAACTTTTCCGAGAGTTGTCATGACAGAAATACCTAGTTCTGCCATGAAACTCTAGATGACGCAGGCTGATGGGTTGTTAATGTAACTAATGATATTCACAGAGTATACAACTTGGCACAAGCTGACTGGTTCATGTTGAGTAAGCAACCAATGAGCTTGCAGCTTAACATTTAATTGGCTGGTAGAATTCACTTGGGCATTTGGCAGTGCGCTTTCAGAGTTCCCCTGAAACCCCCCTCTTTCCTCTAGCTCCACCTGTATAGATCTGATACGTTATTTTATATGCTATTTGTGCAGCAGCAGTATGTCTTAAATATTCACAGCACTGTATCACCATATGCTTTGGCCGTAGAAAATTCCTGTACTTGCTTGCAACAGCAGCAGCAATAATCTACAACTACAGCAATAACCAACAGCAGCAGCAATTCAGCAGATCTGTTTTCCACCAAGACCAAATACATTAACATTTTCATAACCATTACCATGCTAAACCTTTCCGAGAGTTGTCATGACAGAATTACTATTACGGTGCCAATGGTATCAGAGGGTCGATTGCCACAGTTGATGTGGCAATGATCATGTGAGAAAAAAAGAGCAGTCAGAATACACTGTGGACATATTCATCATCAAAGAAATCACAGCAATGCAAAGAAAACATACATATAAAGAGCATCAACCTGCGCAAAATAATAACAAACTAAATGTTTAAGGGTATAAAATATGCACTGAAGTACATCTAAGTTTAGACTAGACTTTTCGCTTCTCCTTTTTTCTAGTCTGCCTTTTGGGTGCGCCTCTATTTTCCTCTATTCAGACTTAGCAGATTTCTCAGATTTATTAAGATTTATGCTTACTGTAGTACTCTTAGATCAACAGACTCTTAAGGTTCCGTACGTCCATATTATTATTATTATTTTATTTTATTTTGATATTTTTCCATTGGGCATTTGATATTCATAATAATTATTGTGTGAAGTATTGATTATGTTTCTTGTGGCATTCATACTTTTACCTTATGGATATTATAATAATTTTTTATGCATAATTATAAAAAAAAAAATCATTTTACAAAATTATTATTATTGTAAGCTTAGGAATACATTTTGACTTTTTCAATCTATCCATTTGACTCGTCTAACATCAATTAAATTACGCATCACCAATGCAGGCTTTAAGGATACAGATGTCAACTGGTTCATGATTAGGTAGTGAAATTAATTGCAATAGTCCGTGTTGGTCTCCACAGTCTTTTTAGGCGTCCGATGTGAGAAAGCAATTTGAAGCTGCAGTATCACGTCCCTTTAGGAATGACAAATCCTCACTGATGCCGAGCACAGATATAAGACAATGAGGTATGTGACTGAATATTATCCGTCTGATGTGTACGACTCTCGAAAATGGTTTTACAATACACAAAATAAATGTAATCAGAAACAGAAAAATGCATAAATGTGTGACGATTGTTAGCAGCACAACAGAAATTGCTGCGTCATTACAGCCACATAATGATACAATAATGGGCAATCAAGTTCGCTGCTAATATCTATAATATGCACATTCAAGAATAGTCACAAACAAACTTCCACGATAAGTTTGGGATAATTCAGCACCATCCACTGCCAATCGGGATTACAATATTCTCCCCTGCAGTTCACAAAGTGAAGATGCTGCAGAAAGAGAATTTATTCCACCTTATTTTGCTGCGCTGCATGTGAGACGGCAGGACCTCTGCTTTTGACAGATTTTTTACAGCTGCCCCCAATTTTGGTAGACAAATTTGTCCAAGCCTACTGTTTAACATCTGTGTTTTGTGGTAACGCGGGTAGTCTAATCAATCAAGCAACCGGTCACATGTAAGTATGCTCTTTCACTCTCACGACAGCTGTTCTAACTCTACCATCAGAGCTAGGAATGATGGATGAAACCGTACCCACACGCCAAAGTGCTCTCAGAGTGTTGGCAGAAAGTCGTAATCACTGAGAATCTGACTGTGTCCCCACCTCTTCCGACTGAGCAGATCCGACTCAGGATAGACTACCTGAGGTAGGGAGGAGTCAGGCCGCCCCATGAGCAATGAATTCGGGATTGCAGGATCTGGATCAGCTATATCACTAGAGACATAACCCAAAGGTCTTGAATTTAAGATACCTTCAATCTCTACTAAGACCGTCCTCCAGACCTCTTCAGTGATAATCTGAGTGCCCAGCGTGGTCTGTAGAGCTTTTTTTACTGACCTCACTTCGCTTTCCCAGGACCCCCCAAAGTGAGGTGCACTGGGAGGATTAGGGCAGAACCTAATCTGTTCTTTGGCTAGTTGATCCTTGAGGGTGGGTTGCATCTGACTGAAAGCTTCCTCCAATCCTGAATTTCAGCATTCTAAAGTAGCGGCCAATTTTGGCTCCCTGGATAATCGTCTCTCGGAACTACATAGAAGGGCGAGGACCAATAGTTTCGGCACATTCAACGGGGGAATTGACTCTTTTCAGAGCAATGGGGCAGTGCATCAATTAACTCCATTCACACTAACTCTTGTCTTCTCTTCCAGGATGCGGAGGGCTTCTGCATCTTGGCGCAAGCGTGTGACTACCTTATCAGACCGATAAGGCAGGATATCCAGTTTTCACAGCCCTTCAACCTGGTTAAAGTGTTCAGAATCTGGTGTCCCACAAGAAACAAAGAAACATTCCTGCGGATGGAGATGAGAACAAAGGAACCTTGATAGACCTTGCAATGTCCACCCAAGTCTTGTGTGCACAGCTGCTGGTGCTCCTTTCGGTCCCAACCTCACGGGCTCTACCGGTGTGAACAGATGGGGATAGTCTGAACCGATGCACTAGTGGTTGTGCTGGATTGATATCAGGTAAGGGCAGATCTCTAAGATAGTGATACTTTTGCTGCAAATCAGTGATGGGGGGAATTATGTATGTGATGGGGGGATACTTATGTATGTTGGACAAGACCCAGCTCTTTAGCCATAAACGCTCCATGAATTTGGAAAGATCTGCCAGGTTGTGAGGCAGGAGTTATAGAGAAGGACACCATAATTCCATGGATGATGTGAACCTCCTGCCTCACCATACAAAGGGCTAGGTCTTCAACTGTTCCTTGAAGGCCTAAACGTTGAGCTGCCTCATGCAGCAAAATTGTTCTCTCTGAACCATCGTCTAGTACCGCATAGGTCTCTAGCGACTTATTGCCATTCTGAATCACAACACGACTTAATTTAAGTAACACTTGCTTTCTGCTTCAAATACAATGTCTGGGAAGTGAAACATTCCCTGCATTCCCTTCTGTGTCTTAGATGTCACCTTTACTGCTCGACTCAGAGCTGCAGTTAACATCATGGAAAACTTAAAGATGTCTTCTATCACATCTCTTGCACTTCACTTTCAAGGTACACTTTGAGGTCTGATGACTTCGGCCACATCTCCAGCATCTTCGACCCATTTTGATCCAATTCTCAACCTGCTCTTTGGTCAAGAGCTTAAAGTTTGTGCACTGATTCATGTGATGCTGGATGGAAACACAGAATGGACAATACCTTTTGGGCTTCTCCTGCATCTTGTCTGAGGACTCTGACCCTGTCCTTGAGCTCTCTGCTGACACTCCCTTCTGCTCTCCCCCATGCAGAACAGTAGTCACCTTTCGATTCACGAGTCCAAACTTCTTATCTTTGTGAGGACTAAGCTTCTTGTGTTTTGGGTAGGTACTGTACCAAGTTCCCTCCACCTGCACCCGGACCTCATATTCGAGCCAGTCGGCCAAGTCAAGCAGAGTGGGAATGGGAGTCTGAAGAGAGTTAATAAATCTCTTAAAGTTGGCTCTAAGGGCGTACGGCAACTTGGCTAAGTGTGAACCACACTTCAGCTAAGTCCAACCTGGGCTACCCAACTGATTCAACATTCTGACTAAGGCCCGAACATGCAGAGCGAATGCCTTGAAAGCTTTGATATCACCACTTTTGATTTTGGGTTCGTCCAACCAACTGGTTATCCACTGCAGTGCCAGCTGATGCTGTTGCCCATACATGACAGTAAGTGCTTGCATAGTGTCACTGAAGTGTGACCGACCATGACTGTAAGAATTCACAACAAGTAAAGCATCCTCCAGTTTTAAATGATCCATTAGTATTTGAAACTTGAAAGATTCAGAAACGGTCTAAGGCAGAACGTTGTCTAAAGCAAGCTTAAGTCTAGAAGAACTCTCGTGGATCATCATGAATGAAATCTGGGATCGTGGGTGTAGGCCCATGATATTGCCCTGGTAGTGGGTGCCAGGGACGGTGAAGATCTTGATCCAGAAATTGATATGAGCGATCAGACGGGTACAACCGTTCGTTGCCATAATAACGTTCAGTTCTCTGGTCCCGTTGAAGATAAGGACTAGAATGATCAAGTAAGGCATTTTTCTGCGAAGCGCACGATCCTCAAGCATGGATAATCAATATTTCTAACAGGCCCAGCCTATGGATATGAATGATAAGCATGTGCATCTGCAGGAGGACGACTCAGATCTCGAGGGGGGTAAAATGGCGAAAGAGGATCAGACTGACGCTGCTGAAAATCACAAACATTAGCAGTGCAGCCAGAAACATGTTGCAGATAATTATTCCCACTGTGAGGGAAATAACATTAAATAACATTTATTGTAGAGATTGAAATACTGCAAATGACCAATAATGCAATGATAAAAACAGATTTTAAAATAATTAGATGCAAATTAAGGCATGATAGCATCGTAAATATGTAACAGAACACAGGGTCTTGTTATCTAGTTGAACTGGTTTGATTACATTTTCATTACTTTTAGATCAACAAAACCTATTACTGTCAGAGTTAATAACTCTTTTGTTGTGTTTTGTCTCCAATTGGTTTAGTCCTTTTTGAGTTTGGTTTCTTCCACTTCCTGTCTGCCCTTATTTGGTTATGTTCCTGTTCCTCCCCTCATTAGGTCCTTATTAGTTAATCACCATCACCTGTCTGTGTCTCGTTAACCACCCTTCTTAAGTTGGATTCTGTTCAGTGTTTGGTGGTCTGTTTTTGTTGATGTGTGTGTCTCCTAGCCTGTCATTTTTGGATTACCTATTTTGGATTTATTAAAGATTTGTTTTTGCACCTGACCTTCATTCTCCGCTTCTTCCTCATCCTTCCCCACACGAACCCTGACAATTACACTGGATAAAATGTTTTATCACATGATGGAAAAACTCATCAGCTGTTCTAAGTTAATTTCAGTATTGGGAAGGCCAGTGTTTGAGAGACATAGTGAGTTTTAAACTACACTGCTTGCAATATACCAGAAAAAAAAAATTATATTATTGTTCCTTCCAGTTCTTCATACTTATTCCCAGGCAGGGATTATTTCCATGTCGATGTTGTTGTGTATTGGCTCATAGAGGATTTATGACTAACATACCCTAAAGGTGCTTTGAGACAATTTCCAATTCATTAAATGAAAAATAAAGCATATAAACCAATTAATGTGACATGATGAAATTAAATTCTGCTATTTGGGCCTTGAGTAACATTTGATTATGTAATATAATGCCACCTTTATAACCATCTTCATGATGTTGGTATCCCTCTTAATGGTATCCCATCACTGATGACCCAGTTTTTTTTTAAATATGTGGTGATATAACAGATGGTAATTTGGGGATTTTGTAATCTTAAAGGACATATGTCAAAAACTTGACCTTGTTGAACTTATTTGTAATTTAGATTTGCGAAAGGATTTAATGCACCTAGAAAACACAAGTTGGTTACAAAGGATATAAATACACTCACGCTTTTCAGATTTTGGTGATTTTTTAATTGAAAAGATGTTAATGTAGTCTCTCTTGGCATTGGAAAAATGCACAATATTTTCAGCAAACATTGGTGCATAGTTACTTTTTATGTCATAAATTGAACAAAGATAAAAAATAAAAATGGCACTGTGCAAAAGTTTTAAATCAGTACTTTGTAACACCTCCTCTGGCAGATATCACAGCTTGCAAATGCTTTTTATAGCCAGCTAATAGTCTTTCGATTCTTGTTCTTGGGATGTTCTGTAATATTCTTTAGTTGTCTTGCATGCACAGCTCTTTTAAGATCTACCCACAAATTTTCAATGATGTTTAAATCAGGGGACTGTGATGGCTATTCCAAAACCTTCATCTTGCGACTCTTGAGGTATTTCATAGTGGATTTCGCGGTATGTTTAGGATCATTGTCCTGTTGTAGAAGCCATCCTCTTTTCAGCTTTAGCTTTTTTACAGATGGTGTGATGCCTGCTTCCAGAATTTGCTGGTATTTTGTGGAATCTATTCTTCCCTCCACCCATGCAATGTTTCCTGTGCCACTGGCTGCAACACAACCCCAAAGCATGATAGATCCACCCCCATGCTTAATAGTTGGCAAGGTGTTCTTTTCATGAAATGCTGCTTCTTTTTTTTTTCTCCCAACATGCCTTTGCTGATTGTGGCCAAAGAGTTCTATTTTAACTTCATCAGTCCACATCACTTGTTTCCAAAACACATCAGGCTTCTGTAGATGTTCTGTTGCATATTTCTAACATTGGATTTTATGATGGGGATGCAGGGAAGGTTTTCTTCTGCTGACCGTTCCATGAAGGTCTTGTCTGTGCAAGCATCGCACCACCACTCCTGAGTCTGCTAAATCTTCCTGCAGGTTTTTTGCAGGGTTTTGATTTGTCTTTCTGACCAGCATACGATCAGTTCTCTCCGAGAGTTTTCTTGGTCTTCCAGATCTCATCTTGACTTCCACAGTTCCCCTGAACTGCCATCTCTTAATTACATGTCTCAGTGTGGAAACTGCAAGCTGACAACGCTTTGCTATCTTCTTGTAGCCTTCTCCTGCATTGTGGGCATCAATAACTTTCATTTTCAGAGTCTTACACAGCTGCTTAGAGGAACCCATGGTTGTTGAGTGTCCGCAAGTGTGTGCACAAGGTTTGGTAATTCCAGTTTTTAATTGGCTATGCCTGTCTGGTTTGCCACGATTTATGACTTAGCCCACCTGGCCTATCTTGTAATGGTGGAACTTGGCTAGATAAGCTTTTCTTTAAAATAACCATTATTTCTCTGCCTCCTATTGGTTGGAGGTGGTCACATGAGACATAAATCAAACTTGTTTAGATGTACATGTCATATGTTGGAGAGTCCCCAAGTATACGTCATATGTTGGAGATCACCCAAAGTTCATTGGTTCATTTGAGTTCACTGGTACAGTTCAGGGCAAACCACCATGCTGCCCAGTGCAGACACGCACAAGACTCACCATCTGTAATAAGACATCTGATATTGTAATAATCATCATACTGATCAGTCTATTGATTACTTTCATAACCATATATCATATGTTTGATTAAAATAATACCATATGGCGTAAAATAGCATAATACATTTTTGGGATAACACAACAGAAGTAATAGGTAGTACTGCATTAATTGAGCTTATACTACTAATATGGAAGCAAGAAGAACTAGGCAGTAAGAAATACATTTAGGACAAATTAAGTTCCTTAATAGGTATTCAATAATTACCAAATAAAAATATCCTGATTAAGAACTACTTGCTAACTATGATCAATTAATACAGAAAAAAAATAAAACAATTAATTACTTATCACAACAGTAACATGTCTAAAATATGATAAATTACTCGTGAAATTGATGTCAGTCCAACACTAATTATCAAAGAGTTACATTGTCAGCCCACAGGAACTACTAGTGATCTGGACCATTATTTTAAAGTGAAAAACACATTAACCCCTCACTAAATGATGTTTTATAAACAAGGTTCGGGAGGAGCACGATCAGATAATCAATTCGGCACAGGTGTAACTCATTCAGCTAATCACCTTAACACCTATATATACACTCAGCCTTCTTACCTCCGTCCTGCGACAACTTTCTTGGCATCCCTCCTCCACCCCAACTCCTCACTCCTAATCTGTTTTTATCCCCTACTAGGGATGGGGGAGTTTTCTGGGTTCGGTCTACATTCTGGGCCTGGAGTCCTCCCCCTAGACAGCATGCCAAAATATGCTTTCTACTTACTCAAGCAGATTAGATGTAAGGGCGAACTCATGAACTACTCAAGTGTTACCTTGTCATACCACTTGAGTATTAGTAATGTGTTAAGTTGTTTAACTTGTTAATGTGTTTTTCACTTTTAACTAATGGTCCAGATCAATAGTATTTTCTGTGGGCTGACAAGGTAATGCTTGAGTAATATATTTTATATCTGACATTGTTACGACTGGCTCGTGAACCGCAACACAAAAGAGGCGAAACACCACATTTCACATAATAATTTTTTTTTTTTTTATAAAGCAACACCTGAGAGAGAGCAACTCTCAGGCACAGTACTCTTTTAGCCACCCTCCTGGGAAGCTCCAACAATAATTGTCACCTGTAACAGACATATACAGTACAATCATACATTTCTGAGGCCCCAGTGGTATTCACCTAACAGACATTGTAATCTGGAAGATGTTGTTTTGTGCTTAACACAATGCAGTCTTTGTGTCTTTATTAAGGATGCAAATTGTTTTTGACAAGAGACCATCATTGTTTATATTCATATCCATAGAGAAGTCTTTCCCAGGATACTGTCACTATCCAGGTGTTTTGGAGTCAAAGACATATTGAACTGAATACAGCTCATAATGAACACTGAAAACAGCTCATAATAGTGAATTAATTCAATCATGGGCTTGTCAGCATCACTTCATAGTTATTTAAAATTTTAAATGAATTAGTTTTTTTTTATGACCATGTTAAGAATAAAACAATGTTCTCTTTTGTTAGACAATAGGTTTAGAAACGCTTCTCATTGCAAGTCATTACAAGAAAAGATGTTTGTCGTGTGTTGCATGTTTTTTGCGGGGAGGCGTTTCCTCATACTAGCACATAGACTCACGAACACAGAAACAGAGCCAGTTTGGAGAGAAATAAAAGGCAAGGAAATTATTTAGGATGTGTTCACACTTGTCATGTTTGGTTTGATTAAAACAAACTCTGGGGCGATTGCTCTGTTGGTGCGGTTCGTTTGAGTAAGTGTGAACACTGCCATCCAAACTGTGATATATTTGTGTTTACAATTTGTGTATTGAAACAGTAGGGACTCCGTAGCTCGGAGTACTAAGGAATGTTGGGATTGTTCTGGCGCAGTTGACGTAAGCAGAGAAAAGTAAAAGCGGTTGCTCAACACTGACGCTCTGACTCAAGTGCCTTCTTCCAGTTAGATACACAACACAAACCCTGGTGTGCACCAACAACACGTTCTCACTCCCAACTCGTCACATATTGAAGCTTGGTCAGGAGCCCTTTGGCGTTGCATTTTGATGCACAGAGTACTCCTTCAGCATAATTTCCCGACGTGCAGGGTCCTCCACTGCTTTAAATAAATTTATATAAAATTATTTATATACTTTACAAATGCATGCAAACCATTAAATTAAGACAAACAACTGAAATCAATGGAGGACCCTGTGCGTCAAAAAACAACGCTAAAGGGGTACCTTGAGCGTCAAAATGTGACTCAAAGGGGACCAGACCAAGCGTCAATATTTGACGACTTGTGAGTGAGAATGTGTTGAAACAAGTGGACCGAGACCGCTAAAAAGATGGGTCTCTGTCCAGCTTCAAGCGAACTCTGGTGCGGTTCGAATGAAATATGAACGCAACATGGACCAAATACTTACCAAAAACTAACCAGTAAAGACAAGATGCAATGCTATGTGACATGATTTCATGAAGGGAATAAGCGGTGTATCCAAAACAAAATGAGCAGAAGGCACACATAGAGCAACGAGGAGGTAAAGTGCATTGTATGAGCTCTTTGTGAGTTCGTAGGTGGTGAATATTAAAGTATATGCATGCAACAATGAGCGCGCTTAGTCCAGCCAAAGAACTTATATTATCAAGAAGTGAAAGCCAATAGAACGTTCCATTGCAACAGCGGCACCCAGCAGGAGCCCTACGTTTCCGCCATTTTGGAGTGAAAGCGACTCGGCAGTCTGCAGTTGCTTCTTGCTGTTGCTATGGCAAATATCAGCTGCTTTGTTTAAAAAAACGTACATTAAAGCTAAAATACACAACCAGAATGGTGACTCGTTTCCATTTGTTTAGAATAATAAACAAAGAAGAATAGTACTATATTACTTCTGTTAAATATTAAACCATAACTTGTTTATTATTGAAATGATTTCTGTATATTTTGCACATACTGTAATGTTATTTGTTATTATTACAATAAAAAATATCAGCAACACAGAATAATGTACAATCACCAGTGATGATCAAAAACAGGCTGCATCCGAAACTGCCTACTTCTCTACTATATAGTAGGGAAAAAGCAGTAGGCGAGCGAATAAGTATGCCCGAATCCTTAGGATTCATAAAAGAGTAGGCGAGAATTACCTGGATGATGTACTAATTCTCGCGAGATTCGAACGTATGTCTACTTAAAGTGCATCCGAAATATAGTAGGGGAAAAACAGTAGCCGAGCGAATAAGTATGTCAGGAGTGTTTATATTGGATAAAAAGCTAATTAACACATCAGCAACTACCTCAACATGTAAATGCAGTATTGAGCACATAATTGAATCTTGTCTGGATGTTACAGGGACAGATGAGACACACATGCACTTCCACATCCTGGAAATGGCCTAGTGACATGGATGATATCCTCCATCACTCCACATGCTCTTGTTGCCTCATCTGGACCAGATATTGCTGTGGCCTCTTCATCCTCAGTGACCAGTGAGTCAGCGGGAGCATCTAGAGAAAGACCAAAGCACACTGAGGATGTGATTTTGGTCAAGTTTGTTGTGCTGGTTTCATTAGTCAATGGAGTCTGAGTTTCAGAAGCTTTAAAAGCATCATCAAATAATGTCCTGGAACTTCTGAAACTCAGGCTCCATTGACTGATGTTGTATGAACAGAAATATAAAATGTAAGATGCTCTTATTACAGGGACCCCAGCAGAGGCAGGTGGAAACAGTGGTCAGCTGCAGAATTGGCACAGCTGTGTTGAGATGGCAGTGTGTGGGTTCACCGCCTGTAAATACATGATTGTCAAACAATATGTTTGAATAAAGCTTTGTTCAGTGTGTCATCATTTATGGTCATGGTTATTTTATTTATTATTTTACTAATTAATTCATGTTTCCTGTTATTGTCAGTAAATAAAAAATAATTTAATTAACTTATGCTTTAATTCATTACTTCATTGAAAACTGAGATGTATTCACCTTGACTGCTTTTGTCTAGTGTGTAGACATGCATAGCTATGGCATATGGGGAAAAAACATTCTTGTTGTACTAAAAAATATAATTAATTATTGGTCTGAATTGTTTGTAAGTGTTGGAGTGGGCTAGCAATGCATTCTGATGTAATCTTAATGCCAAAGTAGTAACACTTACATTTTTTGAGTGTAAAATCAACAGTCTTCTCTAAAAGTGAGATCTTTGAGCAGCTGATCGATGTCTCCTTTATGCAGATATTGCAAACATGGAGGAAAATGTATGCTATGAGGTGTTTGTTGTCTTTTTTTTAATTATTATTACTGAAGAACTCATAATTACATACAAGATCAGGGAAAGACGGAAATATCTTCAACAAAGAACAATCATAATTGTTACATAACTATAATGGATTTGCATACATCATAGTACAAAATCATATACAGAAAAAAAAAGAAATATCTTTGAATAATCTTAATATTTCTAAAATCATAATGCATGCAAAATGCATTTTTTGTTATTTATAAATCTCAGGGATTAAACTAGACACAAATTCAACAAGAAAACAAGGAAAACAAAGAAGATTTAAGCCAGTTTTTGCATGTGGACAAACACATAAAATAAATAAATAATAATAACATATTCAAGAGTTTTCGTAATAAAAAAAAAAATGGTAAGGATTAAACTGTGGGCCATATTAGTATTGTATTAAAACTTAAATCAACCCAATATAAGCAAATTTTATCCCCATTAAAATATTTACAGATAGATGAATAAAATCTGTCGGTCATATCAGTAGTTGTGCTTGTTATATCATCATAGGTCACATAATAATGTCAACATGGCAGATCGCATTCATACTCAACGAGATTTGGCTGTTGAGTAGGTACTATTTTAGCTCTCGTTAAGTAAGTACTTATTGAAAAGAAGTACTTACTCATTGAGTTGGCGGTTTCGGACACAGCCAGAGACTTTCTTCCATTTATTTTTCACAAATCTTTGCTCTCTAGAAACCATGTCAGTTTCGGATGAAATTCCTATTTTAAGTTCAAGTATTAGCATTATAAATGCTGAATTAACGCCAACAAAATTAAGAATATGCATCAGAAAATTGGGAATGTTAGACAATAAATATATGAATACAACAGCTTCACAGTAAACTATTTTTGCAGTATTGTCTTTTAATGTACGTTAAAGTATGACTGTAAACGAAACAAAAAGTCTCCAAACATGACGGACACAGCGCAATGCATTACTATATTTCTGTAAGATTATCAAGTACGTAGTAAATGTGTAAAGTAAAATGAAAATACTCAATAAAGCAGGCTAAAACTGTCTCAAATAATTAATGGTTGGATTCCACAATTGATAACGTAAAACATATATAGCCTAATAATAATACAATACAACTGTAGTAAAATTTACTGATGACTGATGACCAATTTTGGTACTTCCGTGCAGTAGTTGCGTTATTTTACAAGTTTTTTTTTTTTTTTGCTTTGATACTATTTTCACAACTAAGTTATACATTTTCAAAACTCTTCGTACAAAAATCCAAACTGATCACAATTGTAACACAGCCAGTATTTCATTCAAACTTGCTGTTGTGCATTCATTTGGAATTTAAACGTCTCATCACACAACCACTGATTCAATATATAAGTTTTTCATGAAAAGTCATGAGAACATGATTTAATCACTAAAAAAAAACAACATAATGATATCTTTTCTGTTTAGTCTTTTTAACTACCATCTCATGACAAACAATGAAAGATAAAAATTTCTAATCACCCATAGAAGTGCTGAAATTAATATGCTACAGTACTGTAAAGACAACATTTTCACATTAGAAGATACAATACACAACATTTACAGAATCTATCATTTCAATAATATCTATGTGTATTCAAGTGAAGGATCAATGAAGACATCTTTTTCAATAATCTGGGCAATTTTTTTATTTTTCAAATATAATCACAACATAGGTATACTGTATACTCTATAATGAAATGTACACAGTGAACTAAAACAAAACTAAACATAACATTTAGTACAGATTACATTAATTTGGATCAACCCTGTCTTGAGCATTTGGCCATAGATTCTCATCTACATCACAGTTAATGTCATCGTAGTTCATTCACCTTGGGAAAAACCTTTTGGCATGGCGAATCCATGCTTGACATTGTTCTGCACTGATGTCATCACATGCCTCATCCATGACCTGAAGGAGGGTGGCACGCTCAAACGGTTGGCGATCATACACCTTCCACCTCCATGCTGAAAAAAATTCCTCAATAGGGTTGAGGAAAGGAGAGGCAGGTAGACGTTCATGAATCGGGGATGGGCCTGAAACCATGCTTGAACCATGGTACAGTCATTGTTGGAAAAGGGTTCAAAATATGCAAAAATGCTGAAAAACCAAAGAAACCAAACTACAAATTACATGCATGACCCCTCTTATTTTGCTAAAATAATTCACATTTCGCAGATTCTGTAAGGTGTATGTAAGATTTTGACTTCAACTGAATCTCTGATGTTTTCCCAGCATCCTCAGTGTGTCGGTCAGTATGAAAGTGCAGTCCAACGGTCTGTCCCAGGCCGAAATACTGCAGCTCATACAAGGCAGTCCACAACAGGGGCCGATTAAGACTGAGTACAGCAGCGGCAGCGATATGGAGATTGAGTTGGTGGATGTTGTACCAACAGCATTGCCGACGAAAATCAAGCACTTGAGGTAAATGTTGGATTGAATGTACACACTCACATACACTGTGCCTTTGAAAAGTAAAAACTAGTCTTAAAAGTTGTAATCAGCAAATTTTCAATGCCTCATTTTGAAACTCTGTACCTGCTGATGCCATATTTTTTTGCATTTCTTCTTACATGCATGTTACTTTTGACTGTTTTCTCTTGTCATTTTCTCTTGTCAAATATTTACCTTTCACAAGTCATTCTGTGTGTGTTAAAGTGATTTTAAAATGAACAAGATTTGTAGGTTTAATGCCTAGCTCAGTGTGGGATAATTTTAGCCTAGTAGTACAGGGATTTTAAACCATAAAAAAGCAACCCGGCATGTTGGGTCAAATATTTAACACAAAAAACAACCCAGATCTGGGTACGTCCCTTTTTGACCCAGCACTGGGTCTAAAATTGGGTTGTTTTTAACCTAGCATTGTTGTTTAGATCAACTTTGAATAAAAGAAAAAGGTTTAGAGCCAGTCACTTTTGGGAGACCGGGGACAGTTGCAACAGGGGATGGTTGCAACATGCCATTTTTCTCCAATCAGAAAGAAGCTAGAGTGATGACACTCACACTGCACATGCTCAATTGGATGCCCCTTCTTGCAGAGAAAAAGCAAACAAATCAAGAGTTTTTCAGGACTTTTTTGGAAAAAAAATGTTTTTGAGGTATGAAAGTATTTTTTTTCTCAAGCTTTGTTTTTGTTAAAATGTGTAGCAGTATTTTTGTGATTCAGCTCAAACTTATACGTTGTAAAGGAGTGAAATGTTAACATTTAGCTAATATAATTAGCATGTATCAAGGTCTTGTTTAGCTAGCACATATGGTTTTATCATGGCTGACAGTTGTTGCAACTGTCCCCGTACAATGCATTAATATAAAAACAGACCACATAACAGTATTTTATTGTTTTAATATTATTATATTAAGTTTTAATAGTTGCTAAAATGAAAGTGATTAATACAGTTATAATGTTGTCATAATTTTTTTACCCTTGTATTGCTCAAATTAAAATGATTTAAAATATAGATGTTTTAAAATGTTTATGTTTTAAAAAAGTTTATACAACTGCATTGCTCAACACTGATTGATAAAAAAGAGTGACAATAGGCAAAATAAAACTTAATTGCCTCAGAAATTGTTCCATTCTTCCTATGTTGCTGAAAGCCTACTGCATTTTATATCAATTTGAATATTTGACATCTGCACATAAGGCCTATCTACAGTCGTGGCCAAAAGTTTTGAGAATGACACAAATATTAGTTTTCACAAAGTTTGCCTGCTAAACTGCTTTTAGATCTTTGTTTCAGTTGTTTCTGTGATGTACTGAAATATAATTACAAGCACTTCATATGTTTCAAAGGCTTTTATCGACAATTACATGACATTTATGCAAAGAGTGTTGGCCCTTCTTTTTCAGGACCTCTGCAATTCGACTGGGCATGCTCTCAATCAACTTCTGGGCCAAATCCTGACTGATAGCAACCCATTCTTTCATAATCACTTCTTGGAGTTTGTCAGAATTAGTGGGTTTTTGTTTGTCCACCCGCCTCTTGAGGATTGACCACAAGTTCTCAATGGGATTAAGATCTGGGGAGTTTCCAGGCCATGGACCCAAAATTTCAATGTTTTGGTCCCCGAGCCACTTAGTTATCACTTTTGCCTTATGGCACGGTGCTCCATCGTGCTGGAAAATGCATTGTTCTTCACCAAACTGTTGTTGGATTGTTGGAAGAAGTTGCTGTTGGAGGGTGTTTTGGTACCATTCTTTATTCATGGCTGTGTTTTTGGGCAAAATTGTGAGTGAGCCCACTCCCTTGGATGAGAAGCAACCCCACACATGAATGGTCTCAGGATGCTTTACTGTTGGCATGACACAGGACTGATGGTAGCGCTCACCTTTTCTTCTCCGGACAAGCCTTTTTCCAGATGCCCCAAACAATCGGAAAGAGGCTTCATCTGAGAATATGACTTTGCCCCAGTCCTCAGCAGTCCATTCGCCATACTTTTTGCAGAAGATCAATCTGTCCCTGATGTTTTTTTGGAGAGAAGTGGCTTCTTTGCTGCCCTTCTTGACACCAGGCCATCTTCCAAAAGTCTTCGCCTCACTGTGCGTGCAGATGCGCTCACACCTGCCTGCTGCCATTCCTGAGCAAGCTCTGCACTGGTGGCACTCCGATCCCGCAGCTGAATCCTCTTTAGGAGATGATCCTGGCGCTTGCTGGACTTTCTCGGACGCCCTGAAGCCTTCTTAACAAGAATTGAACCTCTTTCCTTGAAGTTCTTGATGATCCTATAAATTGTTGATTTAGGTGCAATCTTAGTAGCCACAATATCCTTGCCTGTGAAGCCATTTTTATGCAACGCAATGATGGCTGCATGCGTTTCTTTGCAGGTCACCATGGTTAACAATGGAAGAACAATGATTTCAATCATCACCCTCCTTTTAACATGTCAAGTCTGCCATTCTAACCCAATCAGCCTGACATAATGATCTCCAGCCTTGTGCTTGTCAACATTCTCACGTGAGTTAACAAGATGATTACTGAAATGATCTCAGCAGGTCCTTTAATGACAGCAGTGAAATGCAGTGGAAAGTTTTTTTCGGGATCAAGTTAATTTTAATGGCAAAGAAGGACTATGCAATTCATCTAATCACTCTTCATAACATTCTGGAGTATATACAAATTGCTATTATAAAAACTTAAGCAGCAACTTTTCCAATTTCCAATATTTATGTAATTCTCAAAACTTTTGGCCACGACTGTACACAGATCTACAGTTATCACCTGATCAAAGCTGATAGATATATAACACTGTAATATTACTAAAACTTATTTTTTTTTATGATAATCCTTTTATTAACACTGTAATATATTGTCTTTGTACCATGTTGCAACCATCCCCAAACAATGTTGCAATTGTCCCTGGGCCCGGGGTCAGTTGCAACATCTGACTCCTTACATTTAAATGCAAATTGTGAAAAATGTACTTTCTATAATCATCTTTAAATGGGTTTAACTATTAACAAACCGATGTAAGTTTATTGTGTAAAAATGTGGCTTGTATAATCCAAACCATCTCTGAGTAACAGAGTCAAATGCAAAAATTGTTGCAACTGTCCCCGGTCTCCCCTATGTGAAAGCTATCTAGCAGGAAACATGCATTAAGTAAGTTATACTTTTCTATATTATTTTTTGAGTTGTCAAACGATACAAAGGAAACATCTTTAAAACAGAAAGAAAAGTCACTTATCAAACGAGATTAGATGAACGTTCAAAAATCGGATAAAAAAAATGTGGGTAGCCTATACTGGCAAAATATTTCTATAGCGCTTCAGGCTATACAATACAGTCTGTGTCAAAAGCAGCTTTACAGTGTTAAACGGGCAAGAATAAAAAAAAAAACAGCTCCAAATGAGGACAATAGTAAAAGTTCATCCTTGATTCAGTGAAGTCATGTTCAAAGCTCTCGAAAGGCGACCTGCTGGCGACACCTGTTGGTCAAAACCGTACAGTAGGCCTAGGTGGCACATTCTGCGTATATCCACAAGTCAAAAAAAAAATAAATAAAAATGAAATAAAACAAAAAATTGTGCAAAACATTCATTATTATTAGACCAGACATTTACATGTATTTATTTATCAGACGCTGGTATCTAAATGAGGAGCACAGAAGTAGGAAAAACAAACAAACAAACAAACAAAAAGCGTCTTTACACGTGCAACAATTTAGATTTTACTTAAAAGAAGACAAAGTACCACAGTATGTGCTTTCGAGAGCTCGTTCTTTACCCGCTGCTGTCCAAGAAGCAACTGATTCAAATGTAAACAATCCGAGAAGCGCTAAAATAGAATGTTCGAGATGTTAATCTCATTATGATCAGGAGTCAGGTGACTGACTTTACTTTATCATTAAAGTTTATACTCCAGTAATTATTTATCATAAATAATTATTTTTATAAGTTATTCAACAATTCCATTCATTTTGTCATTGTAAATGAAAAGATAGAAAAAAGTTACCTACCGCAATTAAAACCAAATACACGATGTTCTGTTGTTGTTGTTGGGGCCGCTGTTGCTTTTGTTGTTGTTGTTGTATTCTGTTTATTATCACATCTTTCTACAGAATGCTATCTTTTCTGTCATGTATGTCCTCATGTGAGGTGGCTGAGTCTATCAGAACTCAGTCAACCTGATGCTGATGCTTCTTCCTCACCTGCAGTCAGCGGATCTTCTGATCCAGAGGTTGATCTGCAGGATGAGTCCCAGGAGAAAGAAGCAATCAAAGGTGAGAAGCTGGTTTCAAGATTGACATACTTCAGACTCATCGCTCTTTTCTGTTGTGTGCACAATTAATGTATTAATATTTTCACACAAACGTAGCTGGAGAGCAAAGCTCTACTTTCAGCACTGAAGATACTTCCACATCCACAAACAGCAGAGCGTCAGATCTGCTGAATGAAACCCTGGAAATGGAAGTTATCGGAGGTTAGTCAGCTTTACAGTCTTTGTGTGTGGTCTGAATTTGAATTGAACAGCTTTATCTTTCATACTTTGGATTATTTTGGGCTTCATCTTCATAGGTGTGCCTGGAGAGTCAAGCACCTCAACCGGCACTGATGGTCCTTCCTCATCTCCAGAAGGCAAACCATCAGATCTGGAGACCAGCGGAGGTTTTAACCTCCACCAGCTGTGGGTGTTTCCTCATCCGAAGAAAGCGAGAAGATTGACCTGTTGGCTGAACTTCAGGCCGCAGCACTTCTTGAAGGTTAGGGAAGTTTATTAAAGCTGTTACTGTATTAATGAAGTGGTATATAATTGATTAGCTTAATATGTCTATTTGACTGAATGATCCACAGCTGTGTTGTTTTGTGTTTAGTGATAGCTGTTCATGAGTCCCTCTTTGTCCTGAACAGTTAAACTGCCCGCTATTCTTCAGAAAAATCCTCCAGGTCCCCCAAATTTTGTGGTGTCTCGTAATTTTTGTGTATTTGAACCCTTTCACACAACAATGACTGGGGGTGAAAACATTCTTCTGTAGCTTCTGAAAGGGAGTACTAACTGAAAAAAAAAAAAAAAACTATTTTGGCAAAATAGGAAAAATGTACACTTCTCCATTCTGTTCAAAAGTTTTCACCCCTGGCTCTTAATGCATTGTTTCCTTCTGTTGCATCAGTGAGCATTTGAACCTTCTGTAATAGTTGCCTCAGTTGTCTTTGGTGTGAAAAAATGGATCTCAAAAGCATACAGTCATTGTTGCAAAGGGATCAAAATACGCAAAAATGATGAAAAACCAAAGAAAAACAAACCAAAAATAACATGCATGACCCCTCATATTTTGCTAAAATAATTCACAAAAATGCTAAACTACAACAAAGAAACCAAACCAAAAATATGATTCCTCTTATTTTGCAGATTCTGCAAGGTGTATGTAAGGTTTTGACCTCAACTGTACCTCTGATGTTTTCCCAGCATCCTCAGTGTGTCAGCCAGTACGACGGTGCAGTCCAACGGCCTGTCCCAGGCTATTGCAGCTCGTACAGGGCAGTCCACGTCAGGAGCAGACTGAGCACAACAGTGGCAGTGATGTCGATTTGGTGGATGTTGTACCAACAGCAAGCGGAGGTTCCCCCTCCACCGGGGCTGATGATTCCTCCTCAAATCCAGAAGGCAGATTCAGTTGAGGTCAAAACCTTACATACACCTTGCAGAATCTGCGAAATGTGAATTATTTTAGCAAAATAAGAGGGGTCATTCATGTTATTTTTGGTTTGGTTTCTTTGGTTTTTCAGCATTTTTGTGTATTTTGAACCCTTTCCAACAATGACTGTATGCTTTTGAGAGCCATCTTTTCACACCGAGGACAACTGAGGGACTCATATGCAACTATTACAGAAGGTTCAAATGCTCACTGATGCTACAGAAGTAAAAAACAAAACAAAACAATGCATTAAGAGCAGATTCTGCAAGGTGTATGTAAGGTTTTGACCTCAACTGAATCTGATGTTTTCCCAGCATCCTCAGTGTGTTGGCCAGTAAGAAGGTGCAGTCCAATGGTCTGTCCCAGGCCGAAAATACTGCAGCTCATACAAGGCAGTCCACAACAGGAGCCGATTACCCAGACAGCAAAAATCATCTGGTCCAGATCCGGCCCATACCTCTGCAAATCCACAAAACGGACTTGGGCCAGTGTCTTTTGGCACAACGGGCCAATACCGTCACACATCTGGTTTTCCCTCATCTGGACCAGCACTGGGCCATCGTCTGGTACCAGACTTGGCCCTGATCCGCTCTGCGACAGTAGTCCGCGCCCACTGAAACCAGGCCCAGGCCGGATCCGTCTAAGAAGGTGATACAGCACTGAAACGGATGTGACTGTAACACGGATTTGCCGGTTTGAAAATGAATCCAGCAGAGTCAGCTGCTGTCTGGGTAAGATTGAGCAGCGGCACCAATATGGAGGACGAGATGTCGAGTTGGTGGATGTTGTACCACCAGCATCGCTGACGAAAATCAAGCACTTGGGCGTAAATGTTGGATTGAATATACACACTCACATACACTGTGCCTTTTACAGACTTGCTGTGCCTCCTCACCATTTCCCCATTTTGGGACAATGTGCTTTCCCAGTGGGAACAGTGGAATGACAGAAGCATATTGCTCGGGAACCAACACTGATTTTATGCAACATTATATTTCAGCTTAAATTAGAAAAAACTTCTATAATATTGTCTTGCTTCAGGGCGCTCACCAACCTGCACATGACCAGGCTGACAGGCAACAACAAGAATCTGAAGGCGAAGCTCTTGTCTACAGTAAAGAGATGCATTAAAACTCGCCATCCAGATTTCTTAGGAGACCATCAGCAAGTAAGGAAGACGATGAACTGGATATACATATTCAGATTTATAATTTTCAGAGTTTCATTTAACCTTATCATCCTTTGCTCTTTTTCTCCTTTCAGTTCCAGCTCAACTGCAGACGCACATGCGCCTGTCGGTAGCATCACACGTTTACACCTGCTTTAATTTCAGACTCATTTATTGTACGCGTCGCTGATGTTCTTCTGTCGTTTCAGCTGTGGCTTCCAGAGGAGCTTCAGATAGGATTCCAACTACCTCTCTGACTCTCTGGTCATCAGTCCTCAAGGATGCCTTGTTGACAGCTTGCAGCTGTACTTCAAAGTGAGTGACATCACTGATTAAATCATATCACCAGGTGAATGTAGTTTCTGATTGACATCTATGTTGTTTGCTTTCTCCAGACATCTTCGTTCGAGTGCTCCTGCAGTGAGTGTGCCGGCACAATGGCCTCGGAGGCGATGGAACTAATCAGTCGTCCACGGTACGACACCTTTTGAATCAGTTTGTATCATGCAGAATTACTTAGCATGAGCTGGTTTATAAGTTCAGATCATCTGAATCGCTCTACAGGGTGCTGGTCCTTCTAGTCATGTGCTTTGACATCACATCCTCAATGTGCAAGCTGAAGAATTGACTGGACGTTCCAGAAGAGTTTGCACTGTCCTGCGGTGCAGGTACGGGTCAGTTCATCAAACAATGAAATAATCACCTGAATTCGTCTAAAAGACAGCATCAAGAGGGCATTTGTTTAAAAAAAAACCTACTTTGCCAATATGTTAAGCATTGAATATTTACTGAAGTGTTGTCTTATTTGAAGCATGTTCTTCAACAGAGAGCAGAGAGATGAGAGTGACAACGAGAAAAGGCCCAAAGCAACATGAAGAGAGAATGAAGAAGGATAGGGTTGAGACTGCAATACAACAATAAAGAGAACCATAGCTGGATCCATAGAATATTATGTAATAATATGATAGATAGAACCATATATTGATAGATGGATAAAACTAATGATATATTGACTGAACGCTAGATAGATAGACTATGTCAGTCACATTCGTGACTTCGCTGGATCCGGATGGCTGGAGTGCAGCGACACCAGCATCAAAAGATCCAGCTGGGAGAATTCGTCATCTAACATCAGGAAGAACTGACACATGCTTTTCTATGTAAAAAGGAAAGTATTACAACAATACTAGTGCTCAAAGATAATTTACTGCTTGGATTGCTTATATTAGGTCCCTGCAATGAGGCGCAGGCAATTCTTCTAGCTTCCATCTTCTAAACATCAACTCTTCTGTCTTCCCTGATTCCTCCTCGGCATCCTGGGAATCGCATCTCTCCACCAGAACATTGTGACTCCTGTTAAGAACTGTACAGTTAGACATTGTTGACCTCACCGGAGAGACTTTCATCTTCATTATTTCATCTTACAATCCTAGGAAAAGGAGGCTGTGCCTAATTCTATAGTTATATACAATATAAGTAATAATCAGTCTATAATTTTAATGGTAGGTTTATTTGAACAGTGAGAGACAGAATACCAACAAAAAAAAAAAAATTCCAGAAAAACATGACTTAGTACTTGGTGGGAAAACCCTTGTTTGCAATCACAGAGGTCAGACGTTTCTTGTAGTTGGCCACAAAATTATAAGATAGAAAGCTGAAATTATGATCTAAGTCAAATTTGTTTATGACTTTAAAAGGCCGAGACTGAAACTGCAGGATGCCAAAACAAACAAAACTAAACAAACTAATCTATGTATTTAAGTGAAAATAAAATCATTCACCTACTACATAATATTTTATTATTCACTAATTGTATTCATTAATTATTTTAGCTGAAATTAAAGGTTTATCTGCAACTTTTTCTCTTTAGAAGAAAGATGAGGAAAATAATTTATTTAAAAATAATTTAACAAATACCGCTACATCCAAGGCTACATGGATTTTCCTTGTTTTTTTTTTTTTTGTTTTTTTTTAATTTAACACATTTTATTTTTCTAAACACAAAAAGTTTGCATAAAATTAACTGCAAATAACTTATTATTTTTAATTTTTATTTACTTTATTTTTGTTGTAGCCTATCTTCCAGATTGCTTGCATCTTGAAAGTCTCAGCATCCTCAGGCTTGTACGTAAATGAAGCCCATCACAAGCATTTTTACAATGGGGTGTTAAGTGCTGAATAGACGGCTTCTCACATTCAAAGTCAAGGTGACTGATTACCTCCGGACACATTTTACTGCTCTCATAAACTCTTATGGCCCTGCTGCCGTCCTTTGTCAAAACTCCGGAGGCCATCAAACGCAGAAACAAGAGCGCAATGCAAAATTCCAGCATTTTCTCGGTGACCGTTTCAGAGCTGAAACACAAAACGCAACCTGAATGCAATCACAGACATTCATAACAAATTCAGGTTTATTTGGTCTATAATCACCAGGAAGAGAAATTAATAAACAAGTGGTTTGATTACAAAAATATCATTTCAACGGTGTCTGTTTTATAATAAAAGCGACATGTTTGGTGAGTTTGCATAGTGAAATCTGTCAATCTCACTTCATGTGTGAAGTTGCATAATAATGCATTCAAAACAAATACATATAGCATATGTCTGTTGCCTTTGCCTTTAAAGAAGTGAAAGGCAGATAAAATAGAGTATTTAGCACAAAGAAGTAATAAAGTAAAAAAAAGCAATTCATGAGCACAAGCAGAACTCATTTCTAAACAGTATTGTAGCATTTCATTTATTTAGAAATGTATTCTATTCCCATTTCATGAATGAAGCCCAGTGATGCGGCATAATGAATATTCCTTGTGTTTGAGTGTCAAAAAGTGACTTCTGGAAAGTTCTAAAGCCTCCGTATTTCACAGATTAGAGTTCCGATACTGATTTGAATGGGTGGAAATGTATGAAAAAAGTCCTTTAAAGATGTGTACGAGTTGTAGTTGAGGTCGCCACAGTGGCTTACGGTTCTGGTTTTGATTGTATTTGGCAGGAAAAACGCTCTAGAAGGAGGAAGATCTGGTCTCCTCAGCATCAGAAGAACGGCTCAGTCAAGCACAGGAAAGCGTTTGTGCGGCTCAAAGCAGCGTGCATCTCTCTTTCAGGCTTTTCTTCTTCTTGCCACTCTTCTTGCCGTTCTTCTCCTTGTTCTCAGACATCTTTTTTGTTCGCACTTCCCTCATCAAATCAAAGAAGACCTGTGAATAACAAAACACTTTATCGATGCTTAATAGCAAGATCATGTATTTTGAAAGTATCAGGATATTTAGTGCACGAAACCTTATCGACGTTCGCTCTGGTTTTGGCTGATGTTTCCACATATTGGACGGACCACTCGTCCGCTTTGGTTCGGGCCTCGTCTGCAGACACCTGCCTCCTGTCCTCCAAATCTGACTTGTTCCCCACCAATAACAGAGGGATTTTATCCTCCTCCGCTTTCACTCTCAGGATCTGCTCTCTGTGTGGACCAGTAACACACAAAGTTATCTACATAGTCTGGAATAGTTTGGAATAATTACAATAATAATCTGCTCATGAAAAATTTAAAATATTATTATAATTTAAAATATCTGTTTTCTATATGAATATCTGTTAAAACGTAATTTATTCCTGTGATAAAAGCTGAATTTTCAGCATCATTACTCCTGTCTTCAGTGTCACATGACGCCAAATAATTTTGTTGAGGCCATGGTACACTACCATTTAAATGTTTGGGTTGAGTATTATTAAAAAAGATGCATTGAACTGATTAAAAGTGACAGTAAATATATTTATAAGGATTTATATTTCAAATAAATGCTGAAATAGGAATATTCATTAAAAAATTCTAGGATTATTTTATATTTTATTAATTTCCAGCACAAATAGAAAAATATTCAATATTTATTTAATTCATTTTTTTTTATTCTGATTCTTAAGATTGTATTCATTTCTATGACTTTTCCACATCTACAAATCACATTTTTGAAAGTCTCTCATATATTGAGGAATATATTTTAGGTTCTGATTTATTTTATTTTAATTTAAGATTTCATTAATTTCCATGACTTTTCCAAGTCTAGAAATTACACTTTTGAAATTCTCTCATATATTTAGATTTTTCCAGTCTTGGTTCATTTGTTTTATTTTAGATTTTAATAATTTCTATGACTTTTCCAGGTGTACAAATCACACTTTTGAAATTCTCTCATATATTTAGATTATTTCAGTTCTGATTTATTTATTTTATTTGATATTGTAATCACATTTTTGAAACTCTCAAATATTGAGATTTTCCAGTCTCCTTCCTATGTATGTAATTTAATTTAAGGATTTTATTAATTTTCATGATTTTTCCAGGTCTACAAATCAGACTTTTAAAATTCTCTAATATATTTATAATTCCTGATTTATTTAATTAAGATTTATTCATTTCTATAACTTTTCCAGGTCTACAAATCACACTTTTGAAATTCTCTTATATTTAGTTATTTTATTTTTTAAATTAAGCTTTCAAAAATTTGTATTACATTTTCAAGTCTAGAAATCACACTTTTGAAATTCTCTCATATATTGAGGCTTTCCAGTCCTTATTTATTTATTTATTTATTTAAATGTTATTAATTTTTATGCCTTTTCCAGGTCTACAAATCACACTTTTTCAGTGCTTCTTTGCTTATTTATTTAATTATTTTATTTTTAAATTAAGATTTTATTAATTTCCATGACTTTCCATATATCTTTCTCATACATTGAGGTTTTCCTGTCCTGATTTATAAATAAAACGACAGTTGTTAAGGGTCAGAATTAAAGTAAGAAATATAATGTAAGCTCACATCTTGGTTTTAAGCTGTTTAAGCTTATTTTAAAGCTTGTTTTGTCTCATTTTAAATCATTTCAAGTGAAAACGAGAACCGCCACCCTGCACTGCATTTTGTTATCAGTGAGGACAAATAACCTGACGCTGGAATCTGATATCTTGAGAGTTTTGCTGTGTGCAGGATGCCACTGCAATGATAACATCATTGTGAGAACATACAGTGCGGAAACTGCAATTCTACCAAACTAGAACTAAACGCACTAGAACAGCAGATAAGCAGGACGTCCAGTGACTCGTTAAGAGCTGACCTGAAATCTGACGTGGCGCTGAAGGACTCAGGCTCTGTGATGGAGAACACCAGAAGGAAGCCCTCTCCACTGCGGAAGTAGTTGTCCCTGATGGCAGCATAGTCTTCCTGACCCGCTGTATCTAAAATGTCAATCTGTACCTCCTCTCCATCCAGGACCACCTTCTTCCGGTAACTGTCGGCCTTGGTGGGTTCGTAGTCCTCAACAAACTGAGGCAAGCAATGCCGATTACTTAGTTAGAACAGTAATAGGTTTTCCTATAGAATCAGTGTTTTTAATGTTAATTAAAACTGATGCTATTAAAAATCATGTTTGTTATTAAAATAAAATATAAACAGACAAAAAGCTTAAACTTAAAACTTAGTTGTTGTAATTTTAGTACTTCAACATAAATACTAAAATAAAAATACTAAAACTAAAATAGAAATTAAAGCAAAAGAGAAATACTAAAAACTAAGAAACCTAAATGAAATAAAATAAGTTAAAGTGCTAAAATGACTAAAAACTACAATTAAATACAACGTAATGCTAAATAGAATTATTTAAAAACCTAACTGAAATAAGTAAAAATTCTAAATTTACTGAAACTGAAAAAAATACATTAAAGTACTGACAAATAAATTGAAGCATTAAAATACTCAAAGGAACACAATAATAAATTAAAGCAAATGAGAAATACCAAAAAAGAAACCTAAAACCTAGTAAAAAAATACAATGAAGTACTAAAATTAAATACAATTTAAAGTTAAAAAGAATTATAAAAAAACTAATTGAAATAAGTTAAAATACTAAATTTACTAAAACCGAAATAAAAATACATTAAAGCTAAATAGTAATATAAAAACAAAAAACTACCTGAAATAATGTCACATATTAAAAATACTAAAACTAAAATAAAAATAAAATTAAAGCAAAAGAGAAATATAAAGGAAACCTAAATGAAACAATATAAGTTTAAGTACTAAAATTACTAAAACTAAAATTAAAAATAAAGAAAAGCTAAATAGAATTATTTAAAAAAAACTGACATAAGTTAAAGTACTACATTTTATAAAACTGAAATAAAAATACATTAAATCTAAATAGAAATATAAAAAACAATAAAAAACTAGAAGTATTAAAAATACTAAAACTAAAATAAAAATAAAACCAAATAAGCAATATTTAAAAAAAAACTAGAAACCTAAATTAAATAAAATAAGTTGAAGTACTAAAATTACTAAAACTAAAATTTTATATAATATAAAGCTAAAAAGAATAATAAAAAAACTGAAACAAGTTAAAAGTACTAAATTTACTAAAACTGAAATAAAAATACATTAAAGCTAAATAGAAATATAAAAACAGTGAAAAACTAGCTGAATTTAATGTATTAAACATACTAAAAGATAAATATTAAACATATAAATTACAATAAAATTACAATAAATTAAAGCAACAGAGAAATATTAAAAAATATGAAATCTGAATTAAATTAAATAAGTTTAAGGACTAAAATGACAAACTAAACTTAAAAAAAGAATTAAAGCTAAATAGAATTAATAAAAAAAGAAAACTCAAAACTCAAATAAGATAAGGCACTAAATTCACTAAAACTTAAATAATAATACAATAAAGCTAAATAGAAATAAAAAAAAATAATAATTTGAAGTATTAAAAATACTACAACTAAAATAAAAGTACTAAAATTCTTAAAACTAAAATTAAAAACAAATTAAAGCTAAATAGAATTTAAAAACTAAAAGGTATAGTACTAAATTTACTAAAACTGAAATAAAATATATAAAATTATTAACAATAAAAAAGAAGTATTAAAAACACTAAAACTAAAATAAAAATAAATGAAAGCAAAAGATAAATGTTAAAAAATCAGAAAACTTACTTTATTTCAGTTAGGTTAAGTACTAGAATTACTGAAATACAACAAATTGAAGTTAAATTAAAAAAATGACTGACTTCATTTGAAGTATTAAAAAAATACTAAAACTAAAATAAAACTACAATAAATTAAATTGAAATATTAAAAAAAAAAATAAAACATAACTAAAATGAAAAGTTAAAATATTAAAATTACTTAAGCTGAACCTGAAATAAAAGTAAATTGAAACTAAATAGAAATATAAAAAATAAAAATAACAAAAGCACATCACAAAAAAAAAACCTAATTTTTTATTAAAATGAAAACTAGTTCAAAATATTAATAAAAACTATAACAATAATACATAAATAAATAAATAAATACTAAAACATATTTCCAAAACTATATGGAATAAAAGAGTTTTGAAACAACTATTCCTGCAGCTTAAATAAAGTGTACATGTGTCTCAGTGAAAGCGTGTTCAGCTCACCTCGTCATACATGAACTGCAATGTTAAGGCTGATTTTCCCACGCCGCCGCTGCCCACCATGATCACCTTATGCAGAACCAGGGAACTTTGGTTTTTGCCCTTATTTGCTGCCATGACTTTAGTGTTCTAGAAGAAGAAACAGAACGAGACTGCAAACATGCAAAAGAAAAAAAAAACGAATTCAAACAAACATACATATAAACATATAAAATCATTGTTTATTATTGATACATACAACATGCTATATTTCACAACTGTAATCAATAAAGTGCATTTATACATCTATAAGAATGATTATAGTCACTCCTCAAAGTTTTTAATGCTAAAATACCACGTTAATACCATGCTGCTGTAACGTTACATGACTATATTAATCATTCACTATTATGGTACATAGTAAAAGTACCATGGTACGACTTCATAGCCACTGAATTTTACTTTGTAATTGAAACAGCATCAGCGAACATTGATTACTAGAAACAAAAAACAACAATATATCACTAAAACACTAAAAAGCTTTCCGCAGTTTGTTATTAAAATGACAAAACCGATTTTAACTTTTCCATCCCGCGGAGACACCACCCCTTCCTCATTGTTTTAGGCGAGAGCCCGCCTCTCCTAGCTCTTGATTGGTTGAGCCGTCAACTTATGAGGCGGGTCCTTGGCGGGTCCTCCTCTACTCGCGCTTTCATTGGATGTATGAGCAATCAATCAGAGAGTTTTCCCACAAAGACACAGTGGCGCTTCACCCAAGGAAATACCTCAAAACTACAAAGTTGTTGCCTGTGCAAACTGGTCAAACTTTTTAAAACTGATCGAAACTATGTAAACTCTTATAGATCGCTCACCTTAGGTTTGATCTGTGAAGAGCCTTAGAACTGGATTCGCAAGTATAAACGGTTAAAACATAATTCTGTCAGCCGGGATCAAATCCACTACTCCCGTACAGCAACGCAGCCCCGCCCACCGGATATTCAAATCACAAGGATATGACGCCGTCACACCGTTTGTGTACAAGTTTGGTATTGTTGTAGTCCAAACTGTACTTTGACAGTGTTTATTGAAGTTTAAAAAAAAGCTTCAGTCTGGAAAACAACAACAAAACCTAGGTCGTGTTTACTTTACTTTATTAGTATGATGATCTCATCTTTTTTTTAAGTGTATATTTTCATTTTCTACACATTATAGTCTCTTTATTTCAGATAAATGCTGATCTTTAAATCTTTCTATTCATCAAAGAATCCTGAAAACTCAAGCTGTTTAAAATACTGATAATAATAATAATAATAATCAGAAATGTTATAATAATAAACTGAAATATTTGTAAACATTAAAAATACTAAAACTAAAATAAAAATAAAGCAAAAGATAAATATAAAAAACTAAATTAAAAGTACTAAAATTACTAAAAAAAAGCTAAATAGAATTATTTACAAAAAACTGAAATGAGTTAAAGTAGCTACTAAATTTACTCAAATTGAAATAAAAATATATTAAAGCTAAATAGAAATATAAAAACAAACACCTAAAATATTAAACACCTAAAGTATTAAAACTAAAATAAATACTAAATACTAAAATAGTACTAAAACTAAAATAAAAAATAAAATTACTAAAATTACTAAAACTAAATAGAATTTAAAAAAACTGAAGTTAAAGTACTAAATTTACTAAAACTGAAATAAAACTACATCACAGCTAAATAGAAATATAAAAAATAAAAAAATAAAAAAACTAATTGAAATAATTCTGAAAACTCAGCCGTTTAAAATATTGATAATAATAATCAGAAATGTTTCTTGAACAGCAAAATCAGCATATTAGAATGATTTCTGAAGAATCATGTGACACTGAAGACTGGAGTAATGATGCTAAAAATTCAGCTTTGATCACAGAAATCAATGAAATTTTGAAATATATTCAAAAGGAAAGCAGTTATTTTAAATAGTAAACTATTTCACAATATTACTGCTTGTGCTGTATTTTGGATCAAATAAATGCAGGCTTGGTGAGCAGAAGAGACTAAAAAACATTTAAAACCTGTTGACTGGCATGGGAAACGACTACTGTCATGTTCACTGGCTGTAATATGACTGACATTTAAAAAAAAAAAAGTGTTTTGTATTTGTTTTTAATTTATGAAACACTTTTCTGAACATTTTATATTGTGGATAATGATTAATTTCGCTGCATTTATAAATGTAAACAGTACGCAGCGTCTATTTTATGCAAATTATTATTTTGGCGAGTGGGGGCGCTGTTTTACAACTTTAAACTCGCTCAGTGGTGCGATATCAGTTCTAAAACACAAGCAAGAAAATGTATTGAGATAAAACTAAAACAAAAGTTAATTTCGGTCCAAAGTACTCTTTTTTTTTCTTTTTTTTTTTTTTACTTATAAAAGACTCCCTTTTAATATTTTCTATTTAAAAATAACTGCTATGGTGGTGTTAGATGTAGAGAAAGTCAGCCAACTTATGATACCATGAGTACCAGATAGTGATCTTTAGATGAGCTTCTCTGGCGCCTGCTGAACCAGTTTACGAGTTCACACGTTCATTCACTCAAACCAGTTAAAAGTTTGCTCATTTGCGTTCCATGACAGAAACCTACTTGCTATAAATGGTTTTTTACTCAAAGGGGATGCTTCATCTTTTCCAGACCCACATTTCGTCCTTTGTTTTTGTAAACAGAAATGTTTGACCTTGATTTAGCAAAATCTAAAATTTAATCTAAAATGCTGTTTAAAAAGTGTCTTTCCTCTTTAAATAAGTATTTGATATAAATAAATACACCTACTGAAATTCGGGGCCATTACACAGATTTTGATTCTGAAAATGAACAATTTAGACACTTCAGATAAATTTCAAATAAATTTCGTTTATTTCATTTATTTTGCATCTAATTTTACTTTTAAGCCAATTTTATGGTTTAAATATTTTATTATTAAATATTTTAGAAGTCACTTGTAATTACACTCTTTTAAAAGTGGCCAATTTTGACTCCTAAAAATAACATTTCACTGGAACGCTATTTTATTGTAACGCTTTGCTTATTGAAAAGTTGAAATGCACTTGTTTAACAGTTTCGTTGAAAATGCATTGAAATGTCGTGTTCGTCCTGACACATTTCCCTTGAAGATCCCGAGATTTCTCAACCTTTATAATCCTGGAGTTGGTGGCTCGTCCCACGTGGTTCTCCAGCCCAGTATAAAAACTTTCCAGCGGCTCAAAAGCGGCACAATGTCTGTTCGCACGAGAAACAAGCCGAAGCTCCCGAACACCCACACCGAGAGCTATGATGAAGAAGTATATGGGGAACGTACACTGGAAGTCAAAATGTCCAACAAAGGAGGACACGATCTTCATCTAAAGAACTAAAAAGGCAAATGATTATTTGGAAATACTGTGGGCTCCTTCTTTGACTGCTCTACTCTCGCTTCCCTTCACCATGGATGGTTTTAACTCAATAGAGTGAAGAAGAAATCACCGGGACAAACCATAACACGTTCTTTGTTTAGTCTGTGGGGTTTTACACGCGTAATACAGAGATTTCCAGTCATGCCATGACGCATCAGACGCGTGCGTAAAAGTGCCATTTGCGCCTGTACGTGGACAGATATCAAGAGCTCTGGTTACTTTATTATTTACACATCACACGTTTATCAACTGTGAGAAATTCGGATGGTATAACGAGCCGTTCTCACTGTGATATCGATCCGAATTGTGTTGGAGTGACCAAAGACAAGAATCAAGCGCAGGAACATATTCCAGACGTTTACAGGATTTATTGCGTTTGCGTTTGATTCCGGACCGAAGAGTGGATATTACAGTTGTTTCACTTTTAAGTCACTTTTTTAAGGTGAAAAGAGGCGGATACGAACTTGGCCGCTTTCATCTCCATCAGTCCAGTCTCGTATCCGCTCGGAAACAGCCGTTTATTATCCCAGAAGATGAAAAGCTTGGTATTCGAAGTGCTTTGTTTTGTGTCCATCCTCGTCTCCATCCGCTGCACACCGGCACCGGACACCGAAACCTCGAGCATCAGCCCGAGCTGCGCGTCCTGCGGGCTTAGCCAGACGGATGGAGCCACACGGGTGGACGTGGACTTGCTGGAGGCGGTGAAGAGACACATTCTGAGCCGGTTACAGATGCGGGACAGACCCAACATCACCCACCCCATCCCGAAGGCGGCGATGGTGACCGCGCTCAAGAAGCTCCACGCCGGGAAGGTGCGCGAAGACGGGAGGGTGGAGATCCCCAATCTGGACGGACACGCCGCGTCCATGAACGAGGTGGAGGAGGAGACGTCGGAGATCATCAGCTTTGCCGAGACAGGTGTGTAGCTATGCGGCGGGTCCGAGCTCGGTTACGCGGAGGTACGGTTATGATTTGCGACACTGGAGACGTTTTAGAGATGCGTTTAATCACACACTTTTAAGTTAACTTTTCCACTCTTCAGGACAAAATTCACACCGCTCGGGTTCATTTAAAAGGCTTTTAAGTGTCGTGCGGGGCATGTTGTCACAATGAGAATTGTGATTAAACAAGGAATAAAAGAGCAAAAAGCTTATAGAAACATTTAACTATCACCAAACTGAAACGTAATTAATAAGCTCAATACAATCACAACACGTGTGACAACTTGCCCCGGGGCTGACACCTACTGTATGGAAAAACACCCTTAGATGACAGCTTTATCTTTTCAGGTAAAATGTAAACGGCATTTATTATATGTGAATCTGGACCACAAAACCAGTCATAAGATTTTTTTTTTTTTCCCGAACGCGAGATTTATACATAATATGAAAGCTGAATAAATAAGCTTTCTATTGATGTATGCCGAGATAAAACTATTTGAATATCTGGATTACAAAAAAATTAAATATTGAGAAAATCGCCTTTAAAGTTGTCCAAATGAAGATCTTAGCGATGCATATTACTAATCAATAATTATGTTTTAACACCTTTACGGTAGGAAATGTACAAAATATCGCTATAAAACATAATCTTCACTTTATATCATAATTATTTTGCATAAAATCTATGTTTTTTACCCATACAATGTATTTTTGGCTATTGCTACAAATAACCAATGCTACTTAGGTTTTGTGGTCCAGGGTCACATTTAGTGACTTCTTCTTTTATCAATATATTCAGTTTTATTTTATTATATATGCAGATATTAGAAAACATTGCAATTTAGTCTGTATGAAATATGTTAAAAAATTATTCTGGTTTAAGAAAATGTTGAAAATAGGTGTTTGATATCGTCATAAAAACCATTGACAGAGAAAATCGCTGCACGTTTGGCTCAAGACCTTTTAATTACTGACATGCGGCACTTGTGACAACTAGCCCCGGTCTGTTTGCTCTGTGTATGAGGTGATGCTCTTTAATGTAACCTGTTTGTTATAGACACGGGAATTTTCTGGGTATTTAGGCTTCTTGCGTCTTTGGAGATTCATTATGGGTTGTTCAGAACAGTGTTTTGAGCTCTTTGAAAGCATCACAAACATTGTGTTATCAAATGAACTTATATTTTGATTCTATTCAGAATCAGAGCCCTTTTTTAAAGCACCAAAAGGAGCATTTAAAGTGATCAAGGTTCAAGAATCGCATAGTAAACTGATCATTCATCCACAGTCCTGTTAAAGAACCAAAACTAAAGCCAGTTGCAACAAACGAGTTGTAGAATCTGCTCTTAACTGATCAAAATGCATCAGTGATTTATTATCTGACTGCAGCGAATCATAAAATGAGACAGCACAACATTCAGTCGCAATTAATACCTGTATCACTTTTGGTGTTTCTCAATCCAGCTCCTAATACTGATCTGATGAGTGAATCAGGTGAGGAACAGGAGTGAAAACACACAAAGTGCTATAAATAATGTTAAAAGGAATAGTTGATAGTTCAAAAATAGAAACATTTACTGAAAATGTCTTAACCCTCAGGCCATCCAAGATGTAGATGAGTTTGTTTCTTCATCAGATTTTGGAGAAATGTAGCATTACATCTTTTGCTCACCGATGGATCCTCTGCAGTGAATGGGTGCCGTCAGAATAAGAGTCCAAACAGCTGATAAAAACATCACAATAATTCAAAAGTAATCCACACCACTCCAGTCCATCAGTTAACATCATGAGAAGCCAAAAGCTGATTGTTTGTAAGAAACAAATCCATCATTAAGATGTTTTTAACTGCAAACTGTGGATAAATCTGCACTGTTTACAAGCCCAAACAGTCTGAAACAGCTCTAAACAAAATGTGGCTGGATTTTGATGTGAGAGACAACAGGAGATGGACTTTTTCACTGGAGAAAGCGTTATTATAGATTATGGACTTGTATTTTGGCGTTTTGAAGTTAAAATAAATGTCTTTACGACATATTTCTTTCTTACAAAGCCACAGCTTTCATCTTATCAAGATGTTAACTGATGGACTGGAGTGGTATGGATTATTTGTGGATTATTGTGATGTTTTTATCAGCTGTTTGGACTCTCCTTCTGACGGCACCCATTCACTCCAGAGGATCCATTGGTGAGAAAGTGACATAATGCTACATTTCTCCAAATCTGATGAAGAAATAAACTCATCTACATCTTGGATGTCCTAAGGGTAAAGCCTTTTATCATTTTTGGGTGAACTATAGCTTTAAAGTTACTGAACTGCAACTGAAAATCAATCTTATGATCACATTTCACGCATGTTCACGAGTGCACGTCTTCTACAAAGACAAAAGATGTTTGTCTCAATAATATTTCATCAAAATGCAATAACTACTAAAAAGTATTTTTATTGCAGTTGACGTCAAACAGCTAGTAATCTAATATCAGTTAATGCAATAAACGTAGCATCGCTAAAATCAAAAAAAATGTTTCATAAAGCTGCTTTATGTAAGAGTAAACCTGACCTTGAGCCTCAAAAATCCACCTCAAAAGTGTTATACATGTACGATCTGCCACCATCAATTTCCACTGGAAACAATCACGTCTGGCACTTTTTTTTACCTCTTGAATATCCTGTTACATTCAAAAATCTGTCACATTATGCAAGTAAAATGGGATGCAAAGAGCGTTTCATGTTGACTTCACAAGCAGAATTGAGGTTTTTCAGCTTGTATTGAATTTGCAAAACAAATCGAGCAGCATGCAGCAAGAGTTCAAGGTTAAAATAACTTTAGAAGCAAAGAGCTGATGCGTACGCTCAAAAACAATACATCAATCCTTTCTTAGTAAAGCATGCAGAGTAGACTCTTACCAACGCACCGCATGTCCGGTCGCGAACGCTGCCCTGTGAAGTCCACAAGATTTCAAGCACCATTTGGGACAAGGCCCCAATTATTTGAACCCAGCGCAGATCTGGACCTTTGACCCTTTGTGCTGCGCTGTTCTGTGGCTGCCAAGATGACACTCGCACCGTTTCAGATTTTAGTTGTATCTCAGCCAAATATTGTCCTATCCTAACAAACCAGACTGGATTTATTTATTCAGCTTTCAGATGATGTATAAACCTCAATTAAAAAAAAAAAAAAAAGACACAAACGTAAAATAAAAAATGCTTTCGAACATGGTTTCATTCACTGACTAGATTGATGACGTCAACTGAAAAGTAATTTTAAATGTACAACAAGTATTAATTCTGATGAAAGATTATAAAGAATATTTGTTATAATAACATGATTTCATTTACGATAAATCATTTACACTAAGACCAGGAGTAATAATAACTTTAATGAAAAATATTATATAATGCATAATGCTTACTTAATGCTTCATCTATAAATAACTGAAAATGTAGTATATATATATATATATATACACACACACACACATTTAAAAATAAACAATAAAAAAATGCATAAATAATAAGCTATTTTTTTTTAGAAATGACAAAATAAGATAAAAAGAAAGTAATAATGATAAGAATAATAATGATTCATCTATAAATAATTGAAAATAAAAAATATCTATATACAAAAAAATACATTAAAAATAAGCAATAAAAATGCATAAAATAAGCAAAATGAAAATTAAATAAATCAAACAGTGAGATAAAACAAGCAGCAAGTAATAATGACAATAATAAAAAAAGCAGTTCAAAATGCTTCACAGGTTAGAATATAAAATAATATAAATAAATAAATAAAACAAACAAGTAAATGAAAAAGGAAGATAAAATAGTAAGGAAATTATAAGAATTAATAAGAAATTATAACAAGAATAATACAAATTTTACATACAGACTATAAAAGCTTCAAGTGCTTCACAGCTCAGAATATAAAAAACAGAATATTATATAAATAAAAAAGGAAAATAAAACCTGGCTATTTACAATAACTTTCATTACTGTGTCATTAAAAACATTATATAATGCGAAATGCCCGTATAAAGCTGTATCTATAAATAATTTTAAAATATGAAAAAATAAAATTGAAAAAGGAAGAAAAATCAAGATAGAAATAATAATAATAATAATAATAATAATAGGATTCTGAAAAAAATAGTAGTAAAACATAAAATAAATACAAAAAAATTAAAACTTTAGAGGCTTCAATATCATATTCTAAATCCAACTTAAAAAGTAATTTTAAATTAATTTTAATTTTAATTGGAATGCATATAAAAACATGTTTTTTTATGATTTTTTTTTTTTTAAATATAAAAACTATTTTTTATTTTTTTAAATCCATACTTTTATAAAATTGAATTTATGCAAAGGCATTTTTAAGGGAAACGTTCAATGTTAAGTTTGCTATCGCAGTCGCAGTGATCTGATGAAGCCGTCACGGAGCGGGTTTGGATTCTGCCTGCGCGTCTCATTAGGATGCGGGGTGACCTCAGGACATGGAGCTCTGGAAGACGTCCAGGATCTTCTTGAGGATCTCGTTTTCTTTAAGAATGGTGCTGCCCTGCGCTGGCAGAGGCCAATTGAGTCCCTCTAGGTTTCTGTGACATCTTAATGGTGTGTGGAGACTCAGGTGAGGATGGCTGCCAAGAGGGATAATTCGCTCGCGCTGTCTATTAGAGCCCAATGATGAATGTGCTCCGGCGCTTTGCAAAAGGCCTGAATCGAAGCGGGACGCTGTCCAACCTGTAATCATGCATCGCCCCACGTCACCCCTTGTTTTTAGCTGCGCTTTTGCGCTTTGATTTTGCCAGCTGGAAGCGGCGGTGACAGTAAACACCATCCCTCCTGTGTTTAGCCATCACTAGTAGATGCACTATGGCTTAGTAATTTGAAAAAAACACTTAACACAGAATAACCAGAGCTGTTTGTGCATAAATGTATATTTGTAGCAATAGCCAACAATACATTGTATGGGTCAAAATTATTGTCTTTTTCTTTTATGCCAAAAATCATTAGAATAGTAGGTAACAATCATGTTCCATGAAGGCATTTTGTAAATGTTCTACTGTAAATATATCAAAACTTAATTATTTGATTAGTAATATGAATTGCTAAGATCTTCATTTGGACAATTTTAAAGGCGATTTTCTTACTATTTCGTTTTGTTGCACCGTCAGATTGCAGATTTTCAAATAGTTGTACCTCAAACAAATATTGTTTTATTCTAACTTATTTATTCAGCTTTCAGATGAAAAAAAGAAGAAAAAAAAAATGGACCCTTATGACTGGTTTTGTGGTCCAGGGTCACATATAGAATATAATTAAAAAAAAAAAAAAAATGAAATATTAGATGAAAATTGTGAAAAAAACATTACTAACGTAACTGAAATTAAGTTAACATTGAAGTACTAATTACTATAAAAATTAGTAAAACTAAAACTGTAATAAAAGTAAATAAAACAAATAGTTTTTGATAATTGAAATAATGATGATAAAAAAGCTAATATAATAAAATGGATAATATATAATCAAATATAACAACATTTTAGATAAAAGAAATAAATAACTAAACTAAAATGAGTTGAAACTGAACTAGTAAAAAGACAAACATTGTAAAAAAAAAATTTGGTATTGAAATAAAAGCTAATATAATATAAATATATTAAATAAAATATAATATATTATTATATATTAAAATAATATAAAATAAAGAAGTTGAAACTGAACCAGTAAAATGACAAACTGTAAAACTGAAATAAATGTAAAAATTGAAACGAGGCTAATATGAATGAATATTAAGAAATGTCCTGAAAAAAGTTTAGATTTAAGTACTAAAGTGACTAAAACAGCAATAAATATAAATTAAAACATTTTTTCTTCAGTAACTGAAATAAAACTGATACTGAAATCTAATAAAATATATAAAATACATTAGATGGAAATATGTAAACAAAAATGGAAAAAAAAAATGTTGCGGTACTAAATTAAGGTACTAAAATTACTCAAATTAAAACTGAAATAAAAGTAAATTAAAACTAATTGTTTTTGGCATTTGAAATAAAGTTGATATAAAACCTAATATAATAAAATATTAGAAAATATTTAATGAAAATGAAGAAATAAATGCTAAACTAAAATAAGTTGAAACTGAACTAGTAAAAAGACTAAAATTGTAAAATTAAAATAAATGTAGATTATTATTATTTTTTTTTTGGTAATTGAAATTAAGCTAATATAAAATATAATATATATAATATATATTAATATAATATATAATAAAGAAGCTGAAAATGACAAACTGTAAAACTGAAATAAATGTAAATTATTTTTTGATAACTGAAGTACTTTTTATATGGAAGTACTAAAGTGACTTAAACAGCAATTAATGTAAATTAAAACAATTTTTCTTCAGAAACTGAAATAAAACTGATATTAAATAAAATCTAATAAAATATATGAAATATATTAGATGGAAAAATGTAAACGAAAATGACAAAAATACATTTTGCAGTACTAAATTAAGGTACTAAAATGACTAAAATTAAAACTGAAATAAAAGTCAATTAAAACTAATAGTTTTTGCCATTTGAAATAAAGTTTATATAAAATATAATATATGATATATAATAAAATACTAGATGAACAACACGTTGTCTTAATAATTAACTGAAATAAATCATTTTAAATTTAAATACTAAAATTAATACAACTTAAATGTAAATTAAAACTATAGAAATGAATACAAAAATAAAAATGTTTAAGTAATTCAAAATATGAATAGATACTATAATATTATATAAATATAACTGCAATAACACTAATACTGTTAATGCTTGTCTAAGTCATTAGACTCACAATTCTTCACCTGTCAGATGCTAAAACATCCACAGAAAGGAACCAGGGCACACTGTAAAAGTCACTCAGGATAGCAGGATAACTTTAGCAAATGGCCAACAACATCCTATCAGCCACTAATAATAACAACACACCAGCATCATGCTGTTTACATGCCCAGAAAGACAGCACTCATAGTAAGTGTAGTTGTTTGTAGCATGTCAATCACTACCAGTGTAATTTAGTGTGTGTTCATTGCTAAGCACAGGAAGTGAAGGTGTGTAAAGCACAAACACACACTGATTACCTGCGCTGTGTTGGTGAGGTGGATTCACGCTGGGCCGCTGTATTGAGGCTGTGGACGGCTCCACCCGGCTATTGTTGGGCTCCGCTGGCAGGCAGATTAATCGAGAGGAGGCTTGTCTTGGTTTCCTGATGGTTTGAGTCCAAGAGATTCACTAGAGAAGGAAATGTGGAGTTAGCAGTGTTTATGCTGTTCCACTGGCACTAACTGAAGTTAACATATGCATATAATAACCTTCATTAGTAGCATTTTATAACAGGGTTTTATAACAGTTTAAAAAATTGACCCTTATGACTGGTTTTGTGGTCCAGGGTCACATATGATGATATTTCTAACTATTTGATCATTTATTAATGCAATATTTCACCAAAAACAAACACAATGTGATTCCCAGGAAGAAAAAAAGTCACTTTTGTGACTGTTTGATCTATGAAGCATCATAGAGTGTATATTGTTAGCATTGTTTTGCATTATACATTACTATTATTATATATTATTATTCTGTACATTAGTATTATGTATACAACTGAAAGAAATTCCACCTATTTCAACTAAAAAAAAAAAAAAAAAAAGTTAAGGCAGCCACTGAAATTTTGTTTAAGTATAATTAACTTGTTGAGTCTTGCATGAGCCATGAGTGACTTAAATGACATTAAACCAAGTTGATTTTCATATAACTGCTAAAAATGTAATTGCTTAACTTATTTTGATAAGTTAAAGAAATGTGAAAATATAAGCCAGGACTTACTGAACATATAGTTTTTTTTTTTTTTTTTTTTTTTTTTTAATCATATAGTATATTAGTAGTATTTTTCCTAAATTTAGGCTATACTTAAGTTTACTTCAAGGTGTAATGGAATAAAATGGATACATATGCATTCAATTAATTTTGAATGAGAATTAAAGGGATATTTCATCCAAAAATTAACACAATGTGGTGCCCAGGAATAAAAAAGGTCACTTTTCCAATAATATGATGTGTAAAGCATCATATAGTGTAATACTGTTAACATTTTTAATTAACATTATTATTATTTTAGGATTATGTATTAGTAGTAAAAATATTTATATTTTTATTAATTATTATTATTATTATTTATTTATTTATTTATTTATTTATTTTTGCTAAAGTTACACAAAATGTAATTTCTAGGAATAAAAAAGTTATTTTTGCAACAGTATGATCTGTGAAGATTTATATTAGATTTTTGTGTAAATTAGTACTATTTTTGGTAAACTTGTGCAAAATGTAATTTTAAGGTTTAATAGATTTAAAATGAAATTTAATTTAATTTAATTATTATTATTATTTATTTTTTTTTTATTGTGTTTATTTTTGTGTTTTTAATACACTGTTTTATGCACAGGAAACTTGGGACAACATGATCCGTAAAGCATCATACAGTGTTATGTTTGTTATTGTTACTAATGAAAGTTTTCTTGAAGTATTAACTCTAATACAGAGTTTACATTTAAATGACTTACAGTGCTGTGCTCAAACCAAATGTGATTATCCAATCAGAGGCCTGCGAGCCGTCCATGTGACTCTCCCTCTCTCGGTGCAGCTGCGCTCAGCGTGTTACACAAGTATACACAGCGCATGACATATACAGAATATTTTCAGATTTATTTTTAAACATTTCTATTTGATGTGTGCTTTGCAGATACTTTTCAGCCAAACTCCTAAAGGCTCAGATTTATGAATCCATTACAGAGAGACAAAAAGATCATATTTCTTGTTTTATGTCGAAGTCTGTGCGGTCACACGGCCTGCGGTGGGAAAAACAGAGAGAGAGAAAAACGAAAAAATGTCAAGCTAGTTTGTTTACTAAGCCAGTCATGCATGCTTTTCACCTGCTAAATGATAAAACAGGTGAAAAGTTACTTCAGATTTATCATTTATAAGCAGCAGAGATGAGTTTGGATAAATCTGGAGTGTTCGGTGGCTCCAAAAACGTTCAGTATCATGTAAATGTGTCCTTTTGTGAATGTCAAAGGGATGTGCTTGATCGCGCTTTCACTGTACGGCTGTATGTCCACGTTTCCTGTGACATCACATGGCTCATTGTGAGTCTCTGCAGCTCACAGGAAGTCTTTGCAGCGTTGTGTTGTTCTCTCATAAGCTCTCTGACTCCTGTCATCTCCATCCAGACCCCCGGAAGAACTGGACTGGACCCCAGAATACCGCTGCTGTCATGAGACCCTGAGAACATGCATTTAACCATGCAATAATCAGCAGCAAAACCTCCTGAGAACATGTCTGGATCAAGCTAAAATCTGAAAAAAGAAACACAAATGAGTTCATTAGCATTTAGTTCATTATTTAAATTGCAAAGTGTTTATTCATCATGGTAGTATTTTTTTTAATTAATGCAAAATTAAAGTTTAATTTAAGGTTTAATCAAATAAAATGGGTGCATTTCATGAAACATTTTAAGAAACATTTCAAGTGGTCCCAGTTTATATTCTACAAAAATACAATCTTATTTATAGGACAATTTTATTTTCATGATTTTGATGACAAAGTATAGTTTTTTATAGTTTATTTATTATTTATTTTTAATTAATGTTGAATTTAAGTTTAATTTAAGGTTCAATAAAATAAAATGGGTGAATTTCATGAAAACATCCAAGAACATGTTTGGGTCAAATTAGAAATAAGAGATTATATTTTGCACAAAGGTCTATTCCATTCTGCACTAAATGAAGTTTGGTTATAGAATAAATTTTTTTTTGCATAATTTTCATAACAATTAAGCACATCACTCCACTCTGAATGTATATGAATGCATATATTATATATAATTATATATAATAATTTATATATTATATAAATTGTAAAGTATAATTTATGCTCAAGTTTAATACAAGATTAAACAAAATTAGATGGATAAAAAATGAAAATTATATTCTGCATAAAATAAAACTTATTTACAGGACAAAAAAAAAAAGGATTTATTAAAATGAAATTATTTTTATGTCAATTAAGCAAATTTCTCCCCTATTCTCATTACTCAAATATAAACATATGAATTCAAATGTATGCTAAATTTAAAGTTTAATTTAAGTTTTAACAAAATAATATGGGACTCTCATGAAATCTTCCAAAAACATTTAAAAAATCTATTTTAAAAATCTGATAAATAAATTATATAGTGCAATAAATTATTTATAGGACAAAAAAAAAAAAAAGAAAAAAAAAATTGTAACATCATTAGGCAATTTTGTCAATTTCTCCTCATTCACATTACTGTAACATGACTGTATAAAATTATAAATATAATTAGTATTTTTATAGTATATATTAGTAATATATATATATATATATACACTGTAGTAGTAGTATTTTTGTTCTGTCTTTATGTTGAAGTTTTATTAATTTGTAATAAAAAAATGGGTGAATATATACAAAAACATATTTATTTATATTGCATTATTATTATTTATATATTATTATTTCCCATTGTTGTATGGTTTGTTAGGATAGGACAATATTTGGCCGAGATACAACTACTTGAAAATCTGGAATCTGAGGGTGCCAAAAAAAAAAAAAAAATTCTAAATATTGAGAAAATCACCTTTAAAGTTGTCCAAATTAAGTTCTTAACAATGGATATTAAGTTTTGATATATTTATGGTAGGAAATTTACTAAATATCTTCATGGAACATAATCTTTACTTAATATCCTATTTTGGCATAAAAGAAAAATCAATATTTTTGACCCATACAATATGTTTTTGGCTATTGCTACAAATATACCCACTTAAGACTAGTTTTGTGGTCCAGGGTCACATATTATTGTATATAAATGAACTGTATTAGAGTAATAAGCATCTCATGAGAACAAACATGATTTAATGTCTTTAGGTTGAAGTGGTCTCAGTTTAAGGGGCCATTCATGACAGTCTTAGAGATTCGCTTCCCTCTCTGAATGTTAATGTCTTAAGGCTTTATCCTATAGACTTTGAGTTCACCAGGTTCACCAGGTTCACAAGTCAGCTGAGCGAGCGCTGATGAAATGCACTGAGCTGATCTTTTCTCTCTTCTCTTGATCCCACAGACGAGTCGCTGACCTCCAAAACCAGCCTGTTTTTTGCGATCTCCAATGAGGGCAACCAGAACCTGTATGTGTCCCAGGCCAGCCTGTGGCTGTACTTCAAACTTCTGCCTAATGCTTCAGAGAAAGGCTCCAGGAGGAAGGTCACAGTGAAGGTTTACTCGCAGGAACCGGGCCTCGGGAGCAAGTGGAACTTGGTGGAGAAGCGCGTGGATCTCAAACGCAGCGGCTGGCACACTTTTCCCTTGACGGATGCCGTGCAAATGGTTTTCGCCAAAGGGGATCGCCGGCAGAACCTGGATGTACGGTGCGAAGTGTGCGACAAGATGGGCGTCGTGCCTATCTTGGTGAACACGGCCGACGAATCCCACCGTCCTTTCCTTGTGGTCCAAGCGCGAGCAGCTGACAACAAACACCGCATCCGCAAACGTGGCCTTGAATGCGACGGCAGCAGTAGTTTGTGTTGTCGCCAACAGTTTTACATCGACTTCCGCCTCATCGGATGGAACGATTGGATCATCGCCCCGTCAGGGTATTTTGGAAATTACTGCGAAGGGAATTGTCCGGCGTACATGGCTGGCGTACCCGGATCAGCTTCGTCTTTCCACACCGCCGTCGTGAACCAATACCGTATGCGAGGAATGAGTCCGGGATCCATGAACTCCTGCTGCATCCCGACCAAACTTAGCACCATGTCCATGCTGTATTTCGATGACGAATACAACATCGTGAAACGGGACGTTCCCAACATGATTGTCGAGGAGTGCGGCTGCGCTTGAGACTTCCAAAATATTATAGTAAGAAACTAATATTTATGACTTATCCGTGCTCACAAATCCACACGCACACCCCAACTCTTCCACGCATCTTTGTACATATATTTATGTTCCTTAATCATCGAGTGATTTAGTTCCAGTCTACAGGTTTGTACAATACTGTCATGTCAAAGGGATGGGATTGCTTTTATCTCTGTTTACACTCTTAAAAACAAAGGTTCAAATGGCATCGATGGTTACATTAAGAGACTTCAACATCCATTGGTCAAAAAGGTACTTTAATTCTTAATTAGATTTAAAGGGACAGTTCTCCAAAAAAATTTAACTGGCTATTAATTTACTCATCCTCAGGCCATCCAAGTCTCAAACCGTGATCCTTGGAGGTTCATAATACGCAAGTCAATGGCTACTGGCAATTTGAGAGTTAAAAAAGGCATATACAGGCAACAGAAAATTAATACTTGCAGCTCCTGATGCTATATTGAGGTCTTATGAAGCAAAACAATTGATTTGTGCAAGAAACTGAACATTATTTATAACAATATTATTAATAAACCAGAGCCAAAGACAAACAGGGAAATACGATTCTTTTCTGTGAACTGATTCTTTTGGACAATACGTTTCAATGAACTGGTTCAATTTACTAGTTCATTTAAATAATCACGCCATGATGTACCATATGTGCAATTACAATATTAAAGCACTCAATAATGATGTGAAACAAGGATGTTTTACATGTCTACAGCATATAAAGTGATTAAACTCGACTTCAGCAGCTCACCTTTTTACATAAACAATGAGAAACCATAAACTGAATCGCATAATCAGTTCATTCATCATAGGATCAGATTCATCATTATTTTGTCTCATTTCGAGTCTGAGTGACTGTTAGGCATCTGAAAGGGAGTTTTGATTGAATATCTTATAGATTTGTGCTGCTCAAGTCACAAAGAGTTTCAGAAGATTCAGTCCGATTTGATGAACTGATTCAAATAGTTAATCAATGAACGTTTCAATGAACTGGTTCAATTCACCAGTTCATTTAAATAGTCACCATATGTGCAATTATATTATTAAAGCACCCAATAATGATGTGAAACAAGGATGTTTACATGTCTAAAGCATATAAAGTGATTAAACTCGACTTCAGCAGCTCACTTTTTTACATAAACAATGAGAAACCATAAACTGTGATTATTGGAGGAACTGAATCGCTTAATCAGTTCATTCATCATAGATTCCCCTTTATTTTGTCTCATTTCGAGTCCAAGTAACTGTTGGGCATCTTAAATATCTTGTAGATTTGTGCTGTTCGAGCCACAAACAGTTTCAGAAGACTCAGTCTGATTTGATGAACTGATTCAAATAGATCCAGTTCAAAAGAATGAATTGTTTGTGAACCTGACACCACTCCAGACCGTTTGTCTGAGGTTCTGTAAATAATGTTCAGTTTCTTGCACAGACTGATCATTTTGCTTCATAAGACCTGAATATATTGTCAGGAACCACAGGTATTAAATTTGTGTTCCTTGATACGCTTTTTTATTGTCAAAAACTGGCAACCGCTGACTTGCATTTAATGAATCACTAAGGACCATGGTTGAAGCTATAAAATACCCTTTCCTGTTCTACTGAAGAAAAAAAAAACTCACCTACTTGGATGGCCTGAGGGTGAGTAAATAAACAGCACTTCTAATCTTCAGATGAACTATTTCTTTAAGAACTGTTGACTGAAAGGTCTTTGGGGAACCAAAAATAGTTCTTCCCTTTTGAAACCTTTATTTTTAAGAGTGTAGTTTGGTTCTTGTCTTCAAAAATGGAAAGAGGAGGGGTGACCTTCTTAAAAGACTTTTTTATCTGTGTACCTTCCCGAAAAGCACTGACCATCTTCTCAAAACAACGCCAGCACTTCCCACATTGAGTCCACCGAGTGACAACCAATCCATTCGAGAGCATCCGTCTTCAACGAACATCTGCAAAGACACACAACAATCATTGGGTTTCTCGACAGACATGAGGTCCATTCATAAATCATGAGGCATGTCTTGTTATGTCTCGGTTGTGATTATTCATGCAACAAGCTGAAGACACGCTTCTGAAACACAAGCATCAAAAGTTGCCAAACTCTTCAGTTACGTCATGGTGCAGCATAGCACTTGCAAAAAAGATACCGTAAATGCACAATATAAAGCACTTGCAGACTTAAAAATGCCTTCGAAGGCGAAGTGGCGCGCCTGGTTCACGATTCCTCTGAAATAAGTGCCGCACAAGCTATGCAATGTATAGTAGTGACCTACACCGGATGACCCACTTGTTATGAACTGTTTTCAATACTTGAAATGTAAACTTTCGCTTCCTACTCTGAGCGGATGGTTGTTACAATGTTTGCACTGAAGTTGCATTATTAGTAAAGAAAAAACCTGCCATTGAAAAAAAAAAAAGAAAAGTTATTTTTATAGAAGCTGAAACTGAATTCTGTTCAAATGTATTATACCGAATTATGGAACCAAAGAGGCCAAGATTTTAGCTATTGTGAGATGGCAAGGCCATCTGATTCTTTTTGTAAAATAATTTTTAAATGCGCAAGAGGCCTAAATGATGTATCAGGGTACAATAGAATGGATTCCATTTTCAAGTTGTTGTTTTGTACAGTAGATAAATGGAATATTTCATATTTTTCCATCAACTTTAATTGTTTTTTTTTTTCCAGTTTTCTATTTAATACTTCTAGCGTCTATTCCAGAATCATTTAGCGTCAAATACATGCCATCTCTGTACAGCTTATGTAAAATAAAAATGCTTTTAAATATTTTGTTCTTTGTAACTGTTATGAAATAAATTTCTTATACTGCATCAAGATTGACTTGTGTTACTTTTACATTCATGTTTATGCATTTGACAGATGTTTTAATGGTATTTGACGGTATGCACTTTATCAGTTCATGCATTCCCTAGGAATCAAACCCATGACCTTAAGAGTTACTTGCAGAAAGTTTGTTGATTTGAACACCAAACAAAGCATGAGCTGTTGTATTAGATTTTGTTCTCAGCAACATATGCAACACTCACAAATGTTTTGTGCAATATTCAGATTTTTCCACACATTTTCATGGAATCAAACCCATGACCTCAGCGTTACTTGTGCCAAGTTTGTGGGTCTGATTCCCAGGAAATGCATAAGCTGTTGTGTAAGATTTTTTTCTCTTGAACACATTGGATAAAACCAGTGTTTTTTTTTTTTTGTTTTTTTTTTTGCAAATGTTCTACGCGATATTCCAAATTTTCACAGATTTTCTGAGAATTAAATCCACCTTGGCATTACTTGCAACAAGCCCAGTGGTTTGATTCCCAGAGAGTGCGTGAACTGTTGTGGTTGATTTTGTTCTTTAAAGCACATGGGATGGAAACGGCACTTTATTTACACTTTTTATGCAATATTCCAATTTTTCCACGCATTTTCTGGGAATTGATCCCATCACCTTGATGTTACTCATGCTGTTTGTGGGTTTGATTCCCAGAAAATCTGTTGTTAGATTTTGATCTCTTGAACACATAGGATGGAAACAATGCCTTTTTGCAAATGTTTTATGCAATATTCATATTTTCTAAACATTTTTTGGGAATCAAACACATGACTGCGGCATTAGTTGTGCCAAGTTTGTGAATGAGCTATTGTGTTAGATTTTGTTCTCTTGAACACATGAAATGTAAATGACTGCTTTATTTGTAAATGGTTAATGCAATATTGCAATTTTGTGAGAATCAAACCCACCTTGGCTTTACTCGTGCCAAGTTTATGGGTTTGATTCCCAGGAAATGCAAAAGTTGTTGTGTTAGATTTTCTCCTCTTGAACACACATAAGATAAAACCAGTGCTTTATTTGCAAATGTTTTATGCAATATTCATTTTTTTGTAGATTTTCTGAGAATTGAACACACTTTGGCATTACTTGCAACAAGTTCATTTATTTGATTCCCAGAGAATGCACAAACTGTGGTCGATTTTGTTCTTTAGAACACATGGGATGGAGAGAGTGCTATATTTGTGCAATATTCCAATTTTTCTTACATTTTCTGGGAATCGAACCCATGACCTTGGCGTTCCTCGTGGCATGTGTGGGTTTGATTCCCAGGAAATGCATAAGCTGTTGTGTTAGATTTTCCTCTCTTGAACACACATAAGATAAAACCGGTGCTTTATTTGCAAATGTTTTATGCAATATTCAAAATTTTCACAGATTTTCTGAGAATTGAACCCACCTTGGCATTACTTGGACCAAGTTCATTTATTTAATTCCCAGAGAATGCTCAAACTGTGGTCGATTTTGTTCTTTAGAACACATGGGATGGATAAAGCACTATATTTGTGCAATATTCCAATTTTTACATTTTCTGGGAATCGAACCCATGACCTCGGCGTTCCTCGTGACAAGTTTGTGGGTTTGATTCCCAGGAAATGCGTAAGCTGTTGTGTTAGATTTTCTTCATTTGAACACACATAAGATAAAACTGGTGCTTTATTTGCAAATGTTTTATGCAATATTTAAATTATTCACAGATTTTCTGGGAATTAAACCCACCTTGGCATTACTCCCACCAAGTTCATGGATTTGATTCTCAGAAAATGCATGAACTGTTGTGGTGGATTTTGTTCTTTGGAACACATGGGATGGAAACTGTGCTTTATTTGCACATTTTATGCAATATTCCACTTTTTTTTGCACATTTTCTGGGAATCAATGCCATGACCTTGGTGTTACGCGCACCAAGTTTGTGGGTTTGATTCCCAGGAAATGCATGATCTGTTGTGTTAGACTTTGTTCTCTTGAAACCATGGGATATAAACAGTGCTTTATTTGCAAATGTTTTATGCAATATTCAAATTTTTCATACAATTTTTGGAAATCAAATGGATGAATGGATGAACCGTTTTGTTAGTATTTCAAAAAAAGATACAGTACTTGCTAAGGCTTACTTTTTATATGGAATTTTTGGGATACTGCATAAAACACACTGGATGAAAATGGCAAGATGTATATTCAGGGTTCCTGCAGGATTGTTAAGCTCAAATTTAAGACCTTTTTTAAGACCTGCACAAATAAATGTAATACCATATGAGCGGGGTAGGGCAATGTCTGTGGTTAAATATTAAACTGTAAAATGACTGTAAGCTACTGTAAAAACTGATTTACAGTTCAGATACAACTTTTCACAAAACAAAAAAGCTTTATTTCAATTATATACTTCACATTTCAGCCTTTAAAGTACCCATTTTTAAGAAAATTGATCAAAATCAAAAGTAATTAATCAAATTAATCAAAGTATTACTTATATAAATTTAAACAATTATTATCTATAAATTATATTATTATTCTGCCCCTATATTTTGTATTCTATCATTTTATGTAGTTAAACAGTATCACATGAAGAGTTCTGTCTTTTCCTTCAAAAATCAGCATGACTACAAATGTGAAGAAAAAAAATAATAATAATAAAAATTGGCTTTATACAACAGTTCAATAAACAAGAAGTGAATATTAAAAGACTTATGTTTTAGACAGCATATTTCCTGTTTTTGCTCAATTTCACCAACAAAAATCATTCCAAACACTGCCACAGTACTGTTTTGCATCTCTGAGCAACATGAAGGTGCTTCGTTTCTGAATGAATCAACCGTTGAAATGATTTGGTTCAATCTCAATGACTCACTAATTAACAGCAACTTACTGACACCTACTGGTAAAGATGAGTTTTATTGATACTAATTTAATTTGTTTAGCAACAGCCTTTAATGTACTATTATTATAAATGACTGATTAAATGTAAGTAGTAGACTCAAAAGATGATTTTAGAAAAAATGGCTTTATAAAGGTAAAAATGTCTATAAAAGTTACAAATAATTTTAAACTTTTAGGAAAAAAATCATTTTTATCATTGCTGTGAACTGACCACACAGAATATGAAAAATATCAAAAACTTTAGTCACTGTAGTCCTTAAGAACACACACAGCAAAATATCGTCTAATTATCGTAATGAATAAAATCCCAGAAAATATTGAGATAATATTTTTTGTCAGTATCGCACGCCCCTTCTACATATTTCCTTAAAAAAATTCCTGAATTGAATAGCAAGCGCTATAAATAGTATGAGCTGTTAATACATACAAAAATAAAACAATAATAATAAAGTTAAAAAAAAAAAAAAAAAATACTATGGGATCATAGAAATGCGGTCCTGAAGCTACAGACTGTATTGCAGGGATACCCTACTCAAAACAACAGGCTTATTGAAAATGCCCACTAGAGGGCGCATTCGAATCTATGGAAATACGTTTCCCGGGTAACGGCAGTAAACAAAGCAGCGCAGCACCAGACTTTGAACTTGCAGCGCTCATGTTGACTTAAATCATACCCTTTTTAAGTTTAATCATTAACTAAGCTATAATTGCAAATCTGATCTTCACTTAAACAAAATTTAAGACCCCTCTTAATCATAATTAAGACTTTTTAAGACCTTTTAAGGCCTTAAATTTGATAAACTAAATTTAAGACTTTTTAAAACTTTTTAAGGACCCGCGGGAACCCTGATATTAAAATCTTAAAACGTGCACAAAAATGTATTATTTTTATTAAGCAAGAAAACGTGCACAAACTACTATGGAAACACATTTACTGAACAAGTTTATGGATGCAACAAAAAATCCTGTGATTTTGCCTCAGCAGATTATGTGACTGGATAACTGGACTAACCAGCATTGCAAACCATCTAAAATATTGTTTTAGTTTATCAAAGTCCGTCATCAAAACGATTTGGTATAATTACCTCCCAGAATGATTTCAGATGATTGTGTTCCCAAACGTCAGGCCGCAAAATAACATGATAGCATTTGTTATTGCATTTCATCTGAATTAAGTAATTTATTTAAAGAAGAGGCACGTGCTTCCCTGGTTGCAGCAACTTCTAATTATTGTATTACTAATACTTTGAGCCGTTTTCCCAGGAACATTTTGCTCTCTTGAACACACAGGATGGAAACTGTGCTTTATTAGCCAATGTTTTATGCAATAATCAATTTTTTGCACAAGTTTAGTTTGCAGCTTTGGATGGAAACGTACGTTATGGCTAGTTGATCAAAACTATAACCCTAAATAATAAATTGCATCATAAAAAATAATTTATACAACTTGTGGACTAAGTTCTCAAGTGTTCTAAGGATCAAACCTAATTTTAAGTTGTAAAATCAGCTGAAAATCTTCCAGTCAGCTGCAAATCTCAAATCTGTGTTGCGTTAGGTCTGGCATTACTGATGTTTGTTTGTGAGACCAATGTTTGATGTCATTAACGTCACAAATGCACTACTAACACCATATTTTGAGGGAGTCTTTTCCACAAGTCATGGTACCCAAACTGAACGCCACTGATCATGTCACCTTAAAGCTTTCAACATCCCAGATCCGTCACCACTGCAATTACAGCATACGTGCACATTAGTGCGTCTGCCACGGGAGAATGTGTGTGTTTGTCAGCAGAAACCAAATGACATGTTTTGGAAAGACACACAACATCTCAGTCACACATTGCTGAGTATTACTCTGAGGAAACAAGAGGAAAATACATGTGATACATGTTTAGACAACAGATCAGAGCTGAGAAAGCTGGAGTCTGACACTATAATTAACTTCAACACAGAATTATGTATATGCACTGGTCAATTATTTGAAATAATTACTATTTTTCAATGTTTCTGAAAATGAAAAAGTCTCTTATGCTCACCAAAGCTGCATTTATTCGATCAAAAATACATTGAAAAATGTGAAATATTATTAGGGGTTCGAACACATAGTGCTGAAACCCTACTGTAATTGTAAGGATTTTTATTATTATTTTTCTGCCGTAAAACTGATCATGCAGACCAAACCGTAAGGCCTAGAGACTTGAAACTTGGCTATTTGGTAGACCTCAATTTGGGAAGAACCGACAAAAACTCAGCCGAATCGGCTAATAGGGGGCATTACAGCATTCGAAAACGCGAAATCGCTCATAACTCCTAGGCCGTCATAGACTCAATACATTTTTGGGATCTTTGGGTCAAAGCGATGAAAAGCCCGCCATTTTTAATTAAATTCAAAACATACTTTTGGGAACTAGTCCTAGGTTTTTCACCCGATTGGAACCAAACCACTGCTGAAATATTCTCTGGACAGTGAATATCAATAATTATCAAAAAAAACTCACTGTCAGGCCCCAAAATGTCCGTTAGTGGGGGGCCACGTTTACTAAAATGGCTATAACTCTTGAACGGAATGAGATATCTTCCATTCACATGTGTACAAGCTCAATCTTTGGTCAAATAAAAAAATGGTGGGGCTATAAGGTGGGAAAAAACATAAAAATGGCTATAACTACGCAAGCGTTAGTCCAGTTGACCAACTGAAAATTGGTATGCAGTGTCTTTGTCCAATGTGCCATTAAGGGTCTATGAGAACATTGGCGTATCTCAAAAAACATGGCCGCCATCGGCCAATGAAGTTTGAGCACCTATTACACAAGATTAATGGAGGCCGATCGGAATGAAACTCTATGGGCACATTCGACTCATGGCCCTAAAGGTCTGTAAGAATTTTAAAAGAAATCAGCCACTAGTAGGCGCTAACAAGTTCATGTAATCACATGGTGTTTCACACACTCACACAATATGCATTTCATTTGAGAGATCTCCTCATACCAAGCAAATTTGCCTCAAGAACCATTGCTGTCAAAGAGATTGTTCATTAATTATTCACAAATAATTAATATGTTATGTTAAAAACCTACTTTTGCGAACTAGTCCTAGGTTTTTTTTGCTCAATCTCGATCAAACCACTGCAGTGCAATTCTCTGGACTCTCTAGATCAATAATTATTTTTAAAAAAAGTTGAATTCTGTCTTTTGGTTGGCTATAACCGGGTCATTTAGAAAAGGGGTGTGGCCGAGCATACCCAAAAGTCTATAAAACCTAAACGAAAACTTTAGAAAACTTCTTGAAGCCATATCGAACCATAGGTGGCGCTATAACAGTTAAAAAGGCTTCAAAAACACACTTTCTATGGTAAAAGGCCTCAAATTGCTAAAAAAAAATTCTCATATATTCTTCATATCTTCATATCATATGATAGATCATCTCATTGTGAACACTTTGCCTCTTGGAACACTAATGTCAAAATATTTGATATTATTTAAAAAAGCTAATTTTGTGAACTAGTCCTAGGTTTTTAACTCAAAATCAATCAAACAACTGCAGTACAATTCTCTGGACTCTTTATATCAATATTTATATATAAAAATTGTTGAATATTTGCGTTTAGGCAGTTATAACATGGTCATTTAATAATACGGTCATGATCTAGTGTACCCAAAAAAGCCTATACATCCTATGAGTAAACTCATGCACCATATGTTCTTGTGTCAGCTATTTATTTTATGTTGCCCTATGCCCTAACAGCACTGAAGCCATAAAGACCTTATATGTTCGAACCCCAGTAATTGTCGTATCAGAAATCATTCTAATACGCTGATTTTCTGGTCAAGAAACATTTCTGATTATTATCACTGTTGAAAACAGTTGTGCTGCCCAATTTTAGGTGGAAACTGATACATTTTATTTTTTGGAATTCTTTGATGTATAGAAAGTTCAAAAGAATAGCATTTACTTGATTTAGAAATCTCTGTAGCATAATAAAAGTCTTTAGTCTCACTTTTGATAAAATAGATTCATCCTTGCTGAATAAAAGTATTTCTTGAACTGAAATGTTTTTCAAGCAGTAACTCAGCATATAAGAATGATTTCTGAAGGACCATATGACATTAAAGACTGTAATGTTGCTAAAAATTGTGATCACATGAATAAATTATATTTTACAATATATATATATTTTTTATTATATTATAATAATATTTCACTATTTTTACAGTATTTTTCGATCAAATAAATGCAGGCTTGGTGCACAGAAGAGACTTCTTTCAAAAAAAAAGAAGTCTTTTGATCAGTAGTGTACAGTACATGTGATTAAAGGCCAGCTAAACTGCCTAAACAATCTGAAAGCAGTACAGTATGTCTCTTGAGACACAACACAAGCGCAATAACACTGAATGATGTGGACAGAGTTTGACAATCCTGTTCCAGCGGCCGCACAAAACAACACAGCGACTTTAATATTTGGATTCTAATGCGATGCTTGTTTTCCTCCAAAGGCTGAGCTGAACTTTATTTTACAGGCTTGTAGCTTGAGTTTATTTCCAGAGGACAGAATCGTCTCTCAGCGCAAACAGTGTTGAAAAGATCATGTGAGAGCAAAGCTAAACTCATAGACCAGACCAAATATGGTGAGTAATCTGGATTGAAGTTTCTCAAGCCTGGGCATCTTAAACCCGTCAAAGTAATGTGTAACGACTGTAAAACAATTAATGAACTGAACCTCAATAGATGCAGAAGTGCAATAAAACTCCTGCTGCTAATAAACGTCTGCAGCCGCATACAGTTTGTTTGTCATCAGGCGACTGTAAAACGCTCCAGAATTTTTCATCCTTGTGAGTTTGCGGAAGGGAATTTCTGGAATGTTCCACTTCAGTAATCAAAATATGTTGATCGCAGATATTTTTACCCGCCGCATCCAGGAGACACTAATACTGAAAAAGGCCTGATTCCAGCTCAGTGCTTTAAAGGACTAGTTAACACTCTTAAATCAAGACTCTGTCATCGTTTACTCACCTTCAAGTAGTCCCAAACCCGGATGACTTCCTTTCTCCTGCAAAACACAAAAAAATGAGATGTTAAGCAGAAAGTCTGTGCTGCTATATATATATATATATATATATAAACAAAAATTCTAAAAGCATCAGAACTATTTAGCTGTGCTAAATGCCAAGTCATATAAAAAGTTTGCACAAGGAAGAGAGTAACATTATAGTTATTTACCTAAACTTTTTCACTCTTAAATCTCATTTGCAGTACATTAAAAATTATGCATGAAAATGGTAAATGAAATACTTTACATCCAGAGATGGGCATAAATACATAGAAATGTATTTAAAATAAAAATACAAAATACTGTGTAAAAAAAATTATTTAAATACAAATACAGTATTTTGTATTTTTAAAATACACAAAATACATGTGAAATTGGCCATTAAGTGCAGGCATCCCTATTAAGCTGAAATATATCTGGACATATTCTGAATGCAAAACAAAAACATTTAGATGTATACAACTGATTAGAAATGATCTTCCCTTCCCCTGCCCTGTAGGAAAAACAAAACTAAATTTTTAACTATCAAAACTGATTGGCTAACATCTAACGCTATTTTTCTCCTACACGTGTCGGTGCTTTTTTATTCTTTCATGTTTACTGAAGGCAAATCTGAATGATGCACCATTTTAACTTTAATCAACAAGGAATTGATCATGATGACACCCTTACCTTAATGCAGAAAACTGAGAAAAGTCACTGATCCAATGCTGAATCTGCTGCATGAGTGTTAAAGGGATAGTTCACTTTGAAATTAAATTTTGATATGTTTTAGCTTACCCCAAGGGCATCCAAGATGTAGGTGTCTTTGTTTCCGCAGTGGTTTCAATTTTGATATTTTTAGGTCCAGCCGTTCTTGTCTGTCAGTCATATAATGCATGCCTATGGTCACCTCACAAAAGAAAATGCACAGATTCAAATTAAACAGTCCAAATTAAACAATTCCCCACCGTAAGTACACATTGATGACCTAAGACACGAAACGAGTGGTTTGTGTGAAAAAAACAAACAGTATTTATATAGTTTTTACCTTTGAAAAACATCATGTCCAAGTTGGTGGGAGCGAGTTTCCTGGTGTGTGAGCGCATTCTGCCTTATTGATGCTCCGGCGCTACTCCCGGAAAGCACCGGAAGTGATCTCTCTTGCGTGTGAACGTCACTCATTGTTTACACAGAACAGAGATTGTAGGTAAGACGGCAAACAGAAATGGTACTAGTTTGCGCTTATCCGGGATGTTTTAAACAATAAATGTTTAAATATATATATATATGTTTAGGGATGTTTAAAAAGAAAAGAATTGCGTATGCTCGCGCGAGAGGATGTTTTTCAAGAGGTAAAAAAAAAAAAAAAAAAACGATATAAATACTGTTCGCTTTCTCACACAAACCACTAGTTTCGTGTCGTAGGTCATTAATGTGTACTTACGATGTGGAATTGTTTAATTTGGACTGTTTAATTTGAATCTGTGCATTTTCTTTTGTGAGGTGACCATAGGCATGCATTATATGACTGACAGACAAGAACGGTTGGACCTAAAAATATCAAAATTAAAACCACTGTGGAAACAAAGACACCTACATCTTGGATGCTCTTGGGGTAAGCTAAAACATATCAAAATTTAATTTCAAAGTGAACTATCCCTTTAAGGTTGGGGGAGGGGTGTGTCTGAACTAAATCAGCACCCTGATAAAGAGGTTGATTGGCACAAAGTATTTTATGTATTTTGAAAATACAAAATACTCATCTTAAATGTATTTAAATACAAATTACATTAGATTTTTCCCAAAGGCTTTAAAATACAAAATACAAAATAGTATTTTGTATTTCAAATACGTATTTTAAATACATTTATCTAAAATACTGCCCATCCCTGTTTCCCTGTCATTTTTTAAACAGAAGCACAAATGACATTGAGATCATTATGCTTTAATTTATTCCCCACCAGCATTGTTTTAGTATATCTATAAACTGGTTTAATATTTATTAAGACTTTGCATTAGCTTTTCATTTTTCATTTATTTATTTTTGGTAATTGGTTAAGTTATAGGTCATTTTATGATGCACTTAAAAACAATTTAAATTATTTCATTAATTTTAGTCATTTTAGTACTTAAAGTTGAAAGAAATTCTAATTTTTGTTTGTTTTTTGTTTTTTTAAAGTTAAAGCTTAAGCTTGATTTTTATATTTTCAGTTTTTATTTTAATTTATAAAAGTTTTAGTAAGTTTATGATGTGCTTTTGTCATTATTATTATTTATTTTTTTTTATTTTGAATTAATTTTCATTTTAGTTTTAGTCATTTTAATATTTAAACTTATTTCAGACAGCCAATGCAACAATTCTAATTTTTTTTCGATCTAATATTTGTATTATGAAACAGCCTTTATTTTTATATTTTCAGTTTCATTTTTATTTCATGAAGTGCTTTTGTCATATTTATTTTATAAACTGGTTTAATATTTATTAAACTTTGTATTAGCTATGATTTTAAATCTTTCAGTTTTCATTCATTTATTTTTGGTAATTGGTAAGTTATAGGTCATTTTATGATGAGCTTAAATATAATTTAAATTATTTAATAATTTTAGTCATTTTAGTACTTAGTATTTAGTATTTTTAAGTTAAAGCTTAAGCTTTTCCATTTAATATGTATATTATGGTTTTTATATTTTCAGTTTTAATTTTAATTTGTAAAAGTTTTAGTAATTTTATGATGTGCTTTTGTCATTTTTATTGTAGTTTTAGTCATTTTAATATTTAAACTTATTTCAGATAGCCAATTTAACAGTTCTATTTTTTTATTTTATTTTTTAAGTTTAAGTTTTTTCTATCTAATATTTATATTATGAAATAGCCTTTATTTTTATATTTTCAGTTTAATTTTCATTTCATGAAGTGCTTTTGTCATATTTATTTTAATTTATTTTTAATTTAAGTTTTACCTTTAGTCGTTTAACTGTTGATTATTATTTCATCTAGTTTCCAATGCAACAATTCTATTTTTTGTTTTCCATCTAATATTTATATTATGAATTAGCTTTTATTTATTTTATTTTTTTTTAGTTTTCATTTACATTTTTATTAACGTTTTAGCCATTTTATGATGTACTTTTGTCATTTCTATTAGTTTTTTTTATATTTTAAATGTATTTTATTTAGTTGTAGCTGTTTTAGTATTTAAACATTTCTTTCAATTCAAATTTCTGTTTTTATTTTTTAATTTATCTAATCTTCATATTATAAATTCAACTTTATGTTTTAGTTTCATTTTAATTTCATGAAGTGCTTTTGTCATATTTATTTTCATTTTAGTACTTTCACTTTAGTCATTTTAGAATTGAAAATCATTTAATCTGGTTTCCAGTGAAACTTCCATCTAATATTTATTTTATGAATTAGCTTTCTTTTTTTCAGTTTTCATTTAAATTTTTGTAAAATATTTTGTTTTATATGTATATTTTTACATTATTTTATGATGTACTTTGATGTACATGTGTATGATGTACTACACTTATTTTTCTTAGCAGTTTCACCTTAATTCTAAGAAGTGTTTTTGTCTCTTTTTTTACTTTTATATTTACTTTTTATATTTACTTTTTAAAAATATTTGTATTTATTTTCCTTTTAGTTTTACCTTTAGTCATTTTAGAAGTTAAAAATTATATCATCTAGTTTCCAATGCATTTTATTTCATTTTAATTTAATAAAGTGCTTTTGTCATATTTATTTATTCATATTTAATTATTTTTAATATTTTTAATGATTTTATCTAGTTTCTAATGCAACAATTCTATTTTTTTTAAGTTTTCCATCCAATATTTCTATTACGAAACAGCATTTTATTTTATTTTTTTTTTCAGTTTTCATTTAAATTTTTGTTGAAGTTTTATCAATTTTATGATGTACTTATCTCATTTTTAATTTTTTTTAATATATTTAGAATTTATTTTCATTCATTCAGTCATTTTTAGTATATCAACTTGTTTTTGATCATTTTTATTTATGTTTTTTTTTCTAAGTTTAACTTTATCCATCTTATATTAACTACTTTTATCATTTTTATATTTTTAGTTTTTATTCTAATTTTGATATTTTACAATGTGCTTTTGTCATTTTGCATTTATTTTAATGTTTTAGTTTTAGTCAATTTTGTATTTAAATTAAATTTCAATTAGTTTCCAATACAACTTTTTTTTGACTGTCAAAAAGGAACTTTTAATAGTTTAACAATGTTCATCAGATATGACTTGTAACATAGTGCTTTTATATCCTTGTTAACCTTTACAGTATTAAAACCACCATCTACTCTAACTGCATTGAATCTGCGAAATGCTTTGAACTACACTAGTGTGAGATTTCCATTCTGGCTGAACAGAAAGGCTTAGATAGGCCAATCCAAATGCCCCGTTTGTTCAAACACAGATCTCAAAGTGAGTCCAGTATAAACTCAAGATCATCACAGAGTAAATCCATCTCAGGCTTGTCATTCTGACGCTCCTCTTACAACAAACACAGCAGTGGCGGGCCCCCGGGGACCCCTCGCCATCATTTATCACTTGACATGTAGACGCTTGAAGCGATTCTGACACGCCGCCCCATAAACACATGTTTTCCCACAGAGCAAAAATCAGTTCCATCCTTTTTCACGAAGCTACACAAGCCTCAGTTCTTACAGAAGAACGGGCAGAGCAATCACAGATGGGAAAACGACTGTAACACGCCTTTCTTTTTAGCTTGTGGTCATACTCTGAAGGCGCATTCGCACGAAAACAACATATTGCCTTTCGGGGTCGAGATGAGACTAACATCTCAGCCCACGATTAACAGATATTGCGGAACAAAGACGAGCTCTTTGTGTGTCTCTTTTCAATATCAGGTGCACTTCGGCGGGCCCGAAGCTTGCCGCTTTATCCCGAGGGAAAGAATAAAGACAGATTTCTTTGGAAATGACAGCGGTTTTATGAGGGGACACAAAAGATGGACTTGGCATATCATTCTGCTTAATCCCATAGAAGAGCGACTCGGGCTCTATTCAAGTCTTGTCACTTTAGTGTTGGGATACTATCAAACCGAACAGGTGGATTTCCTATAGAGGCCGAAGCAGGGCCCCTCATTGTCATAACCACTGGCGGGGGCCCACCGCCGATCCATATGTCAGCTCTTCCTGTTTGTTCTTCTCAAACGGCACGCACTGCTGAGACCGAGAACAACTTTGAACATTTCAGTACAATATACCATGCTCGTTTTGCTGCATTAGTGTGTAATTGGATGAATTTTGGATGCTAAAGTAGTAAAGTAAAGCATTTCTGTCAACCAACCAATGGTGTTGGTTTCCAGGCAGAACGATCAGTTTTTTGACCAACTGCGGGCAGGGAAACCTGTTTGGAAACAGTCATGAGTTGTGTTTGTTACTGTAAGCATCAGCACTGCTAGGAATATTTGAACAACTGTTCCACACTTTTAGTATTGAAACAATTTTCACTTAGAAATTGGACAAATTTTGCAAATAATTACATAGAAACTGTAGATAAATGGATTAAATGTGAAACTGAAGTAGAAAGACTCACAGTGACACAGTTTACTTGTAAACATTCTTCAATAAACTTCCCATAAAACATTTAACAGAAAAGTATAAGGTTTTCTAGCGCAAATCAACGTAAAGAATTACATTTTTAAAAAAAATTAAAATTATTATTTTAGTTATAATTTAATTATATTATTAATTATAACCACTGATTTTACAAAAATAGTGTTTTAAAATTGACGTTTTAGTGCAAAAATGTTTATAGATTCAAAGCATCTTAGGCTTTCTAGAGCTAATCAACACACAGAAATTATGTAAATACATAATACTAATATAATATTAATAATAATTATAAAATTTGAGATATGCTCATTTTACAAAAAGATTAACATTTTAGTGCACAAATTGACAGTATTTATAGTATTGGCTTTATATATATATATATATATATATATATATATATATATATATTAGTAAAAAATATATAAGTTTAAAAGTATAGTGGGTTTTCTAGAGCTAATCAACAAAGAATTATGTAAAAAGTATAATATATATATATATATATATATATATATATATATAATCTGTGTTCACAGATTCACATTTGATCATCTAATCAACATATAGAATTACGTAAAAAGTATTAAATAGTATATATAATGTATTTATAATAATTATAAAATAATTATTTCACCACTCATTCACAAGAATAGCATTTAATGTTAAAAGATTAATGTTTTAGTACAAAAATATATTTTAAGTTGATAAGCATAGTAAATTTCCTACGCCTAATCGGCGTAAATAATTCTGCCATAATTAAACATAAACAGAATTACAATATTAAATTAATTCATTAATTAATTAATAAACTACAAAAATAGTGTTTAACATGTTTAAAGTTTAAATGTATTTATAGACTATTTGTTAATATTCATATGTGACCCTGGACCAGTCATATCACTGGCCATAAGAGCACTGACATTTGAGATTTATACATCATATGAAAGCTTTCCATTATAAATAAGATTTCCATTTATGTATGATTTGTTTGAATTGGACAATATTTGTCCGAGATAAAACCTAAAATCTAGATATTAATAAAACAGCCTTTAAAGTTGTCCAAATGAAGTTCTTAGCAATGCATATTACTAATAAAAAAATTAAGTTGTGTTATATATTTACGGCAGGAAATTTATAAAATATCTACATGATCTTTACTTAATATCCTAATGATATTTGGCATAAAAGAAAAAAACAATATTTTTGACCCATACAAAGTATTTTCTGCTATTGCTACAAATATACACATGCTACTTAAGACTGGTTTTGTGCTCCAGGTTGATTAGAATATATAATGTCCAGTCAACCTGCAAAGGTTAAATGTTTCAATGCTTCTGAACTGCAAATTCTGCATGTGTAAGAGTGCAGCTCTCATACTACACTCTATTAGAAATGAATGACTTCTGCTCTGTCATTTGTCAGCGATAGTGAAAAGACAGCTTAAGTATTACAGACGTTCTTTAAATGTTTGGGTGCTGAAAAAATCCCATAGACTTTTACTGAATCAAGAACCTAATTATAAGAAACAACTCCTCAGCAACTACTCAGAATAGTGCCCTAGCACTGTGATGGCAATGTCTGCATGCACAAGCTCCACTCACATTTTCTCATATTTCAAAAAGAAAGTGTTTAAAACAAAGCACAAGTTGTTTTGTGGCAATAGACGATTTTAACATCTCAAAACCTGACTGAAAAACAACATGTGTTACTCGCAGAAACCTCGAGTGAACGGCGGCACGAGGACAGAAGTGTTCCCTGCGTGCGTCAGGGTTCAGGCACGCCACTTCAGCCTCATGACTGGAGTGTTAGCCGTGCTGTCATAGCCAGCCGTCTGGACAGGAACACGACTCGAGAGGCCGATAACGCCGGGATGAGTCACCAGACGCCAGGAAAATAACCTGAGGGGCCCTGGTCACTACAGACAGGGCTGTGACATAAACAAGCTGTCTTGCACAGCGGTTAAACACGGCGGCCGATCAGCCCAGGAGTGTGTGAAACACCAGCGCGAGCCCATCGACTGAAAACATGACCTGAACAAGAACTCAGAGTCAGTTAAAGCACACTGTCTGCATCTAATATTACAAAACTTGAATATTTTAAAGGACATACTGTGACTTTCTGTTTCATTGCAGGTAAAAGACATTCATTGGCAGGCAAAGAAAGGTGTTAAATGGCTGTTTTGAGTTATGTGTGGTGAACTGAATCGAGACTAAATTGAATCAACATTAATAAAAGAACCATCATCATAATTTACGAACTTTGCAGCACTAAGGCTGTTATTATATTAAATTGAATCAACATTGAAATAAAATGATTTGAATAACGAAATGGTGTCTGCTGAATTTAATTTTTCAAAAATGACAAACTTCGCAACATTAATTTGCCTAAACAGTTTATTAAAAAAAAAAAAAAAAAAACTAATTTCTGGAGTGAATTGAATCAAGTGAGAGAATTTCTGTAGAGTTGCTTATTGTTGAACTTTGCAACAACAAGCAACATTGAAATTAATTGAGAATAACAAAACTATTGTATGCTGAATTGAATTGTGTGACATTAACACTGTTATTGAACTGAATTGAATCAATACTGAACCTGAATTGAGTTGAATAATGATCTTTTATAGAGCAGCTTTAAAGCTGAAATTGAACCAGTTTTAGAATGAACTAAACATTGAATTTTGAACTTAGTTGAATAATAAAACTATCATCTGCTGAAATGAATTTAGATTCTATAATTTACATTTTACAAAATTGACAGTTATTGAACTTAACTGAATCAACACTGAACTAAAATGAGCTAAATAATGAAACTATCATCTGCTGAATTGAATTTGCTTCATAATTGATTCATTTTGTGACATTAACACTGTTATTGAACTGCATTGAATCAATACTGAACCTGAATTGAGTTGAATAATGATCTTTTATAGAGCAGCTTTACAGCTGAAATTGATTAAGTTTTAGAATGAACATTAAACTTTAAACTCAGTTGAATAACAAATTGTCTGCTGAATTGAATTTAGATTTTATAATTTACATATTTTACAAAATTGACAGTTATTGAACTGAACTAAAATGAACTGAATAATGAAACTATCGCCTGCTGAATTGAATTTGTTTCATAATTGGTTAATTTGGTGACATTAACACAGTTATTGAACTGAATTGAATCAATTTTTAACTGAACTGAGTTGAATAATGACACTTTTGCCTGCTGCCTCAACAATGAATTGAAATTAGTTGAAAATAATTGATGAATTTTGCAACATCAACCATCATTGAGCTAAACTGAATCAACACTGAAGTGAACTGAATTAACTTTGAACTGAATTGATCTGATCTAATTACACTATTGTCTTCTGTAGATCAGCTTTACAGGTGAAACTGAATTTATTTCAAAACTGCAACATTAACACCGTTACTGAACTGAATTGAATCCACAGTGAACTGAAATTATTTGAAAACAGATCGTCCATAGAGCTGCTATAGCGGAATTGAATTTCTTTCATAATTGATGAACTTTGCAACACTGACACTGTTACTGAACTGAGCTGAATCAACATTAAACTGAATCGAGTTGAATACTGACACTGTTGCCTGCTGAATTAAATTAGTTTCATAATTGATCAACATCAATACTGTTATTAAACTGACTTGAATCAACATTGAAGAAAAAAACGAGCTGAATAATGACACTGTTGCCTGCTAAATTTCATAATTAATGAATTCTGCAACATTACCAAGTAAAACTGAAGCCAAATTGAGCTGAATGGCACTGTTTATATTTTTAATTGAATTGATCTGAACAATTACACTATTGCTTTCTGTAGAGTAGCTTATAGCTGAATTGAATTAGCTTCACAATGGACGAACTTTGCAAAATTAATGCTGTCATGGAACTGAATTAAACTGAAACTGAACTGAATTGAATTTGTTTCATAACTGATTAATTGTAAAACATTGACACTTTCCTTTCTATTACTGTGAAATTACTTTGAAACTATCTGTATTGTATAAAGTGCAATATCAATAAAATGTGACTTGACTTATGAGTAAATAATTTTTTTAATAACTAACCCAATCTAGAATCCATCTTTCTGTAAGGACTGAGAAATAAAGCGTGCAACGTTCGGATCTTGTTTGAGCTTTAGCCCAGTTCACATGAGTTTAATCTCATAATCTTTAAAACTAAACAGTAGCTTTCTCCATATGTTTATGAACATATGGATTATGAGCGACAAGCTGCATGTGACAACTGAATTATGCTTTTGAAGTTTGTTTCTGCTAACTGTACACAAATGTAACCAAAACCAGTCATAAAGGTACATTTTATAAAATTGAGATTTATACATCATCTGAAAGCTGAATAGATAAGCTTTCCGTTCATGTATGATTTGTTAGGATCTGAAGGAGATGAAACTATTGGAAAATCTGGAATCTGAAGGTGCAAAAAATGAAAATAAAAAATCTAAATATTAAGAAATTGCCTTTAAAGTTGTCCAAATGAAGTTCGTAGCAATGCATATTACTAATCACAAATGAGGTTTCAATATAATTAAAGTAGGAAATTTACAAAATATCTTCATGGAACATGATCTTCACTTAATATCCTAATGATTTTTGGCATAAAGGAAAAATCTATAATTTTGACATTTTTGCTATTGCTACAAATATGCTACTTACGACTGGGTCTGTGGTTCAGGGTCGCAAATGTTTCGATAAGTGCCTCATAGAAACACTAAAAACAAACTCTCTAATCAGCTATTGCTTACAGTACATACTAGGAATATTCTAGAAAACAGTTAAAATATTGAGAAACATTTTAAAAATAATCTATACATTTCACTTAAAAATAAATATATAAATATTAATATATTTAAATTAATCATTCTAAAGAATTTGAAGTTTTTGTTTTAAAATCAAAGGCTGAATTTCTCTATTTTGACCCTAGATCAGTCCAGCCCTCGAATGGAGTGTTTATTGGCATTTCCGCTTTTCCTTGAACAACACAAGCGCACCAGCAGATCATTTAAGCCGTTTAGGTACACAAGCTACTTGTGGCATCAGGACAAAGGCTCATGCTTTCATAACCGCCCGCAAGTTATATTGTGCCACCAAAAAGTCCAGATGGTTTGGTGCTGCTCCTGAGGGTCCCGGCCTGTTTCAGACGCCGGGTTTCCGTTGCGCTACAAAGCGGCCCCTTCCCCTCATGCATATTCATGAGGATGGCGCGCTTGTTAGGAGCCACGACCACCTCCCATCATTTGAATATTCATAACAAGCCCGGCTCGGGAAAAGGGTGACGTTTGTGCACCTCATGAATATTCATAGGAAACTGCCCAAAGGTTTAGGACTCAGAGTTTTGTGCAAACAAATTTCACGCTACATCTGCAAAGGACACACCTCCTCCAGCACAGATAATGAGCAGGATTCAGAGAGATTCGCAGCTCGCTCGGCGGCAGATGCCGCTCTATTGTGGGGTCGAGTGAGAGGATTATGACCAGTCATAATAAAACACTTATTGGGGATTTATACAACAACAGCAATCTGAGAAGTTTCAAATCAAGCATGGCGTAATGCTTTTCAAAATTGAAGAGGAGGAAAACGCTCACAACCCGATATTTCACTGCTAATTAAACACTGATAAAGAGACAAAGTCCGTCTTTGGATGGGTAGTTGCTTTGTAAAATAAAATTGCATTAATTTGCCACAACATTTTTAGGTGAGCGACAACAAGGGCCAATACAGATTGATATGACAGCAGAATTCAAGAACCACAGCAGTTCTTGCTGGTGAGAGTCGTAAATCCTAGATCAAATGTCAGACGAGAGTGCTGGTGAAAATTAGGGCCTGAAAAATTGGGTCAAAAAAACAAAGGATTACTCCAAAATTATTCATCCCCTGCAGCATTTGTGGTATTCCTCTGATCTCGCCATAAGCACACCCGCGTATGCCCAAATTATCATATTTGGCTTACATTACAAATCCAAGTTTGAATTCAAGGAAACCCTTGAAATTAATCATAATATCAAACAGACTTTGTGGGACTAATACATGTTACACAATATTGCTTGGAATCTGGGATATTTTGAATAGAACAGTATGAAAAAAACTACTTGCATAATGTATGAAATGTTTCTCTTTCTGTCTACATTAACACATATGGCAATCACTTTAATCCAAAGTGAATTACATTAAGGAATCATCAACCCAAAAATGAAAATTTGCTGAAAATGTACTCACCTTCAGGTCATCCAAGATGTAGAGGAGTTTGTTTCTTAATTATGTTTGGGGAAATGTGTCATTCCATCACTTGTAAGAAACAAATGCATCATTAAGATGTATTTAAATTGAAACCATCACTTCTGGCCAAATCTGAGTTTACAATCCATAAAAACATGAAAAAGTGGTCTGATCTGAATCAGGAGAGAAATCTGAACATATCAAGCATTATTTACAAGCTAAAACAGCTCTAAACAAATATGCAGACAAGTTTGTTTCTTCACCATGTTTGGAGAAATGTGTTATTCCATCACTGATCCTCTGCAGTGAATAGGTGCCGTCAGAATAAGAGTCCAAACATCTGATAAAAACATCACAATAATCCACAAGTAATCCACACCACTCCAGTACATCAATCAAAGTCTTGGGAAACCAAAAGCTGTGTGTTTGTTTTTAACTTCAAATCGCTGCCTCCAGCCAAAAAACGAGTCAATTATCCAAAATACCAAGGGAAAAACTCATCTGATCGGAATCAGGAGAGAAATATGCACATTTTTACAGCTCTAAACACACATTTGAGTGGATTTTGATGCAAGGGGACAACAGATGATGGAATTTGTCACTTGAGGAAATGTTATTATGGATTATGGACTTAGCTGATTTGAAGTTAAAAACATCTTGGTAGGTTTGTTTCTTACAAACAGCAGCTTTTGGCTTTCGAAAGATGTTAATTGTTTATTTGTGGATTTCTGAGATGCTTTTATCAGCTGTTTGGACTCTCACTCTGACGGCACCCATTCACTGCAGGGTGAGCAAGTTGTATTCTGAAAGAAGCAATTAAAATATAAATGCATGAAAGAGATGAATTAGAAAGACTGAACCCCAGTTTTAGGCAGCATTTGTTAGCGTCTGAAGATCCCCATTATGGTGTTGCTGAACCGAGATCTTGTCATCCTGCCAGACTGAAGGAATTTGCCCAAACACCTGCAGATTATTGCTGCATTCCTGATAGTCGCTGAGCGAAGCCTGAAACACTGATGCCGCTGCTGCTTCTGCTGGAGGTCTTGGACCAAGTGAGGGAACCAGCTCTGGTGTCAGGTGGTTTTCTTTGAAATTTTGGGTGAATCACCATATATTTTTTTCACCATAATCACCATATACTTTTTTTCACCATATATTTGAGTTCATACTGAGTTCATACTGATCTCACACCTTTGATTGCAGATGTTGGGAAATTTGAATACTCTTGGCAAATCTGAGCACTGTTTGAGATTTCTAGGCTATTCTTCTCACAATCTTAAAAATTAAAGCCTCAACATGGGTTTGTTTTTGCAGTTACTGCATAAAAGAACAATTCTGGGTTCCTCAAAGAACCTTTTAGTGAAAAGAACCATTTTCCAAAGAACCTTTTAGTGAAAAGAACCCTTTTTCTTAGTGTGTAGAACATTTTAATAACCTAATTCCACTATAAAGAAACTTTTGTGCAACTGAAGGTTCCGTGGATGCAAAAGGTTACTCAAAAAAAAAGTTCTTAAAAGAACATTTTATTAACTTTTTTTCCACTATAAATAAATAAAAGGTTCCATGCATGTAAAATGTTCTTCATGAAACCATCAATGCCAAAGCCCCGCCCCCTTAGTTACTGTTGCTGCCTCGGACAAACAGAATTTCCCACTGTATTACAGTGACAGCTGTCAGTGTGAAAACCTTGTCCAAAGAGGTTTTTAATAAATTTTGAAAAAAAGCCATTAAAAGCATTTTTATAAGGTTCACTTACAAACATTAAGCAAGTAGACATCTCCTTATTGTTTCTAAGGTTATATGTTAACACAATGTAGTTACAAGCCAAATTGACACAGAGACCTCAATACTTGGCACACAATACACAATGACGGTAACAATCAGTAAATAGTTTTTGAGTATGAATGGGTCATTTTGAGTAGTAAATAAACTCTAGATGTTACAAAACAGCAAGTTATTTAACCTAACAACAAAGACAACCATTAAACAGTCTAAATACATCTCAAAAACAGCAAAAAAAGTTAACCTTATTAATTATTTGTGCCCAAGTGCATGATGGGAACAATGGGATCATGACTTTGATATTTACTTAAAAATCTCTGTAAAAATAACAAACGATTCAAACGAAATTTAAAATTTTAAATTCTACAAGCTTAAATTGAGTACTAATATTGAATTTGCTCTTTTTTATTATTCTTGACTGAACTAAATTATTTAATGTAAAAATGACACTGGTTTTTCTGTGTTATTTACTTCACCACAAAATATTTTTTACAAGTGTAGGGCTTTAATATGCCATGGAGAGATATATAAATGATTTTAAAATAAATATGGTGTGTAACATGATTAATTTGAAATCAAGGGTTTACAGATTACAATGCAAACGGGAGAAATCTCATGGTACGGTCGTCACAATCGCAGATGACAACATCCAGGATCAACACTGTTTATGTACCCCAGTGTAAGATTAATTATTTTACTTTTAACCAGTTTAATATGGAGAGGCACTGAAATTTAGACCTTTGTTTATGTTTTTGACCTACACTGTACATGACATGAGAATAGTTAGCTGAGGTTTGTACGTTAGCACGGACTCACTAACTTTAACGTTAGCTAGTTTTAGCCGGAGATATTAACAATATTTACAGACATTACCTGCTTGAGCAGATGAAAAAGGCCACTTAATGAGAGTGTGACAACCAGAAAAAACGTTAAATAATAAAATCAATTCCAAATTCCATTGTTTCCAGTCCTCTCAGGATACCTGGAAACAGTGTTACAGATACTTCAGGCACATTGTTTTATTATTTTGGTAGCATAAACACCATCAAAACGAAGAGAGCTTCGGATCTACCAATGTTTCTCTATGGAGCTGAAACCTACAGATGTCCAAATTTCATCTCCTTGCAGCTCATACTCAACTGCCACTGGCTCATCTGTGTTCTATGGGCAGGGCTTAGCGATAGGTCAATTGGGTCACATTTAACTGTAAACGGGGCCTAAGTGTGGTGTTTCCATATTTTTATTATTCAGCCTGTAGGTGAGTCTCACATGACTCCATCCACCAGGCGGGTCAAAACTACACCACATACTAATCTACCAGCGTGAGTGACTTCATCAGTCAAGAAGGCGGCGGCGCAGGAGACGCCAAACATCTATCATTACGAGGGTTTAACTAAAGCCGTGGTGGGAACGCGAAACACTCTCAGCCTCTTAAAGGGATTTGTGAATTAGTGGCTAAACGTTTGCTTCTCCAAAAGGCACGTTCGAAAGCTCTTTTAAGCAAATGCACGTTCACGGACTGCGACGAGGAGATCAACCGGGAGCTCTGGCTTTGATTATAAGGGACGCATGACAGAGAAGGATCGCTAAAGGAAAACAACGTCTTATTTTACATGTCTAATGAAGGGGAAAAAGCAACAACAACACACATTTGACTGCCAATGGTGTTTCCAGCCGCTCTGTTGTTACGCGTCCAACTGAAGCTCTCATTAATTGGTTTCTGGCCGACAAAACGAGATGGCGAAGTTCATCGCCTTTGGGCATCGCATCCTTCCAGCTCCTGCTTTCGACATCTCTTATATGTATTTGCATAACTAATTGTTCGCCATAGCCAGCCAAAAACGCTCCAGCCAAAATCCCACGCGGTCATTTAACCTTGTTTGTGTCCCGATCGCCGACCGACCTGGTAATTGCACGTGTGGAATAAAAGCGCTCCGATGGCAGCGGTTCAGTGAGCATCTGAGAGTTCATTACTGCATAAACTCGCAGCTTGTGTTCGTACTAAATTAGCCGGCGTCGCAGAAACCGAAACATAAACAAATATTGGCATCTCTTTCTCGGTGGATCGCCAAGCATGCATCTTCCTGTAGATGACGTGCATGTCAACGTTTAAAGAAGACACAAAGCTGGGGTTTGACGCTTGTTGATGGACACAATCAAGAGATGCGCCGAGGGGCCCCTGGGGGCCTCCTACCGAGCGGAGACAGAGTCTGTGTACTTATTCGTAGGCGCTAACACAGTGGGCCAGTGTCTCTCCCAGCAGCTGTGTTCATCCTCGAGTGTTTAGAGAGGCTTAACGCTGTCCATCAGGCCTTAATGTCCAGCGCAGCGGGCAGGACGTGGCCATTCAGACCGCGAACTGACCAACCAATCCATCCGTCTTCGGCACCGCCGTCTGAATGAACCCCGCTTCACAATGATCAAGATGGACGGCTGCCAAGAAGCGAGCTTTCAGCGCAGAGAAAATGATCTAATTATTCAGGAGATCAGCGGCGGCGTTGACGGTCTTAATCGGATAACTCAGTTATCACATCGTTTGGACAGAGAAAAGACTCTGATATTGAGCTTATCAGTAGAAAGAGGTCTGAAATACCTGAAATTGAACGTCACGGGACGGGCGGGATGCCATCTTTGCTCAGTTTTGGCGGCGGAAGCTTGAGAGCCAATCAGCTGAGCTGTAGATGTCATGTGACTGATCATTTTGGCACTAAAGGAAAATGAAACATTACATAACTTAATTTACATAAAGTAAATTGAAACAAAACAGAAATTGATTCAAAATACAACACATAAGAAAGCAAATCTACAACAGTATAAAGAATTTAAAATGATTTTAAAATATCCAATGTATTATTTTAGTACTATTCTAGTTCAAGTTCATATTTTGAATTAGATTTTATTATATATATATATATATATATATATATATATATATATATATTATTTTTTTATTTTTTATTTTTTTACCTCAATTTAAGGTTTTAGTTTAGTTCAAGTTTTAGTCATTTTGTTCTGTAGTTTGTCACATATATTTATTTATATTTCTTTTTTAATATACATTTTAGACATTAAAACACATTCTAAAAGCTAAAGAATAAAAACATGATTTAAGACTATTCAAAGTATTATTTAGCATTATTTTAGTTTCATTTATATATTAATCTAGTTTTAGTTAACATTTTAAATTAGATTTTATTATGATATTTTTTGTTTGTTTGTTTGTTTGTTTTTTTGTGCATTTTGTTGTGGTTTGTCAGTTATATTTATTGATTTTTCTTTTTTTTTTAATGTATGTTTTAGACATTAATACACATTCTAAAAGCTAAAGAATACAAATGTTATTTAAAAATATCCAATGTATTATTTTAACATTATTTTAGTTTTAATATTAATGAATATTAATATTAATATTTTATATGTTAATATTTTTCATTAATTTTATTTATATAAATTTACCTTTGTTCAGGTTTTAGCAATTTTGTTGCATTTTGTTATTTATATTTAATTCTTTCTTTTATGTTTCAATATATTTGTATTAGTTTCAGATTATTTATTTTTAGCTACATATATATATTTTAAGTCAGGGTTATTATAATTAACTAAAATGGAAACTAAAATTAAAACCATAAAAAAAATGAATAACTTAAACTTAATTTAGGTTTTTAGTTTAGTTCAAGTTTGAGTAATTTTGATGTGTGGTTTGTTAATTGTATTTATTTATTTATTTTTAAATATGTAATTTTTGTTTTATGTTTTAGAAATCAATACACATTCTAAAAGCTAAAGAATAAAAATATGATTTAAAAATATCCAATGTATTATTTTAACATTATTTAAGTTTCATTAATTTACTATTCTAATTTTTGTTAATATTTTGAATAAGATTTTATTTTTATATTTTCAGCTTTGTTCATTCATTTTGTAGTGTTTTGTCATTTATATTTCTTTCTTTCTTTCTTTCTTTCTTTCTTTTTATGCATCAATATATTTTTATTAGTTTCAGTTTATTTATTTATTTATTGTTTTTTTATTAATGTTTTGACCTGGCTACAGCTGGGTTATTATAGTTAAATAAAATTTAAACTAAAGTAAAGAAAGTAAAACCTTAAAATAAATAAATAAATAAATAATAAAATAAAAATAAACAAACAACAAAATAGTTACTAAAAAATAAAATGAATGTTAACTAAGAAAGAAGATGCTTTAATTTTGCAATAGCTTCAGACAAACCATCCATATATAAATGAAAATATTTGTGAAAGAAGAAAATGTTTATTACAAACTCAGGGTTGCCAGGTTTTCACAACAAAACCCACCCAATTGCTACTCAAAACTAGCCCAATCGCGTTTCGAGGGGGGTCCCCCATTAAAATCGCATTCTGGGGGATAAAATACATGTTTTTTTGTCTGGGTTCCCCTGGTAAATTTGCATTTCAGGGGCTAAATATGACGTTATTGGGGTTGATTCAACCCGCAAACATAAAAACCAACCCACAGCAACAGTGTTAAAGTAGCCCAATTCTGCGGGAAAACAGCGGACTTGGCAACACTGTACAAACTGGTCCAGTCAAATCTATTAATTATAATCGTTACGTTCTCAGTTTTCAGCTTATGCCATTAAATGAACCTTACATCCTGGCAAAAAGTCTTCCATCAGTTTGTATATGTTACACTGACTGCTTAATGTTTGCAACCAGTCACAGAAATGGCCAACCATCAATCATATTGAAGTGCAGCGTCAAGCTGCATAAATATGGATGAAGTTTTCATTAACCAACGGAGGCAAATAAGCAAATAAGCCTGACGAGAAGCACCTGAGAGGAGTGACACGGCGAGAGAACAAATCAGCGTGAATTCCTCAAGCTTCGTCTTCCAATCAGGGATACAGAAAGCAGCTGCTGCACGGACGTGAAAGGAGTCTTGTAGAAGAACGCAGGTGAGAGATATCACTCGGATTTGTAAGGGCCAAAAGGTGATGATAAATGAAACAAAAGCACTTTTTTTGCATACATTTGTCAGTCTTTGTGCAGCAAAAACATTCAGGGGAACATTCAATTAAAAACTACTTTGACAAAAGTGGTGTTTGCCCACATGTCAAGAGTTCATTGGTTGCTAAGGTGTACTGGGAGGTTGCTAGGCAATTGCTTCCCGCTACAATTCAAACTCACACCATTGGTTGAGCCAATGTTGTGGTATAAATGTTCAAACAAACAAAATAATGTTTTGCACATTTTAGAGTGCAATTTACAAGAACATATTATTTCAGACTTTCTACTTCAAAATTCCACATTTTATTTAATGGTGCTTGCTGTTTCTGTATAATTATTTGTGAGAAAATCCTTCTGTATAGCAAATTTTATTTTGCAAGAATATCAAAGTTGTAAAAAAAATTATTAGAGCACATTTTATTGGAAAATACAAATTCTGAATTTTATCTTTCTATTTCGTTTCACATTTTATTCAAAGCTATTTCAATTCAGTTTCTTTGTATTTATTTGTGATTAACACAAATAATATTTTACAAGAACATACTATTTCATTCTTTCCACTTTAAATTGTACATTTATTCAATGTTTTTTTTTTTCTTTTGTAATTGTGAAATAGTAATTTCTGAGTGAAAACTATTTTAATGTAAATCCAACACCAATTATTTATTTTTTCAGTGTAGTCGAATTGCATATTATGCAAAAATAGCAGAAAATAGTTTAACATTAACTGGAAAATAATGGTGTTCACTTTAGAAAATACTAGTTAATTTCACAAAATTAATGCATTGAATTTAATGTTAAAACTTTAAAGTAGAAAGACTAAAAATTTTACTTTTTTGTAAAATGTACTTCAATAATATGTATTTAGTGTACTTTACTTAATATTTTCTGCAAAAAAACTGAAGTTCAAACGTTCATTTCATGAGTTAAAGTAATGGAAAAACATTGACTTATTGATACTTTAATACAGCAAGTTGACTTGACTCATATTTTGCATTTGATTTTTTAAAGGCGCAAATATAAAAATGATTAGTTTTACAAGAAAAAGTAATTCATTTAATTCAATGTTACTTGAGGTTTCTTTGTAATTAATTGTGAAACAGTCATTTCTGAGTGAAAACTATTTTAATGTAAATACAACACCAATTATTTATTTTCTCAATGTAGTTGATTTGCATATTATGCAAAAATAGAAAATAATAAATATAATAAAAATAATAACATTAACTGGGGAAAAATGGTGTTCACAAAGGTTAATTAATGCATTGAATTAAATAAAATTGGCAATACATTAACAATACAATACATTAACTAATATTCTGGAAATATTTACTTACAACTTTTTTACAACATTACATTTTAAAGTAGAAAGACTGAAATATTACTTTCTTGTAAAATGTACTTCAATAATATTTATTTACAGTGTAGTTTACTTAATATTAATCCATTTTCTGCTACGATTTGTAAATCCAACAACATTATTTTTTCTCAGTGTAGTCGAATTGCATATCATGCAAGAATAACAGAAAATAGTTAACATTAACTGGAAAAAAATGGTGTTCACTTTAAAAAATACTAGTTAATTTCACAAATAATTACAAAACAGGGAATTAATCTATTAAATTAAATGTTACAATTTTGAAGTAAAAAAACTGAAATTTTATTTCCTTGTAACATGTACTTCAATAATACTTATTTACAGTGTAGTTTACTTAATATTAAGACATTTTCTGCTATTAAAAAAATGGACTTAAAATGTTCCGCCTACTTTAACTTAAAAACTTCAGGTGCTGCCTTACATTATTAAGTATAATCAACTTAAATTGTTTTAAAATAACTTAAACTGAAGTTGAAATTGCATATTATGCAAGAGTAGCAAAAAATAGTTTAACATTAACTGGAAAAAAAAATGGTGCTTACTCAGAAAATACAAGTTCATTTCACAAATAATTATAAAAAGGCCAATTAATGCATTGAATTAAATGTTAACACTTAAGGTAGAAAGATTGAAATTTCACTTTTTTGTAAAATGAACTTCAATAATACTTATTTACATTTAATATTTAGGTATTTTCTGCTATTGCTGTAAAATATGTAAATCACTGAAACGCTGAAAAAAATTCAAGCTACTTTAAAAACTTCAGTTGCTGCCTTTAATTGTAATCAACTTAAATTATTTTAAAATAACTTAAAAAAAACCGAAGTCGAAATTGGTTTGTTTGGTGAGTTAGCAGAAAATAGTTTAACATAAAAAAATGGTGTTCACTCAGAAAATGTAATTAGTTAATTTCACGAATAATTACAAAAAGGACAATTAATGCATTGAATTAAATAAAATTGGCAATACATTGAATTAAAAATGAAATTGTAAAATACTCCAATAATATTTACAACTTTGAAAAAGCTAATGCAAGATACAGGGGTTGGACAATGAAACTGAAACACTTGGTTTTAGACCACAATTAGTACCGTGCTGGGCCTGCTTTTGGGGCCAGTACAGCATCATTTCGTCTTGGGATTGACAAATACATGTCATGCACAGTAGCCAGAGGGATTTTGAGCCATTCCTTTTCTAGAACAGTGGCCAGGTCACTATGTGATTCTGGTGTAGGAAAACGTTTCCTGACTCGCTACTTCAAAACATCCCAAAGTGCCTCAATAATATTCAGATCTGGTGACTGTGCAGGTCATGGGAGATGTTCAACTTCACTTTCATGTTCATCAAACCTCTCTGTCACCAGTCTTGCTGTGTGTATTAGTGCATTATCATCCTTATACATGGCACCTCCTTTAGGGTACAATGTCTGAACCATTGGGTGCTCATAGTCAACCTTCACACTTTGCTCTTACTGGTGGAATGTGCAATAAGTGAAGATTGGCCACCAGGCTGCGCAAATATAGCCATGAAACCTCCAACACTATATTGGCCAGTGTTTCAGTTTCATTGTCCAACCCCTGTATGTGAATCAATACACAAGAAAAAAAATGATGATTTACTTTGAAACAATTTTTACTCAGAAAATCTAGTTAATTTCACCAATAATTGCAATAAATGAATAGAAAAAATGTAAAAATTGTAAAATGTACTTCAATACTATTTATTTACAGTGTAGTTTACTTAATATTAAGGCATTTTCTGCTATTGCTGCAACATATGTTAATCAATCATACTCTGGAAATAAAAATGCACTAAAAAAATCCACCTACTTTAACTTAAAAACTTCAGTTGCATTTTTTTTTTTTTTTAAGTGTAATCAACTTAAATGATTTTAAAATAATAAAAAAAAAAGTTGAAATTGGTTAGTTTGAATACATATGTTGACAAATGAATAAAATATATATATATATATTTTTAGAGTATGTTTTGCAATGAAATAATTTCAGTCTTTCTACTTCAAAATATAATGTTGTAAAAAAGTTGTCAGTAATGACCAGAATATTACTTTTTAAATTTGTATTTATTTATTTTTTGCAATTACTTGCTTCAAAGTAAATCAGCAGCTTTTTTTCCCCAATGTATCGATTCACATATTTACTTTATAAAAGTTGTAAACAAATATTATTGGAGTTTTCTTGAAAATTTCACGTTTAATTTAATGTATTGCCAATTAATTGTGACATTTACTAGCAATTTCCCAGTAAAAGTTGTTTCTACATTTTTTTTCAGTTTTACCAAACAAGTGAGCAGCACGAAACGGGACAGAGGAAGGGGACAAGCGGGAGAAATGAGACGCAGAGGAGGAGAAAGAGAGAGAATTAGCAAAGACAAAGGCACAGAGAGAAAGAAATTGAGTTGGAAAGCTGACTGAGTGAGTGAATTGGACTGGCAGCAGGCTGAATTCCTGAAGCACATCTCTCAGGCCAAAGTTTAGGCCCGTCTGTGAGAGGAATACCAAGCGAGCGGAGCTGGGAGTCGCGAACAATGAGGAGAAGGCACACAGCGCCAGCTCCAACTTTCAAAGAGCTTCAAAAAAGTGCCCATCTCATTTGCCCTCGGACGAACATCCCCAGCAAAGGCATATTGTGATGGTAATCATACAGATCACATAAACGCATGCATATTTTCCCCCGACGGAGATGAATGGGCGCCTTAAATAAAACCAGGAAGATGTGTTTGGAGTGTTTGCTGGAACAGAACAAGCCCTTGTTTAGCAGGAGAAAGGCGCTAAAGGGAAGCCATGAAGGTGATGAATGGAGGGTCTTCAAATGTTTAGCCTTAAACCAACACAATGCCATCTGTGAAAGCCTATATGACAAACAAATTCGAGCTTTAACGGGGTAATCGCGGTAATTATCTGCGCCGTTGCTGCAAACATCTCTCAATTGCTTACATATTTGTTGTTGGAGACATCTGGTATTAGTTTATCATGCTTCATAGGATCCACTTGGACTGACTTAATTAAACAAATGTAAATTCATTCCTTAATCCGGCGTGCCGAAACTCGAAAACACCCCGAAATGAGGGCTTTCTGGCCAAAGCCGGCGCTCGCGGCGCCGCTCTCTTCTACCAAATAGGGCTCTTGAGGCTGTTTGTTGAAATGCGCACGCTCATGGTTTACAAATATACAGAATATTTCACATACTGCGGATTTCTGGCTGCAGCTTTAGAATGCGTGCAAAAATGTGTATCTTATTGCTGCTAGTTTGCATGTGTTTGAATATTAATAAAAGACATTTTGATGGTTGATGGAGTTGATTTTGATTTTTCAAAGTTGCATTGAGGCATGTTTTACAAAAAAAAATACTATTGCAGTTTTTGCATGTGTAAGAACAGCAAAAAAAAAAAAATAATTTTGAGTGAGTTGATTCAGCAGAAAATAGTTGCAAATTAAGATTGAGTATATTTTGCAAAAAAAAAAAAAGAAAAAAAAAATAGCAAAAAAATAGCAATGAAAACTCATATAAATTGATGTATGGGACTGATGAAGATAAACTCGCATATATTTGAGCTTCTTCTTCTTTTTCTTCAGATCGTCTGAAGCCTGCAATCAAAAAAAAAAAAAAAAAAAAAAAAAAAAAAAGAATATAATATCAACAAATTCCTTAATATTTTTGTCTTCTTAAATTAAGATAAACTTAACTGTCACCAAGTGAACTGCAGTGCTCAAACTATTTCAAATATAGTGAATTATGCTAAAAACTCCATCATAATGCACAATGTTTCATCCGAACATGTATTTTGAGCTGCAGCTCATCATATTAATGCAGTATTTGACTAGTTAGCAGTAAACCGGTTACCTCACCTGAATATGTTTGTAGATTTGTGTTGGATATAATCTTTGGAGTGTAAACATCATTCTTTTTTCACTTATTTCAGTTACTGTCATAAAACTAGCAAGCTCAGCTAGTAGTAGTACTGACAGCGTCGTGTAAACGTAGCTAAAGACGCGAAAAGTGGAGGAACAAACGAACCGAATCACTTGAGTGAGAACCGCTCCCATTGATTCAAACTCGTGACTTCGATTGTTCAGTTCAAGTGATTCACTAGCTAAAAAAACCTCAAAAGTGCCACTCATTTTTGAATTTCGACATCGTTCGAAATGATTTTAAAAAGCAGCTATAGTGATGGGTGAAACTGAGCTTTTCAAAACTCAGAAGCAGTTAAACCACTGCGTCGCAAAATGATTCACTGTTTCGAAGCTCTCGAATCGGATCGCGAATCAATTGATTTAGATCGGAACTTCAGATTGCGAACCATTTGATTCAGATCAGGACTTCGTTGTGGGTTCGCGAATCATTTGATTCAAATCGGAACATCGGAGCGCGAATCATTTGATTCAGATGGTTCAGATATTTCCGTTTTCTTTTTTTCAATTAAACAGTACAAAACATCAAACCATAAGCCTAAGGCAGTAGAGTTATTAAAAACAAAGAAAAAAGAATGAATGTATACACAAAAATACAAAATTCTTTTTAGGCCTAGTCCTTTATAATTATAACTTTTTTAGGCCTAGGCCTTTATAACCATAGTTTTACTACACATGGTTAAACTATGGTTAATAATAATAAAAAAGTATACATTTTTACCTCAAGCAGACACACAAGATAGATATAGGGATGGAAACTATCTATAACTATGCAAAGTTTTGACTGCTGTAAGATTAACAGAACTTTGGATAGTTTCCATTTACTTGTCTAGATCAACTTTGAATAAAGATGAAAAAGTATGTGAAATTTAGCTAGCAGGAAGCACCCATTAAGTTCTACTTTCCAATATTTCCTTTTAAGGAGTCAAACAATCCAATGAAGACATCTTTAAAACAGAAAAAAGTTCACTTATAAAATGGGATTGGATTAACATTAAAAAAAAATCTGAGTAAAATGTCTCTGCCAAGTGGTTCATTGGCATGGTGAATGAATCTTCCTCAGAAAAGTGACAAAAACACCAACTCACTTCAATGGCTGACTTTGTCCATACGCTTTTTGTGACATTTGTTGTTTGATACCTCTTCAAATTTAAGGAAAGAACTATAGTTTCCCAAGTCAGACATTGCATTTTATGTTTTTCAAGGGTGTAGAGTTTAGTAGAGGCACTATGACACATCCCTGACCATATCCAGACACTACTATTGTCCCCAGCAATAATTTCAACCCTTTAGTACCTGGTAAGAGCCGATGTCTTAGGTAGCGATGCTGACTCCACTCACACGTGTTCAATCTGCTGAACCGCTGAAACTCGATCCGCCTGCAATCAACATGATGCTCATTTTGTGTTTTCAGGCCTCAATGCCAAATTAGCTGAGAGAATACATTAGCATATTAAGCGTCAACTCACACACGCTAATCTGAGAGAGTCCCTCGCTTTTAGAAAACGCATATGAATCACTCATGGACTCGTTAACCCCAGATATCTTTTTTCTAGGAGTCTGTTTAACCACAATGTACCATATAGGTTTCCTATACACAAACACACAAAAAATGAGTGCAGAAACAATTTTCACATTTCAAATGTGACAGCAAATAACACAGTGAACTAAATCCCACAAAAATGCATGTATGCAAATGAAAATGTCTATATAAAATAAAAATACATATTTCTATACATTTTCTTTTTCAATATATATTTTATTTATTTGGAGAAATTATTTGGGATTTTACTTCCGGGAACCCGAGAAACTGCCTCGATATCTCAATCTTTGTACAATGAAAACACAGTTAACAAAGTTTCCCCTCACAATTCTCATTATAGTGAAACAGCGGGTATGGGAATAACTGGTTTCGAATGGGACCAGTTGCGGTGTGTGAACGTGTTTGTCGCCTCTCAAAGCAGAAGGGGGCTTCATTTCCATGAGAAGCGCACTAAAGGAAAAGCCATTTTGCATCTATTGTTTCAGCCAAGCAGCTGTCATTTGCCCAACATTACGCATTCTTCATTGCTCCATGCTAATTTTTCAGAGGGACAATTTTTCTACAATAAGCACTCCAGCTAGTAACAGAAAGCCTTTTATGGGCCGAACCCCAGGGAGCTCCGCGGCGTGCCAAGTTAAACAATGGCTCAATGCTTCGACCGGGTTCCTTCGCCGTCAATAATATGCCATGAAGTTCACGGCACCCAGCATCCAGCCCCGCTCTCCACTCAGCACCTGGTTTCCCTCTCGCCCTGGCAATTAATCAAGATATCAATCAATATTGACAAGGTAGTGGTCGAATCACTTATGGGCTGCGGCGCAACGGGTTGCTTCACTATCTATCTATCCGTTCTTATGCTGGTCTAAGCTGGTTTAAGCTGGTTTCCAGGCTGGCCAAGCTTGAGTTCAGCTGGCTGGTCAGCCGGTCTAAGTAGCTAAAGAAGTGGTCCAACCCCCTCTAAAACCAGCATGCAAACAGCTATGACCAGGCTTAAGCCAGTCAACCATCTTGCTGTTTTTTTCAGCAGTATAAATGCCAGACCATTCTTAAGATATCACAAAAACAGTTTAAACCAGCGTAAACTGGTTTAAAGCTCAGTTTAGCCGGCTGGCCAACTGTTCGATTCAAATCATTTGACTGAACTGATTCAAATAGCCACTTCTTCAGTTCATTCACGTAATCATGTTATGGCGTAACAAACGCATTTATGTTAATAAAACACAATTATGTGAACAGTGGATGTTTTACGTGTCTAAAGCATATAAAGTGAGTAATCTAGTCATCTCAACAACTAAAAACCTACGTTTTGGTCTGAAAGGTTTCCTCATTTATTGGCTCACAAGGCGTCTGAAAGTGAGTTTTGATTCAGTAACTTCTCTGAATAATATATAATACTTCTCTAAATAAGATATTTCACATAAAAGATGTTTACATAAAGTCCAAAAGAGAAAATAAATTGAATTTATAAAAATGACCTTGTTCAAAAGTTTACATCCCCTTGATTCTTAATACTGTGCTGTTACCTGAATGATCCACAGCTGTTTTTTTTTTTTTTTTTTTTTTTAGTGATAGCTATTCATGAGTCCCTTGTTTGTCCTGAAGAGTTTAACTGCCTGCTGTTCTTAGACCCACCCTCCCACCCCCCACAGATTCTTTGGTTTATCGCATTTTTGTGTATTTGAACCCTTTCCAACAATGACTGTATGATTATGAGATCCACCCTTTCACACCGAGGACAACCGAGGGACTCATATGCAACTATTACAGAAGGTTCAAACACTCACTAATGCTCCAAAAACCATGCACTAAGATCTGGGGGGTGAAAACTTTTGAACAGAATGGAGATTGCCTAAATATCATATTTTTTCATTTAGTACTCCCCTTCAGAGGCTACAGAAGATAGTTACATGTTTCCCAGAAGATAAAATAAGTACCTTGATCTTCAAATTAAAAAAGTTTTCACTCCCCGGCTTTTATTTTGTCTTGTGGACTATATGTAAAGATGTTTTAAGTGAAATATCTTATTCAGGTCAGTACTAAATAAACAATAACATGCATTTTGTGTGATCCCTCTTATTTTAGTAAAATAATTAACATTTTGCAACTGTATACACAATAGTTTATTAAGAAGTAGTCTGACCAATCAGCAATTAGTCAAGAGGGTAATCAGTCCAAAACCCATTTAAAACCATCAAACCTGATCAGACTGTCCAATTTGGTGGGTATTTAAGACCAACAAACCACTTTAGACCGGCTTCTCCCATTTTTTTTTCCCATGCAACTTTTCATGAAAAATTTGTTATCCTTGCAGAACATGGTATGTAACCAGTTAAAGTTGAGCAAATCAATGCCACCAAATCAATCCATTTTAAATCAATTTTACAGACATGAATAACCAAGTCAACATAAATCCAAAACTATTTGCTTAAATTACACTATACAACACAATATTGGGTAATCAGTCCAAAACCCATCTAAAACCATCAAACCAGACCAGACTGGCCAGTTTGGAGGGCAACAAACCACTGGTTTAAAAAGTTCTATGCAACTTTCTCACATAACATGGAAAAATGTGTCATTTTTATTTGTATACATGCATCACATGTTCTACAATAGCTGGTCTGATTTGTGGTCACTTTGTAAACAGTTAAAGTTGCACAAATCTGAATTATGAGATTTCCACCAATCAAAATAAATTACACTGAGAAAAAAATGGTGGTTAAACAACTTCACTCAGAAACTACAAAGAAAGGGCAAGTAATACGTAGAATTAAGCGAGATTTTGAAATCTGAAATCATATTTTCTTGCAAAATATACTCCATTTAAAGGGATAGTTCACCCAAAAATGTATGTTTTGTTGTTATTTACTTGCCCTTACACATATATGAATTTCAGTCTTCTGTTGAACACAAAAGAAGATATTCTGAAAAACTGGCAACCGAGCCAGTCGAAGTCATTGACTTCCATAGTATTTTTTCATATATAGAAGTCAATGGGGACCATCAACTGTCTCAACAAGCAGTCTCACTTTTTTGGATCCAAATGAGTCCAATCTACTTTTTAATGTAACCGGACACTGCTCTTATTTGTTCAATACTTCCATATACCACAAACACACTCACATTTATTCACACATCATTCTTCAATGCAGACGTCAATGGCACACTCAAAAATGAGACCATCTGCAAAAATTGCTCTGCAAATTGATTTCAAGCTGGACTAAAAGCATATTGGTTATGTGTATTGTAGCTCATGTGAGCAGAAAGGCATTAGGTTTGTGTTCACGGGTTATGCTTGACTTCATTGAACTCCTTGAATCTTTTACCTCGCTGCCTCGGGGAACGACTCACCCCTGCCCGACCAAGTCAACTCAATTTGGGTTATTAGAGACCCGAGGCTCAGGAGACCAGCAGAACTTTAAAACGAAGCTTTCACCCTCCTTGTCGTAATCCTCAACATGTTAGGATCATTTCACAGTCAGACTGTGTTTCTTGGAAAGGCTTTGGCGTGTGAGGACATTCAAGCCCATCCTGTGTGATCGTACACATGACGAGGGATTATTATGTGTCTGATGACACACAGGACTTGATATCTTCTGGATTAAAGGGTTTTTTTAAGTGTAGTGTATTGGGTCAGGAGAGAGCCTTGGGCTAAAATCAATAATGTCCATTGCGAAGGAAGAAAATTTGTAAAGGAGGAGGAGAAGCTACAAAAAATCCATTCACTCCATATCAATAATGTGTGAAACTACAGCACATCATTCCTGTAGAACATTGTATTGAAATTATGGAACAACAACAGCAAAATGTGTGGCTCTGCATTATGTAAGATTTTTTCTGAAAACATTTCTTCTGCTCACCAAAGCTGCATTTATTTGGTAAAAATAAATAAATAAATAATAATAATAATAATAATATTTAAAATAAATAATTTACATGTGAATATATTGAAAAATGTAATTTATTCCTGAGATCAAAGTCACTTTTTATCAATTTAATGTATGCTTGCTAAATAAATATATTTCCTTTACACACACACAAAAAAAATGTCTTTCTTAGTTTCCCAGTACAAATATAAATAAATAAATAATAATCAGCCAAGGAGGTAAGAAAATTAAATCTGTTTTCCATTTGAATTACTTTTTAGAGATATTTATTCTTATTTTGATCAAAAACTCACTTCAATTTTATCATTTTTCAGAAAACAAGGCTTAATATCTTAAGTCGTTTTGCATCTCAAGTAAATGTATCTTGATTTAAAAATGTTTAGACATTTGTACTAGAACAAAATGCAAAAAAAAAACAAAAAAACTTTAGTAGTGTAGTGTATATATTAACGCAAAATAGTCTGTAATTTGATTGGCTGATGCATTTGAGCGGTGATTTGACACGCGGGAGTGCAGGCCGAGGTCATCAGTGTGTTTTTGTGTGTCGAACGAGGGGCACACAGACGGGAAGGAGGGCTGATGAGAGAGATCTGTGCCAGGGCAATGTGACAGGCCCTTAAGGATCCTTACACAGCACTCACCATGGTGCCTGTTACGGCTGCCGTTCCCCCAAATCTGGAGCGTGGGCCGGGAGTCAGGCGGCCCAGAGTCTCGCCGCAGGGCTCCGGGCACGTCAAGTCAATCTGCATCAGCCTGAGCGGGCTGAGATGCGCTCGCACACAAACACAAACACACATCAGGTGCAGTGAGAATTCGACATGCCTGCCAGCAGAGCAAAGTCACAGCCAGCAGAAACTCATGGCTATCAGCTCGCACAATACACGAACAGGACCGCACACACACTCCTTCTAATCACACAACTGTTTACTACAAGAGCAAATCTGAGAGAAAATGTTTTTGCTCAAAGGTTGCTCTTTTAAAGCTCGGGAGAGTTCTCAATTAAATTTCAAAAGACAATTGCTATTCAGTAATATTATGGATTAAACTGCACTGAGAACAAAATTTGAACTGAATTGAGCAATGACACTAACTCTGTAATCCACACTGGTTAAAACAACACTAAACTAAACAGTTGACTAATGACACTGTCTTCTGAAGAGATGCTTGTAGCATAATTAATAATCTTTGCAACTGTTACTGAACTAAATCAACACTGAAGCTAAAATGGGTTGAATAATTAAACTAGTGTCTGCTGAATTTTGTAATTGATTCATGTTTACACTGACACAGTTATAGAAACTGAACTGAATCACTGAACTGAACTGAGCTGAATAAGGATCTGAGTGTGAACTGAGTTAACACTGAACTTGAAATTAGTTGAATAAAGAAACTTGTCTGATTAACTGACTCTCCATAACTGATTAATTTTATGACACTGTCATGTTATTGAACACTGAATTAAATTGAGATTAATAACGACACTATTGTCTCCTGAATTGAATTTATTTATAATTTAACTTTGACACGGTTAATTTAAATGAATCAATACTAAACTCGAAATAAGGATATAGAGTTGCTTATGCTGTAGCTGAATTGAATTTGCTTTACAGTTGATGAACTTTGCAACATTGACACTGTTATTGAACTGAACTGAACTGAGTTAACATTGAACTTGAAATTAATTGAATAATGAAACTTGTCTAATTAATTGATTTTTTCATAATTGATTAATTTTATGGCACTGCCATGTTATTGATCTGAATTGAATCAACACTGAACTGAACTGAGTTTAATAATGACACTATTGTCTGCTGAATTGAATTTATTTATAATTGAACTTTGCAAAATTGACACGGTTATTAAATTGAAATAAATCAACACTAAACTCAGTTGAGCTGAATAAGGATCTGCCATAGAGTTGCTTATACTGTAGCTGAATTGAATGAACATTGCAAAACTGTCACTGTTATTGAATTGAATCAATATTGAACTGAATTGAGCTGAATTAAATTTTTCATAATTTATTGACAAACATTGCAACACTGACACTGTGAATCAACATCGAACTGAACTGAGCTAAATAACGACACGCTTTCTGTAGAGCTGGTTTAATATTTGACAAACTTTGCAACATTAACAATGTTATTGAACTGAATCAACACTGGACCTGAAATGAGTTGATTACTGGAACTATTGTCTGCTGAAATGAATTTGTTTCATAATTGTTGATTTTCACAACACTAACACAGTTACTGAAATGAACCGAATCAACACTGAACTGAATCGAGTTGAATAATGACATCATTGTCTGCTGAATATAATTTTTTAATAACTGAAGACCTTTGCAAAAGTCATTTTGAAAAGTGTTTGAACTGAATCAACACTGAACTGAATTGAGTTGAAAAATGATCCTCTGTAGAGTTGCTTATAACTGAAATGAATTTGTTTCATAATTGATAGACTTCGCAAATTGACATGGTTATTGAACTGAATTAAATCAACATTGAACAGAATTGAACAATAATGACACTATTCCTGAATTTAATTTGTTTCATAATTTTTACAACACTGACAGTTACTGAACATCAAATCAACACTGTACTGAATTGAGTTGAATAATGGCATTACTGTCTGTTAAACTGAATGTATTCATAATTGATGACATAATTGAACTTTGCAAAATTGAGTTATTGATCTGATCTGAATCAAGTTGCACTGACTTGAGTTGCATAATGATCTTCTGTAGAGTTGCTTATAACTGCATTGAATTTCACAGAATTTACATAGTTACTGAACTGAATTGAATCAACACTGAACATAAATTGAATTGAACCGAATAAATGGCACTATTGCCTCCTGAATTTAATTTGGTTCATAATTGCTAAATTTAACTAAATTTGACAACTGAGTCAACATTCAATTTAACTGAATAATGACACTATCTACTGAATTGAATTTGTTCAATAATTGATGACAAAATTGACACTGCTATTGATCTGAACTGAATCAATATCGAATTGAACTGAATAATGATCTTCTGTAGAGCTATTTATAGCTGAATTGAATTTGATCAACCTTTCAACATTTACACTTACTGAACTGAAACAAATCATCATTGAACTGAATTGCTTATAACTGAAATGAATTGGTTTCATAAATGACAAACTTTGCAAAATTGACACAGAACTGAATCACTGAACCTTAAGTGAGTTGAATAATGAGATTATTGTCTGCTAAACTAAATTAAATTCAGGTTCAATTACAGCATTGTCTAATGAATTTAATTTTTTTATAATTGATTAATTTTACAACAGCAACATCGTTATTGAATTGAATCAATGTCGAAATGATTTGAGTTGAATAATGGCACTACTGTCTGCTGAATTTAATCTGCTTCATAATTGATTAACTTTGTAACATTAACTATTAATAAACTGAATTAAGTTGAATAACAAACATATTCTCTTCTATAGAGCTGCTAATAGCTCAATTGAATTGCTGTCATAATTGACAAACTTTGCAACATAGACACTGTTATTGAACAGAACTGAATCACTAAACCTGAGGTAAGTTGAATCATGACATTATTGTTTGCTGAATTTAATTTGTTTAATCAATTATCATCAGTTATGAAACAAATTCACTTCAGGTTCAATCACAGTATTGCCAGATGAAATTATTATTATTTTTTTTATATAATTGATACAACATTGACACTGTTATTGAACTGAATCAACACTGAACTGAACTGAGTTTAATAATAATACCACTGTCAGCTGAATTGAATTTGTTTGACACTGAACTGAATCAAGTTGAATAATGAATCTACTGTCTTCTGTAGAGCTGAAATGAATTTGTTTCATAACTGATGAACTTTGAACACTGTTATAGAACTATATTGAATCAACAATACTGCTTTAGAACAGAAATAGAATTTGTTCCATAATTTATTAATTTTACAACATTTTCCCATTTTTATCACATTGAAGCTGCTTTGAAACAGTCTGTATTGCATAAAACAGTACAGAAATTAATGTGACTTGAACTGTACATTAAGTTTGTCTTCTGAATATTCCAGTGGAGACATAAAAAGAGACAAAAATGAGAAAAGTAAGAAAAAGTAAGAAAACAGAAATATAAAATGAGCAACTCAGATTGTATGATGAGTTTATAGTGAGATCTCTGACTTTTCAATGTAGCAACTGAGCACATTTTGAGACATTTTAAGATTCTTTTAAAACTTTAGAGGACATACATGTGAGATTACTGAGAAACACACTCAGTCACAGTTGGTTGGGTGTCGACAGCAGCATATTTGAACATTCGCATGCTGTAACGACACATGGCAAAACAGGGCTGAAAGCATCCCATATCAACACAGGTGAATCTGCTTTCACACTAAAGCCTTTAAAGCTTCAGGAAGAATGTCTTTGATCGTCTTATGCTATTGATTTGGTACACTGAACTGAGCAAATGCGGCTTTGAACGAGACCCTTTTTGCTCAGATGTGACTAGAGCATTGATCGTCTTGTTATTGTTCCTCTGCCCCAAGATTAGAGAAATCAATCAATTTCACTCACATGAATCAAATCACTCGGTTATCACTAAGCACTATTGAATTTATGTCAATTCACATTTGAAGATGTGAAAATGTCAAGTGTAAACATTAGTGATAGACCGATATAGTTTGTGGAAACTAACCATAGCCCAAAAGAAACACATAAAATTGTGATTAAAACTGCAAAAAATCCAGGTAGGTTGTGCTTGTTTGTAAAGGTGCAAAATTTGCCAAACATATTGTGATTATATATCTATATGGCAGTATAAAAAAATACATGAATAAAATTATAAAAAATTACAAATTAGTAAAAATCTAAATATTACTAGTTTTTAGATTATAACTGTAAAATGAAAACAAATTTTCAAATGTTTAATCATCAAACTTTTATTTATTTTGCTACATAGCAATTTTGTTTGCGGATTTCATAATGGAATAAAATGTCTCATTTCTTTCGCTTTAAATACTTATTTAAGCAGCATTTTATGCAACCTAAATACACACAATTAAATAATATTTTTTTTGCACATAATTAAACAAAATTTCAGCTTGATTGGAAATGACAGACGGTAAAAACATGTTTACAAGTGATTTTTCTGCATTCAGCTCTTCACTGACATGGTTTAGCTCTCCATCTCTCAGCATCAGTCAACAATAATAAAAAAAAACCCAGAATCATTGATGTCTACATCAGAGAAGCTGCCGAGAGAGAAATTGCTAAATCAAAGCACATATGGAAACATCTCCTCGTCATTTTGAGCTCTCATGGGGCACAGAAAATTGTTCTTTTGAAGAAATCTAAACATGCGGCCCATTCTGCAAACCCACCAAATAATGAGCTTTATTTGTGTTTCGCTCAAAAGCAGCAAATGCAAGTCTGATGTGAAAGCGTCTAACAAACAAGCCATAAACACTGTGCGTCTCCATTACCAAATGACATGAAAACAAGGTACAGAAACTAAACACACAGATCAGTTTACTTATTTATCTAAGGTTGAAATTAGATGGACACTCAAAAAAATCAGCTTCACAGGTTTATGTGAAAATATAAAATACTAAGCAGGTTTACCACTGTAACATTTCCTGCAGGCGCAGATATTGCTTCCTGCCTTAAATTCACATAGAAAGAATCTCAGCGGCCGAGATACCAATTGACAGTCAAAACAAACGAAACTTCTCCTAAACAACTCCAACAAACGAATGCAGACACAAAGCGAGAAAAACAAAGATAAACACTTGCACGTTTGTAGACGAGGTGAGAAATGACGTGGGAAGTGTGAGAAAAAGAGTCACTGTCTGTCAAAATACATTACGAAAACAGGCGCTAGACCAACGACAATCTCTGTGTTTCAAGAGAATACAAAGCAAATCTGATACAGCAAGCTGTACTAACATGCTAACACAAATATATTGAAGGCAAATCAATAAGCTCCTTCGACAAGAACAAAACAAGGTTTTCCCATTGGCTTTTTATTGCAGAAAATAAGCAAATTCTGGTACATTTTTCAGAAAACAAGGCTTAATATCTAAAGTAATTTTGCATCTGAAGTAAATGTAATGTGTAGATATTTGTAGAAAACAAGAAAACGTGTAAGTAGATGACTCGATGTTCTGTTTAAGTTTCAGAGAGCAAACTACATGAACTCTCCCATAAGATCTCCCTCAAGGTTTCAAAAGCCGTCTTTATTGTGAGAAAAGCTCCAGTGAGATTGCAGCAAAGTCTACAACTGTTGACATCTCACTGCGCCTCCGCTTTCAACCCCTTAACAAAAACATCAATACAGGAATCAATTAACTGGTAATTTAATTCATCCTCCAGGAATCGGCCGTCTCCCGAGGGATCCCCACTACTAGTCAATTACAACCTCATAGGTTGGTAAAGATTCTGTATGTGGTGCGATATTTACAAAGGCTGGCATTATTCTCAGAGCGGAGTGGGACTGGAGAGACAGAAACGCAGGAGGAGAAGGAGGCCCCGGTTTCTTGAAGGGCAGCTCCCCTTTTGATTGTTCTGGGAGAGCTTGGAGAACATTAGCCCCCTCGCCAGCAGAACAAAGGTTACGACTCACAGAACACCCTTTAGACTCTTTCTGCCTTTTCAAAATCATGCTTTTCTCTGCGCTACTTACGGATCCAGAAACCCTCCCTTCAGCAGCCGTGGTTAAGACGAACAGGTTTTGTCTGGAGAATGTTAAACCTGGAGCCGCTGACCTATAGTGGAGATGTTTAACTGACCTTCCAGATCTCAACAAGGAGAGTTCCCAGAGGAACCTTTCATTGCTCAGAGGCTGCTCGTTCATATCTCACCAGACTTCATGGAGATCTCAGATATGTTCCTCCTAAAATCCCTAAGATGAAAAGGTAAACTGTTTTAGATTTAAAAGGTACTGACAGACTCTATATTGAACTTATGGGTGTGTGAAATTCAGAATTAAATTAAAAATGCCTTTTTAAAATGAAATTAAAACAAATTAATTTAAATGAGATAGAATGGTAGACAGATGCAGATTCAGTAATAGAAAGAAAGAACTGTAGAATGATAGAAAGGGAAGACAAAATGATAGATATAACAACACAGAAATGATAGACAGAACAAAAGAATGACAGAAACAAACACGACAGATAGAACGCTAGAACACTAAAACACTAGATAGATAGATAGACAGACAGAATGTTAGATAGAATAAATGATAGAACGTTAGAACGATAGACAGCGATAGAACAATAGAATGATAGATAAAATGATTTATAGAACAATATATAGATAGATAGAACAGTATATAGAACGCTATAATGATAGATAAAATGTTAGAATGTTAGAACGATAGATAGATAGAATGATAGATAGGCAGAATGGTAGAACAATAGATAGAACAAAAGAATGATATATATAGAATGATCGCTAGAACAATAGAATGATGGAACAATAGAATGATCGACAGATAGAATGCCAGAACGATAGATAGAATGACAGATAGACAGAACGATAGAACGATAGATAGATAGATAGATAGATATCCGCTCCTCGGCTATCAACAAGAGGAATGTCTGCACCTCATTTGCTGACCACAATACTGCCATTTTCGGATGTTGTTTTCTAGCAGTGATATAAAAACTGTTTAGTCATGAAAACCAACAATACAGCGGTGCCTGCTGCTGACTATTTAAATATAGAGTGTTTGGTATCTTGTGTCGCAAATCTGATGGCGCTGGTAGTGACGATTCGCATCTCACCAATCAGTGCTCAGAAGTGTTTATACGTCACGTTTTAGTATTGGTCCAGTATGCTTGGAACCTCAGCCGAGGTAGTACCACAAAAAAGTACCTGGTTCTAGGTACAGTACAGTGGAAAAGCGCCATAAGGCACAAAGGTGTACCTTTTGAAGAAGTACCACCCCAGTGACAGCTTTTATGCTTAATTTTTTTTCTGAGCGTTCAGTCCCTTATTTAGTACAATCTCATCTTTTCTGAAGGGGTTTCTATATGATGACCCACACTACCTGACTTCACTCTCCAAAGACAGGAGAAAGGAGGGCTGAGGCGCTTGTTTAAATTCTAGCCAGGACAAAGCCCATTGACCGGCCGACAAGCTGGAGCAGGGAAGGCCTCACAGGGCGAGAGAGAACAGATGCCAGCGGTTGAGGAGACACAGACCGATAAAAAGAACACGTAGGCCAGCTTTACTGTAATCTAGGCCTTTAAAAGCCATATCCATTCAGCCTCCGGAGTGCCTCGCTCACACAGACATAGAAAGGCTTTCACTTTCCCCCACTGTCCGTATCTGATAACCCTCTCCCCTCAGAGACACCCTCTCAGAGTGCTGAATGGGTATGGCTGCTTGCGTTAAGGCACTGAGTACATTGGCCATTTTCTATGACCACCTTAATTGTGAGCTTCCAAACAAAGGGTGGGAAAGTTTCTTTAAGTTAAGGTACACAAAGGTAACCCTAGTCAGACTCACAAACTTCATGATGGCTTCACGGAGGTCAAAGAGGGTCTCAATGTACGTCTTTAAAGGAATAATTCATGTCGTTTCAAACTTATATGTCTGGAATTCTTCCATGAAACACATTTGAAAAGGCTTCATGCAGGTTTCTTCCATACATCAACTATTCATAGTAGTCCAAAAGTAGTCCAAATGACTCAATATGAATAATTTCAGCCTTTTCCAAAACAAAGCCATCATATGACCTTCAAAGATTCTGAATATAAATTGGTGTTTTTGTCAGTTTTGGAGCTTGAAAATGTGGTCAGAACGATCACAATTCTTCAAAAACGTTCCTTTCTGTAAGAAAAAATGTGATATGGTAAGTAAATAATGACATCTGTATTATTTTCAAGACCATAAACAAATATTTTGTGAGGTTTAGAATATTATTAGAGTATGTTCTACAAGAAAATGTCTTTCTACTTTAAAATGTAATATGTTCCAACAGCCTTTTCAATCATAAAACAACTTAAAAAGACTCTCAGGCTCTTGTGGTTAGTTTGTAGTTAATATGAACTGCATTTCATAACAATCCTTCAAAATTTTTTTTACTATTCTATGGGGAAAAACAATTAACTGACATTTGCACAAATTATTCCTTTAATTTTAGACTGTAAAAATGATATCATAAAGATGGATATATTATATACTGTATGACATACACTGTTGTTCAAAAGTTTCTTATCTTTTTTTTTTTCTCTAATGCTTATCAAGGCTGCATTTACTTTATCAATAAATCAGAACAAACAGTAATATTGTGAAATAGAGAATTTAAAATAATGGTTTTCTGAAAATTTTAATATACTTTAAAATATAATTAATTTCTGTGATCAAACCTTATTTTTTAGCATCATTACTCCAGTCTTTCATTACTTCAGTCATTCTAATATGCTAAATTATTATCAATGTTGAAAACAAAAATATTTTTTAAAACAAATACTTTTTTCAGGATTCTTTGATTTTTAAAAAGTTAAAAAGAACAGCATTTATTTAAAATGTATATATATATATATATATATATATATATATATATAAGCACAACTGTTTTAACATAATTAATAATAAAAAAAAAAAATCCTGAAATAAATTATATTTTAACGTATATTAAAATAGAAAGATATTATTATTTTCAATTTCAAAAATATTACTGTTTTTTTTTTCTGAATTTTTAATTGAATAAATGCAGCCTTTCATAAACATGAGAGACTTTAAAAATGTCAAATTTTGTGTATATCATATATAATGTATTCATCTTCATAAAATCATTTTTTAAGGTCTAAAATGAAAGGAATAATTTGTGCAAATGTCATTTATTATTTACATTTAATAGTTTTCCTCCATTGAAATAATAATGTTTCACATATTACTGTTTTTACTGTATTTTTGGTCAAATAAATGCAGTCTTGATGAGAAGATGACTTATTTTTACAAGAAAACACTACTTATGCATGTGTGTGTGTGTGTGTGTGTGTTTCTACTTGAAATGTTCACATTTAATTTAATGTGTTCAAGAGCTTGTTCCTACACAAAGCCATCATATGACTTTAAAAGATTATACATATAAGTCAGTTGGTGTTATTTCACTTGAAGAATCAATGAACTGTTGAAAAATCATGACAATTCTTCATAAATTCTTCTTTCATATTCTATTGGAGGAAAAAAACAACATTACATGAGGGTGGGTAAATAATGACATTCATATGAATTATGCTTTCATCTTAGACTGTAAAAAATACACCAAAAAGATTCAATGTATATCTTGCTATTCTTTTGGAATTACTTGTGAAGTTTACTAGCAACTTCTGAGTGAAACTTGCACTAATTTTATTTCAGTAAACATAAAATTTCCTAAAAAACGAAATGAGAGAAAGCTGTACATACAACACACACAGAAACTTCATCTCCCAGCTTGTCCTCACCATTAGTGCATTCCACCCAGAAAAATCTCTCTTTTTTGCAGACTGACCCCTTTGTGTGCTTTATATTGACACACAGGTGCTATACTTGACCTGGGACACTAATCCTCTGACCTCTGACTCTCGAGATAAAGGCTGAAGGATATACTAAGCCGAGCTGTCAGTCAAAGTCCTGGACCAGAAGTGCAACGGCTTGGTTTAAGTCCATAGAAGAGAGTGTCCAGATCTGGGAACAGACGGGGGGCGTAAGACAGATTTAACACACAGCTGTGAACACTATGGTGGTGAATGCTACGCATTTCCCAACATTCCATTCGGTGGTCTGCTTTAACATGATAAAAGGTGAATGTTTGTACTGAAAAGTCCTATAACCTGAATATTTCTTACCTGTCTAACTGAGAAATAGGACTGAAGCTCTTGGTTTCTCGTTGGCGTCCGACGTTCTTCTCTTAATGAGCCGGATTTGTCTCGTCTTGTCTTGAAGGAGGGGTGTGTTTGCAGAGTCTTTCAAGCGAGTTTATGCAGCGTTAAGAGTCCAATAAACCCCTTTTGAGTGGCAGCGGATCTTCGGACTCATCAGCATCATTAAACGCAGCAAAAGCTTGGTGCTTTTTAAAGCAGATTACATCAGGTCAGCTTCATTTGACCTCAAATTATCCTTGACATATGTTTGGCCTCTGCAGGTCAGATTCCAGCGGCACTGCTTATTAAGAGACATCGGCCTAGAGTTTAGCCAAGGTCAGAACTCTAACATTCAAAACCACATCATATGGTTTTCTCCATAAATACAGACCCTGGTGCTTGTAGGATGGGTAAAGGATCAGAGAAGTGGCCAATGTCATCCCAAATTCCACTACGAATGGGAACGAACTACTATCCGGCTTTTAAAACATTAATTTTGTAAAGCTAGCATGCAAAGTTTGTCCAAATCTAGTTTATTCCTAATACATTTGTATTCTCTTCAAAGCTAAAAGCCAGTTGTATGTTGTACTTGCAGCACAAATCTGTGGCTTATTTTGGTTTGATGCCTGGAGATTCTCAGACTGCAGGTGTCTGATATTTGTAGATTTAGTTTTATCTTTAGCAGACGCATCAAAAAACACAAGGCCATTTGTTGTGTTTTCCCATGGGATGAGTCAGGGCTTCGTATCTGCCTGCAGAGATACTCACAGTGGCCTTAAGCACAGATGTCACAGGAAAAACTGCGTTTTGAAGTTGTAGGGAAGAGAACATTAAAATTTGAGAGGTTTTAAATGTTTAAACAGACAGATATAATGACAGATCAACAGATAAACCAAGAATAATAGACAGAGTGGGAATAAGAAAACGACAGAATGAGAATGAAATAATTATAGAATGATAGAATGAGAACGAGAGAATAATGGAACAAGAATGAGCACAAGAGAATGATAGAATGAGAACGAAAATGATAGAACAAGAATGGGAGAACAATAGAATGAGAATGAGAAAACGAGAATGACAGAATGAGAATGAAAGAACGATAGAATGATAGAATGAGAATAAGAGAACAACAGAACAAGAATGAGAGAATAACAGAATGAGAATGAAAGAACGCTAGAACGAGAATGAGAGAATGATTGAACAATAGAATGAGAATGAGAGAACCAGAATGAGAGAACGAGAACCAAAACGAGAACGACAGAACAAGAATGAGAATGAGAGAATGATTGAAATATAGAAGAATGAGTGAACAATACAATCAGAATGAGAGAACAAAAGAATAAGTATGAAAATAAGAATGGGACAATGAGAACGAGAACTAAAGAATGAGAATGAGAGAACCAGAATGAGAGAACGCCAGAACGAGAACCAAAGCGAGAGAGCGAGAGAATGAGAATGAGAAAGAGAGAATGAAAACGATAGAATGAGAATGAGATGACAAGAACAGAATGAGAATGAGAAAATGACAGAGCGATAGAATGAGAATGATAGAACGAGTATGAGAAAATGACAGAACGACAGAATGAGGAGCGAACAACAGAATGAAAATGAGACAACAAGAATAGAATGAGAAAATGACAGAATGATAGAACGATAGAACGAGAACAAGAACGACAATGAGAGAACAATAGAATGAAAGCAAGAGCAACAGAACAAGAAAGACAAAGACAGAATGAGAATAGAAGAATGACAGAACCACAGAATGAGAATGAGAGAACAATAGAACCAGAGTAAGAGAATGACAGAGCGCCAATAAGAAATTGAGAAAACACTAAAATGAGATGCTGACCAAACAAGTCGCAATTAGCGAAATTTAAAAAAAAAAAATATATATATATATATATATATATATATATATATTCACATTCTCTATTACAGTTTTTCTCAGTCGCTTTGGTACATTTCTCGAATCATCCTTGACATTTGCAAAACAGTAAGTGCATTTCTCAAAACTATTCATACAAATAGCAAAACACCATGCATTACCTGCAAAAGCCAGTCTCTTGCTCAAAATCCTTAGCTCATCTCTCAAAAAAAAAAAAAAAATATCTGTGTCAATGAACATGTCAGTGCCATCAGAACGACAAGTCCTTGTGTCATTGTGTACAGATAAGACAGTCAAATTGCTTAGTCATGTTGTCAATATAACGGTGTACCCTGAAGAGATGTTCTGATGTAAACTATGGCTTTGATGACAATTATTGTAAATTGTAGGTTACACCTTAGTTTATGTCCAATTCCTTGTCCTTCCATTGTCAGACATTGTAACATTGTGTTGTGTTCCTCTGGCTATACAGTCTTATGCAAAAGTTTAGGCACCCCTTGATAAATAACAGATTTTGGTGATTTTTTACAGTTTTTTTTTTTGTTTGCTTTGGTACTATTTTCACAACTAAGTTGTACATTTTCAAAACTCTTCGTACACAAATCCAAACTGATCACACTTGTAACAGCCAGTATTTAATTCAAAACTTGCTGTTGTGCATTCATTTGGAACTTAAACATGTCTCATCACACAACCATTTATTCAATATATACGTTTTTCATGAAAAGTCATGAGAACATGATTTAATCACTAAAAAACATAATTGTCAGGTTTTTGAGACTCTTCTGTTGTGTTTTCTTTTGGTTCAGTCCTGTTTTAGTTTGGTTTCCTCCACTTCCTTTTTGCCCTTATTTGGTTTTGTTCCTGTCCCTCCCCTAATTATGTCATTATTAGATAATCACGATCACCTGTCTGTGTCTCGTTACCACACTATTTAAGTTGGATTCTGTTCAGTGTTTGGTTGTCTGTTCTCGTCGATGTGCGCGTGTCTCCTTGTCTGCCTCGCTTTTGGATTATCATTGTGGTTTTGTTCATTAAATACTTGTTTTGCACCCGCTCTTGATCGTGACACCCCTGACAATAATGATATCTTTTCTGTTTAGTCTTTTTAACTACCAGTGAATCTCATGACAAACAATGAAAGATAAATATTTCAAATCACCCATAGAAGTGCTGAAATTAATATGCTACACTACTGTAAAGACTGATTACAACATGTTCACATTAGAAGATACACTTACAATACAACATTTACAGAATCTATCATTTCAATAATATCTGTGTGTATTCAAGAGAAGGATCAATGAAGACATCTTTTGCAATAATCTGGGCAATTATTTATTTATTTATTTATTTTTTCAAATATAATTGCAACATAGGTATACTGTATACTCTATAATGAAATGTACACAGTGAACTAAAACAAAACTAAACATAACATTTAGTACAGATTACATTAATTTGGATCAACCCTGTCTTGAGCATTTGGCCATAGATTCTCATCTACATCACAGTTAATGTCATCGTAGTTCATGCACCTTGGGAAAAAACCTTTTGGCATGGCTATCTTGCTCCATGTTGAAAGAAATTGCCAGTGTTCACATCCCACACCCCACCCCTTTTATAGTACTATATTTGGTGGCCAAATGTGATTACTGCTATGTGAAATTAATTAGCAATAATGAGTACTCATTATGTGTGGTTAAATGTAATTTAGATGTTCGTGCAATTTGTCAGTACATTTGTGTAGCATATAATGTATATAGCTCACAAAGAAAGGTAAACATATAAGGTTTACCAAATGGTTTAGTGATTAACCTTTAAGATGAGTTAGATTAAATAATAGACAAATGAGAAAACTGAATGAGAAGACATGCAAATGAAAAGTTTGAAAGTAAGTGCTTAATGAAAGGCAGTTAATGTGAATGAAAAATGTATATAAATGAAACGAATATTTAGTGAAATGAAAATGATACTTTGTGACTGTGTGTAGTGTACTCAGACAATTGAAAAAATGCTGAAATGTTTGAAAAAATGCACTTTTGATGATCTGTTGTGATTTTAGTACAAAGAGTTTTGAAAATTTAACAGCTGCTTGTGAAAATAGTACCAAAGCAAACAAACAAAAAAACTGTAATTGAGAAGATTGTTAACACAGTCTCACTTGGAAATGGAAAAAAATGCACAATATTTTCAGCAAACATTGATGCATAGTTACTTCTTATGCCATAAATTGAACAAAAATAAAAATAAAAACATTATTATGGCACTGTGCAAAAGTTTGGGCACTCTAAGAGTTCCAGAGTCTCAGATTCTTTTTACAAGGTTTTAGACCTTAATCAGCTGGTTAGATCTGATGCATGGCAACAGCTGTCATTAGTAAATGTCAATTTCAAAGCTTTACAAATACTTTGACTCTTCAAACCTTATGCACACACTTGCGGACACTCAACAACCATGGGTTCCTCTAAGCAGCTGTGTAAGACTCTGAAAATGAAAGTTATTGATGCCCACAATGCAGGAGAAGGCTACAAGAAGATAGCAAAGCGTTGTCAGCTTGCAGTTTCCACAGTGAGAAATGTAATTAAGAGATGGCAGTTCAGGGGAACTGTGAAGGCCAAGATGAGATCTGGAACACCAAGAAAACTCTCGGAGAGAACTGATCGTATGCTGGTCAGAAAGACAAATCAGCGATGCTTGCACAGACAAGACCTTCATGGAAGAGTCAGCTGAAGAAAACCTCACCTGCGTCCCCATCATAAAATCCAACGTCAGAAGTATGCAACAGAACATCTACAGAAGCCTGATGCGTTTTGGAAACAAGTGATGTGGACTGATGAAGTTAAAATAGAACTCTTTGGCCACAATCAGCAAAGGCATGTTTGGAGAAAAAAAGGAGCAGCATTTCATGAAAAGAACACCTTGCCAACTATTAAGCATGGGGGTGGATCTATCATGCTTTGAGGTTGTGTTGCAGCCAGTAGCACAGGAAACATTGCATGGGTGGAGGGAAGAATGGATTCCACTAAATACCAGCAAATTCTGGAAGCAAACATCACACCATCTGTAAAAAAGCTGAAGCTGAAAAGAAGATGGCTTCTACAACAGGACAATGATCCTAAACACCTCGAAATCCACTATGAAATACCTCAAGAGACGCAAGCTGAAGGTTTTGGAATGGCCATCACAGTCCCCTGATTTAAACATCATTGAAAATTTGTGGGTAGATCTTAAAAGAGCTGTGCATGCAAGGCAACCAAAGAATATTACAGAACTAGAAGCCTTTTGCAAGGAAGAATGGGAGAAAATCCCAAGTACAAGAATTAAAAGACTTTTAGCTGGCTATAAAAAAGCGTTTGCAAGCTGTGATATCTGCCAGAGGAGGTGTTACTAAGTACTGATTATGTAGGCTGCCCAAACTTTTACACAGTGCCACAATAATGTTTTTATTTTTTATCTTTGTTCAATTTATGACATAAAAAGTAACTATGCACCAATGTTTGCTGAAAATATTGTGCATTTTTTCCATTTCCAAGAGAGACTGTGTTGACATCTTTTCAATTAAAAAATCACCAAAATCTGTTACTTATCAAGGGGTGCCTAAACTTTTGCATAAGACTGTATATATATATATATATATATACTTGCCAGCTGATGGTTCATGAGATGCACCTTTGTTAGAGAAAGTCAAGATTCACCTGGGAGCAATTTGCCAATTCAGGACAGATTTAGAAAAAAGTCTTGACATATTACGACAACTTCTTCAACTATTTTGCATGTAAAGACTTATGCTATGAACTAATGCCTAAATGTGGGGGGTGAGACTATTCAACAGAGACCTATTATAATATATTTTGATCAACATGACATAAGCAATTGATAATGTACGACTGATAAAAACTGTAAAAGACCTTCAAAATTATGTATGTTTTTTTTTTTTTGAATCTGACAAAAAATTACTGTGCTACACCCACAAAGTTGTCCTCCAGTTCTTTTCTTATTAGTAATTACTATAATAATAATCACAATACAGCTATTTTTTATTTTATCCTTGCTATTATAAATAAGAACAGATTCCAAAAATAATATAACAAATAGCCTAATAAAGAAACAAATAATGCATTACCTTTATCATTTTACATCTAAACAAAAGCATTCATGTATGAAAAACAAATACTCAAATGTGTTCATTACAAATACACTGACTAATAAAACTACAAAAGCACTTTAATGAAGTGCAGTGAGTGATTGCCTCTTCTTTTATAGTTAGATTAGTATTAATGAGACAGACGGCTTATATACTGTAATACACAAATCGAAATAATGTTACACATCAGATGTTTTTCCCCAAAAGTTCCCCACGCATTCACTTCAGACAGAACAGATTATGTTTGTGTGAATACTGAAATACTGTCATTCTGTGTATGTGTGTTTATTGGGATTGTGCGCAGTTGGAAGCACCGTTATGCATTCACTTCAAATGACAGTCAGCGCCAGAAGCGAGCGAAGAAAAGATAATCCTCTGTATGTAATCCTCTAATGTACAAATAAAGATAATTGTATGTGTTTAATTACTATTTGGGGCATTTTGTATCGCTAGACGAGGGCTTAATGAACAAATTTTTGTGAAAACCTCAAATTTCGACTACAATTTTTCACTTTTTTTGCCTGTAGCTCAAAACAGCTATAGGGTCACATAAGATGTCACTGAACTACAGAGAAGTACCAAATCATAGCAATTTTAATGACGTACAGAACGCAATGCCTCATTGGCACATATGTGATTTATATCTGGTTTATTTCCACATATGAATAAGGCCTGAAACCGAACTCGAAATATCCGAATGCATGCGTTTTTTCCCTGTTTACACTGTCATAGAACAGATCTGTGTCACATCTGAATTGGGTCGCATTTAACTGACCTTGAATGCATTCTGCCCCAAAGCGGTTTCTGCACAGATATAGCGCCGTGACACATGTGGTTTGCACAGAAATATGGCCACCCTCAGGCATGGAAACGCCCTTTATTGGTCGAGCTCCACTCAATCACTCTTAGACGTGTAAATTTACTAGCATTTGTCAAGGAGATCTAAAGATGTGGACACGGACAATGTGGCGTGAAGCGGGGCGGGTGTGGCAATGGAGAAACCAGAGAGTCCAACACTGAGGAAGTGACATAAGAGGTCAAAAAGTCAATGCAGAAAGAGCACCCTGGTGACCCCACCATTACCACCCTGCCTGCTGCGGAGCAAACCTCTGCCTGAGCAACTTTACCAAAACAGACCTGTGCGATTATCGCACAACAGCACATTAACACGACACCAAACGCTTGCAACACCTACTTCAGCTTCTGCTTTGTTTGACACCTCTTCCAGCAACAGGTCCACATGAAATTCTGCCATGTTCTGGGTCACGAAAGACTTTCTCTTTGTTCGATTTCCAGCATGTTTAATGTTTAAAGACATTCAAGGAGATGTTTAGCTTGTGCATAAGCATTCACCCACACTGGACAACTATGCTTTTCAATTTTCTAACGTGTGTCTGAAGGTTTGTACGGTCATTTTATCATGTGCCAGGTGATAAAAATCAGCTTTGTACAGTAACAGCACAGGCTTTCTCAACAAAACACGATTTGAGAAATCCTTCATCTTTGGAATGTATTGTAAGACTGAATGCATGCTTGTGAGTGAGTGCCTTAAATGCCTTGTTGCTATTCTACAATGCTAAATATAAAAACATGATATGCATTTTATATATAAATATATAGACAGACTAAGCAAACAGGATGCATAGCTGTTAAGATTAACATTAAAAACGATCATTTTTGAAACATAATACTAAACACTTACACTATTTTAAGCAAATAGGATGCATAATTGTTACAATTAGCATTTAAAAACAATAATACCCGGGACCACAAAACCAGTCATAAGTGTCAATTTTTCAAAACTGAGATTTATTACATTATCTGAATTCTGAATATATACGCTTTCCATTGATGTATGTTTTTTTAGGATGGTACAATATCTGACCGAGATACAACTATTTGAACATTTACATCTGAGGGTGTAAAAAAATCTAAATATTGAGAAAATTGCCTTTAAAGTTGTTCAAATGAAGTTCTTAGCAATGCATATTAATAATCAAAAATTAAGTTTTGATATATTTACGGTAGGAAATTTACAAAATATCTGCATCGAACATGATCTTTACATAATATTCAAATGATTTTTGGCATAAAATAAAAATCTATAATTTTGACCCATGCAGTATATTTTTGGCTATTGCTATATCTGTGCTACTTAAGACTTGTCTTGTCCAGGGTCACATATATAATAATTGTATATATTGCATGTAAACAGGATGCGTAATTGTTAGCACTTAAAATAATTATAATTCTATATATTGTAAGCAAACAGGATGCATTGTTAAAATGAGCTTTAAAAAAACAACAATTATAACATATATCATAAGCAAACAAGATGCATAATTGTTAAAATTAGCATTAAAGTAATTGTAATTTTATACACTGTAAGTAAACAGGATGCATAGTTGGTAAAATTAGCATTAAGAGCTATTATAATTTACATATTGTAAGCAAACAGGATGCATAATTGTTAAAATTAGCATTTTTTTTGTTATATTAAAAACTATTTTAGATAGAATAAATTAAAATAAATAATTGTATATAGAAGCATGTATATGCAAATGTAAAAATGTATAGGTAAAGAATTGTTAAAACTGGACTGAAATATAACAATAATTTAAATCATTTAACTAATAAATAAATAATCTAGTTTGGCAGAATTTTAATTTAATACAATTTGAATTTAGGGAAGTACAATGTCAAAATACATGACTAATGATTCATGTAACAGTAGTTTTTTGTGTATAATTTATATATTGTAAGCACTTAAAAAATTATAATTCTTGTAAGTAAAAAGGATGCACAATTGTTAAAATTAGCACTTAATTATAATTTTATATATTGTAAGCAAACAGGTTGCATCATTTTTAAAATTAGCATTAAAAAAACAACAATTATAAATCATATATCATAAGCAAACAGGATGCATAATTGTTAAAATTAGCATTAAAATAAATATGATTTTATATATTGTAAGCAAACAGGTTGCATATTTTTTATAATTAGCATTAAAATAATTATAATTTTATATATTGTAAGCAAACAGGATGCATAATTGCTAAAATTAGCATTAAAATAAATATGATTTTATATATTGTAAGCAAACAGTCTGCATATTTTTTTTAAATAATTAAATTAAAAATATAATTAAAAATAAATAATTGTATATAGAAAACTGTATATGTACCAAGTAAACAAGGTAAATAATTGTTAAAATTACACTGAAAATATGTGACCCTGGACCACAAAACTAGTCAAAAGGGACCATTTTTGGACATTTTTATGGTTTGTTAGGATAGGACAATATTTGGCTGAGATACAACTATTTGAAAATCTGCAATCTGAGGGTGCAAAAAAATAAAAAATATTGTGAAAATCACCTTTAAAGTTGTCCAAATGACGTTCCAGCACTGCATATAACTGCATATCACATTTATGGTAGGAAATTTACAAAATATCTTCATGGAACATGAACATGATCCTAATGATTTTTGGCATTAAAGAAAAATCAATAATTTTGACCCATACAATGTATTTTTGGCTATTGCTACAAATATACTCCAGCGACTTATGGCTGGTTTTGTGGTCCAGGCTCACATATAACAATAATTTAAATCATTTAATAATAAATAAATAAATAATCTAACTTGCCAGAATTTTAAATGAATACAATTTTAATTTAGAGAAGTACAATGTCAAAATACATGACTAATAATTCATGTAAGAGTAGTTTTTGTGTTCGTTTAATAAGTGATGGCTAACACCAAACATGAGCAAATACAAAATGTATTCTTGCTCAAAAACACATTGACCCACAGCAGCTTTGTCCCAACGTTAACATACGGGCCCAAGCCCTGTAAGATGCCAATATAGGGACACAGCCAAGGCTCCTAATGATGCAGCTCGTCCATTAAGTGAGCGCACAAACCCATTCACCTACTAACTGCATTAAAATCAGCCTGTCCTCACGCGACCTCCCCTCGGGCCGCTCCGCGTGAGGTGGGGGAGGCCTCCTCGTGGAGATGCGTCTATTGTGGTGCGAGCGCGCGGCTCCCCCATTAGCACGACAGTCACCACAATGTGTCTTTAGGAGGGTCAGTCCCGAGTCTTGGTTGAAATATCACAATAACGGCGTGCCGATGCTTTTCCCACGACCCTCCCATACACAGTGCTCCATTATGAGCGGCCTCCCCGTCCCTCCTCTGGCCTTTACCGCGGTACAACTCCTCCACTAGCCTATGAAAGGGTTTACAAATCAGGGGCTCTTTCGCTGGAGAAAGCGGGAGTCTATAGACCTCTGGGTCAACAAATTACTGCTAGAACAATGACGTGCGTGTACATATAGGATGAATTAGCTTGAAAAAAGATTCAAGGTCTTATTACCTGCTTCAGATCGGTGGGAAAACAAACAGAGACGGATTTCGGACATAGTTTAGACATACAGCTTCTGCTTTAAGGCCTGAAATTAGTTCTGAAGAAAAATATTAGTAACCTAACAATTTGGGAAGTGCTCATAATAACTGTTCCTCCTTTGATAATGTTTATCATAAAGCTTTGGCAATCTAAACAAAGAAGCAGCTTAAATATAAACAAGTTTGCATTTTTGTCATGTTTTAAGCAGTCTACTATTATTATAACGTGCTTTTGTTTAAACCAAAAGCCATATAGTCTAAGGGAGCAAAAGTTTTCATCATTATTTTGTTCTCATCTTCTAAAAAAAAAAAAATGCTGAGCAGGTCTTTTAGTACAGTAAAGTAACTTAGTGTTCTTTCATATTGCAGAAAGACTCCTCTGTGATTTCTTTCATTGTCAACTTATCAACTTAAAACTTCAAAAGTCAAAAATAAATGTGAGCAGCAGCTCAAATCGTTTGATCATGAAAGAATTTCCTATGTACATCTAAGAATTTGATTACAAAATCAAAGCAAATTTGGCTCATGATGACCTTTTATTTGACCCACCATGCAAATAATAATAATAATAATAATAATAACAACAATACATGATAATAATAATAATAATAATAATAATAATACATGAATAAAAAAAAATTAAAATAAAAAACAACAATAAATAAACACATTAATAATAAATAATAAATAATAAAAAGCATATATTTTATATACGTAAGCAAACAAGATGCAGAATTAAAAAATAATAAATAATAATAATAAAAAAAAAATATTTTAATAAAAATAACATTTACATTGCAACTGTAAGTAAGCATGACATAAAATAAAATGTGAATTTAGGAAAGCAGAACTAAAATGGAAAGAAATTCAAAAAGATTTATTTGGCACATGTTCACTTTTTATTTGACCCACCATGCAAAAAAAAAAAAAAAAAATTTTTTAGAATTTTAAAAGTAAAAAAATTAAAAAAAAATGAAAAAAAAAAAACAATAAATAAACAAATTAATTAAACAGGATAAATAAATACATTTTATTATATTTCATATACTGTAAGAAAACAATATGCAGAATCAAAAAAATTAAAAAGAAAAAAAGAAAATCATTTAAATTAATAAAAATACAATTTAGCAAAATCTTATGTTGTAACTGTAGGTAAGCAGGACATAAAATAAAATGTGAGAACGCAGAACTAAAGAAACGAAAGACATAATTCCCTATTTACATAGCTAATTTCCTAAGACTTTTGATGTACAAATGCAGGCAAATTTGGCACACAATGACCTTTTATTTGGCCCACCATGCAAAAAAATAAAAAATAAAAAAAATAAATAAATAATAATAATAATAATAATAATAATAATAATAATAAATTAAAATAAATAATTGATTAATTGAAAAATAAAATAACACTAATAAATAAATAAATTATAAAATAGATATAGAATATATTTTATTATATTGTATATGCTGTAAGCAAACAAGATGCAGAATTACAAAATAATACATTATTATTTCTTTAAATATTTAAATTATTATTATCTAATTTGTCAGAATTGTAAGTTGTAATTTTAAGTAAAGAAGACATAAAATATATATATATTTTTTTTAATTTAGGAAAGCAGAACTAAAATAGAATGAAATTCAAAAGGCATAATTGTAATAATTCATGTAAAAGTATTGTGTATATATATATATAGTTTTTAAGTATTTTTAAAAGTTTTGATCACATTGTTAACACAAAATATGAACAAAAATAAATTAGAGCAAAAATATTCCTTTTATTTGGCAAGACGTGCAATAAAACAATAAAATATGACTATTTTTGGTGTATTTTTGCATTGAATTACAGAGAATATAAATAATTTAAAAAAGGTACATACTGTACAAAAATACATTTCAACTTTCAGTCCACAATCAAGTGAGATTTTTGGCACTTAGTAAAAACACTGGACATCTCTGTCGTAGAAGAACCATTTTTTGTTCCCCAAAGAACCTTCCAGGCAACAGTTCTAAAAAAGAGCCATTTTAAAAAATCAAAAGAAACTTTTGTATCATTGAAAGATTTTATAGATTTAAAGATAAAGTTTCCAAAAGAAGGTTTCGTAAAATAACTAGAATAAAATGTTTTTGTTTACAAGCAGATACACTGCAAAAAAAAAAAAGCAATTTGTTGAGTCAACTTAAAATTATTTGTTACCCTGCTGCCTTAAAGTTCAGTCAACTCAAATAAGTTTATTCAAGTTGAAATGTTAGAAAGTCGAGTTGGCTAAACTTAAAATGTATTTGTTAAACTTAACAGCTGTTTGTAACTGCCTTAAAAATTTAAGTTGAATTAACTCAAATATCTAAGCTGTCACTTAGTAAATCATAACATTTCAAGTTGCCAAAACTTTTTTCGAGTTGAGTGAACTTAAAATTTTAAGGCAGCCAGGTAACAAATTATTTTAAGTTAACTCAACATACAGTGTACCCTGTTCTTTCTTTTGAAGTTTTGTATGTTCAGATATTCATAACAAAATATATACAAACTCTGCAAAGCAAACTCGACACAAGAATGACAAAAATGAGTGGAAGCAGCAACGAAAGTGAAACTAACCTTAAGTTATTGTCCAAAAATGATGAAGACAAAAAAGGTAGCATGAATTCAGTTATATGAAAGTGGTCTGGCTATTTGAAAAGCACGCTCGTTTTTTACAGGCGCATCCGCACCACATCGAGACTAAAACATCTCAACCTTTCAGAATGCCGCAAGCGCACCGTGGGTCATGTGACAAGAACCAACCAATCAATCCGCTTCATCCTTTTCTGTAACAACCATTTTAAATACATTTAAAATGCTTGCTATAGCAAGAGATTTTTAGTGCTAGAAATTCTTTTAATCCTTTGCCTAAACTTCCGCGTCTTCATAGATAGCACAGGTCCTCGTTGCTTAGCAACGGCAAACACCCATGGGAGCGGAAGCTACAGAGTGCTTTGGAAAGAAGAAGAAAGCGGCGCACATAGCGTTTTCCACGTGTTTTAGGCACGACATCTGAACGGCCCCTTAATCTACCTCTTAAAGCCAGACTACAGTCTGGCTTTAAGAGGTAGATTAAGGGGCCGTTCAGATGTCGTACTTCAAAAGAAACTTCAAAAGAAAAAAATTGTGCAATTTCTAGTATGTTTATATTTTGCACATTTAATAGTCTTTTTGGAAAATAAAAAAAACTGTAATTGTGTTACTTACAAACTATGTTTACAACAGTTTTATGTTTACATTTTGCATGTTTACTCTCATTTACCTTCTTTTGTCACAACTTTTAGTTTTTAATTTATTTTAGTTGTAGTTATACAAGTTGTCTTCATTTTTAAGGCCAAATGTGTAATCTGTTTTTGTTAATAAACTATACTTTAAAATGTAATTAATGAACCTTTTAAACTTTTTTAACCTTTTAAAGCTGGCAGCATTAACAGTTTATATATCGAAATATATCGTTATCGATCAATATGTGAAAGAATATTGAGATTACATTTTTGCCATATCGCCCAGCCCTACTGCGCAGCATCAGGTATTGTGCAAAACCTGCCTTGCTAAGGTGGCTACCTCACGGGGCAACACTACTAACCTGATTCAGCACTTAAAAAAAACACCACAAAGCACTGTACAATAGTTGTTAGGTGCCCGAAGTGTCAATCTGTATTCGGAAAGGCGCGGCAAACAAATAACGTGTTCTAGCAAATAACTTACCACACTTACCACATAAACAGAGTAAAGATGACTGAAGACGATGACGAATGATTTGCAGATCCTGAGCACCACTGACAAGCATCTAAACTTTTTAAATGTGTATACTGCCGCTCTAGTATACACAGAGTATGTGGGATAGCAAATCTCAAAAGTGAAAGTAAAAAACGATCGTGCCTTTAGAAGCAGTTTAAATGCCCTGCATATTAATAGCAGCTTCCTGATACAGTATAATTACCTAACAATATAACTGTGAGAGAAAGTATTGAAATATATATTTTCCTCCCATCTCGTATTTATTCTATTATTGGGGGAGGGGCGATGCATCACAATGCCCAACACTATATGTTACTGACTGGAGATCAGTAAGATAATGTCTATTTTTATTTAAAGTCTAGTAAAGTTCACAGAGAGTATTTAAAAAGTGCAATCCACATGTTTATTACAGTGACTTTGAATTACCTAAATACTGAGTGTGGCAAAGCCACAGATTTGTTTTTATATTTCTGCAATCTTTAGTTTGTGTGATTTGTTACTGACTTTCATATTAATGTTTACACCAGGCTTATTTATATTTATGTTGTCATATAATTATTACATGCTTACAAGGCTGGAAGTTCAACAAATCAGTCAGTATACTACTACTGTAATTGTAGTTGTCAAATAAAAATGTCATTTATATCAATTTGAGTACTAATTTCATCATAACATATAGGCCTGGCCTACAGAAAAGAACATTTATGTTTAATCTATCTAAATATTGTTTTGGTCATACCACAATGATTTATTGCTTGTCATTGTTGAATAATACAGAACATAAAGAGCTTTCCAAAAATAAATTAAATAAATAAATAATAGCATATTAATTCGCAATTGCAATATTGGTAAAAAAATCGCAATTACATTATTTTCCAAAATCGTTCAGCCCTAACTTTTACTATACTTGCAGTACAAACTGAAAACACAGATGTAAACTAGTTGTGTACTCAAAAGTTTATTACTGTTATACTTCTATATACTACATCCACAGTAATAATAAAAAAAATATATATATAAAATAAAAAAAATAAAATAAAAAAAAAATACTAAAGATAATGTAACATTTGTTTTCCTTTTTTGACATTTGATTTTTTTTTTTCTTCTGTGGTCTACTGTACAGACATGAATTTACTTTTCTCCAAGCCTGAGGCTTTTAATGAGAAAAGGATTTTACATTTGCCAAAAATATAACTTTTTATATTAAAAACAAACAAGCAAGCCCTGCCCAAATTAAAAAAGTAACGCAAAAGTGATGAGACACATTACTTTCCATAAAAAGTAACTAAGTAACGTAATTAGTTACTTTTTTAGGGAGTAACTCAATATTGTAAAGCATTACTTTTTAAAGTAACTTTCCCCAACACTGTAGCCCATTGATATTTGTATACTTACTACATGAAGTATACTTAAAAGTATACTTGAACCTTACTTAAGTATACTTTATTAAAGTAAACTTGACGTATACGTCTTTTAGGTAAGGGCTGACGTTCTTGCTGGTCAGTTGGAGGCTTAACAGTAGTTCAGATCTCAGCACTTGCCAAATTCGTATGCAACAGCATGCAACTCTTGACCGCAATGATCACCGACAGTCATATGAAGTAAGAAAGTTCACGCACGGAACTGCCAGAGAGCGAGCAGTCGTTCGGTGAGCGGTAATTGTATTTGTGTGCTTGTTGCCCTGCGTGGCACGGTCCCCCCCGACTGTTGCCCCTTAACCAGGGTAACAGATTGGCATGCATAGCTAACCAACCTGATTGTCTGTGCTTCTTTGTATAGGCCGCGAGCCCTGCGAGAAACCCCGATTACAGAGTTTGGCATGCCACCCGATCCATTTTTTGGAGCGGGCCCCTTGTACATCAGCGACAAGCATAATGCGAAATGAATTCGCCGCACTCACCGGGTAAATTCATTTTAAACACTTTACCCCCGGCCAACAATGGCCACCGGCTATGCCTGTTATCTGCCGATTTATCAGGCAAAAAACCAGCGGTGACAGTGTGAAAGTGGAAGCAGGACTTTTGGCACGGCCAGCGAGACCCCGGGCGCACAGATGCGCTTAAAGGCGAAATGTGCAGCCGCTCTATTCAGCGCTCTTATTGTTCCCGTAAAACAAAAGCCGAATCAAGAGTATCAGCATCTGTCTTCAATCTTTATGTATTTACGGATGAAATGATTTTCCCATTAGCGGGGCTCATGGAAACTCTTTGCATATTCATGCTTGTTCGTTTAAAGAAATGCACTGTATGCTAATGTTCTTTGCAATGAATGTGAATATTAAATTATGAATATGAGATGTGTATTTATCATCAATTACGCATTAAGGAACAATAGGCCGAGTGGCTGTATTCAACACGGCATGGCCTCAAGTGTCTGGCTGTTATTTTAAAAATGGTAATAAATAAATAATAAGTATGATAATACCAGAAAAAATAAATAATAAAGTGCATACAAATAAAACAAAAATAATACACAATTCTATTAAAATGGCTAAATAGTAACAAAAATCAAACAATAAAAAATAAAATAATGATTAAGAAAATAAAACAAGAAAAATGAAAAATAAAACAAAAGTATTTCATAAAATGGTAAAAAAAAAAATAATAATAAAAGATAAACTAAATAAATAAACAATGAAACATTGATAAATAATAAATATGATAAGAGCAATAAAAAGTGCATACAAATCAAACAAAAACAACACATTTAAATATGTCTATGTTATAAAATGGTAAAAATAGTAATAAAAACAAACATTAAAAAATTAATAACAAGAAAAACAAACTAATACATTCAACAAATAATAATAAATTCAATAATAAACACGATAATAGCAATAAAAATGCTTACAAATCAAATGAAACTAATACATAAATAATATAAATTTTCTAAAATGGTAAAAATAATAATAAAAAAAAAAAGCTTAAATAATAAATAACAAGAAAAACAAACAAATAAAAAACAAAATGAATACATAAATGTATTCTATAAAATGGTAAAAATTTATAAAAAAAAATATTATAAATAAATAAAAACATTAAAATAAAAAAGTAAATAATAAATATAACAACATTAAAAAGTGCAAAACAAAAGTAATAAATAATCAAATCTAAATGTATTCTATGAAATAGTAAAAAATTATAATAAACAAACAAATAAAAAATAAATACATAAATGCATTCTATAAAATTGTACAAAAAAAATAAAACTATAATAAATAATGAAATAAATAAATAAACAAAATATTGAAATAATAAATTAAATAAATATAATACAAAAAATAAAAATACATAAACATAAATGTATTCTATAAAATGTTAAAAAAAATAATACAAATTAATAAATAAACAAAAAAAAACATTAAAATAATACATTAAATAAATATGATAATAGCAATAAAAAGTTAATAATTTTACAGTGCACAAATAATACATAACTCGATTCTATAAAATGGTACAAACTATAATAAAAACAAACAATAAAATAAAATAATGAATAAGAAAAACAAACAAACAAGCAAACAATTAAAAATGAATAAAAATACACAAATGTATTTATAAAATGGTAAAATATAATAATAAAAATAAATAAACAATAAAACATTGAAATAATAAATTAAATAAATATAATACAAAAATAAAAATACATAAACAAATGTATTCTACAAAATGGTAAAAAAAAAAAAATGAATAAATAAACAATAAAACATTAAAATAATACATTAAATAAATATGATAATAGCAATAAAAAGTGAATAATTTTACAGTGCAGAAATAATACATAACTCAATTCTATAAAATGGTAAAAATAATAATAAAAACAAACAATAAAATAAAATAATAAATAAGAACAACAAAAATATAATAAAAACGTCAAACAATAAAATTACAAATAAAATAATTAATAACAAGAAAAACAAACAAACAAACAAACCAACAAATAAAAAATAAATAAATACATTACCATAAAATGTATTTTCTAAAATGGTCAGAATAATAATACAAATAAAATAAAAAATATAATGAATAACAAATATAAAACCAACCAACCAACAAACAAACAAACAAAAATAAAACAAAAAATAAATACATAAATGTATTTTATAAAATGGTCAAAATAATAATGAAAATAAAGTTAAAACTAACAAACAACAAATATAAAACAAACTAACAAAAATAAATAAAACAAAAAATAAATAAACATAAAAGTATTTTATAAAATGGTAAAAAAAAAAAGGATAGCAGTAAAATAAAAAAAAAATCATGCATAAATAAAAATGTACATTTTATAAAATTGTAAAGGAATGAAAAAAATTGAATAAACATTTTTTTTTTTTTTTTTGCCATTCTAAAGTGATAATATATAATAATAAAAACAATAATAGATTTGACATTTGAATTAAGTGATTACATTTAAAGTAATTTAAACTAACTGTAATTTAAGAAATACATTTTTTTTTTTTTTTTTTATGAATTAGCTTTTGTTACGGATCACAGTGGAAGATGTCTTAATTTCCCAGTAAGCTCTAATTTAAAGTCCTTAAGCCAAAATATAAACCTTTAATTTAGGACCTGGTGCATTCTTCACTATTTAGCTGTTTTGTTAGATTAATGGAATCAGCCTGTTGTCTCAAATTCCAGTATTTTAATTCCATGGGAGCGTGGCCAATTTCCAAATTCATGTGCATAATTATTTTCACATTCAGAATAACTGTCTTTGTGATTGATGAAACTAAAATTCTAAACATTAATCAACTGCATTAAAATTTACAAGGAAGAATGTGTCGAAAAACAAACAGCAGCCAGTGAAACAGCACTTAAAGCCATGTGAGGACACTGACCAGATAAAACCCCTATCAACACACACACACACAGACCATATGGCTCCTCCCCACACACACACACCCATTCACTCTCTCGCTCATGTTCTACAAACCCAGAAAGCTCATCAACAACATAAAGACAATCACATTAATGGCTCCTCCAAACCAAAGTGGCACAACCAACCAGTTCAATCCAAAAGACACAAACACACAAAACACACATCGCTTGAACAACACGGAATAGAGAAGGAAATTGGGAGCAATGAGTCTCCAGCAACAGCCAGACTAAGTGTGTGTGTGTGGTCTTTAGGTCATCTTCTTAATGTGCTGCTGCGGTACTGAGCTCAGTTGCCCAACAAACACACGCCATCCCTGCGGCCCCCCGCTGAGTTCCTATCAGGCTCAGAGCTCAATCACCAGCGCGCTCATGCAGCAACAAGCCCCAAAAAACTCCATCCTCAGGACCCGGAGGCCATGAAAAACGCCACCCGATTACAGCTCATGCATCCTTAAAACGGCACGCCGACTCTGCCCTTCGTCACAAAATTACTTATTTATGGGAAGCAACTTAAACGGAGAACGCACTGATGTTTTTTCAGGATTGCTGTGTTGTTTTTGGTGTCATATTATGACACATCATCTAGAGTAGGGCCCTATGCTTTCTGCGATGCGGAAAACGTGGAAGGAATCGCGGAATCCAGTCATAAAAACAGAAATTACTGTTTAACACGGAATGTTACGGTATTTGACAAAGTTGAAAATTATTGCCACTGGTCGCTCATTTGTGACTTACTTTTTCCATTGACCTATCGCTAAGCCCATCCCATAGAACGCAGATGAGCTAATGGCAGTTGAGTATGAGCTGCACGGAGATGAAACTCGGACATCTGTAGGTTACAGCGCCATAGAGAAACATTGGTAGATCTGAAGTTCTCGTCGTTTTAATGGTGTTTATGCTACAAAAATAATAAAACAATGTGCCTGAGGTATCTGAACACTGATTCCAGGTATCCTGAGAGGACTGGCAATGGAATTTGGAGTTTATCTGATTATTTAACGTTTATTTTCTGGTTGTCACACTCTCATTAAGTGGCCTTTTCATCTGCTTAAGCAGGTAATGTCTGTAAATATCGTTAATATCTCTGGCTAAAACTAGCTAACGTTAAAGTTAGTGAGTCCATGCTAACGTACAAACCTCAGCTAACTATTCTCACATCATGTCTAGTGTAGGTCAAAAACACATAAACAAAGGTCTACATTTCAGTGCCTCTCCATATTAAACTGGTTAAAAGTAAAATAATTAATCTTACACTGGGGTACATGAACAGTGTTGATCCTGAATGTTGTCATCTGCGATCGCAACGACCGTAACATGAGATTTCTTCTGTTTGCATTGCGATCTGTAAAACCTGTTACACACCATATTTATTTTAAAATCATTTATATATCTCTCCATGGCATATTAAAGTCCTACTTGAATGCTCCTCGACGAGAGGTGGTCCTTCTGTGTTCAAAAACATCTTCAGACAAGGTTTTCACACTGACAGCTGTCATTGTAATACAGTGGGGAAACTCTGTTTGTTTGTCCGAGGCAGCAACAGTAACGAAGGGGGGCAGGGCTTAGCAATAGGTTAATTGGTCACAGGAGCACATCATTTTGTCACATTTTTTATTTATTTATTTTTTGCTACAACATTAATGCATGCTAGTGAACTTTTATCATAGTTTATAGTTATACATGGCCCCTTGAAAGTTTGTGAACCCTTTACAAGTTTCTATATTTCTGCATAAATATGACCCCCATCATCAGATTTTTCAAAGAGAATCCAATTAAACAAGTGAGAAAATATTTGTCACTTTGTCATTTATTTGTTGAGAAAAATGATGCAGTGTTGCATATCTGTGCGCTGCAAAAGTATGTGAATCTTTGCTTTCAGTATCTGGTGTGACCCCCTTTTGCTGAAGTAACTTTCTTGTGAGTGCTGATCAGTCCTGCACAATAACATGTAGGAGTTTTAGCCCATTCCTTAATGCAGAACCACTTCAACTCTGTGATGTTGCTGGTTTTCCTCCTATGAACTGCTTGCTTAGGTTCTTCCACAACATTTTAATTGGATTAAGGTCTGGACTTTGACTCAGCCATTCCAAAACATTAACTTTATACATTATTCTTCTTTAAACATTCTTGTGTGAAATGATTTGTGTGCTTGGGGTTGTTGTCTTGCTGCATGACCCACGTTCTCTTGAGACTCTGTTCTAAAACTGTTTTCCTTTAGAATTTGCTGATATAATTCAAAATTCATTGTTCCATCAATGATGGCAGGCTGTCCTGGCCAAGATGCAAAACAGCAAAACAGGCCCAAGCCATGATACTACCACCTCCAGGTTTCACAGATGGGATACGTTTATTAAGATGGAATGCAGTGTGTTCTTTTATCCAAACATAATAGCTTTTCATTTAAACCAACAAGTTAAATTTTGGTTTAATTCATCCATTAAACCATTCTCCAATAGTCCTCTGGCTTGTCCACATGATCTTTAGCAAGCAATTTTCTATTTGGAGAACAGTGGCTTTCTTTCTGCACCATTGGTTGCTTAGTGTTCTCCTGATGGTGGACTCATGAACATTAACATTAGTCAATATGAGAAAGATCTTTAGTTGCTTAGAAGTTACTTAGAAGTTACCCTGGGAACTTTTGCAACCTCACAGACTATTACACGTTCTGCTTTGGAGTGATCTTTTTGTGGCGTCCAAACTCTTTAGAGATCAACCTTTTCTAACCTTTCCTGATGAACAACATCAACTGTTTTTCCGAGGTCCTCAGTAATCTCCTTTGTTTGTGACATGATTCACTTCCACAAACATGATCAGACTTTGATAGATCCCTGTTCTTTGAATAAAACAGGTTGCATACAGACATTTGATAGTCATTGCACTGACTGAAAATACAATAGTCACTGCATTGACTGAAAACACATCTGCACAGATGAACTCTAATTTCACCTTTAAATTAACTGCTAATCCAAGAGATTCACATACTTTTGCAACGCACAGATATGTAACACTGGATCATTTTTCTCAATAAATAAATGGCAAAGTATTTTTCTCTCACTTATTTGATTGGGTTCTCTTTGTCTACTTTCAGGACTTAAATGAAAATCTGATGATGTTTTGGGTCATATTTATGCAGAAATATAGAAAATTGTAAAGGGCTCACAAACTTTTAAGTGGCACTGTATATGAAGAGTTCAGATGTAAAATCAGCTAAAAGCCATCTCGGTCAAAAATGAGATAATGACACTGAATGAAAGCTCTCAACACATATTATACATCCATCAAATACTTTTACTTCAAAGTCGCTAAAATCCCACCCTCAGCCCAATCAGAAGTACCAGTACTTACATAGAAACCTATACCTATACAAAGAAAGACGTCAGATGGATTTAGAGGCTTTTGCATCTGAACTCTTCATATGGTAACTAGAGGTGCCAGTAATCAGAATCGGCTGATTTTTCGGTGTTCAGAATAGTCATTGCTAAAACCCTGAGTTTTGTTCAGACTGAAACTTATAAGCAACAAAGTGCAGATGTTGTAACTATTTAAGAGATTAATTTGTCATACAGTGTATGACAGCTTAATTGATTATAAGAGGAGTTATGAGTGCTTAAACACTAGCTAGACTGACTGTACTCAGTTGGAGATTCAGTCTAATAAATGCATTTGATATTGATTTTACACAACAGTTCAAAAACTAGAAGTTAATATTAAGAGACTTATGTTTTAGACACCATAAAGCCTATTTTTGTTCTATTTCGTCAATCAAAAATTTTCCAAACACACTGTTTCATTGTGTATCTCTAAACAACTTTGTAGTGTTTCGTTCCTGAATTAATAAACACCTTAAATTATCTGGTTCAATCGCAATGACTTGCTTATTAACAGAGACTTACTGCCATCTACTTTTAATTTTAATTTCACATTTAAAGTACCTTTCATTTTTTTTTTTTTTTTTTTTTCAAATATCACCATATTCAGCGTTTTAGGATTAAAATATTCAAACATTATTTATGCATGTGTAACTGCAGGTTAAATGCATTGATGTCCTGCATTAAAAAGTGTGTAATTACATCTAAATGGCAATTCAGATGCAGCGTCTGTGTTTCCTCTTTGAAAAGATGCATTGAATAGAATTTTGTTGATAATAATTTTTTATTAAAAAATTTCTGTGGTAACAGCCTAAAATGTCTTATTATTCTAAGTGACTTTATTGATTAAATATAAGAATCTGACACAAAAGTTAATGCACACAAAATATGAATTATATTTATATAAGTTTTTTTTTTATATATAATATAATATAATATAATATAATATAATATATATGGGGAGTCTGGTTGGGGGGACCCCCAAAAGCTTTGACACAATTCGAAACATTGGCGCATTTAAAGGCAGCACAAACTTACTTTAAGTTGAAACAACTTTTTTTTAAGTAGTTTTATACAGTGTACTACTACTACTGTTGAAATATTAATATTTTTTTTAAATGAATAATTAGACTATATTTCTTTTATGTTTTAATTTTAATAGTAAATCCTCTTTATTCGCTAAAAAAGGTTAACCAAAAAAAAGTAAATACACAATTTCTGGCTATAATTCACAAGGCTCTTGTAAGAATAAATAAAAGTTGTTTAATAAATTGATGTTACATTTTATAAATTTCATGATTTTAATTAATTAGACATTCTTTTTTGATTAATACAATTTTATTTAACCATTAAAAAGCAGTCCAGAAAAAAGAAAACTGAAAAAACAGAATGCAGAAAAGTGAAAATGAAAAAAAATAAATAATAAATTGAAAAAATAAAATAAAACAGAATTTGTGAAAAAAAATTAAATGGAGTGAGTGTTTACCGGTTGATGCCATCTGTGCCACGCTTGCCCAGTAAAGATGTAAAGAAATTTTGCATTTTCCTCCAGATTCCAATGGCAACTACAGGGTTGTGGGTTTCTCCAGAAGCTGATGCTGTTGACAGGTTTTCCTGAAAGGCCGTTTGGGGTGGCGTCCTGTTCGACATCACGCAGGTGTGAGGAATTAGCGTTTGGGGACATCTGTGCCATCCTGAAAAACTCAAACTTACTCTTTGGCTGCGTCCAAATCCTGTAAATGCCTTTTTGAGTCACATCCGGAGGTTATGACAAGACACGTCTGAATCCAGCGTTTTCCCCATCTACTAAGATAGAAAATGAGAATCACAAATATAATTTCTTTAATATTTTACTTTTTAGACTAAATGGAGATCAAATATGCATTTACTATACCGTTCAAATCTCAAATGGGATTTTTTTTAATATTTTCATTTTTAGAAAGCAATGAAGAGCAAACAGACATTTTTCACTTTTTTGAAGATGCATTTTCTCACAAATTTAAATCATGAATGATAAAATGAGAACAAATGGAGACTTCCCAGTTCCTTTTCAGATGTGTTTCCTCCAGAGTTTAAATTACAAATGAGTTTTTATTAATATTTCAAATTTTGGACAGCAGTGAGACAAAATGGAGAGGAAATGGAGACATTTTCAACTGCTTTCCAGATGGATTTTCTCTAGAGGTTAAATCATAACTGAGAACTTGTGAGATCTTTTAGACAGCAATGAGATGAAATGGAGAGCAAACTCACAAATTGAAATCATGAATGAGATCTCCATATATTATATTTTCAGATGAAATTGAGATCAGATGAGAGCAAATGGAGACATTTTCAATGTTTTTTCAGATGTGTTTACTGTAACGTTCAAATCTCAAATGAGATTTTGTTGAATATTTACATTTTTAGAAAGCAATGAGATGAAATGGAGAGCAAATAGAGATATTTTCAGTTTTGAAGATGCATTCTCTCACAAATTTAAAATCATGAATAAGTATGAATAATAATATATTGTTTTTACATTTTCAGATGAAACTGAGATAATATGAGAGCACATGAAGACATTTTCAATGGTCTTTCAGATGTTTACTGTAACGTTTAAATCTCAAATGAGATTTTATTGAATATTTTCATCTTTATAAAGCAATGAGATAAAATGGAGAGCAAATAGACATATTTTCACTGATTGAAGATGCATTTTCTCACAAATTTAAATCATGAATGAGTATGAATAATAATATATTGTATTTACATTTTCAGATGAAACAGATAAAATGAGAGCAAATGAAGACTTTTCAACGGTCTTTCAGATGTGTTTACTGTAATGTTTAAATCTCAAATGAGATTTTATTGAATATTTTCATTTTTAGAAAGCAATGAGATGAAATGGAGAGCTAACAATAATTTTCCACTGTTTTGAAGCTGCATTTTCTCACAAATTTAAATCATGAATAAGTATGAATAATAATATATTGTTTTTACATTTTCAGATGAAACTGAGATAAAATGAGAGCAAATGAAGACATTTCCAACTGCTTTTCAGATGTGCTTCCTCCAGAGTTTAAATTACAAATGAGTTATATTTCAAATTTCGGATGGCAATGAGAGAAAATTGCGAGGAAATGGAGACATTTTCAACTGCTTTCCAGATGCGTTTTCTCTAGAGGTTAAATCACAACTGAGAACTTGTGAGGTCTTTTAGACAGCAATGAAATGAAATGGAGAGCAAACAGAGACATTTTTCACTATTTTGAAGATGCATTTTCTCACAAATTTAAATCATGAATGAGATCTCCATTTATTATATTTACATTTTCAGATGAAACTGAGATAAAATGAGAGCACATGAAGACATTTTCAATGGTCTTTCAGATGTTTACTGTAACGTTTAAATCTCAAATGAGATTTTATTGAATATTTTCATCTTTATAAAGCAATGAGATAAAATGGAGAGCAAACAGACATATTTTCACTGATTGAAGATGCATTTTCTCACAAATTTAAATCATGAATGAGTATGAATAATAATATATTGTATTTATATTTTCAGATGAAACAGATAAAATGAGAGCAAATGAAGACTTTTCAATGGTCTTTCAGATGTGTTTACTGTAACGTTTAAATCTCAAATGAGACTTTATTGAATATTTTCATTTTTAGAAAGCAATGAGATGAAATGACTATGAATAATAATATATTATATTTACATTTTCAGATGAAATTAAGACTTCTCAATGGTCTTTCAGATGTGTTTCCTCCAGAGTTTAAACTATGAATGAGTTTTTATTAATATTTCAATTTTTGGACAGCAATGAGACAAAATTGAGAGGAAATGGAGACATTTTCAACTGCTTTTCAAATGCGTTTTCTCTAGAGGTTAAATCACAACTGAGAACTTGTGAGATCTTTTTTTTAGACAGCAATTAGATGAAATGGAGAGCAAACAGATTCATTTTCTCACAAATTTAAATCATGATTGAAATCTCCTTATATTATATTTAAATGTTCAAGATGAAACTGAGATAAAAATGACAGCAATGAGACAAAACTGAAAGGAAATGGAGATATTTTCAACTGCTTTTCAATTTTTGAAATAAAACCAAAACAAAGCTTGCTCACCAAATCCCAGGGCTGCAAGGGGGAATAAAATGCAAATAATAAAATGCAACTGACTATACTGTATTGCAAAATAAGTACTTACCAACCTTTTTTAAAAAGGAGCAAAAAACACATCTGATATATTATACTGTAGAAAACTTGTCGTTTTCCTTTTAGCTTATTATATCATTATGTCATTATTTTTTTATAAAAAATGCAATTATGTTTGATTTTAAGATTTTTTCCCCCCAATAACCAATTCGGGTACTGTGTTGGGTCGCCACCTCATGTCCAATGTAAGATGTGTGTCCTGAAGCAAAACTGTGACCCACATCATGCCAAAGCGATGGAAGCACAATGACATCATACTAACATTTAATGATGCCAAAAAGAGCCTGAGTAAGTATTAAGGAATGCATGCCAGACTTCCTTTGCTAATTAGTTAGTAATTAGCAAAGAAGGAACCTTTAGAGTGTGCATTATTAGTGCAGCAACGCAGAACTAACACCCATCGTAATGAACTGGCACACAATGCCGGACAATGGCCAAACACATATTATTATTATTTTACGAGGCTAATCTCGTATTCAAAGTTTATCAGCTGACCTAGAAACAACACAATGGCAACTTTTGCGTCTTAAGGCCGCTGGATGAGGACAATAGTGGCATTGAGTGGGTTTGGCTTGAGGGCCACAACAGATGCCTTGACCCAACACAACCTGTTGAAGAACTCAATCACGTCCCATTAAGCCTGTCAACACGGCCGCGCAATTCAGCGGCCTGCTCTCTCTCAGTGCTGATTAAAACGCAGAACTCTCCGTGGAAAGCCAGTCATCAAGTTTGCCATTAAAAACGGCCCTCAGAGAGCGACGAGGCCAATTTGGGATGTGATTAAACTGCACAGACTGTAAAGAAAGCCCTGTGTCCTCGAGTCAGAGACTCGACCACATGAAAGTTCTTTATTGGCATTGGTGGTTTCATGAAGAACCTTTAACATGGAATCTTTCCATTGGACAAAAGATTGTTAGAAAAAGGTTCTTGAAATTATCAAAATGTTCTTCATACAAAGAAAAAAAAAATTGTTTATTTTAAAAACTGTTCTCTGGAAGGTTCAAGGAACCAAAAAAGGTTCCTCTATGCAAAAGCCCTGATTTAGAACTTTTATTTTAACCCTGTGGTTGTTTTTTGAAAAATGCAACATTTTGTTTTTTTAGAATTTTTTTTTTTTTTTAAATCAGAATGGTACAAAACCTGGTATAGACATTAGCTATATGAAGAAACTATGGAAACCTGTTTCCACCATAGATAAAGACATATTTAGATATAGATATAAACTATAGACTTTTCAGAATATAAACAATTCTGACTTTTTTCTCAGAACTGCGGGATACATTTTATTTATTATTTATATATATATATTACATTTTATTATACATAAATTATACATTATACATTATACATTTATTGTATTTATTATTTCATTTTATTTTATTTGTGTGTTTTTATATAGAACCCTGTTTTCTCATTTTCCACTGAATAATAATTTTTAAAAAAATGGTAATTGTGGCTTTTTATCTTGCAATTCTGCCTTTTTTACTCGAAATTTGAGAAATGAAGTCAAAATTGTAGTTTATATCTTGCAATTCTATTTTATTTATCAGAATAGTGTTTGTTTCTTAGAATTGCAAGTTTATGTCATGAAATTCTAAGAAAAGATGTCAGATTTGTGAGTTAAGAAACACAAATAAACTGGGATAAACTGGGAAATGAATGGGAAGTGAATTTTATCTAGTGAATTTTTTTTTTTTTTTTTTTTTTTTTTTTTTGTGATATCAACCTCAAATCCGAAACACAATATGATTAAATATATGGCTTTCATTATTTATGCAATTTGAGAGTACATGTTTTGGAAAAAATATTTCATATAAAACTTAGTTTTAACTTTCTTTGTTGTTTTTTTTTTTACTTTTTTCACTCCAGGAATAATTTGCAAAGTATCTTCTTTGAACAGACATAAAACTTAAGGCTACGTTCTAAAGCGTCCAAGTTTTATGACCACTTTGGTCATTTAATTTTCAGATGCAAAATATGGTGAACAGGAAATAAATGGATCATAACTATTCCATGAATATAATTAAGTACCAAAAAAAAACCCCACTAAAAATACAAAATATCAAACTAAATAGTACATTTATTTTATTAAAATATAAAAAAGTCACTTTTGAGTACCACTTGAGCAACACCAAAGGGTTAAAAGTACACTACAGATTTACTATCCTACGCTTGAACTCTAAATGAATATGGTTCAGTAGGTCGTCTAGACAAGATTTCTTTTATGCTGGCATTAATTCAGAGGTTGTTTTTGGCCCAGTAGACACTTAAACAAATCCAACCTACCATGGGCAAAAAATGTGCCCTCAACCTAAAAAAAAAGAAAAAGGGGGCAAGAATGCATGGGAGGGAACTGCAGAGGTATCTGTGGGGAAATTGCACGGAGCCCAGTGGGAATTTCAGCAGACCCAGACAAGTGTCTTCCGAGCCAAGATCTGAGATTATCATAATGGGAGACAAAGAGAAAATGTCTGAGGTTGGAATCAGTCCCAGCTCAATATTGTGGCCCTTGACTAATGAAACAATAGCCGTCAGACTTCGAGTTGCATGCGCTCCTTTTCAGATGTCAGGAGAACGCGCACGACTCCCAAAAGAAAACTCCAAGCTGTCGCAATCTCCATCTAGGATATTGCATCGATAGCCTTTTCCATCAAAACCAGGCTCCGCAAATCCGCACGAGCACTGTGTCGGTGGAAAAGCCACTTTTAATACTCGCCGTCCCGCCTCAAACGTAATGAGTAAAACAGGCTCCGCCGTGACGGATGACCTGCGAAATGACCGCTGTCAGTGTGTGTGAGGGACATGATGGTTTCAGATATCTGCAAACAACGAGTCAAAGCCGTAGATTGATGGCACAGGTACGTGAGGCTGAACGCTTCAAGTGTGTTCGGGGGGGAGACAAAGGAGAGACGTGAGGAACTCCAGACGCAAACTCAAGTGCAAGTGCGAGAGACCACCAGGACTCCTGAGAGCTTGTGGAAAGTGGAGAGCGCTGAAAAAAGTCAAAAAACAACCTTAATGTGTTCATCACCTGTCCAGAGAGACACAAGAAACTTCACAAAGTACCCGAAAACAAGAAAATGTTCCTATGAATCTATTCAGTTGTTGTTCTCGCAATGAACATCAAAGTCATAACCATGAACTTCTGTCTGAAATTAGCAAATTAGCAATTGAGTACCCAATTGTTTCTACACTGAAAAAGGTTGGTGTACAAACATTTTCACTTAGAAATTGCTAGTAAATTTCACAATTACACTCATAAAAATAAAGGTGCTTTAAAAGGTTGTTCACAGCGATGCCATAGAAGAACCATTTTTGGTTCCACAACGAACCATTTAGTCAAAGGTCCATCTCTTTCTTACCTTTTTATAATCTAACGAACCTTCTTTCACCACAAAGAACCTTTTGTAAAACAGAAAGGTTCATGGAACCTTTTAGACAAAAAATGTTCTTCTATGGCATCGTTAAGCACCTTTAGAGAGAGTACAAAGAAATGGCAAGTAAAACACTTAATTAAATGTGAACTGCATCTTCTCTAAAGTTTCAACAGATCACAGTGTCTCAAACAGTGCTCAGATTGGCCAAAATACCAAAGTCTGCAAGTGAAATCTCAATAAGAACCTAAATATTTTTTTTCCACATTCATTTTATAGCTATAAACTCTTACTACATGACAAATGTTGACTGTTTTTATCTCTCCTAAATAATTTTGGGAGAAACATTTTAAATTTGAAACTATCTAACTGAAAGCTACATCAAGTCTCCTAAGCTAATCTTCTCTCAAGTTTATCATAACACTGTCTATATATTCATTTATGTACTTTTAAAATAGATAGTTCACCCAAAAATAAAAATTAGCTGTTAATTTACTTTTAACCATGGTCCTTGGTGATTCATAAAATGCAAGTCAGCAGCTGCCAATTTTTGAGAATAAATAATCATATGAAACATGAACATGAACATGAAATTAAAATCTGTGTCCATAGGCGCAGATTTATTTTTCTGTCGGTGGGTGCTCAACAGGTAATAATGTTCAGTTTCTTGCACAGACTGATCATTTCACTTCATAAGACCTCAATAAATCATCAGGAGTCACAATATTACTTTATGTTTCTTGATATGCTTTTTTATTCTCAAACAGCAACTGCTGACTTGCATCAGCTAAAAGTCTTCTTTACTGTACAGAAGAAAAACAAGTAAATTAACAGCAAAGTTCATTTTGGGGTGAACTATCGCCTAAGCTATTGCTGTATGGCAGCTATTGGCAGCTTTACCTCAAATTTTAGAAGAAACATCTCAGATTTTGGCACTATCACTGAGGACTCCATTAAGCTCTAAAAGAGCAATAAAAAAAATCCCCTGGGTAGTTGTGGAGTAAAAACATCAATCCATCCTGGAGAAGAAATCAGAGTGTTTTTATGCACACATGTCCCATCTCGGAGGAAACCAGGGGATTTGAAGAACCATCTGTTGGCCAAAGCCTTTGGGAAGCACACTAATATGGATTTAGGATATTGCTCTCTGCAGGTGGGACGGGAACGGCAGCGGCCTCTTTTTAGGGAGGGGCGGAGAGATAAATTGGTTGGTGTGATCCTGGTCTGTATGCATTTAAAGCAAAATAAAACATATGTAACATATTGAAACACTGCAGTATATGAATATACGTGATCCTAGGCCACAAAACCACTCATAAGGGTATACATCAAAATCTCAAAGCTGAATAAAAAAGCTTTTGGCAGAGATGCAACTATTTGAAAATCTAGAATCTGAGGGTGCAAAAAAAAAAAAAAAAAAAAAAAAAAATGAATATTGAGAAAATTGCCTTTATAATGATCCAAATGAAGTTCTTAGCAATGCATATTACTCATCAAAAATTAAGCTTTTTTATATTTACAGTAGAAAATTTACTAAATATCTTCATGGAACATGACCTTTTCCTTGGCATAATATAATTTTGACCCATACAATTTATTTTTGGCTATTGCTACAAATACACCTACACTACTTAAGACTGGTTTTGTGGTCCAGGGTCACATATAATTGATCAGACAAATCCAATAAAAAAAAACAAAAAAACATTAATACTCCAACACAAATCGAGATATTTGTACATATGATTTTATATAAACTCAACTCAGTCACAAGCAAAATGTGGCTCATCCTGTATACAGTAGTCAACATATGAAGTGGATCAAAAAAGTTTAGCAAAGTTGTCCTAAGACTGTTTTGGTTTTAGAACAACTTTGATGAAAGTTTTTGATCCACTTCAAATGTTAAACTACTATATGTGGTAGAGCTGCAGCGATTCGTCGACGTCATCGATTACGTCGATTATGAAAATACGTCGATGGGCATGGAATGCGTCGCCACGTCGCACCTTTAGCCACGCCCATTGTGCAAGCCTGCAGTTATCCTTACTTAAGACAGTTTTTCTGCCATGTTTAATACAAAACAAGGCTCTAGAGCAGAAGGTGAATGCTATTTGGCAACATCACTTCATAGAATTGCGTTCATAGAGCATTTTATTGTTATACGCCGTCAGAACCGCATATAAGGCAAATATAGCCTAACTGACGCCTTTCCATTGTCAGGATTCACAACCGCATTCAAAGCTGCGCTGAATGAATGGATAAGCATGGGACATCGAGTTGACTATGACAGGTTTAATTCACCCACAGAGACGGAAAAGAAGAAATTATTCGCTTTCATCTTAAGATCCACTGGGGCTGCCATCGGTGCCGCAGGCGCGATTGCGCAAGTGAATCCAAACGCGCTCGTCTGCACTTGGTAACAAAGCATTTAAAGTCCTTGTTAGTTGTTTAACTGTGTTATGGATTGGAAAAGCCTCGACTGGAGCCCGGTCTCATGAAAATGCATATAAATAGTACGCCAAACAAAAACTAAAATTACCTACTCCTACCCATCGTGTAGCATTTACACACCAACGTTACAGATATGAATTCAAGCAGATGTTTTAATCTGATGAATAAAAATAACATTTTAAGCATCTCACCTGTAAGAAACTGTCCCAAACAGTAACTGTGAATGCAGCCATAATGTGCAATTCTATTGATTGTATTGTATCACTGCCCTTTCTTTCTTTCTTTGTATTATTATTTATTTCTTGCTTCATTGCTTTCTTTTTCTTTCCTTCTTTTTTATTTTTTATTATTTATTTTGTTATTATTTTTCTTTTTCTATCTTGGTATTATTTTTCTTTATTTATTGTTATTATTTTCTTTCTTTGTTGTTGTTATTGTTATTTATTTATTGTAAATTATTAATTATGAGAAAACGTTTGAATAAAATATTAAAAGATTAATAGCAGAAGTTACTGTTATTTTTACTGATAGTTTAACTAAAAAATTTATCAACTGATAAGAAAATAATAGATCACTTGAAAAATAATCGATAGATTAGTCGACTAATCGAAAAAATAATCTATAGATTAGTCGACAACAAAAATAATCATTAGCTGCAGGCTCTAGTATGTGGTCAGAAAAGTGTACAATATGGCTTAGATTTTAACATGTGGCAACATTACTGACCTCTGACCTCAATCAAATGCATCATGTTCAAATGGATAAGCTAAAACATTTTTGCACTTTTTTGTCATCCAGTTAATTAAAAGAGCTTTTCTAAGGGCATTCACACTTACATTTACATTCATGCATTTGGCACACTTTAATCCAAAGAGACTTGCATTGCATTCTAGGTATACAGTTTATCAGTTCATGCAATCCCTGTAAAATTTGAGTTCACTTGGGTTTTTTTTATTTAAATTGAAAAGTATGCTTGGATTTCAAAGATCTGTCAAAGATTTCTAGGATTCAGATCTGTTTTTGATCCACTTGATAATGGGCTACTCATTTATTATTATATTAGACATTTGTAGAATGGTTTCTGTAATAATGGTTAAGAATAAAGCTTCACATTTGGTCAGTTCATCGTAGGTTCAGATCCACAGGGTAAAGTGAGGCAAACACATCTTGAAGTGAACAGATTGGCCCCTGCTTGTTGACCTGTCAAATCATTCAGCAATGTGCCGCAGGATTGAAACACTAAGTCAGAATTAGAGGCTTTTGTTTTAGCTTCACGATGAGGGGGACGCGAGCAGGTTCTTAACCCTGTGACCCTCCCAAATACAACCAAACAACCCACCCTCCCTCCCTCGTGCCCACTAGTGTCAGTGTTTACGTAAGCCACATTTGTTTACAGTACACCCTGCAGCAGAATTATGGTAATGTATGTGAGAAAACTCACCTCCCGCTGACCATTTGAACACGGAGATGAGGAGCTTTTTCAACATGACCTTTAAGAGCCATTCATGAATTTGCACTTACACACGCTTGGGTTATTATAGCTGACTTTAAAATATATATATATATATATATATATATATACATATATATATACACATATATACAGTGGGTACAGAAAGTATTCAGACCCCCTTAAATTTTTCACTCTTTGTTATATTGCAGCCATTTGCTAAAATAATTTAAGTTCATTTTTTTACTCATTAATGTACACACAGCACCCCATATTGACAGAAAAACACAGAATTGTTGACCTTTTTGGAGATTTATTAAAAAAGACAAACTGAAATATCACATGGTCCTAAGTATTCAGACCCTTTGCTCAGTATTTAGTAGAAGCACCCTTTTGATCTAATACAGCCATGAGTCTTTTTGGGAAAGATGCAACAAGTTTTTCACACCTGGATTTGGGGATCCTCTGCCATTCCTCCTTGCAGATCCTCTCCAGTTCTGTCAGGTTGGATGGTAAACGTTGGTGGACAGCCATTTTCAGGTCTCTCCAGAGATGCTCAATTGGGTTTGAGTCAGGGCTCTTGCTGGGCCATTCAAGAACAGTCACAGAGTTGTTGTGAAGCCACTCCTTCGTTATTTTAGCTGTGTGCTTAGGGTCATTGTCTTGTTGGAACCTTCGGCCCAGTCTGAAGTCTTGAGCACTCTGGAGAAGGTTTTCGTCCAGGATATCCCTGTACTTGTCCGCATTCATCTTTCCCTCGATTGTAACCAGTCGTCCTGTCCCTGCAGTTTAAAAACATCCCCACAGCATGATGCTGCCACCACCATCCTTCACTGTTGGGACTGTATTGGACAGGTGATGAGCAGTGCCTGGTTTTCTCCACACATACCGCTTAGAATTAAGGCCAAAAAGTTCTATCTTGGTCTCATCAGACCAGAGAATCTTATTTCTCACCATCTTGGAGTCCTTCATGCGGGCTTTCATGTGTCTTGCACTGAGGAGAGGCTTCCGTCGGGCCACTCTGCCATAAAGCCCCGACTGGTGGAGGGCTGCAGTGATGGTTGAATTTCTACAACTTTTTCCCATCTCCCGACTGCATCTCTGGAGGTCAGCCACAGTGATCTTTGGGTTCTTCTTTACCTCTCTCACCAAGGCTCTTCTCCCCCGATAGTTCAGTTTGGCCGGACGGCCAGCTCTAGGAAGGGTTCTGGTCATCCCAAACGTCTTCCATTTAAGGATTATGGAGGCCACTGTTCTCTTAGGAACCTTAAGTGCAGCAGGAATTTTTTTGTAACCTTGGCCAGATCTGTGCCTTGCCACAATTCTGTCTCTGAGCTCTTCAGGCAGTTCCTTTGACCTCATGATTCTCATTTGCTCTGACATGCACTGTGAGGTCTAAGGTCTTATATAGACAGGTGTGTGGCTTTCCTAATCAAGTCCAATCAGTATAATCAAACACAGTTGGACTCACATGAAGGTGTAGAACCATCTCAAGGATGATCAGAAGAAATGGACAGCACCTAAGTTAAATATATGAGTGTCACAGCAAAGGGTCTGAATACTTAGGACCATGTGGTATTTCAGTTTTTCTTTTTTAATAAATCTGCAAAAATGTCAAGAATTCTGTGTTTTTCTGTCAATATGGGGTGCTGTGTATACATTAATGAGGAAAAAAATGAACTTAAATGATTTTAGCAAATGGCTGCAGTGTTTCCCCTAGGATCATGTTTTTTTTGGGGGGAGGGGGGGGGGATTGGGGGTGCGGCAAAACACTCCCAAAAACACTTGTGAATCATAGTGTTTATATGTTTCTTTTAATTACAGTATAACAATATATTATAACGTCTGAACAATTACTGTACAATAACTTAACAACTGTACACTGAACTAAACACTAAACATCAGAACTTTTTTAATGTCAATTATCCACAAAGTGTGCCGCTTTTGTCACTGCAGTGTATCTTTCAACAGAACATTCCTAAAACCAAAAGAAAACTGAAATAAGCCCCTGTTTATTCTCTATATACTGTATTCTATCTATGTATCAGTGTATCTATCTATCTATCTATCTGTCTATCATATATCTATCTATCTGTCTGTCTGTCTGTCTATATAGCTAGCTATTAATTAAGCAATTTATTTATCCATTCGTTCATTCATGTATGTATTTACTTACCAAGATCAGTCTTGTACAGCCAGGGGGAGTATTTCCCCTCTGACAGCCAAGCTGGGTCAAAACCTGTCATTCGGTGGTGGCTAGACTTTTGCTGCTTGTCAGCGGCAGGACATGCAGCACTTGGGCTATTTTCTCTACTTTGACTCGGAGTAGGAAAGCTACACCGCCTGCTACTCGCAGCAGAACAAGTGTTGTCATCTTCACCACCCTGGGAGCGTTTAAAAAACGTGGATATTTTTGCCTGCTTTTCAGCCTGATGCGACATGATGCGGTTAGTGTCAAGATGGCGCCGCAGATGGCAGCCTCTGTGCTTAGCTCTCCAGTTGTTTTTGTGTTTTTGTTAGTTTTTCCTGTTTTTTGTTTTACAAACTCAATCAGCTTCACCAGGGATGAACTGCTGAGCATTTGGCAGAACACACCACAAAATTTCCTACCGGTTTTTGATTATTCGGACGTTTTGCTGAACATTGTAGTTGGCGGAGCGGCAGCGCTGATCAGGCGCTTGAGAACGCGCAGACAGGGAAAACGAGGCGGCGCGCTTGTGAAGCTTCGTCAGCGTGGATTCCGTACTTCGCTGCCTAGTATACACTTGGCGAATCTCCACTCTCTACCCAACAAAACGGACGAACTCCTTCTGCTCTCCCGCACAAACAAGGATTTTTCAAACTCTGCTGCTCTGTGTTTCACGGAAACTTGGCTGAATGACGCGATCCCAGACAGCGCGCTTCATTTGCCGGGCCATAGGCTGTTCAGAGCGGACCGCGACGCGGAATCAACGGGGAAATCGCATGGCGGCGGGACGTGCTTTTACATCAATGAGAGGTGGTGTACAGATGTAACAGTGTTAAAGAAGATGTGCTGTTCCGATCTAGAAGCGCTCTTCATTAACTGTAAGCCGTTTTATTCGCCGCGAGAGTTTTGCTCGTTTATTCTGGTGAGTGTTTATATTCCACCGCAAGCCAATGTGAGCGTGGCGTTACAGAAACTTGCCGACCAGATCACGGACACGGAGCAAAAACACCCGGACTCCGTTTTAATCATTCTTGGGGATTTTAATAAAGCAAATCTCTCCCCTGAACTGCCAAAATACAGACAGAATATTACATGTCCCACCAGAGACAGTAATATATTGGATCACTGTTACACAACAATTAAAGATGCATATCACTCTGTCCCGCGGGCAGCTTTGGGGCTCTCTGATCACTGCCTGGTTCATCTTATACCAACATACAGGCAAAAACTTAAATCTGCTAAACCTGCAGTAAAGACTGTAAAAAGATGGACCACCGAAACAGAGCAGGCTTTGCAAGCCTGTTTCGGATTGACTGATTGGAGTGTTTTTGAAGCTGCTGCAACTGATCTGGACGAGCTCACAGAGACTGTAACATCATATATCAGTTTCTGTGAGGATATATGCATCCCTACCAGAACTTATTTGACATTCAACAATGATAAGCCATGGTTTACAGCAAGACTCAGACATCTTCGTCAGGCAAAAGAGGATGCCTACAGACAAGGGGATAGGGTCTTGTACAATCAGACCAGGAACACACTGAATAAGGAGATTAGAGTGGCTAAAAGGACCTATGCAAAAAGGTTAGAAGATCAGTTCATATCTAACGACCCATCTTCAGTGTGGACAGGTCTGAAAGCCATCACAAACTACAAGACACCATCCCCAAGCACTGAGGCGAATCAACGACTTGCTGAAGACCTGAATGAGTTTTATTGTAGATTTGAATGCCCCCACACCTGTCCAGACGATCTCTTTTCAGAACTATTAACAACTCCAGCAACCCCCCTCTCCCCCCTCCCACCTTACAAATCAGCGAGAATGATGTGTGCCAGGTCTTCAGGAAGAACAAAAGAAAAAAGGCACCAGGTCCAGACGGTGTGAGTCCAGTCTGTCTGAAAACCTGCGCTGACGAGCTGGCCCCCATCTTCTCATATATCTTCAACAGGTCTCTGGAGATGTGTGAAGTACCTGCCTGCTTCAAACGCTCCACCATCATCCCCATTCCAAAGAAACCCAAGATAACAGGACTTAACAACTACAGACCTGTGGCACTAACGTCTGTCGTCATGAAATCATTTGAAAAACTGGTTTTAGCTTATCTGAAGCACATCACCGGACCCTTACTGGACCCCCTGCAGTTTGCTTACCGAGAAAACAGATCCGTGGATGATGCTATAAACATGGCATTGCACTTCATTCTGCAACATCTGGACAGGCCACGGTCTTACGTGAGGATCCTGTTTGTGGACTTCAGTTCGGCCTTCAACACCATCATTCCTCCACTCCTCCAAACCAAACTGAACCAGCTCTCTGTTCCCAGCCCTATCTGTCAATGGATCAACAGCTTTCTGACAGATAGGCAACAGCAGGTGAGAATGGAAAAATTCATGTCCAGCAGCCGCACCACCAACACCGGCGCCCCTCAGGGTTGTGTTCTCTCCCCTCTGCTCTTCTCCCTCTACACCAATGACTGCACCTCTAAAGACTCCTCTGTCAAGCTCCTGAAGTTTGCAGATGACACCACACTTATCGGCCTCATTCAGGACGGTGATGAGTCTGCCTACAGACAGGAGGTTAAAGAGCTGGCTGTCTGGTGCAGTCATAACAACCTGGAGCTCAACACGCTCAAAACTGTAGAGATGATAGTGGACTTCAGGAGGAATCCCCCTGCACTTTCCCCATTCACCATCATGGACAGCACTGTGGCTACAGTGGAGTCATTCAAGTTCCTGGGATCTTTCATCTCCCAGGACCTGAAGTGGGACACTCACATCAACTCCATTGTAAAAAAGGCCCAACAAAGGTTGCACTTCCTTCGCCAGTTGAAGAAGTTCAACCTACCACAGGAGTTGCCGAAACAGTTCTACACAGCTGTCATCGAGTCTGTTCTGTGCACATCAATAACTGTCTGGTTTGTCTCAGCTACAAAATCAGACATCAGAAGATTACAGAGAACAGTTCGGACTGCAGAGAGGATTATTGGTGCTCCCCTGCCCACCCTTCAAGAACTTTATACATCCAGGGTGAGGAAAAGAGCTCAGAAAATCACCCTGGATCCCTCACATCCAAGCCATTCCCTCTTTGAATTTGCCATCTGGCCGGCGCTACAGAGCCCCAATTGCCAGGACAACCAGGCATAAGAACAGTTTTTTCCCATAGGCAATCCACCTTATGAACAGCTAAATGTTCACACCATCGTACAATAAAAACATGTGCAATAACCTTATATTTATTTGTTACCACCTCCATCTCTATTTTTTTTTTTTTTTTTTTTTCCCTTTATCATCAACAGCACAACTGTACATACCACTTATTTCTTAATTTAGTTTTCTATATATTTTTGTCTATTTATATTTAAATATGTATATTTTTTATTCTCACCTTATTGTATTTTTCTTATTGTCCGTGTTGTTGTTGTCTACTGGAAGCTACTGTCACAAAAACAAATTCCTTGTATGCGCAAGCATACTTGGCAATAAAGCTCTTACTGATTCTGATTCTGATTCTGACATATTCTCCGACGCGCTGTCTGTCCGCTGGTGGGTGTGGGCAGTACAGGCAGTATAATCACCAGCAAACGTGCGCAACGTAGGCAAATCCAAAGAATAGTGAGAGTTCTCGCGAGAGTTCGGGGCCGGCGGCAGACGGGAGTAATCCGGAAACGGGCAAAAAGGTCGGGGTAAACAGAAGAGGATCGCGAGTGGTTTAACAGTCCTGGTCGGTAAACAAGTAATCAGTCCACAGAGAAAACGCTCGGAGTTGCAGGCCATGGGCAATACAAAACTTCGCGATGAGCGCGAGGTAATGGCCGCTATTTATGTCCGGGAGCGCACCGCGAAAAGGCTGCGCCGAGCGAGGTCAAGCCCAGGCACGGGATCCTGGGAAATGGAGTCCGCATAGCTAAAACTCAGGTGAGGGAGCGCGCTGACGGCCGTCGGGGAAAGCCACGGAACCTGGATTCGTGACATAGCCCCCCTCCTGGGAGCGACTCCTGGCGCGAGAAGGCCGAACACGCCGGGGCCTGCCCCGGGGTCGGGGAGCTGGCCGATCTGGGTGGGCCTGGTGAAAATCTGTGATCAGCGAGGGATCCAAGATGTCGTTAGTTGGGACCCAAGATCTTTCCTCAGGCCCGTAGCCCTCCCAGTCAACCAGGTATTGGACGCGACCGCCCCGGCGTCTGGAATCCAGGATTTCTCGCACCTGGTAGGCCTCCTCGCCGTCCACCACAATCGGAGGGGGGCCAGTGGGTCCAGGCTCTTCTAGGATTTCCGGCCCTCTCGGGCCGTCAGCGGGCTTTAACAGAGAGACATGAAAAGTGGGTGAGATTTTATATTGAGCAGGCAACCTGAGTCTAAAGGAAACTGGTGTAATTTGTCTATCAATTTGGAAAGGACCCACGCACCTGGGACTGAGCTTCTTGCAAGGGAGTCGGAGGCGGAGGTCCCGGGCAGCAAGCCAGACCCATTGGCCAGGAGCATACGGGGGTTGTTGGGTGCGGAGTCGGTCAGCCTGGCTCCGGGTGTGGCGGACGGCTCGTTGGAGATGGACGTGAGCCGAGTCCCAAGTCTCCTCGCTCCTTCGCATCCAGGCGTCGACGGCAGGCAGGTCGGAGGGCTCGCCGGACCAGGGGAAGAGAGGTGGTTGGAACCCTAGAACGCACTGGAAGGGAGTGAGGTTAGTGGCAGGTTTACGCAGGGAGTTTTGGGCATACTCGGCCCACATGAGGAAGCGGCTCCAGTCCTCCTGGTGGTTGTGGCAATAGGAGCGGAGATATCTGGAGAGTTCCTGGTTAAGGCGTTCGACTTGTCCGTTAGCTTGCGGATGGTACCCGGAGGTCAGGCTGACGTTGATTCCGAGCAGACTACAGAACGAGGACCACACACGGGAGGTAAACTGGGGGCCTCGGTCGGAAACAATGTCTTCTGGCAAGCCGTAGAAGCAAAAGACCGAGTTGCAGAGGGCCTCAGCGGTCTCCATGGCCGTGGGCAACTTTGGGAGAGGGATGAAGCGACAGGCCTTGGAGAAGCGATCGATGACCGTGAGTATTACAGTGAAACCTTGTGAGCATGGCAAATCGGTTACAAAGTCTATGGAAATGTGAGACCAAGGCCGTTGGGGTATGGGCAAGGGTTGGAGCAGCCCCGCTGGGTGATGATGAGGAACCTTGGAGATATTACAAGTGGGGCATGAGCGAATGAAGTTGATGGTATCAGTCTGAACGGGGGCCACCAGAAGCAGTTGGAAAGTAGGTGCAGCGTGGCATTGATGCCGGGGTGACCGGAGCTGGGGTTAGCATGGACCTGGGCTAGGACCCGGGATCTCAGAGTCAGGGGCACGTAAGTCAGGTTGGGTGGACAATTAGGAGGTGGAGGATCCCGATTCTGAGCCTCGGTTATCTCGGTCATTAAGTCCCACTGGACGGGAGCTACAATTTTGGAGACAGGGAGGATGGGTTCCGTGGTTGGAGGGTCGGGGTCGAGTTCAGCAATCCTAGAGAGAGCGTCGGCAAATCACAGTGAAATCAAATCGTGTGAAGAAGAGGGCCCAACGGGCCTGCCGGTGGTTGAGTCTCCTGGCAGATCTCAGGTATTCTAGATTGCGATGGTCAGTGAGGACAATAAAGGGGTGCCGAGAACCCTCCAGCCAGTGCCGCCATTCCTCCAGGGCTAGATTGATAGCCAGCAGCTCACGATTCCCGACATCATAGTTGCGTTCGGCGGGGTTGAGCTTGTGTGAATAGTAAGCACAGGGGTAGAGTTTGGCTGGGTCTCCGTGGCGCTGGGAAAGGATGGCACCAACGCCGGTGCTGGATACGTCAACTTTGACAACGAACACCTTCTCAGGGTCCGGGTGGTGCAGGATAGGAGCACTGGTGAAGAGTTTCTTGTGTTCCTGGAAAGCTAGTAGAGCAGACGGGGTCTAATTGAGACGATGGTGGGCTGCCTTGATTAAAGATGTGAGGGGAGCTGCTATGGTACTGAAATTGCGTATGAAGCGTCGATAGAAGTTGGCAAAGCCCAGGAAACGTTGTAACTCGCGGAGCGTTGTGGGTTGTGGCCAGTTGGCTACTGCTTGCACCTTAATATCATCCATAGCCACCGCCTCGGGGCTGATGACGTATCCCAGGAAGGAGATCTTGGTTTGGTGAAACTCGCACTTCTCAAGTTTGGCGTAGAGGTGGTTGGACAGGAGTTTCTGTAGAACGGCTCTGACGTGTTGAACATGCTCTGAATACGAGTTGGAGTAAATCAGTATGTCGTCGATATAGATAATAACCCAGCGGTTTAGCATGTCCCTGAACAGATCATTAACGAAGGCCTGGAAGCAGGACGGACTGTTGGAGAGGCCGAAGGGCATAACGAGATATTCGTAGTGGCCTGAGGTAGTTGAAAAGGCCGTCTTCCATTCATCCCCCTCCCTGATACGGATCAGATTGTAGGCGCTTCTGAGGTCTAGCTTGGTAAAAATCTTGGCAGATCGGAGCTGTTCCAAAGCTGAGGGAACCAGGGGGAGCGGGTAACAGTACTTAATGGTAATGTCGTTGAGGGCTCGGTAGTCAATGCAAGGCCTGAGACCACCGTCCTTCTTCTTGACGAAAAAGAAACCGGCGGATGCGGGTGACGTGGATGGTCTAATAAAGCCCTTGGCCAGCTCCTCTTGGATATAAAGTTTCATGGCCTCAGACTCGGGCTGTGTGAGAGGGAAGACGCGGCCCTTGGAGAGTGAGGAGCCCGGCAGTAGTTCAATGGTGCAGTCACCTGGACGATGGGGTGGCAGGTGAGTCGCCAAGGTCTTGCTGAAGGCCGCTCTGAGGTCATGATATTCGTTTGGCAGGGGGTCCTCCCCCGTGTGTGGTCTCGTGGAGGATTCCGTGGGGTCTTGAGAAGGTGTTAGGCTGGTGGTACGAGTCTGGGAAGGAGCAGGCGAGTCATCCCTGGAGGAGAGGCAGTGTAGTTGACAGTAGGAGGACCAGCGCGAAATCTTGCGAAGAGACCAGGAGATGGTGGGGTTGTGGAGTGTGAGCCATGGGTAGCCCAGGATGACTGGAGTCCGTGGTGATGAGATGAGGTAAAGGCGGATGGTCTCAGTGTGCTGGCGGATGCGAAGGGTGAGGTCTGAAGTGGTGTGGAGAACCTGTCCTGTACCCAGAGGTCTCCCGTCTATGGCTGCCACTGCAACATTAGAAGGACACGAGAGCTGAGGAAGGTTATGCATCTTGGCAAAATCTGCATCTATGAAGTTACCAGCCGCTCCAGAGTCTATAAGGGCGGTAGTATGAATTACAGTATCTTCTAGTGACAGTGATATGGGTAGAGTAAAGTCTGAAGGTGGTAGTTCAAACGGACTCACCGAGTTGGGACGGCGTGGGGGTCGGGTGGGGCAGGTCAAGCGGACGTGTCCAGGCTGGCCGCAGTACAGGCACAGGTTCTCACGGTATCGCCGGTCTTGATAGATAGCTCGATGTACTGATCCAGTGAGAGGTCGTCATCACGGCATGCCAACTCCGACTGGAGATCTGGGTTGAGTCCAGTACGGTAGTGTACCTTGAGGGGCGCCTCATTCCAGGTGGTTTGTGCGGCCAGGGTGCGGAAAGTGAGGGCATAATCAGCCGCCGTGCTCCTTCCCTGTCTGTGAGTCAGTAGCAGCTCCTCAGCGTCGCGGCCATCAGCGGTATGCTGGAAAACAGACTTGAAGCGTTGCAAGAAGGCCGCGAAGGTGGTAAAGGAGGGCTGCTCAGGGTTCCATACCGCCGTGGCCCACTCCAATGCTCGCCCCGTCAACAAAGAACAAACGAAAGCAATACGGCTATTATCAGTGGGGTACATCAATGGCTGTTGTTCTATAAATAGTGAGCATTGGAGTAGAAAACCCTTACATTTGTTTGGCGTGCCGTCGTACTTCTCTGGAAGGGCGAGTCGGGGTCCGGAAGCGGCGGCTGAAGCAGCGGTGAAGACAGGTGGAGGAGCAGGCGCGGGCTCGGGGGGATTCAGTGACATGGCGGCTTGAAATGACTAAAGAGACTTCATCAGCTCCTCCGTAAGTGATGTGAGTCGCATTATCTGATGCTGGTGAGCCGCGAGAGTGGATGCTTGAGCACTGAGCTCTGAGCTGAGCTGATTTACCGTTGCTGGATCCGGTGTTGGTGAAGTTTTCTGTAATGAAGACTCAGGAGTCGATGGATCCATTTGCAAACGGTTTAATTTGCAAAGCGTTGTAGTACAGGCAGTATAATCACCAGCAAACGTGCGCAACGTAGGCAAATCCAAAGAATAGTGAGAGTTCTCGCGAGAGTTCGGGGCCGGCGGCAGTAATCCGGAAACGGGCAAAAAGGTCGGGGTAAACAGAAGAGGATCGCGAGTGGTTTAACAGTCCAGGTCGGTACACAAGTAATCAGTCCACAGAGAAAACGCTCGGAGTTGCAGGCCATGAGTAATACAAAACTTTGCGACGAGCGCGAGGTAATGGCCGCTATTTATGTCCGGGAGCGCACCGCAAAAAGGCTGCGCCGAGCGAGGTCAAGCCCAGGCACGGGATCCTGGGAAATGGAGTCCGAATAGCTAAAACTCAGGTGAGGGAGCGCGCTGACGGCCGTCGGGGAAAGCCACGGAACCTGGATTCGTGACAATAGGAAAGATATTATATTTTTGTTAACAAAATTAAATATATATAAAAACTGAATTTATTTTTAAAACTACTTTGATGTACTAAAAAACATAAATTAATTAAAACTATATTAATATGAATGAAAAAACAAACTCAAAAATTATTATTAAAAATAATATATTTATAAAATGTTTTATAAAAAAAAATATTTAGTTTAATTTGAAAACTACTTTGATGTACTAAAAACTAAAATGAATTAAAACTATATTACTATGAATGAAAAAATAAACTCAAAAACAATTACTAAATTTTAAATTATATATTTATAAAACAATATATTTGTGTAAAATAAAAAATAAAACATGAAAAAATTGTTATAACATTTTATTTTTTTTAAATCATTCAGTTTAACTTGATGTACTAAAATAACTAAAACAGAAATTTGAAATAAAAACTAGTACAGACATATGCTAAAAACCAAAAATGCAAAAAAAAAAAAAAAAAAAACAAAGAACAAAAGTAGCTAAAATTACAATGGAAACAGATGTTATAAAATAGAATTAATAAATATTCATACTATATTTATATTATTATATACTTAATACAATAAAACTATACATATAATAACAAAATTATTAAAACTGACTGAAATGATAATGAAAAGTACATGTATATAAAGAATAAAAATAATAAATTAAAAATAATATATTTATACAAATATATTTTATACAAAAAATAGCATGAAAAAACTTAATTTAGTTTAACTTCATGTACATGTAAAATAGCAAACTAAAATTTACAATAATAAAAACTATAGACATATTCTAAAAAAATAAGATTAACAATAGATTTTATTTAAAAATTGAATCTGGAAAAAACTATACAGACATTAAAAAAAAAAAATTACAATAAAAACTGAAAATATTAAAATAAAAACAAATTCAATACTAAAAACTAGCATCTAAAATGTTATTGGAACAGATAGTAGATAATAGAAAACACTAAAGAGCCAGTCTGATTGAGTGCACCTGAAAAGCAACACAATAAATTAATAATGCATCTGATTTTTGCATCAAATTAAATATGAAATGGCAAACTGCTTTGACATTTTGCATCATTTGTTTATGATTCATTACCACACCTTCTAGGATGAAAATATCTAAGGCATTAATGTCGTTTTGAAGTCTGTAATGAAACTATTAAACTAATGCCATCAATGCCAACACACACACACACACAAACAAACAGACGCATACAAAAACACAAGGAAGATTAATTTAGCGGTCACCCTCTGACAGCTAAACCAGGGGAAATAAACCCTTCTTATCAGATTAATTGCTAAGTTTAAGCCATTAAAATCTTTCTAATCATTTATTGATTCTTGGAATTCATGATGCCAGGTCAAGAGCGCAAGATCTTAGCATTAGCGGCAATTCGGTCTGAGCTGTCCGTGACTGAGCCGTCTGTGACATTTATAAACGTCGCACTAAATATCCTGCACATATCTGATTTAAGCAGCCCTTTAATTCGTTTTTCGGACAGGTCCGCGAGGCTCTTTGTGCAGCACGAGCGCTGACCTCTCTTTGAGTTATGCATTAGCTTTTGAAACACAGCAGACGAGCTCTCTTCAGCAGGGGTCAGCTGAGGGCAAAGATAACAGGAAGTTCAGACCTCCCATATTTGAACTCTTTCTAGTGACCGACAAACCCAATAAATCATGCGAGACGCGAGCGGCACGGGGTCACACACCTGTAATTTAGAATCCACACCACACCCTTTCATACATCTTCACAATGTAAGCCAATATGCCTCAGTGAATTATTGCACAAATTCCTTTTGCAGGCTGTTTTAATGTTAAAACTGGAATGTGTACAAGGCTATCAATTAAAAGCTTGCTTTATGCATTATAGAACGCGAAACCTCTTTTAAATCTCTTGTGAGCAATTATATATGTACGTATACATATACGATGCCGGTATATATATATTATGCATGTTAGTATTCTTTCCATTTACTGTATTTCACGCATCTGCTTGCTTTTTTTTTACCTCACTCAAATTTCTCTGTAAAAATTCATGACTTGTGCACCAAGGGACGCATGTTTCCCTACAGCGTTTTACTAAATAAATCATGAACGCCTTAACAAATTAAGTGCTATTTCTGAGGAATAAAGGACTCGAATGTTGCTCCTAGAAAGAAACAGATGTAAATAGTTGACATCAGTGTTGGGGGTAATGCATTACAAGTAACGCAACGTAATCAGATTACTTTTTTCAAGTTACTAGTAAAGTAACAAATTACTTTTTCATTTACAATAAAATATGGCAGTTACTTTTTGCTTCCTTTATGTATTTAATCCCATTTTATTAACCAATGTCTTTGCTGCTGAACTATGTCTTTGCTGTTGAACTAATTCAACCTTACTAATAAACAAAACTTACTTTAGATTAACTGACATTTGTGACCCTGAACCACAAAACCAGTCATAAGTGTCAATTTTTCGAAATTGAGATTTATACATCATCTGAAATTTAAATAAATACATTGATGTATGGTCTGTTATGATAGTACAATATTTGGCCAAGATACAACTATTTGAAAAACTGAAATCTGAGGGTGCAAAAAAATAACAATATTGAGAAAAATTGCCTTTAAAGTTGTCCAAATGAACTTCTTAGTAATGCATATTACTTATCAAAAACTGAGTTTTGATACATTTACAATAGGAAATTTACAAAATATCTTAATGGAACATGATCTTTACTTAATATCCTAATGATTTTTGGCATAAAATCAATCATTTTGACCCATACAATGTATTCATTCAGTGACTTAAGACTGTTTTTGTGGTCCAGGGTCACATTTGTGCTTCATTTTTCCTCATTGCTGAAGAGTGCTGAACTTCCTTTTCCTACAGTTGTACTGTACAGATGTGAATTTATTTTTCCTTCAGCCTTAGGCTTTATTCATTTCACTTTTTGGTGTGAAAGGGCTTTTACATTTGTACTTTTTATATTAAAAACAAACAAGCAAGCCCTGCCCAGATTTAAAAAGTAATGCAAAAGTAACGCAAAAGTAATGTAACGCATTAGTTGCTTTTTTAGAGAGTAACGCAATATTGTAATGCATTACTTTTAAAAGTAACTTTCCCCAACACTGGTTGACATATAGTACGAATACAGAGCTATAAAATGAATATGTATAGCAACTCATGTTAAAAAATGTTCATATTGTCGGCGCCGATAGCCTTGTGGGCAGTGCGCCGACATACAGCGCCGTTGCGCAACGGGCGTCCCGAGTTCGATTCCCGGCTCGAGGACCTTTCCCGACCCTACCCCCTTCTCTCTCTCCACTTCGCTTCCTGTCCTTCCTGATCTGTCCTATAATAATAAAAGCCAAAAATAAATCTTTAAAAAAAAAAAAAAAAAAAAAAAAATGTTCATATTGAAATCCCTGATCTGATTTTATTAAAGGTGTTTTCACTGTCATCTTTCTCAGATCAACCACAGCAATGACCCTGACCCTAATCCCACACTTTAACTCATAAAAATTGCTTGGACTTGAAGAAAAATTCCAAGTTTGTTGTTTTTTTTTCTTCACCACCACATTCAAAACAGAAGAAAGTGTTATCTGGGGCAGATTATCAATTAATAAAGACTTATTTTTGTGCATTTCCTTCCACAATATTATGTTATGACTTCAAAATACTTTCATTACAGTGCATGATTTGTAAACTAATCAATTTTGTTGTTAGCGCTGCATATCTAGCTCCATATACGGCTAGCTCCATATACGGCTTTTCTGACGTGGTAAATTTGCTCGTTAGCGCACTTGTAATAAACACTTCGAGTTCCATAAAATACTTTATTTTATTTCTATTTCATGTTTGCTTTTGTTATTATTATTGTTTAACAGTCAGTTATTTTTAAACACATTTAAACAGACACTTTATATCCGAAAAGCTGAGAACATGAACTAAAATACTAAAATGCTACAAAGATTCTTCTTGATCTAATTAACATTCATGAATGTTGATTAATATACAAAAGCTCAGATGTAAAAGCATTGGCAAAATGCATTTTTATCAGGCTCCGGTGTGTATTTCTATGTAAGTGCTGGTACTTCTGATTGGCCTGGGACATGTTGGGTATTTTAGCAATTTTGAAGTGAAAGTATTTGGTGGATGTATAATATGTGTCGAGAGCATTCATTCAGTATCATTATCTCATTTTTGACCGAGATGGCTTTTAGCTGGTTTTGCATCTGAACTCTTCATACACTGTCCAGTTTTGTAAAATAATTAAAAAAAAAAAAAAAAAAAAAAAAAAAAAGATAAACGTGAACATGCTTTTGATGCCACTCAGTGGATATTTCATGCTGAAAGTCTCAAAACATGTCAAGAAGCATGGTAATAAGAAATGTTGCCACTGGTTTTTCCAATAAACCTGGGTTGCCTTCTCACACTCTAAACAAATAATGAAATAAGATAAAATGAATGCAACACTTTTCATAAATATTTTTGGTTAAAAGTTGTTTTAACTAATTGAGCAGCGGCATTGGAAACAATTAATTTTATCTATTGTTCAGTTCAGTATAAGTTCACAAACATTTTGCAGAATCTGCAAAATGTTAATTACTTTACCATAATAAGAGAGATCATATAAATTCAAGTTATTTTTTTATTTAGTACTAAATAAGATATTTCACATACGTTGTAAAATATGTTTACATATAGTCCACACGCAAGAAAATAATATCTGAATGTATAAAAATGGCCCTTTTCAAATGTTTAAATACTTATACTGTGTTGTTACCTGAATGATCCACAGCTGTGTTTTTTGTTTAGTGATAGTTGTTCATGAGTTTCTTGTTTGTCCTGAATAGTTGTTCTTTAGAAATATCCTTCAGGTCCCACAAATTCTTTGGTTTTTCAGCATTTTTGTGTATTTGAACCCTTTCCAACAGTGACTGTATGATATTTAGATCCATCTTTTCACACTGAGGACAACTGAGGGACTCATACGCAGCTATTACAGTTCAAGCGCTCCAGAAGGAAAAACAATGCATTAAGAGCCGGGGTGAAAACTTTTAAAATAAAAACTATAGATGTAAAACAGTTAAAGTTTAAAACAATGTTAGTTTAAATGTTAAACCTAGATAAATGTGCACTATTAGATGCATATCCAATCGTTTGTGAGGAGAGTGGAAGCTGAAGCGCGTTTTACAGGACATGGAGGCGCCAGTGCGAACACTTGCATTTTTTTCAGTGGAAACGATTTCTAAATGATCCGTCATTTATGCTCACAAAGGTAAGAGTAATACATCATTCGGAACTGTAAAGGGTCTTTTTGTATGTGTGCACTCATACAAAAAGACATACTAAACATGTAGGGCTGGGCGATATGGCCTAAAAAAAATCCTCGATTTTTTTCATTAAAAATCGATTTTTTTACGATTTAAATCGATTTTTTCCCCCTACTTAAAATAAATCTGCAGATGACAAAGAAATTGTTCAAAACAAATTTTAACTTTATTTTGTTTTGATTAAAGTGCAATCAGAAACAACTTTCCTGTAAACTTTAAACTTCTCATTCTCGTTTGAGAGATTACGCTGCAAGCTCGTATACGTGACGGCTCGTAAACAGTAAAAGTAAACATTTATCGTTTTGTTTAGCATCAATTTAATGATGTGAGAAAGCCTGTTGTACGTTTTATTGGCATATTATGGGGGGAGGGCTGAGCCCATTCGGAACTACGGGAGCCGAGAGGGGAGCGTCGGTGGATATTAAAGAGAGAACCGATTTTCATTCAAACAAACCGATGTAAACGACACATTCGAGTTAATCGATAAAATCGATTTATCGCCCAGCCCTATAAACATGTATAAACATAATTTATCATTTATAACTAATTTTTGACCTAGATTAATAAGTGCTGTAATACGGTTAAATCAGCTTACCTAAAGAATTTTAACAAAGGTTGCTTTACTGTAAAGTGTTATTATAACAGTCAAAGTATTCAAAATCACGTTATCACTCTCTCTCCGATTGTTATCAGATTTCAAACTCAGCCAAAGAAAAAGCATTAAATATAGAATGCTTTATATATACATATATAAAGCATTAAAACATTCCCTCATATTATTGATTTTAAAGTTAATATATCAAAACTCTTGTGTCATTTAAATTCAATTAATATTGGATTGTTTGAAATGAAAGTGCTAATATATGTGACCAAAGCTAAACTGATCATGCCACACACATGATTTGAGCTTTCGTGTTTACGTTACTCCGTATCACATCTGTGTGCGTTGATCAGTTGTGAATAAAAGTGAATTAAACCTGAATTTATGAATGATGAACTCACCTGTCGATCTCTAAATTCGCAAAAGATCAGGATGAACAAGTGACAAAAGATAGAAAAGCATTTTTATTGGCTGCAGTCTATTATGGAAAAATACTTTTTTGTTTTTAGCTTATATTGCGCTGTTTATATGCAGAACTGGGATCGCTTTCGTATTCGTTTGAATGGGTAAATATTAGGGCTGTGAATCTTTGGGTAAATAACGAATCGTTTCGATTCACAATTCATAGGGTTTCGAATCAATTCAAGAACGATTTTTGCAAATTCAGAATGATTTGATTTGAGACGATTCACGATAAAACTTGATGCGATTCGATTAATAATGATTTGATTCTGCATACTTTAAGTGTATTCACAGGATTATTTAAACGCTTTCCCTAAATTCTTTATATGCTTAGTCAGTGGGCAAATTACACTTCTGCCTTTATGGAGTCAGAGAGTAATGGCAAAAATGAATTTATAATAATAAATAAAACACTTTTGTCCACTATTAAATGTTAGTTTAATGATGCTATGGCATGACATAGTACATGTAGAAATGTACCCTAGTGAAAAGTAATATATTTAAATTACATAATTTCAAACTAAGTATACTTCAAATCTATTAACATATTTACTAATACATCCCTCAAGACTTTGACATAAAAATTATAATTAAAGTTTATTTATGAATTTTAATGTCACTATTGCTGAGGATTATATTATCTTTGAATAAAAAGGTCTTTAAATGCAAGATATTTCAAGTGTACCTGAAATATACTTGCAATATTTCCACTTCAGCACAATCAAATATACTTCAGTTCATCTTTAGGTGGACTTCAGCACTATAGTTCCAATTTAGCACACTTTATGCCAGTTTAATATAGGCTACTAAAAGTACAATTTCAAGGTATTTTCATTAAGAACATAAATATGTAAATGTACACTTAGCATGAAATAGAGGTATTTTAAATACATTTTAGTATATTTATTTACAGCATTTAAACTATTACTTTCTATCGATGATTTTAATGATGAAGTAACGAACGCAACTTTCATGCACGTGACAGATAATGTTAAACCTTGCTCTCTTATTTTAAGGTTGCTGTTAACGCTGTGGTAATTTGAACCATTTCCTTTGTACTTCTGTTTTAACGTCATTTACGTTTACAATGGAACTGTGCGTATGATTTTAGACACTTACATTGGTTTTGCTTTATCCAAACAGGCGGCTTTCAATTGCTCAGGTAATGTTAAAGATATGCCTGAGAGCCACTGAAAAACTACAGAAAAGTAAAATCACTTTAAAAGTAAAACTAACGTTACTTCTAGCAGTACTGGCCACGAATACTAAGGAGAGATCACAACATTGGCTGCTCAAGCCTCAAAAAACATGTCGGTGAGAGCGCGCACGCCATCCAGTGGCAGGCAGTGAATGAAGCGCATGAAGGAGAGATGTGAGGAAACACAACGCTGTTCAAGGTCTCTGTTAATTCATGCTTGTTGTAATTCATATATTTTAAAGCACTGAATCACTATAGAAATCGCGATTCGTTCAATTCTTAGTGTTTTAAATCGATTAATAGCCGAAATTAACGATTTATGACCATTAAAAATCCACGTTTCAAGATCAATGCATATGCATCGTCAGGTTTTGTACTCGATGCATCGAGAAAACAAGTGAATTGTTACACCCCTAGTAAATTTAGAAATCACTTCTTTTTCTTGAATTGCATCCAGGAGGGCTGAATTACAGTCTTGCGCTATAGCGCCACACTGGTCAAACCGCATTATTGCAGGCTCTTTACATTGTGTCATATGAGATCAAACAACTACTTGACAACAAAAATATTTGTCGGCAATCCTTCATTGTTGACGTTGTCGGTAATGTCGACTAATCGTTTCAGCCGTAGACAGTTAATCGTCAGCCAAATTTAATAATCATGACAGCCCTATTTTCTATCATTTTTTTTAGTTCAAAATGTTTTATAAAATATTTATTTTATATTAAAATTTGCTCTAGTTTTTTAACTTCAGCAATAATCTGCCAAGGGTTTTCTTTAAAATGAGACCAAACTTAAGTCTGTACTCCCAAGCTTCAAATTTTTATGATATGGACATTTTTGTGGAACCTATGGAACCTATGTGTAATTTTTTTAAACTGATACAATGGTTAAAATGAAAATCAATTCTCAGTCCGGTCAAGTTGTGTAAGCGCAAAGTGATTTTTCATGGCACGTTGCGCACATCTGTGTGTTTCTCACTGTTACCGCATAACCCCAGCGGTACAGGCGCGGGTCACGGGTCGCAGCACCGGACCCTTTCTTTCACACATCAAGATTAGCCGTGTAAGCGAGCGGTCTAAAATAACTACTGGAGCCTTTTGTGCTCGGCGGAGAAAAGAAAACGTCCCCCCTCGTATCTTTGTGATCTGTAAACGTCGATTGTCCCCGGCGTGTAGAGCGCTAGAATGTCATTTTATCTGCCTTTTCCCCCCTCAGAAGTGTGTAGATTTGCAAGATCTCGTCGGCACAATGGCTTGTTGTGGCTTTGGCCGGTTCGTTTTGATGTCGGAAGCTGTACGAGGTCGTCGCATCATGCGAAGGACGCATGAACGTACATACACACTTGCACACACACATGTACGACGCGCCATCATGCTAGCACTGATGTGGCATTGTGTTACCTGCATGGCTTTTCTTTGATGTGAGATTGCTTTCACAGGCTAGAGAGCAGGTAACAAAAACAGCGCACTAGACACCTTTTCTACCGCGAACAGTTCAACTGTGAGGAGCATTGTCCATTGTGTGCAACTCGGAGGCACACAATCGAAGACTTTGTGTTGGAATGATTGATACAGAGAAATTTAATCACGTTAACTGGCTGGTGCTTTTAACTGTATCTGTGGCTGTATTGAGAGAGGAGGGACGGTAAACAATGGCCGGCCCTGTGGTTGTGGGCAGCGGGGAGCTGGGTTTCCAGTGCTTAGGTCAGGACACCAGATACCTGCCTTTGCCTTGTAGTTCGCTCCAGGACAAGATTTTTTCCTCCTGAGAGGACATCAATTTAGCAGATTGGCCGGGTATTACGACCCGCTTTGGCCCGGTCCAAACGCTGGGCAGCTGGGAAACGATCCTATTCAGACTAGGTCTCAGGGACTTAAAGGAGGAGTTCATCCAGAAATGGAACTTTTTCACTCATGCCATTAAGCTTTTTTACAAGCACTGAAAAGTTTTACTTTGATATCATTTTCTATCAAATTGCTAGTAAATGTCACAAATAATTACAAAGAAACTTTGAAGTAGAAATGACTCTAATAATATTTACATTTTATTTAATGTTTTATTTACTTTAATTAACTTTGAAAAACATTTTCCACAGTGGGGATTTTGTAAAAATATTTTTACAGTCATTTTCAATAAAGAGAGCAAATTTGTCAAGATCCAAAAATTTGAAAATAAGAAAAAAATAGTATTTCATATGACAAGTGTGCCATATTCCAAGTCTTTTGAAGCAATATGAAGTTTTAAGAGAAAAGCAGGCATATACTCTTTAGCTTTTAACATTTTAATGTTTTACTTTGAAACTATTTTTACTGAATTGTTAGTACATTTCACAAATAATTACAAAGAAACGGCATGTAAATCACTGAATCAAATTAAAATAATATTTTCTTTTATACAGTACTTCAATAATCTTTTACGTTTTATTTAATATTTTATTTACAACTTTGAAAAAGAATTTTTTACAGTGGGGATTTTGTAAAACTATTTTCACACCAAATTTGTAAAGATCAAAAAAATAGAAAATAAAAAATAATAGTATTTCATATGACAAGTGTGCCATATTCCAAGTCTTCTTAAGCAATATGTGACCCTGGACCACAACACCAGTCATAAGGGTCAATTTTTCTTTCTAAATTGAGATTTATTTATCACACGAAAGCTGAATAAATAAGCTTTACATTGATGTCTGTTATGATAGTCCAATATTTGGCCGAGATATAACTATTTGAAAATCTGGAATCTGAGAGTGCAAAAAAATAAAAAAATATTGTGAGAATCACCTTTAAAGTTGATCAAATGAAGTTCTTAGCAATGCATATTACTAATAACAAATTAAGTTTTGATATATTTACAGTAGGAAATTTACAAAATATCATTATGGAACATGGTCTTTATTTAATATCCAAATGATTTTTTGCATAAAACCAAATCAATAATTTTGAACCATACAATGTATTTTTGGCTATTGCTACAAACCCCAGCCACTTATGACTGGTTTTGTGGTACAGGGTCACCATATGAAGTTTTAAGCAAGAAGCAGGCATATACTCTTTAGCTTTTTACATGCACATGTAAAAATGTCTTAATGTTTTACTTTGAAAATATTTTTACTGAATTGCTAGTAAATTTCACAAATAATTACAAAGAAACAGCATGTAAATAACTGAATCAAATTAAAATAATAATTTTTTTTATACAGTACTTCCATAATCTTTTACGTTTTAGTAAATGTTTTATTTACAACTTTGAAAAATAATTTTTCACAGTGGGGATTTTTTACAAATATTTTCACAGCTACTTTCAATAAAGAGAGCAAATTTGTCAAGATCCAAAAATTAGAAAATAAAAAATAATAGTATTTCATGACAAGTGTGCCATATTCCAAATCTTCTGAAGCAATATGAGGTTTTAAGCAAGAAGCAGGCATATACTCTTTTGCTTTTTACATGCACGTGTAAAAATGTATTAATGTTTTACTTTGAAACTATTTTTACTGAATTCCTAGTAAATTTCACAAATAATTACAAAGAAACGGCATGTAAATCACTGAATCAAATTAAAATAATATTTTCTTTTATACAGTACTTCAATAATACTTTTACATTTTATTTAATATTTTATTTACAACTTTGAAAAAACATTTTTCACAATGGGGTTTTTGTAAAATTTTTAGTCATTTTCAATAAAGAGAGGAAATTTGTCAAGATCCAAAAATTAGAAAATAAAAAAAAAAATAGTATTTCATATGACAAATGTGTTCCAAGTCTTCTGAAGCAATATGAAGTTAAGCGAGAAACAGACATATACTGTTTTGCTTTTTACATGCACTTAAAAAAAAGTGCATGTACAAATTTTTTAATGTTTTACTTTGAAACTATTTGTAATAAACTGCTACTACATTTCACAAATAATTACAATGAAACCACATGTAAACCATATAATAAATGGAAAATTTTGGAGTAGAAAGACTGAAATAGTGTTTTCTTGTATTCAGTACATTCAGTACAAGTTTTATTTAATGTCTTATTTACAACTTTGAAAAATATTTTTTTACAGTGGGGATTTTGAAAAAAATATTTCCACAGCCCATTTCAATAAAGAGAGCAAATTTTTCAAGCTCCAAAAATGAGAAAATAAAAAATAATAGCATTTAATGTGACAAGTGTGCCATATTCCAAGTTTTCTGAACCAATATGAAAGTTTAAGCGAGAAACAGACATATACTGTTTTGTTTTTTTGAATTGCTTAATTACTAAAATAACATTTTCTTGTATGCAGTACTCCAATAGTCTTTCAAGTTTTATTTAATGCTTTATGTACAACTCTGAAAATTCATTTTTCTCTGGGATTTTAATTTAGATTTACACAGCCATTTTTAATAAAAAGCCTGTCATATTCCACATCTTCTGAAGCTATGTGAGAAACAGAAACATATGCTGTTGTTTATTTTTTATTTTTTTTACATGCAGTTGAAATAAAAACAGTACTTCTATACTTGTTTTTACACATTTTTCTAAAAATGTATGTATGTAATGTATGCATGTATTTATTTCCACATTTATTATTTCTATGCATTTACGTTGACATTTATATATTTTCATATCTAGTTAATTTCACATTTAATTTCACATATATTTATTTCTCATTTTTCACATAAATACATGTACAAAGAGGTTTTTTTTACTTATTTTACTTAAATGTGAAATTTTTATTTTTTATGAAATATTTACACTTTCAATAAAAAGACAAATTTGTCAAGTTCCAAAAATAAGGCGGAAAAAAATTGTAGTTCATATACAGGTCCTTCTCAAAAAATTAGCATATTGTGATAAAGTTCATTATTTTCTGTAATGTACTGATAAACATTAGACTTTCATATATTTTAGATTCATTACACACAACTGAAGTAGTTCAAGCCTTTTTTTTGTATTAATATTGATGATTTTGGCATACAGCTCATGAAAACCCAAAATTCCTATCTCAAAAAATTAGCATATTTCATCCGACCAATAAAAGAAAAGTGTTTTTAATACAAAAAAAGTCAACCTTCAAATAATTATGTTCAGTTATGCACTCAATACTTGGTCGGGAATCCTTTTGCAGAAATGACTGCTTCAATGCGGCGTGGCATGGAGGCAATCAGCCTGTGGCACTGCTGAGGTGTTATGGAGGCTTCGATAGCGGCCTTAAGCTCATCCAGAGTGTTGGGTCTTGCGTCTCTCAACTTTCTCTTCACAATATCCCACAGATTCTCTATGGGGTTCAGGTCAGGAGAGTTGGCAGGCCAATTGAGCACAGTAATACCATGGTCAGTAAACCATTTACCAGTGGTTTTGGCACTGTGAGCAGGTGCCAGGTCGTGCTGAAAAATGAAATCTTCATCTCCATAAAGCTTTTCAGCAGATGGAAGCATGAAGTGCTCCAAAATCTCCTGATAGCTAGCTGCATTGACCCTGCCCTTGATAAAACACAGTGGACCAACACCAGCAGCTGACATGGCACCCCAGACCATCACTGACTGTGGGTACTTGACACTGGACTTCAGGCATTTTGGCATTTCCCTCTCCCCAGTCTTCCTCCAGACTCTGGCACCTTGATTTCCGAATGACATGCAAAATTTGCTTTCATCCAAAAAAAGTACTTTGGACCACTGAGCAACAGTCCAGTGCTGCTTCTCTGTAGCCCAGGTCAGGTGCTTCTGCCTCTGTTTCTGGTTCAAAAGTGGCTTGACCTGGGGAATGCGGCACCTGTAGCCCATTTCCTGCACACGCCTGTACACGGTGGCTCTGGATGTTTCTACTCCAGACTCAGTCCACTGCTTCCGCAGGTCCCCCTCTCGTTGTGCAGCGTTTTCTGCCACACTTTTTCCTTCCCACAGACTTCCCACTGAGGTGCCTTGATACAGCACTCTGGGAACAGCCTATTCGTTCAGAAATTTCTTTCTGTGTCTTACCCTCTTGCTTGAGGGTGTCAATGATGGCCTTCTGGACAGCAGTCAGGTCGGCAGTCTTACCCGTGATTGCGGTTTTGAGTAATGAACCAGGCTGGGAGTTTTTAAAAGCCTCAGGAATCTTTTGCAGGTATTTAGAGTTAATTAGTTGATTCAGATGATTAGGTTAATAGCTCGTTTAGAGAACCTTTTCATGATATGCTAATTTTTTGAGATAGGAATTTTGGGTTTTCATGAGCTGTATGCCAAAATCATTAATATTAAAACAAAAAAAAACTTGAACTACTTCAGTTGTGTGTAATGAATCTAAAATATATGAAAGTCTAATGTTTATCAGTACATTACAGAAAATAATGAACTTTATCACACTATGCTAATTTTTTGAGAAGGACCTGTAATAAGTGTGTCATATTCCAAGTCTTCTGAAGCTATATGAAATTTTATGTGAGAAACAGAAACATATGCTGTTGTCTTTTTTACATGCACTGAAAAAAGGTTTTACTTTAAACTGTTTTTTACTGAAATTGCTAGTAAATTTCACCAATAATTACAGCAGGTAACACTGAAGCAGGCAACACTGAATTAAATATGAAATTTTAAAGTTGAAATGGTAAAGTAGTTCTTGTATACAGTACTCCAATCTTTTGCCAAAGGTTTACAACCTTTACAGTGTGAAATACAGAATATTTGTAAAATAAATAGCCATTTTCAATAAAAAATACCAAAAATAAGAAAACAAAAATGAATAATATTTTATTTGATAAATATCAAATATTTGAGTATTCAAGTATTAATATATATATATATATATATATATATATATATATAGTGTGTAATATTAATGCATACTGTTTATTTATCTTTACATTTTACTAAACGATATTTAAAAAGGAAAGGGAAAAAATTCTGCAAACTTTTTTTTTGGAAAAGTTCAGGGATTTTAAGGAAACTTTCAGAAAATGTAACAAATTTATGGAAAGCTTCTGGAAATTTTACGATAAATTTTCCATCCCTTTGCAACCCAACATTTGATTTAAGATGAAATCCTAGGCATTTAGGAACAAATTTGATCATACATGCTTTTTTAAAATGAGGGCCCAGGGTTTACAAAACTGGGGTTTGAAAAGAGAAAATAAAAAAAATCAAATAACGCATGTAAAAGTAAAAAAAAAAAGTTTTTTTTTTTTTTTTGGTTTCTTCTTTTACTTGGATTTCATGTGACCATTAACCAACATCAGAGAACAGTGAACATGCAAATACGTTGTTAAATAATTAAAATATTAAATTAAAATCTTTAGGAATGTGTTTAGGAATGTCAAAAACAAAATTCAGGGATTTTATGGAAACTTTCAGAAAATTTTGAGAATTTATGGAAAATTTCTGGAAAGTTTACGAGAAATTTTCCACCCCTTTGCAACCCTACTTTTAATTATAATGAAATCCTAGGCATTTAGGATCAAATTTGATCAGATAAATAAAATAAAATAAAAGCAACATCAGAGAACAGTGAAATGAGGAGGAGTGTCGAATTAAATATTTAGGTCAAAAATGGTTCTGCTGACAAAAATGTTCAGTTCATGTCAAAACAAAATTCATAAATACATTCATGTTTGTTTAGAGTCTGAACTCAAATTCCTACATTTCAAAGGCCATTGAAAGCACTCTGGTCTGGTTCAGACCCCCATTGATGCTGCAACCCTGTTAATGGCAATAAAATCTTTTACATTTCCTTACTTGGCTGTTAAGTTTACTGCGCGCTGCACTTTCAAAGCTGTTGCACGTCCATTAGAGTTGTAAAAGCCGGTTAGTCGCCCATGTGCCTCTCCCCCCTTCTATGGTTACCGCTAATCCCGTCCCAAAAAGAGAAAGAAAAAACATGACATATAGAGCTGAGAGAGTCTCAGCCTTTCATATTGTGATATGTGATACGCAGGGAGTTTTTGAGGAAAGCACAATGTTTATTTTCGCAGAGTCGCCTTTGGGCTTATGGGAGGTTCGTTTGGCATTTGAGAACAGTGTCGGGTGTTCACGATTTAGCAGCTCTTTCCATGTTTGCGCTCTTGGCCTCCTCTGGTCTCACACACAGGACGTTTCTCATGTCTTAGAAATCAGCTGAACTATGGAATGCAAAAGCTGCCAAATAAATGTAAAAATACAAAAACAAAGAGTATTTCTACTTATATTTTCTTATTTATGTATAATATTTATATTAAATTCATATTTCATTATTTATGTATTTATTTTTATTTATTTATTTATTTTCACATAAATAAATACATATACAGAAATATTACATAAACAAAAATAAATAAATAATTCTACAAAGAAATGCAAAAAAATAGTATTTAAATCACTTCAAGAGTACAAAACACACAAAAACATAAGAGTATTTACAATTTTTTTTACATATTTATGTTTAACATTTATATATTTTTCCCATTTATTTATTTCCACATTTATTTATTTGTTTGTTTGTTTATGCATTTATGTTGACATATTTATATGTATACATTTATTTCCACATTTACTTATTTTCACTTAAATAAACACAAATAAATATACAGACATATAAATAAATATTTCATAAATCTACAAAGTAAAACAAAAAAAAGAGTATTTAAAATAAGTATAAAACACAAAAAACAGAGTATTTACTTATTTTTACATATTTATGTTTAAGATTTATATTTATACATTTTTCCCATTTATTTATTTCCACATGTATTTATTTATATATGCATTTACGTTGACATTTATATATTCCCACATTTATTTCCACATTGATTTATTTTACTTAAAGAAACAAATAAATATACAGAACTATGATAAATAAATAAATAAATAAATAAATACTTCATAAATAAATCTACAAAGAAAAGCAAAAAAAGAAAGAAAGAAAGAAAGAAAGAAAGAAAGAAAGAAAGAAAGAAAAAGTATTTAAACTACTTTAAGAGTATAAAACAAAAAACATAAAGGAGTATTTACTTATTTTTACTAGGGATGTGACGTGGCACGAGATCTCGTGCCTGGTCTCGCGAGAACGTGAAAGTACAGTGTTTACATTAGAGCTGCACGATTAACCCTTAAAAGATTGCGATCTCTGTTCGAACGCCAATGCAATCTCATTCCTGTTTTTCAATGACATAATGATCATTATTTCTGTGTTACAGACATTTAAATAACAGAAGTACTAGAATAAAAGTTTATAGTTTGGGGATAAACACAAAATGTCTATAATAGCGATCAAAACGAAAGTATCTTAACAGGTGTATGTATTGTAATGTTTATCCTCTTCCACCAGAATCACTAGTAAATTGTTATTTTGTTTAGATGTCTAATCTAATCTTTATTTATCAGAATCATTAGAGAAAACTTATTAAAAAAAAAGCTTTTTTTTTATTTATCCAGAATCATGTAGCATAAGTTTACATGTTCATTACCGCATATAATTCAGTACAATAGAAGTTTAATTTCATAAAGTACAAGTTCATATCAAAATGCACCTATATTTTTTGTGTTTTTCAGTTTTTCCCTATATATTTCATTATTAAGGATTTCTTTAAAAAAAAGTTAAAAAATCTCGTCTCGTTCTCATGAACCCAGTCTCGTGTCTTGTCTCATCTCATGGGATAAGTGTCTCGTCACACCCCTAATTTTTACATATTTATGTTTAAGATTTATATTTATATATTTGTTCCATTTATATATTTCCACATTTATTTATTTTTTACCAAAATAAACATAAATATACAGAAATTATATTATATATATATATATATATTTTATTTTTTTTATTTTTTTCACATACATTTATGTATTTATTTATTTTTACATAAAATACAGAAATATTGCAAAAACAAGAATTCTACCAAGAAATGCAAAAGAGTATTTAAAGTATGAGTATAAACACACAAAAACATAAAGGAGAAATGTCTCAAACTGTGCTCTGTGTCTGCATTCAAAAGATCTCAATATTACCTCAATTATTTCTCATCAAAATCTTTTACAGCTCTATACTCCTAGTGTACAACAACTACTGACTCATTTGTTTTCTTCTCTAAGAAATTTTCAAAGAAACTTTGATACAACTTAAAACTGTATGAGCCATAAAAGAGCAAACTGAAGTCTTCCTGTTGCTGTATAATGAGCAATCAGGTACTATAGGTCTGATCTACATACACATCGATCAAGTTAGCGCGTCTCCATTCAGGGGCTAATCAGATTTCTTAGCTCCTCTAAACCCACTATTTCTGAGCTGACTGTGAGGATCAGACGTGCCAGCTGTCATTACCACATACAAAAACAATGTTAGCATTCAATTCATTCACCTGGCCACTGGAGATCGAGTACATTGTCTCAGCATTTGCTCATCAAGTGTAAACTATTTCCTATAAGCCAGAAACACCCATTAAAATAAACCCTCTGCTGACAATAATCATTTTCTTTGAGAAGTTGATTTTTCTCCAGTTCCTCAGATCAGTGTTTTGGTTTCTGGATTATTAAAAGCATCAATAGCTTACAGTATGAATCACACACAACTCATTAGGGGTCATGTTTCACCCCAAAAGACCAAATTGCGGAATTATATTTAGTGCCAAATGTTGGTTCTCTACAGAAAAATATTGTACAATAAATTAAATTAAATTAAACTCATTTAAATGAATGTGTAACTTTAAAAGGAGAGAATACATCCCAGAATAATCTGATAATTAATAATCAGCACTTAAACATGCAGTCATTAGCAGTCACTCTTTTACAAATAATGTCACAGATATAAAGCACCAAGACACAGGGGAGAGTAACGCTTCATTGTGTCCGGTGGATATTTTAATTACCAGATGGAAATGAGGTTAAACCCATATTAAAAGAGGTTAAGTACTGCTGTTATTCTCCTGTGAGGAGGGTCGACCAGAACTTTGCAGAGTCACTCATTTTACTTTTTCGGATCGACCGCGCCCCTGCGGCCTTTTTCGTTTACTTTTACTGATTTACGGCAGAAATGATTAAGCGATAGAAAGGCCGATCGTGGCAGGTGCGCAACTCAAACAAACCAAAAACAGCCTCATACCTGTTCAGTCATTCGAGCTCTGCTATTCCATAGGCTTTTACTTCACAAGTTTGCTTATTTAGAGAAATGTTGATGGCTTTTCATTACTAACATCCTTAATCCACTCGGTTGGCGCCGATTACGACCGTTAACCGCTCGTAAAATGTGTATATGTTCATTCATACGCACAGCCAGAGGGCGCTCCGCTCCCGAGCGAAAAGGCGCGAAATGATCATATGACCTATATGGATCCTTGCAGTGCCAAATATGGTCAATGGCTTGGTTTTTTTTTTTATTATTATTATTATATCGACAGGTAAGAGCCAAAATGATTATTAGGCCTACAGCTGAAATATTAAGCCAAACCGGTATTTTAATAAGAATGCCGTATATAGCCATATGAAATTCTGTGGTGTTTTGTTATGAAGTGTCCTGTGTACATTAACATTTGGTGTCTGTGCCTTAATGTACACCTGTTATCAGGTGTGAGTGTAGTTTATGATTAAAGGAATAGTTCACCCAAAAATTTAAATTTCCTCATGATTTACTTACCCTCAAGCCATCCTAGGTGTATATGACAATACTAAATGCCAGTAACAAATTAAAAGTCGAAAATGAGAAGTTAAAAAAATGTCAGTGGATTTCACTATAAGAGAAGAAGAGCTTGAGTCTGCACAGCCTTATTTGTTTGAACCGGACATTACACCAACCGGGAACTCACGAACGCGCATACGCCTTTGCTGGAAGTCAATGATTTGAGTTTATAATTTTGAAAATAGACATATCCCATGGATCCGCTTCAGAAGACATGTGTTAACCCCTCGGAGGCGTATGGGTTAGTTTTACGATGTATATATACGCTTTTTTGGAGCTTCAAAATATCAGCCACTATCCACCACCATTATAAAGCTTGGAAGATAGCCAGGATAAATTTTAAAACAACTCTGACTGTGTTCGTCTGGAAGGAGAAAGTCATATACACCTAGGATGGCTTGAGGGTAAGTAAATCATGGGGAAATTTTCATTTTTGGGTGAACTATTCCTTTAGTTTTACATATGAAAACATATGAAAAGATAATTTAAAATGATATTTTTTTCTTATAAAAAGACATTTGGTAACAGTGAATTGTTGATGACAACAGATGGAACAGGTGTTGGGTCTAAAGGTGCACAATAAAACTTTTTTCTTATCTTAGTTTTTTTATTATTATTATTGTAACAATTCATGACATTTCTTGTCAAATTCCCATATTGTAGTATTGAACTAGTAATCTTACCTAGACAATAATTAATAAAGAGTTTCAAAATAATTTAAATAAAAAATATAATAATATATATATTATGCACTACCAGTCGAAAGTTTTTGAACAGTAACATTTTGAATTTTTTTTTTGAAGAAGAAGAAGAAGAAGAAGAAGAAGTCTCTTCTGCTCACCAAACCTGCATTTATCTGATTCAAAAAAAGATCCAATTTGAAATGTTTTTACTATTTAAAGTAACTGTTTTAAATTTGAATATATCTTAAAATGTATTTATTCCTGTGATTTCAAAGCTGATTTTTTAGCATCATTACTCCAGTCAGAAATCATTCTAATATTCTGAGTTGCTGCTAAAAAAAAAAAAAAAAAAAAAAAAAAAACATTTATTTCTTATTATGTTGAAAACAGCTGAGTAGAATTTATTTCAGGTTTCTTTGATGAATTCATCACGTGTGTATGTACAGATAGATATATAAATAGATAGATAGATTAGATAGACCCCAAACTTTTGAATGGTATAGTGTATAATGTTACAAAAGCTTTTCATTTCAAATAAATGCTGATCTTTGGATCTTTGTATTCATCAAAGCATCCTGAAAAACAATTTACTCAACTGTTTTAAATATTAATGATAATAATAATAAAGTTTCTTGAACAGCAAATCAGCATTGTAGAAAGATTTCTGTAGGATCATGTGACACTGAAGACTGGAGTAATGTTAAAAATTTAGCTTTGAAATCACAGTAATAAATTACATTCTAAAATATATTCAAATAGAAATCTGTTGTTTTAAATAGTAAAAATATTGCTGTTTTTGCTGTACTTGGGTGAGTTTGGTGACTTCTTTTAAAAACATGAAAACTTTTGACTGGTAGTGTATATATATATATATATATATATATATATATGTGTGTGTGTGTGTGTGTGTGTTTAGGAAAGATATGTTTCACAAAATCAAAACAAAAAAGGACATTCGCCCTTATATTTAAAGTCATGAACAGAAAAAGAAACATTTTCTGTCAAATTAAATTATTTTCATTTACTTGCAAGTATCCTCAGTGATATCTTTTCCCATTAAACTGCAACACATGGTTCTCCACGTATGTCTAAAACGTGTGCGTTATGACACTGGAGGTTTCATTAAAAACCATGACGGGGAAAGAAAAGATTTAGATGTTGCCTGGACACTGGTGGGGCAGAAGGTCAAGAAGGGGTCAGTTCTCCATCCCCCCCGACAACACAATGCTGCGAATCCCTTCAGAATCCCTCTGCCTAATCAAAACCAATGTGATGTGAACTCGCACCCTTGATGAAAGAAAGAAAGGAACGCTCCTCTGATACGTCCTTGCAGCTTTAGTCAATTTCCTGTGAGCGCGAGAGAGGCGAACATTCGCTCGCACACACCGAGGAGTGATATATGGGATCCACCAGATCCAATTTGTCTTGTGCACCGGAGCTGTTGGGTTACACTGGTCAGAACAGAGCTTGACTCCAGCTGGACTTGACAGAAATTGATTTAAGACCTGATTGAGCGAGATTAGCCAGAGACGGGCTTTGTGCATTTAGATGTGAGCATTATTTAATGCACTGGGGGTTCAGATACTCCTAAAGGCTTTTGTGAATGAACTTGAAGCTGGTATGTGAAAAACATGCCACGTTTACTCAAGATGGTTCTAGAAAGTGTTTGCAATGTCCCCAAACACTTATTAATGTCTCAAGATCATTTCATTATACATTTTACCAGTGTACAGAATACAGTGTTTATATTGTAAACTTGTGGTGAAAAATTTGGAATAAATTATATTTTTTAATTGATCAAAAATACAGTAAAAATTGTGAAATATTATTACAATTTAAAATAGCTGTTTTCTATATGAATATATTGTAAAATGTAATTTATTCCTGTGATCAAACCTGAATTTTCAGCATCATCACTTGTCTTCGGTGTCACATGATCCTTCAGAAATCATTTTAATATGCTGATTTGCTGCTCAAGAAACATTTCTGATTATCATCAATGTTGAAAACACTTGTGCTGTTCAATATGAATAGAAATAGTTCAAAAGAATAGCATTTATTTAAAATAGAATTTTTTTTTTACATTATAAATGTCTTTACTGTCACTTTTGGTCAATTTATTGCATTCTTGCTGTATAAAATGATATATATCATTATTTTTTAAATCATAAATCATATATTAAATATATTGGTGACATTCAGAAATTTTTATGCACGACTGAAGTGTCCAAATATTTAATGATGTTTTCTGATGTCTGTCTCTAATGGAAAGAAAACAGGCGACTCAAGGCAGCGTTCACACCATGAAAGTGTGAAACACACAGAACACAGACACAAACACAAACTTCAACACATGCAAATGATTTTCAGTGAGTCACTCCAACAATTAACTGTTGTGACACACTAAATCCTTTCGTTTCTGCTGTAGATGACCACAGATTGATGTTGTTTGTGAATTTGATGGCTGCTTTCATTGAAACCAACAAGGTTCTGGAACCAACCTCTCCATAAAGAACTGTACCTAAAGATAAAATGTTCAGAACTGAGAAATGTGTAAAAGTTGCAAGCATTGCATTTCCGTCTGTTAATGTAAAGACTATTTTAGTGGACATCTTAAGTGTCATTGCTGTGTTGAAATAGAGCTAATGAGATGCACTTCTACTCCTTCAGCCTGAACGAGGCCTGTGAAAACCGACAATCATGCAATTCCCCAGAGGGCCCCTGAGGGCCCCAGCGCATGCTGCTTGAGTGCTCATGTTGAAGTGGATTACAGCTCTCATTACTGTTGTAACAAAAGTTATTAATTTAAGCACAATAAACTATGTATAATTAATGGTTATTAATTACACATACTTTATACACTTCTCTGAAACAGCCGAGTCAAAAATAAACCGAACCAATGCCCTCGTCCAACGAGTATTAGCCGCTTTTATTCTAACTCTAAGAAAAATCAACTTCCTAGCCTTGAAAATTAATCTTTCCCACTGTAATTGGCTAAGTTACAGGACTGGATCAGTTTTGTAACGAAATCAAAGCAGTTTAAGTGACGTGATATCTGTGAGCAATGAACACAGCAAGAAATTCATTTGTGAATACAAGATGTGGGTTTATTGAATACGTAAAAGGGGAAAATAAACACTAGCTAGCAAATAAACGAACACTAAACAGACAACACATAAAACAAAGCAAGAGAGAGGGAGAGAGAGAGTGAGTGAGGAGGAGAGAGAGAGTAGACTGGCAATCTTTTACATCAGCACAACCAAATCGTCAGGAAAACCTGAATCTCCTTGACCTACAAGGGGCACAGCTTCCTTATTGCATCTAATAGTTAAATGGTTACTTGCATAATGGTTTCCTTTTGTGTGGTGCTTACGCAAGGGTCCAGATGCCAGCTCAAAGGTAGTCCTGATGATGTAATGGAGATGGAGCCTTCGTTGTTCCATTGATCGGCTGATCGGATGGTTACCAAGGGGCTGAGGTGTAGATGCCAGGATAGAAAGAGAGAGTCCGGCCTCATGTTGGGGGGAAACCGCATGTGGCTGGGCCATGGGTTTGCCCCACGGCCTTTCCGTGGAGGACCTCCACGATAACTCTGAAGATCTTTCAGAAGAAGAGGAGAAGAGAAGAGAGGGGGCCGGACGGGGTGTGAGCCCTTTAAAGTCTGGACAGAGTCACACCTTCCAAAGTAGTTCCGGCCAATGAGAATGCTGGCTTTCTCAGTGGGAGGTTTGAAACTTGGTCTTCGTTTTATGGCCCTTTGTCTTAGAAAAATGTCAGTTTGCATATTTAAATCAATAGGGGTTCAGACCAGAAATGCTAAAGATTATTAGAACGTTAATATGTTGCACCGGTATCCGGATCTGATACACAGCATCTTTCAGAAAATCTACATACGAGTCAAAAGAGACCAAACATGGCATATACTGTATGTGGTTACATTAGCATTCTATCAAGACACAAGCATAAAACGGTTATAAAGAAAGAAATTTAAAGTAAGGAATACAAAGGACATGGACAGTCGTAATATACACACACTGATATATGAGCTAGGTGTCTTCGTTCACAGAAATGTTTGTCTGTGAATGAAATAGGGAAGAGTCCATTTCTATGAGCATTGGGTCTTTCCTATGGGGGGAAGTGAGTGACGAAAGGCAGTCTGCCTGCATAGTTGCAGATTCTCCTGCATAGTTTCACGTCGTGAACTGACCTTATCAGTGGTTGCTAGAAGCGTCCTGGTTGAGACTTGGTCACCCACTGTTGGGTTGGGTGAGGGGAAGTCTACTTCTTTGTTAAATGAATAAACCACTGATTTGGTTAAATCTAATGAGCCATTGTCTGATTGGTCCCTACTCTACATATCCCCCCCCGTCGAACGTTGTTGTCCATCCAATAGACAACAGCGATCGACGTTAAAGGGGTAGAGCGATCAGACATGCACCTGCCATTCATGGCTGGAAGAGAACGTCAGGCATCGTGGTGATGTAAGTTGTAGCAAGGTGCGGGTCCTTGAGCAGGTGCAGCAGTTGTCGGGCCGTGTCACCTGTCATCCTGATGTTGGTCTCGGTCAGGTGGTTGGTTCAGGTGCTGTTATCTAGTAGGCTGTCTGTAGTGCCTGCGGTTTGGAATAGCTGGTTGGACTCTCACTTGTGAGAGGGCAGGCGGTTCCTGGGGTCGCAGGGAATTTTTAGGGAGATTTGTAGTGTGAAGAAAGTTCAGGCTGCGCTAGTGAAGGTGGTAGGAGGGCAGCAGGTGTTTGTTAGCCCTCTGTTCTGCTCGAACTTCACCACAAATCTGATGTTAACAGTGTCACTTCTGTCTTGTAGCGTCACTGACTTGAGTTTTCCTGATTTGTGTTGGTAGGAGTTTTGTTGCTGGGCATGTGAGCTGTTGCTCGGTCCAGCATTGTCTGGCTGCTCCTGGGGTGTCGACTGCTTTGCAGGATGCTCCTCCCTTGGAGGAGTCTGATGCTGTGTTGCATTGTGCAAGGAGTCAGCAGTTTGTCCCTTTCAATATTTCTCACTTGAGTTTGTTCAAGGAGGTCCTTTGCTAGTGTTAGCAGCTCCTGTAACTAGGTGTGTCCAGCTGTCCACATGCAGCCTCCATTTGGCACCTGTGTGAAGGTTGTGGGGGGAGGATGTTGTGGTGGACTGCTGTAGGACATACCATGGGGTACATAGGATGAGTGGTGTTTTGTACCTGGGCTGTCGCAATGGCAACAGTGTCTCAATCTCTAGCCGATCTGTGGGGCATTGAGAATGTGTCCGCTCCTTGCGGGATTTTGTTTGGTGACCAGTGAAGTGAAGTTGTTTTACCCTCTGGTTGAGACCCATAAGGTGGCTAAGGTGGTGATAGCCTTGTTCGGCCCAAGGTCGCTGTAACTCTGGGTCAGGTGTCATTGGTCCCCTTCTCTCCTTGTTCGGTGGCATTTTCCTCAGGTGCTGTGGGGGGGAACAGTGTTCCTCGCACTGGCTAGTCAGTGTTCAGGTCGCCCATCTGGGAGGATAGGCTGAGCCTCTGTGAAGTGTTGCCATTTTCACAGTGAGGGTAGAAGTAAGAGACTAATGCACCACCCTGAAGAGTCCGGAGTTATAGGCTTAATGGTTCAGCTAGCGATATAACATACAGCTTGTTGTTTCAGGCATGGTTTGCTAGTGAAGTGTCTCCTATGATTAATGCATTAACTGTGGATGTTAGGGTGCTAATATTTTGCGGTTCTGAGAATCCCTTTTGTATGGCGTAGCTGAGATCTAATAAATGACTTAAGATGGTTCTTATGGTCAAAGTATTCCTCAGAATCTCCTGATGGCTAGCAACAGGCTGGATCTCTTATAATGTAAACAGGAAGGAGGACAGTTTCCTATTTGGATTATGCTTGTTACCATTGTGCCTGAACCACAGTTATGCCCTTGTAATCACTAAGATTACTTGTGTAGGAGGGTCACAGAACTCGGTGCACCCATGGAGAATAAGCAGAATCACAAATGAAAGTGCCTCTGGTTCCCCCTAGCTCTATTGGTTTGCTTTGATCCTCACCATAGCTGGTCACTGCTGCTGCATGTTCAAGACCATTCTATGGGTGTGTCCTTCCATAAAGTTTAGACAAAATGCTATTAACGGTTCCCTATATCTATAAAATTCTTCTCTCCTTAAGCAGTTTACATGTGATTAAATTTAGATTTAATTAAGTAACTGCAGATTTAGTTGAAGCATGAGGGGATACAACTAAAATAGTGAAGGTGACTTAGCTGAGAAGACTTAAAGTGAGGGACTAAGTAGTAAGGGTTCAGGAACAGTATATATATAAATATATTCCAAAATATATTTATATATACCTATAGAACACTTTGCACTGCATGCCTACAAGCTGTAGTTAAAGCTTCAAGTGAATGATGATAACTGCTAGCTGTTGACGCTATTGGTTAACTTAGCCTAAGCTAAAACTGGTCCTTGTTAGCTTGACCGGCTCAGGTGGTGTGCTTACAACCTGGTGTCATGACGTGTGCGTTCTCTGGAGTTTTTGTGTCCTTTGACAAGTCTTTGTCATGGGAAACAATGCACATTAATGTCAATTTGAACAGAGTGTAGCAAATGTCTGTAGGCTTTGGAAGGCTAGTCTGTTAGCAATTGAGTCTTCTGTTTAAGATTTCAATTCAAGTGGCCAGATCATAAATTCACTGTCACGCACTTGCTTCTTTCCAGCATGTGTTTCCACCTACTTAAAATGTCTGTGCTGACTTGCGCTGAGGCCCTACCGGGGCCTTCAGGTGCTAACTTGATCCTTTGAGTTTGGTAGATCAGTGTCATTGAGATCTTATGAACCCCTTTCTGAGGTGGCCTTGTGGTCGCGAAAGGCTCTCGGTGTCAGGTCACACAGTTGTTGCACAGGCATTGAGTGGGGCAGGCCAGACTGCCTAAACCGATGACTTACAGACAGAAGGCTGTTTGGAGGAAAAGCTTGCAAAGCCGGTGTCCTCCTCCTTCGCAGGTTCTTTATGAGCTCTGAAGTAAGCTTGTTGAGGTCTGTGATGGGGAAGTTTCATGCCGGCCCTGTTTGGTGGCTAGGGCGGCAAAAGTTCTAAAGTTCAGACTGTAGGTCTGCAGTTTCCTTCGTGCTGGCTTGTCTTAGCAGCTGGCAGTCCTACTGGATGTGTCCTGGCTGTCAACCCAGGAAGTGTTGCATCTCTAGACGAGAAGTGACCCAGAGCAGACAGTCTATCTTGATAGTTCAGGACTGCAATGTCTCAAATGTCTCACCAGTAGGCATGGACAACAATGTCTCCTGCAGGTTTTGTTGTGAATGCAGGGACGTCTCATTTGGTTGAGATCTTTGAGTGTCACTTCATGTGCTGTTTCCGGGCTCATCTGAATGAATCCTTTTCCTTCTGTCACTGCTGAAGTTTTCAGGAAGTTGACTTGTCTTGGGTGTCAGGTAGAAGGGTTTGACTCCCCCCTTTTGTGTCTTGTACGGGGGTGAGTTGGACTGCACTGCTGGATCTGTGACGGCAGCAGGGTGTCTTTTACTTGAGTCCATGCACAGTCTGTAAGACTGTTTCAGTTCTCTCTGGACCATGTTGAGCTCCTTCCGAAGGTTGCAGAATTGCTGAGACCAGGTTTGGACTTCAGCTCTGGCTGCATGCAGAGGGTTTCTATGGCCGTAGCTCTAATGTCTCTTTTACATTAAAATGTAGATATATATACATATGTGCTATTTTGACACCGATTCGTGTGGAACTGTTCTCTTTCCAAGTCTTTGGCTGCTGTAGGCTGAAGGATGTCCATTGCAGTGCTCTGCCAGGTCTACAAGGTGGTACTGGCAGATGGCAGTGTTAGCTGTCTGACACACTGGGTCACTGGTGGAGACACAGGAGAGAGAGGCAGAGGGCAAATGCAAGTACAGACAGAGGTGGTAAGCTATCCATTTGAATAAGGGTTCTGTAAGCCAGATAAATCTTGGGATTTGTGCAGGTGCGCACAGAGGATAGTGTTTTGAGTAATTTTGCATGGGTCAGCTAATGACTATGCTGTACGTGTGGTACGTTATTACTCAGCGCACTGATGGTTCTTAGTGTTGGTCATTATGAGAGTATCAAAAATAAAATGAAATAAAGGCAGGAAGAGGAAGAAAGAGAAAGAAAGGCTTTCCTTATTTAGTTTGAGCTAGGAAATATGATTAAAGCAGTTGTCACTTGTGGGTGAGGCTGCATTAGGCTCATAAACCTAGGGTTAGATTATTAGCTAAACTAACACACACTAAGTACTCCGAGGTCAGAAAGACAAAAGAAACAAGGGGAAGCGTTTCCCGTTCTGTCTGGCACCTCCATTGTGTTCGGCAATCAATGCATTTTCAGCATACAAGGCCTGGCCTTGAAGATTGCGAAGGGGCAGAGAGGTAACACAGATTTAGGGCTGCTAATATCCTGTATACTCTTTAGGGGAACAACAGCGGCTACACTGCTGTAATCCCACACAAGGAGGGAAATTAGTGATGGTAAAAATAACTAAAGTAAGGTAAAAGTCGAGGTTAGAAATGTCCTTATAGCTCCAGAATACTGAAGGAAAGTTATATAGGCAGCCTGATTTAATTACATTTCTAATGTAATTCAATTCAGGGTAGCTGAATAGGAAAATTCAGTCGGAAACAAAGGTAAATCAATGACTAAATATAGAGGAATAAAGTCAAAATAAAGTAAAAGTAGGGTGTCCTTATAGCTCTAGGAACCTAAAGGAGAGTGTTTATAAGCCCGCTAATTCAATTAAATTTTTACATTTAATTAACTTTGCCCTGGCTAAATGAAACACATCTAGATGAAATAAGGAATGACCAAAAATCAAATTTTAGACACACCCAAAAGAAAAAGGGTATATGGTTTTCTGCGGAGGGTGAAACCAAGTGTGAGGGAGTGTTCGTTTGACTGGTTGTATCGTGCCCGGGTCAGTGTGTGGCAGGTTGGAGATGGGCTCCATGTGTTGGTAGTCCAGACACCTTCTACCTTCTCACGTCATGTCATGCTGCATGCTGGCCATGGGTGCCGCCTGTTTAGGTGGCTTGAGTGTCATGGTGTGTTGTGGGCATGCTATGCTTTCACCCCCCTTGTCAGTGGGGGCAACACAAGCTGTGGCGCTGTGGTGCCTTCAGGGACATATTGAAGCATGATGAGTCCCACATTAGCATGTATGTGAAGTCCTTTGGCATTGTAAGGCATGGAGCATAAGTGAGCTTGGAAGTTAGGATCGGGTGGCTGGAGGGGTTTGAGAGGTGGTTTGTTTTGAAACCTTAGTCTGGTGTTAGAGGCTTACAGTCCATTTATGCCACTCAGTCCTTAGGTGTCTGACGTGAGAGCATGACAACAACAGTCTTTGGCTGGTCAGTGGTGACCTTGAGTCCTGGTGGAAGTTGAGACTGTGTTCTAGTTTTAGATGGGATTTCACTGTAGGGCCCGTGATGTTGTGGGCCCAGTCGAAGGTGATCTCTGTAGACTGACAAGTGTCTGTGACTCTGGTCTGAATCATGTGTCAGGAGATCGTTTCCCCTGTAGTCCAGCTGCTTTAGGCTGTGGTTACATCAGGGGAATCTGAAAGTGGGAAAAATCAATAGCACTAGTGATCACAGTGGCGTTCCCACACTCTGGTTGGTCGTGGCTGCTGCGTGTTCAGCTCCTTCCTCAGCCAAGCCATGTGTGGGGCACCGCGTGAAGTGTAGTCAGAGTGCTATTGAATATTTTCCTCAACTATAAGTTCTTGTGTTGAGCTCCACAATCCCTTCTATCTGCGTGCACGTGGCTGTATTTTGTTCCTAACTATCTCCTGTTGAAGTTGTGAGGTAGTTTGGATGGAACTAGAGTGCTGCTTTAACATTGTCAGACTGTGGGTTGGCATCATCGCTGAGAGTGGTCGTAAGCAGGTACAGCCAGTCTTGTGTGGTTGCTTCAGCTGCAGATGTGTTGCAGGTATTCACTACATTGTGGCCCCCCCGTGGGGTTTGCAGTGAGTGTGGAGATGTTTCTAGCCAGCTTATCAAAGTCTTTGAGTCATGCCATGGCTGGTGGCCAGGGTCCTTTGAATGGGCTCCCCCCTCCCTTGTTGCTGATGGGGGCTATTGGGGTGCTGGCTGGTGCAGTCCTTAGCAGAGGGCTCTCACCTCTGTTTCCTTTGAAGAGCCTTTTCAGTCTATGCTCTCATTTAAGCTTGTTGCAGCTTATCGTACGGTCCATCTCAGGTTTCTTTTCAGTCGTTCTCTGCTCACTGTTTACGTGGATGTCCGTGAACTTGAAGTCCTATGCATCCTCCTGTAGCTCTTTTGGTCTTGTGCTGGTCCTTGGTCTCCTGTGTTGTGGGCTGGTGTAGCTGGCTTTGAGCTTGTCTGGCTCCGCCGAGCCACCTTGGCTTGGAGCTTTAGCTCTGCTGCTGCTTGCTCCAGATTAGCGATGTCTTTTCCACTCAACCTTGCTTGGATGATGACGTTGTAGACCAGTTCCCTGGTGATCATGGCCAGCTCCTAGTAGCTGTGGCTCTGGATCAGGTTGGGGCTATCGGCCGATTCTGTTGATCATCCCGCTGTGCTGGCTGAGGTACTGTGGATCGCATTGGTCATGGTGCTCAGCCAGGCATCCAGGTGGTCCCAGTGGTCTGCAGGGCTGGATGCTTGGGCATACTGTCTCACTGGTGACGAGAGAAAAAAAAAACACACAACACAAAAGGACACCAATGCAAGTATAGATGTATTTAACAAGCTACGCTACCATAAGGTTTAATTGGCTGTGCAATTTGCTTAACTGAGGCAGTCAGTAAAGGAGGATGCGTGGGGTGGACATGCGTCATCTTGTCTACAGTGTGCAGGTGGCAGTGTACTGCAGGAAGGTAAACTGAATAATGATTGTGGCGGGTGTGGTAGCCGAGGGGGTCACTTCCTGACTCTGTGGCTGCACCGTTTGCAAGTCTATTATTCAGTTTCTCTGATGATTCTCACTGGTTTGGTATCTATGCATAGGGAAAACAAACAGAAGAAAATGAAAGAACAAAACCAAAGAAGTAAAAATAAAATAAAATAAAATAAAATAAAATCAAATCAAAATAAAAATTTGACCAGGAGAGGTCGCAAAGGTCGAACCAAGGTTAACATAGAGGGAAAATTTGGAAAAAGCAGGGGCTAGATTTTCTACCATGGTTTTTTCAGGGCCTTCAGAGAGGGGGCGCTGTTGAGGTATAGTGCCTAGGGATGTGGAAAGGGAGATAGCAGGGCCTATCAGACGTATCTGAAGCATAGAGGTTCTCTAGTACTCTTTGGGAGCTTAGATTGAGTAAATAGGGCTTAGGTGCTATGTGCTGACAAGGTGGTGAGTTGAGGTCAACCTGGTGAAATCCTGTGACCGAGCCATCCCCAGACCCCCCCGACACACAACTGCAGGGACCTCAGATCACTCCCGCTCACAGCACTCGGCAGCGATCGCTCAAACAGCCTTGACCTTTTGCACAATGGGCAGCACTCAAGTGAGGGAAGGTCAACGACCAGCTGACACAGCCAACGTTGGGTTTTGCCTGGGGGATCTGGAATTGCATAGGCCGGCAGAGTGGGGGCGCGCTCCCCACTAAGATGGGCACATGATGCATGGAACCACCACAGGGTAATTAACCAAAGTTGCCCTAGTGTGTCAGTTGATATGGTTGATACAACACTTGAGGTACCGCATTGCTGATGTCGGCTGCGGGTCGCTATCCGGAGTGCAGGGGCAGGAGGTATCTAGGGCACCCCCCAGAGGGCATCGGGTGCGTCCGGCAGATGACTGCGGTCCCCGGGTTTCACCAGCCGACACTTCACCACCTAGGCACAAAGTGCTTCCTAATAGGACACAATTGAGAGAAGGAACAAGGGTTAAATGATAAGATAAGTAGCTTGATGGTAAGTGTTGAGGGGGTAAGAGATTTCATTCAAAGGCCACTAGTGAACTAGCTACTTTGAGGAGCAACATTATTTGAGCTACTGTAATCCTACATCCTAGAAATGGGAACCGAGAGGGAAGTAAAATTAAAGTTGACTTTAAAATTAACTTCATGAGGGGTAAATCAAAATGAATAGAGGTAAAAGTAAATGGAAATGTCCTAATCGCTTAGGGAACACAAAGGGAAATGGACAATAAACAAATGGGTTTAAATTCAATTTTTTCTAAATGAAATCCATTGTGCCAAATGATTATTCAGGCTAAACCAATAAAAATAGGAAAAACAAAAATCCAAAAGTGAAATACATGCATAAATTGAACTAAATAAAATAATGAGGGAGTAAAAATAAAGAAACAAATAAAAATAGAATAACACGGATAGACCAGGAGTGGAACAACAGTGTTGAGAACAGACAGAGGATGAAACTGAGAACGGAGGTGTGGCTAGAGAAGACTGGTTACATCTTACGCTCACACTGGGTCTAAATTAGCCGGGTGCTAATAGCTATCAGTTGAGGTAAAAGGCTTTAGCTTATCGGCGTGTGGATGTGCTAACGAGTTAGCCTATGCTACACGCATGGATCTGTTTACATGCAGGTCTGTGATGTGGGCGCTGATGTGAGTTTGACTGGGGAAAAAACAAAAACAAAAAAAAAAAAAAAATGGTTTCCCATGTTGCTAAGGGGACAGATGTAATCTCACCCCCCAGTGTGCACAAAGCTTGTGGGTGAAGGGTGCGAGCACATTTCTAGAATTTTGTCAGCAGTCAGTCCTGACGCGTCACACACAACTTAATTCCAAAACTTCAACAGCAGGCTCACGTCACAGACCGTGGTGGAAGGCTAGTTCTGTTGAACTAGTGTTCCACCAGCCAAGCAATGTTCATGTTCATCACGTCAATGACTTTGACTACAATGAGACACATTTGTAAACGAAATATCTTACTGGAAAAATGAGCACGCTCATTTTTCAAACACAGTTTTTGCGCTGGGATTTCTTTGTCAGCGAAATACATTTTAAAATGCTGTTCTGATTACAACGGTTTTATGCAATGTATAGAACGTGAAGATTGGAGTTTCCTCACCCAATCTCAGGCATGTACTTCCATGCCTCACAACACACTGTGATTAAGGCTTAAGTTTATCGTGAGAGCGCTCTTGCTTTAACAAAGACTTAAATAATCACTGTTGACAAGGATTGATATCCAAAGTGACGTCAATGCCCAAATCGAATATGGTAATTCAACTGGATTCACCAGAACCTGATGTTTACAGCATTTGACGTCAATTTGATACCAATTCTAATCACATCGCGGGTGGCAAAACTATTGATCTCAGCGGATCTCACAAGCAGCACGCGAGCTTTGCCTTGCGCGGCGTGCGGTCGGATTAATTTTCTGCGCGGACACAGAGTTACATACTATAACACATAAAACAAACACACGACGGGGTTTCACCGTCACACCTTTAACTTGATCAAGATTTGATATCACATTTCCATTTACATCGTCATCTGTCGTCTGATTCATTTTACATTAAAGTACACAAAACCAGAAACAACATCCTCAGCCTCGTAAGCCTAACTCAGAGCAGTTTGTCATCTATTGTGTGCGATATTAAAGTTAATAAAGCAAGAACAACATCCTTCCTGCTCACGGAGGAAACGAGAAAGTTATACATTAGGTAGCAAAGCTAATGTTTTAACTTGGGAAATGGGTATAGCCAGCGAAAACATTGGACGTGCAATGCATTAACATATTGGGCTATACATTTTTTTTTCGGCCGATATAAGGTCGTTCAGTCTAACGTTACCTTCTTCGCATTATGGCGGTATCAAATTAAAATTACTTAGCTGTCATTAACAGTGGGTCTGTCTCAGCACCGTAATTCTCATGACGCTCGCTGCAAGGAATTTTTTTCATCTTGCGGGGTCATGTAGGTTGCAGTTACTTAACTTCATCAACAGGTTTCGGTGCTGTCTCAGTGCCGTAATGCTGGTGAGACTCACTATAAGGAATTTTTTCATCTCATAGGGTCACATAAATTACAGTTAATTTTAGCCGTCATTAACAGTGACTGATTTTCTGGATAGAAAGACTCAGTCTGCCTCAGCACAGATTAACTATAAAACAAAACAAAAGGCGCGCATTACACACAGATGTACACACAAAATGAACATATACTGGGTTTGCTCACAAATACGTTTAAAACTGTGCCCGCATTCTCCACCAAATATGTAACAAAAGTTATTAATTTAAGCACAATAAACTATGTATAATTAATGGTTATTAATTACACATACTTTATACACTTCTTTGAAACAGCCGAGTCAAAAATAAACCGAACCAATGCCCTCGTCCAACGAGTATTAGCCGCTTTTATTCTAACTCTAAGAAAAATCAACTTCCTAGCCTTGAAAATTAATCTTTCCCACTGTAATTGGCTAAGTTACAGGACTGGATCAGTTTTGTAACGAAATCAAAGCAGTTTAAGTGACGTGATATCTGTGAGCAATGAACACAGCAAGAAATTCATTTGTGAATACAAGATGTGGGTTTATTGAATACGTAAAAGGGGAAAATAAACACTAGCTAGCAAATAAACGAACACTAAACAGACAACACATAAAACAAAGCAAGAGAGAGGGAGAGAGAGAGTGAGTGAGGAGGAGAGAGAGAGTAGACTGGCAATCTTTTACATCAGCACAACCAAATCGTCAGGAAAACCTGAATCTCCTTGACCTACAAGGGGCACAGCTTCCTTATTGCATCTAATAGTTAAATGGTTACTTGCATAATGGTTTCCTTTTGTGTGGTGCTTACGCAAGGGTCCAGATGCCAGCTCAAAGGTAGTCCTGATGATGTAATGGAGATGGAGCCTTCGTTGTTCCATTGATCGGCTGATCGGATGGTTACCAAGGGGCTGAGGTGTAGATGCCAGGATAGAAAGAGAGAGTCCGGCCTCATGTTGGGGGGAAACCGCATGTGGCTGGGCCATGGGTTTGCCCCACGGCCTTTCCGTGGAGGACCTCCACGATAACTCTGAAGATCTTTCAGAAGAAGAGGAGAAGAGAAGAGAGGGGGCCGGACGGGGTGTGAGCCCTTTAAAGTCTGGACAGAGTCACACCTTCCAAAGTAGTTCCGGCCAATGAGAATGCTGGCTTTCTCAGTGGGAGGTTTGAAACTTGGTCTTCGTTTTATGGCCCTTTGTCTTAGAAAAATGTCAGTTTGCATATTTAAATCAATAGGGGTTCAGACCAGAAATGCTAAAGATTATTAGAACGTTAATATGTTGCACCGGTATCCGGATCTGATACACAGCATCTTTCAGAAAATCTACATACGAGTCAAAAGAGACCAAACATGGCATATACTGTATGTGGTTACATTAGCATTCTATCAAGACACAAGCATAAAACGGTTATAAAGAAAGAAATTTAAAGTAAGGAATACAAAGGACATGGACAGTCGTAATATACACACACTGATATATGAGCTAGGTGTCTTCGTTCACAGAAATGTTTGTCTGTGAATGAAATAGGGAAGAGTCCATTTCTATGAGCATTGGGTCTTTCCTATGGGGGGAAGTGAGTGACGAAAGGCAGTCTGCCTGCATAGTTGCAGATTCTCCTGCATAGTTTCACGTCGTGAACTGACCTTATCAGTGGTTGCTAGAAGCGTCCTGGTTGAGACTTGGTCACCCACTGTTGGGTTGGGTGAGGGGAAGTCTACTTCTTTGTTAAATGAATAAACCACTGATTTGGTTAAATCTAATGAGCCATTGTCTGATTGGTCCCTACTCTACACTGTGGTACTGGGCCCCAAATCACTGCAAAATATGAATGTACACCAGTAAATGTTTATTTGAAGAACATATGAGTTGTTTTTGCCTGTGCAAAATTCAACAAGTCACCTTCATTTTGTATATAGTGCTTTATACAATACAGCTTTACAGTGTTAAGCAGGAAAACCATGATACTAGTATCTTCTGCATGATTGCTAAGAAATACAATCGGTTTTAGTGTGTTGATAAGAAAATGTACTCTCCTTTAGGCCATCCAAAATGTAGATGAGTTTGTTTCTTTGTCGGATTTAGAAAAATGTAGCATTACATCAGTTGGATCGTCTGCAGTGAATGGGTGCCGTCAAAATGAGAGTCCAACAGCTGATAAAAACATCACAGTAATTCACAAGTAATCCACACCACTCTAGTCCATCAATTAATGTCTTGGAAAGAGAAAATCTGTGTCTTTGTAAGAAACAAATCCATCATTAAGACATTTTTAACTAAAATCTGAGTCCATAATCCATAATAACACTTTCTCCAGTGAAAAAGTCCATCTCCTGTTGTCTCTCACATCAAAATCCAGCTATATTTTTGTTTAATGCTGTTTCTGACTGTTTTAGCTTGTAAACGGTGCTTCATCTGTGCCGATTTCTCTCCTGATTCAGGCCAGACCACTTTTTCACCAGAGGTATGCGTTATTATGGATTATAAACTTGTATTTTAGTTAAAAACGTCTTAATGATGGATTTGCTTCTTACAAACACACAGCCTTTCTCTTTTTAACACATTAATTTAAGGACTGGAGTGGTGTAAATTACTTTATTATGATGCTTTCATAATAATGAAAGAATCCTCTGCACCCATTGACTGCAGAGGATTCTGAATCAAATGATTTGCGAACACTGAAGTCCCGAACTGAATAAAATGACTCGCGAACACGCACCACAGTCACAAACTGAATCAAAAGATTCGCTAACACACTCCGAGGTCCCGTTATTAATCAAATGATTTGCAAACGCGCACCAAAGTCCCGAACTGAATCAAATGATTTGCGAGTGCAAAACCTAAAAAGTCCTAAACTGAATCAAATGACTTGCAAATGCACACCGAGGTCCCATTATGAATCAAATAATTCATGAACACACACTGAAGTCCCGAACTGAATCAAATGACTCATGAACGCAAAACCGAAGTCCTGAACTGATTCCGATGATTTGTGAAAGCATACGAAGTCCCGAACTGAATCAAATGATTCTCAAATGCACACTGAAGTCACAAACAGAATCAAATGACTCACAAATGCGCACCGATGTCCCAAACTGAATCAAATGACTCGTGAATGCACACCAAGGTCCCGTTATGAATCAAATGATTTGTGAATGCACAATGAAGTCCTGAACTGAATCAAATGATTCGTGAATGCACACCAAGGTCACGTTATGAATCAAATGACTCACAAACGCAAAACCAAAGTTCTAAACTGAATCAGATGATTCATGAAAGCGCACCGAAATCCCGAACTGAATCAAATGATTCGCGAATGCGGACTAAAGTCCCAGACTGAATCAAATGACTCACAAATGTGCACCGAAGTCCCGAACTGAATCAAGTGACTCGCGAACGCAAAACTGAAGTCACAAACAGAATCAAATGACTCGCGAACACGCACCAAAGTCACAGGCTGAATCAAATGATTCGCTAATGCACTCCGAGGTCCCGTTATTAATCAAATGATTCGTGAACACACACCGAATTCTGAACTGGATCAAGTTATTCACGAAAGCACACCGAAGTCTCGTACTGAATTTAATGACTAGCAAACATTTTGGCTTGCAAATGTTGCTTGATCTGTGCAGATTTGTCTCCTGATTCAAACCAGACCACTTTTTCACTGGAGGAATCGTTATTATGCATTATGAATTATTTGAAGTTAAAACATCTTAATGATGGATTTGTTGCTTACAAACACATAGCTTTTGGCTTCCCAAGATGTTAACTGATGGACTGGAGTGGTGTGGATTAATTGTGGATTATTGTGATGTTTTATCAGCTGTTTGAACTCTCATTCTGATGGCACCCATTCACTGCAGAGGATCCATTGGTGAGAAAGTGGTGTAATGCTGCATTTCTCCAAATCTGATGCAGAAACATGGATGACATGAGTGAGGAATGGTTTGTTAACATTAATACCTTCATTTTTGTAAAATGGAATAACTGTTTTAACTAATTTCTTAATGAATTAATGTGAGTAATATGGGCTAATGTGCTTTGACCTGCTTGTCCATTGTCACAGTCTGGCATCAGTTCAATCACGTGAAGATAAATTGACAATGTGAAACCATCCGCTACTTTTATATCTTCACGTGGTCGTAACACCCAAGCGAACAAAAAAATAGCGCCGCTCAAAATGTAAAGTAATGACGTAAATTGAATGATTTATGATGAATCCGAATGGGCGACCTCATTTCCAATAGGCAAAAGAAATCATTCAGGCTTTGACAAAAGGGAGTTTTGTTGCAGTTAAATCGCAGGTCCTTTTGTTCCACTGTCACGACACTTGACGGACAAAAGTCCAGGGATCACATTTTTTGGGAGGACTGACTATAATTACGGAGGGCACACAGAGGTACTGTCAGCCCTCAGGCCGCAGCGGAGGTGAACTTGAAATTACCACAATGACAAGAGAGGAGATGAAAAGAAAAGAGAAAATTAGAACCTATTTAAAGTGCCGTCGAGTGCGGGAACCGATCCAGCATCATCCGTATAGCTTTCGTTGCGAAGAAGTGACGTATGACCCTCAAACAGCACGCTCGCTCTTAAAGGTGCGGTCACACTACACTTTGGGCCCCATTCACTTCCATTCACATGGGAATATGAGCATGTGTATAGACCATGAAGTTTGGTGAACTCTGACCTCTTAATATCAAATTAGAAGATTATATTGCATTTGGACTAGGCAATAGAACAAATGTTTGAATTTTCGAAACTGCATGTTATGCAATGTTTTGAGAAAGTGACTAATTCAATTTAAGTCATTTGAGATACTGTTATAGTTCTTATTAATAGTTTGAATAAGTTTTCATTTTTAGTTTTTTTTTTTTGTTGTTGTTGTTGTTAACTTTAACTGTAATTGTTTTTTGTTGTACTTTTTATATATTTTTTGTATATGTATACAATAAACGTAGTATTTAGTCATTTGAATTTTAGTTTTAGTTATTTTAGTGCATTAGCAAAATGAAAATGTATATATTATTATTTTTACTTTTATTTTTTAGTTTTTTTCCAGTTAATATGTGTTTTCAAGCAACCATAATGAAATTTTCTCATTTGTTACATTTCTAAAATATATTTCCAAGTGAAATTACTGGTCACACATGACAATTTAGTTTTTTTTTTTTTGTTTGTTTGTTTTTTTTGTATGTGTATTCAATATACAGTATGAAGTAATTATTTATTTACATTTTATTTTTAGTTATTTTATTGCATCAGCAATATGACAATGATAAATGTGTCCTTGACAACTGAAATATTATATAAATATATATAAAGTATTTATTTGTTTATTTATTTATTTCAGTTCATGTGTATGTTTTCAAGCAACCAAAATGTAATTTTCTAATTTGTTAAATTTCTAAAATGCATTTCCAAGTGAAATTTATTGCTCACACATCACGAGGTCTCATTTATTAAATCTGTACATTTTTAGCAAGTTTTTTAAATAAATGATTCATCTTTGTTAATGTTATTTAATAGAAATACAATTATTTATGGTTGACTCATATTCTAAATGCATTGAATGTTACTTTGATGATGTTAAAATTGTATTAGTAAATGTTGAAATTAACTTTATGCAATGTTGTGAGACAGTGACTAATTTAGTTTTAGTTATAATTTTTATTAATAGTTTGAATAACTTTTTATGTTTTCTGTTTTCAATTTAATTTTAGTTTTTTTATATATGTGTATATACAGTATATGTATTATTATTATTATTATTATTATTATTATTCATTTTAATTTTAGTTTTAGTTATTTTAGTGCATCAGCAAAATGAAAATGAGAAATTTGTCCTTGACAACTGAAATATTAAATACATTTTATTTATTTATCTATTTATTTATTTAATGTATGTGTTTTCATGCAACCAAAATGAAATTTTCCTATTTGTTTTATGTATATTTATTTCCAAGTAAAATTAATTAGTCACACATCGCAACAAGGTCTCATTTATTAAATCTGTACATTTTTAGATGAAAAAAATCATTAATGTTATTTAATAGAAATGCAATTATTTATGGTTGATTCATGTTCTCAGTGCATTAAAGGTTACTTTGATTATGTTAAAATTGTATTAGCAAATGTTGAAATCAACTAAGATAAATAAAGAAGTGTTGTTATGCAATATTGTGAGAAAGTGACTAATTAAATTTTAGCCAACTGAGATACTGTTATAGTTTTTATTAATAGTTTGAATACATTTTTATGTTTTCTGTTTTTGTTTTCGTTTTCATTTTAGTATTTTATTTTTATTGTGTAGTTTGAATACATTTTTCTGTTTTCTGTTTTCATTTTAATTTTAGTATTTTATTTGTATTGTATTTTTTATATATTGTTTTTGTTTTTGTATGTGTATACAATATGTAGTATTTATTAATTTTAATTTTAGTTATTTTAGTGCATCAGCAAAAAATAAATAATAAATTTGTCCTTGACAACTGAAATATTATATAAATTATATTCATTTATTTAATTGTTCAGTTATTTATTTGAGTTGTGTCTGTTTTCAAGCAACCAAGTGAATTTTTCTAATTTGTTACATTTCTAAAATGTATTTTCGAGCGAAATTAATTGGTCACACATCACAACAAGGTCTCATGTATTAAATCTGTATATTTTTAGCAAGTTTTAAAAATATTTTTTCATCTATGTTAATGTTATTTAATAGAAATACAATTATTTATCTTTGATTTATGTTTTCAGTGAATTAAATGTTACTTTTGATGATTTTAAAAATTGTATTAGTAAAAGTTGAAATTAAATACGATGACTAAAGAAGTGTTGTTCATTGAAATAGTTAATGTTAACAAATAAACCGTAATGTACAGCATTACTAATTCATTTTATATCAGATCAACTAATCCTGGTACAAAATGTTGGTCAGTTGCCAATATATAAAACCATGTAAATTATGTAGCTCAAGCTTGGCTGTGAATTATTAAATGTTGACTGTGGAGTAAAGTGTGCCACTAATGAGCACCATATGGACCTAAAAATGGCGGGAAGAGGGCAGGCTTAAACTGAGGTTTTATTAGTCCTGTGCGATCTGCAGGTGGAGGAGGCCGCGAGAGAGAGAGAGAGAGAGAGAGTGTGTGTGTGTGTGTGTGTGTGTGTGTGTGTGTGTGTGTGTGTGTGTGTTTTGGATGGGCATGATGCTGTACCCCCTGTTTTGTGGTGGGTTGAGGGTCGGTCAGGGGGGTTTAAGGCAGAAGGTCTCTCGTTAATCAGAATTAGGCAGTGACGAGGGGCAAAGCGGCCGCTGCAGCGCTCTAATCCCTGAACGCCTCTTAATCGTCTCTGCTCCAACAGTCACAGATTCAGCTGGCCGCTCCACCTCCTCAGATCAAGCACGCTGATTAGCGACGATGGCCCTACAGAGACAGAAAGAGCAAGAGAGGGGGCCGAGGGCAGCTAATTTAAATAACAACGCCAGGATAAGCACCCTTGTTCACCCAGAAATATCTAATATGTACAATACTCTCTTAAAAATACAACAAGGGGGTACAGCAAGGGGTTTTAGTAGCAATGGCATAGAAGAACCATTTTCGGGTTCCACAAAGAACCTCCCAGAGAACAGTTTCTCAATCTTTTCCACAAAAAAATAACATCAATGATCAATGGAAAGATTCCGTGGATGAAAATGAAGAACCTGTATTTAAGAATGTATAAAGATTTGAGGAATAGCTTTCATTTAAATGGAGGGACATCTTTTCTTTATTCAAAGTTGATCTAGACAGGAACATGGAAACTATCCATAGTTCTATTCACCCTAAAGCAGTGAAAACTGCATCTCTATATTAATCTGTTCCCTATGGTGGGAAAAAAAGTTTACTAGTTAAACCACGTAACCACAAATTAACCATGGTTTTGCTACACTAACCATAGATTAACCATGGTATTTGTAAAAAAAAAAAGTTTACTACACTTTTACTGTTAATTTACGGGGAATAGTATGTGGCTTCTTTCTTTTTTTCCTTGAACTGAAGAATTAAATGATTCGTGAATGCACACAAAGTCCTGAACTGAATTAAATGATTCACGAACGCACACCAAAGTCCCGAACTGAATCAAGTGCGAAAGCGCACCGAAGTCCCAAACTGAATTAAGTGATTCACGAACACACACAAAGTCCCAAACTGAATCAAGTGCAAAAGCACACTGAAGTCCCGAACTTAATTAAATGATTCACAAATTCACACAGTTGGGGACTTAGTTCATTTCGGGACTTTGTGTGTGTTCGTGAATCATGTAATTCAGTTCGGGACTTTGGTGTGCATTCACAAATCATTTAATTCAGTTGGGGACTTTGGTGTGAGTTCGCGAATAATTCGATTCAGTTCGGGACTTTGGTGTGGGTTTGCGAATTATTTAATTTAGTTTGGGAATTTGTGTGCATTCGTGAATCATTTAATTCAGTTCGGGACTTCACTTGATTCAGTTTTGGACTTTGGTGTGCGTTCATGAATCATTTGATCCAGTTTGGGACTTTGGTGCGCTTTTGCGAATCATTTGATTCAGTTTGGGTTTTTAGTGTGCATTCGAGAATCATTTAATTCAGTTTGGGACATCAGTGTGCTTTTGCACTTGATTCAGTTCAGACTTTGTGTGCATTCGTGAATCATTTAATTCAGTTCGGGACTTCGTGTGCGTTTGTGAATCATTTAATTCAGTTCGGGACATAAAGTCCGGAAATGAACTAAGTCCCGAACTGAATCAAGTGTGAAAGCGCACCGAAGTCCCAAACTGAATTAAATGATTCACGAATGCACACAAAGTCCTGAACTGAATTAAACGATTTGCGAATGCACACTAAAAGCCCGAACTGAATCAAATGATTCGCGAAAGCGCACCAAAGTCCCAAACTGAATCAAGTGTGAAAGTGCACCGAAGTCCCGAACTGAATTAAATGATTCACAAAAGCACATGAAGTTCTGACCTGAATTAAATAGCTCACGAACACACACCAAAGTCCTGAACTGAATCAAGTGCGAAAGTGCACCGAAGTCCCGAACTGCATTAAATGATTCACCAATGTACACAAAGTCTTGAACTGAATTAAATGATTCGCGAACGCACACCAAACTCCTGAACTTAATCAAATACTCGCGATCGCACACCAAAGTCACGAACTGAATCAAATGATTCACAAATGCACACAAAGCCCTGAACTGAATTAAACGATTTGCAAATGCACACTAAAAGCCTGAACTGAATCAAATGATTCGCAAAAGCGCACCAAAGTCCCAAACTGAATCAAGTGCGAAAGCGCACCGAAGTCTCGAACTGCATTAAATGATTCACCAATGCTCACAAAGTCCCGAACTGAATTAAATTATTTGTGAACGCACACCAAACTCCTAAACTTAATCAAATACTCGCGATTGCACACCAAAGTCACAAACTGAATCAAATGATTTGCGAAAGCGCACCGAAGTCCCGAACTGGATCAAATGATTCGCGAACGCACACCAAAGTCCCGAACTCATTTAAATGTTTCGCTTACGCACTCCAAAAACCCGAACTGATTTAAATGATTTGCAAACACACTCCAAAGTCCTGAACTGAATCAAATGATTCGCGAACACACTCCAAAGTCCCAAACTGATATAAAGGATTTGCAAACCCACTCCAAAATCCCGAACTGATTCAAATGATTTGCGAACAAGCACTGAAGTCCCGATCCAATAGAAGTGCTTCAAAACAGTGAATCATTTTGTGATGCAGTGGTTTAACTGATTCAGAGTTTCGGGTTGATGTTTACATATAAAATATCATTTTTGTCCTTCAGGTTATTGCCAACTAGTGAAACACTCAGCTGAGCTGCACATGTCAGATGGAAACTTGTACATTATGATGGAGTTTGTAGCTTAATTCTCTATATTTAAAATAGTTTGAGCACTGCAGTTCACTTGGTGACAGTTCAATAAGAAAATCAGTTGAAAGCATCCAGTCATCTCATACTATTGAAGTGAATATTATGTTAGTATTTAATAGAAGTAATTTTATATTATTTACTTTAAATGTTTAATATATTGTAAAATTGTAAAATATTCAAGTCTCAGGGGTTTAGCTGACAGAAAAAGTTTGGAATGTGTTTGGGCCGTCCAGCTATTTACAGCCAAATGACTGCATGACTTTAGCATGTTTACATAAGGACTTTAAAAGCCTTAAAGGAGGCACTCTAAACCATTCATGACTTTCAATGCTACAAGTACCAGGCAAATTATGGTAAAAGCAGTGGGATTAGACACATCGTGCCTGCATAAGCATGCAGCATTAATTGTACGTGTGCATTTAAGAGCGTGTTTGTGCACAGGGTCAGACGGGTTGCATGTGTGTTAGTGCATGTATCTGACATTAGAATAAACTTAGCTTACTCTCACCTTCATGTGGCTTAGACTTAGCTTCCAGCCTAATACAGACTAATTAAAGCCAATCAACAACAGCTGCTTGGCCTTTTGAACCAAAACCTTTAAAGATGTTAAGCATACTACAGCTACTTTGCGAGGCAAAATATTGACCATTAGCATTATCCTTTCAATAACAAACTACTAGGCATTACTGAGTCAGGTGCCTGGTAATTAAGTCTTAATTCGTTTGTGAAGAGTGATGTAACAGGGTCGTTATATTTAACTAAAACTAAAACGGAAAACAAAATCATTACTTGCATTAAAAAAAATTATAATTTTCAAATTTTCATTTTGCTTTCTAAATCTAACATTGAAATAAAATGAATGAAAATTACAGACACATTGAAAAAGAAAATTAATAGAAATAACAAAATTGCTAAAACTTTAATTCAAAGTAAAATGAAAATAAATGTACAAATTATAGAGACTAAAACTAAATCAAACAAAAAAACAAAGCTATAAATATTTTTAAAATAATAAATAAATAATTATTACAAAACAATAAAAATGCTAAAACTTAAAAAAATTTAATTAAATTAAAAAAATAAAATAAAGCTGAAACAAAATGATTTTAAATGAAAATGAAACTAATAAAATTAAAATAAAGTACAAAATGCTGACGTGACTAAATCTGAAATAAAATGAACCAAACTATAAATATATATTTAAAATAAATAATTATTTTTTTTTTTATAAAATTAACAAAAACTCTATAAACTGTAAATGAAAATGCAAAAATATAAAAATAAACATTTACACGCATTTGGCAGATGCATTAATCTTAAGCAACTTCAGGTTTAAGGTTTATTTTATGAGTTTACATGTTCCCTGGAAATTAAATTTTAAAAACCTCATTACTTTAAAAAATAATAGTAATTTTAAATTAAATACAAATAATTAAATTATAGATTTATATAAAAAATTATTAAGTAACTAAATCTGAAATAAAATACATTTTAAATATAATAAATACTTTATATTAATAACAATTAATATAAAAATAAATGTAAATAATAAAAAACTTTAAATAAAATTAAAATAAAAAATAAAAACAGGTAAATAAAACTGAAGTAAAATGAACAAAAACTGAACAGACATAATACAAAAATCTAAAAATTAAATGTAATGTAACATTAGTGTAAATACAAAACTTTCAAACTCACGTTGCATAATTTGTCATTGTAGTTTGCATTTATATTTAATGATTTTACCTTAAATTTACAGATTTAAGGTCTATTTTATGAGTTAGCATGTTCCCTGGGAATTGAACCCCATAATCTATTACAAATCTGCATTTATTTAGTGCATGTATGTTTAGTACTGCATATATATATATATATATATATATATATATATGGAAGAATATAAAAATTATGTTAAAATAGTGTCTTGATGTTAATAAAAAACTTTAAAACTCACGTTGCATAATTTGCCATTGTATTTTACATTTACATTTAATGCATTTGTCAGATGCATTTATCCAAAGCAACTTACAGATTCAAGGTATATTTTATGAGTTTGCATGTTCCCTGGGAATTGAACCTCATATTCTATTATAAAACTGTATTTATTTAGCGCATGTTATTGGCAGTATAATTATCTGATAAATGTACCAATAACAACAACAACAAAAAAATAAATAAATAAATAAAAATAAAACCAGGAAAAAATAATTACTTGGAAATGTTTTTTTTTTATTAAATATAAATTATTAAATAGGTAATTATATAAAAAGTAACTAAAACTACATTTAAAATTAAAAAAAAAAAAACATTTTTAAAATAATACAACTGCTAAAAAAAATAAAATAAAAAATAAATTAATTTAATAAATACATAAACAAAAATAAATTAAAAACTGTATAGATGTAATAAAAAAAAATAATGAAAATATAAAAATATATATAAAAAATAATATAATGAAATTAAAATAGTGTCTTGATGTTAAAACAAAACTTTCATACGTTACATAATTTTTCATTGTATTTTGCATTTACATTTAATGCATTTAGCAGATGCATGTATCCAGTGCAACTTGTTGTTATGTTTAACGTTTATTTTATGAGTTTCCATGTTCCCTGAGATCTCTAATCTTTAGCTTCCATTCATGCAAACACCATTTTTTTTTTTTTTTTTTACAATTAGTTTTAATTTTAGTGTTTAGTTAATTTTAGTGTTTCAACTTAAACTAAATAAATGTAAAACAGAGATAGTGCTATCAAATCTTTGAAGTTTTATTTGAGATTTTTTACTTGAACATTCTGTCTAACCTGTATATAAACAGAGAAATTCTGATCAAAGATTTAGTTTAGCTTAAGTGTGCATTTTAGTGTTGAAAGCCTCTCAGAACGTATCACACTTCATGTCTTAAGGAAAAGCAGTAGGATTACATAAGTAAAGTGAGGAATGGTCACATTAAAAGCCCTCTGCACTCGTGCCAACACCTGAACTTTAGCGCTCCGCCATAAACCTGCAGAAGATCAACACACACACACACACACACACACACACACACACTCACAGCTGAAGGCCTGTTTACACTCTCAATTCAGCGGCTGATTTCTAATGTAATTAAACATGATCCATGGGCCGCGCTGGCAGAGAAATCACCCATAAAGCTCAATTTCAGAGCCGCCGCTCGACAGAAAGAAATGACAGGAATTCCTGCTTTTAGAGTATTGTGATTGGTTGCCAGGGAGTCACTAAGGGGTTCTGGGTGATTGACAGGACGTTACTAGGGAGTTGTGAATGGTTGCCAGTGTGTTGCTAAGTAGTAGTTTTTTTCCTATTTTTTTCCTTTTTGTTTGTCTCATCATTCTTGACAAAATTAAAACACGTTTTTTGGCTTTTAGCATGAATATGTAAGCCTTAAGGCTGTCTATAAGTTAGTGTGCTCTGAAACAACAACAAAATTTGCGTTTACAGGATATGAGGAGTATTCAGATCTTACAGTCTCTCACTTCCGCCAATATGAATTAACAATTTTGATGACATCACGCTGCATTTCAGCTTCTCATCAAACCTTTTGTCCAATCAAATGCTCTCTAGAATCCGTAGCGTCCCGCCCCCTACACTATAAATTAGACGATGAAGTTGCGGCTTAGATCGGCCATTTGTTCACAGTGTTAGTATTTTCTGTATGTTGAATGGCACGTAGTGTGCAATGTAGGCGATAGGGAATGATTTAGACAGTGTAAATATGCTTTCCATCGGGACAAATGAGGTCTGGTTTGGCGTTGTGTCACGCGAACCCCGGCAGCATACACAGTCTACTCCGGACTTTGGCTTCGGTCCAGAGACACGTTCACATGGAGCAGATCATATGCGCGAGTCGGTGTGTATTAAACTACACAGCCTCAGCATGATTATGATCACTATTTTAGCAAGAGTTTCATATTGAATCTAACGGGTAATCTATTCTATATACTGTCAAATGTGGCTTTAATGGTTCTGGACCGAGAGTAGATAAATGGAACGCTATTGGCTATTTTTTTTTAAAGTTTTTCCAAACTGCCTGTTTGAAAATGAAGAAATCAAGACAATAAGATAATAATTAGTATTGTAATGTTACATTTGTAATGTAAAATAAAATAATATGGTTTATTGTTTGTTTATGTTTTGTCATTTTTATATTTTTATTTAGTAATAAAATTATATTTTTATTATATAATAATATTTTGAAATATTATTTAATATATAATATTAATAATAATATTCTATAAAATGGTATACAATAATAATAGTAATACTATTTTATATCTTGAAATATATAATTACAATTTGAAAATGGAAAAACTAATACAGCAAGAAATATTAGTGTTGTAATTACATTTGTAATGTCAAATAAAATATTGTTTATTTTTGGTTTCATTTAGTAATAAAATTATAATAAAATGTGTTTTCTTTTTATATGATAAAATATTTTATTAAATAATAATAATAGTAAAATTATTATTATTAGTTTATCAAACTGTATTAATATTATCACCAAATTTCATAACTCTATACAAACAAGCAAATATGTTTTTATTTATTTATTTTTAACATTTTAATTTATATCAGTTTTTTGTCCTCCAAATTGTGCAGCGCTATGTCTTCATTTTCTAAGCAGCTATAAGAAAATGGACAGAATGTCTGCAAAAGTCTGATCACTTAACTTCGATACTTAGTGTCAGAGGTTTGATTAAACAAACCTCAACATTCGCACTAGTAGCAGCGAGGCTTGACTCAGTAAACAGCCCTAACAAGCGCCGAGGAGCGCAGATGGATCTCCCATCATGTTTATAGAGGCGCTGGGCTGCTGAATTCCTCCTGATCTTATCTTCTCATCACATCCCACATCCAGGTCAGAACGGCATCAGCGTTCGTCCTTTTAAAGGCGTCCGAGGGAAGCGATCACTTACTCTAGTGTCAACATTATGACAGGCAGGTTTGCAGATCCTGACGGGAAACTATGTTGTGTTTTGGAAATCGTGGAGACTTTGTAAGAGTGTTACGGCTGCTCAGGATGCCCAGACTCGCAAACAAACAAAATGCTGAGATGTTTGGGAATGCGAAGTGGATGCGATGTCAAGAGCGAGTCAGGAACGGTCAGAGCGTCTGGAATTCATTGAGCCTCTGGAATCTGAAAAGTGCTATCTCACACCACAAGACCTTAAATACATCAGCAATAGCATACGTCTTGCATGGGGACCTGGATTTTGTCACTGCTCTGGACGAGCGTGCACACAAACACGCTTTCCTCTTAGATTCAGCTGTAGCCGGGGTCAGAGCTCTCAGGTTACTCTACGTGACCTCCTTCCCCCCGACAAACACACACACACACACACACACACTTGTACGTGGACTTGAGCTCTAATGCGTGAGCTTTCAGGACGGATGAGATGGGAAAAGAATGTGAAAAGGTTTCTGGACTCTTGTTAGTTCAGCTGAATGATTTTAGCATGAAAGCTCCTGGAGATTGTGTAATGAATTCTACAGGGTTCTAATACCATCATACCTTTTGTTTTTCAGGGATCTTTGATGAATAGAATGTCCAAATTTTGAAATAGAAACATTTGTAGCATTACAATCGGTTTCCAACATTCTAAAAGTGCAACTAAATGTAACAGTGACCGTAAATAATGTTACAAATGTTTCCGTTTAGAATGTTACAATGTTTCTGTTTCAAATAAATGCTGTTCTTTTGAACTTTCTATTCATCAAAAAATCCTCAAAGATAAAATGCATCATGGTTTCCACAAAAATATTGGGCAGCACAACTGTTTAACCAGAAATGTTTCTTGAGCAGCAAATCATCATATTAGAATGATTTCTGAAGAATCATTTGACACTGAAGACTGGAGTAATGATGCTGAAAATTCAGCTTTGATCAAAGGAATAAATTACATTTTACATATTCACATAAAAAAAAAAAAACAGATATTTTTAATTCAGGGTTCGTACTTAAAGTGCTTGAAGTACTTGAATTTGACTCTTTAAAATCCAAGGCCTGGAAAAAACCCTTCAAAATAGTATGATTTCTGAAGAGGTACTTGAATAGTGCTTGAATTATTGAATATCTTTCCTCAAAATTCATGCAATTCTAAAAACATGGTACCATTTTCTCTAATTTCAGTTAATGTCCTAAAACTAGCGAGCTAAGCCAGTAGTAGTACTGACAATGTCATGTAAACATGGCTGAAGACACAAAAAGAGGAGCCAACTGACCAAATCAATCGAGTCATTTACGCTGGAAACGCTCCAGTTGATTCAAACTTGTGACTTCGATCATTCATTTCAAGTGATTCACTAGCAAAAACCATTCAAGATTAAAAGAGCCATTCATTTTCGAATTGACATCACTTGTAATGATTTTAAAAAGCACGTAGTATTGGGTGAAACGGAGGTTTTTGAAGCTCAGAATCAGTTAAACCATTGCGTCGCAAAATGATTTACTGTTTCTGAGTGCTGAATGATTCAAATCAAAAGATTTGCGATACACAATTTGAAGTCCTGATCTAATGATTCACGATACATGCTCCGAGTCCGGATCTGAAATGATGGTTTGCGAATCATTATTAAGTTCGGAACTTTGGAGCGCATATGGTGAATCAAATGTTTTAGATTGTAAGGTGTTCGTGAATCATTTCGCAAACTGAATGATTCAAGTCAAATGATTTGCGACACACAAATTGAAGTCCCAATCTGAATCAAATTATTCACAATACGTAAAGTTCCAAACTAAGTGAAATGATTTGCAATCTGCACTCAAACTTTATCTTAAATGTGGTTCACAATCATTATTCAGATCGGAACTTCAGAACGTGTATCATGAATCATGTTAATCAGATCGAGTCTTTGGTGTGGGTTTTCAGTTCCGGACTTCGGAGTGCATATGGTGGATCATTTGATTTAATCGTAATGGGTTGTGAATCATTTCACGAATTGAATGATTGAAAGCAAATTATTTGTGATATGCAATTCAAAGTCCCGATCTGAATCAAATGATTCGTGATACACAAAGTTCCGAACTAAGTGAAATGATTATTCAGATCAGGACTTCAGAGTGTGGATCACAAATCATTTGATTCAGTTCGGGACATCAGAGTGGATATGACGAATCAATTGAATCAGATTGGGTCTTCGTGGGGGTTCACAAATCATTTGATTCAGTTCAGGACTTCGGAATCAATATGGCGAATCATTTGAATCAGATTGGGTCTTTGTGTGGGTTCGCGAATCATTTGATTCAGTTCAGGACTTCAGAGTATGCACTGGTGAATTATTTGATTCAGATTGGGACTTCAGAGTGTGTATTGCAAATCATTTGATTCAGTTCAGGACTTCAGAGTGGATATGGCGAATTATTTGAATCAGATTGGATCTTCGGTGTGGGTTCACAAATCATTTGATTCAGTTCAGGACTTCAGAGTGTGTATTGGCGAATCATTTGATTCAGATTGCGACTTCAGAGCATGTATCGCGAATCATTTCATTTAGATCGGGTCTTCAGTGTGGGTTCACGCATCATTTGATTCAGTTCCGGACTTCGGAGTGCTTATGGTGAATCATTTGATTTAGATCATAACGTGTTCATGAAACATTTCTGCGATTTGAAGTCCCGATCTGAATCAAATGATTTACAATCCACAAAGTTCTGAACTAAGTGACATGATTATTCAGATCAGGACTTCATAGCATAGATCGCAAATCATTTGATTCAGTTTGGGACTTCAGAGCGGATATGATGAATCATTTGAATCAGATTTGGTCTTCGGTGTGTATTGACGAATCATTTGATTCAGATCGGGACTTCGGAGCGTGTATTGCGAATCATTTGATTTAATTTAGATCGGGTCTTCTGTGTGTGTTCACGCATCATTTAATTCAGTTTCAAATCAAATTATTTGTGATATGCGATTTGAAATCCCGGTCTGAATCAAATGATTTGCGATACGCAAAGTTCCGAACTAAGTGAAATGATTATGCAGATCGGGACTTCAGAGCGTGGATTGCGAATCATTTGATTCAGTTCAGGACTTCAGAGCGGATATGACGAATCAGTTGAATCAGACTGGGTCTTTGGTGTGGGTTCACGCATCATTTGATTCAGTTCGGGACTTCAGACCGAGTCTTTGTTGTGGTTTCGCAAATCATTTAATTCTGTTCAGGACTTCGGAGCGCTTATGGTGAATTATTTGATTCAGATCGGGTCTTTGGTGTGATTTCACGAATCATCTGATTCTGTTCGGGACTTCAGAGTGCTTATGGTGAATCATTTGTTTCAGATCAGGATTTTGGAGTGATTTCGTGAATCTTTTTTTAGAAAACCTCAAATTATTAAGGTATAAGAACAAAACAAAGGAAAAAGAAAGTATACACAAATCTGGTTTTACTACAGTAAAAGGGTAGTATATTTTTTGTGATATTTTAGTAGTAATACTTTGCAATATGCTTCTAAAGCATTTATTTATCTATTTATCTTTAGAATTTGAAAGACATTGATTATTAAATATAAAAATATTATAAAAATTGTGTAATATTGAAAATTTCTGATGTTTCTCCTGAAAAAAAAATGGATGTATGGATGGATGGATGGATGGATGGATAGACAGATGGATGAGAAGCCTCTCTTTCTCTGTCTCTCTCTCCTCCAGACGTGAGCGTGTTTCCGGTCGCTGTATCTGTGGAAATGTGAGGAATTCAAAGCGTTTGCTTCTCTTTTTCCATAAGCCTTGCAGACAGCAGAGGCTCATTTCCTCTGATAGCGCTGAAGGTATTTTAGACATGTTCTCATGAGGGATCAGGAGCGTCTAGCTAACTAGGGTTCATCTGCAGTCGCGACGTCTGCTAATATAACGTCTGTAACTGTCCGCCTGCCAGGTGGACTGTAAAACAACCTCCTGAACAAACAAAACACACGTGAGAGGCGTTTTATGGCAACTGTGATGTCAGGCTGAAATCATGAGGATCTGGACGTGAGAGGCCTTCAGCTGAAATCCTGCTTAGCCCTCACGGGGAACGATTTTTATCAGCGTTAAATCCACGATAACCTTCTCCCTGTCACAACAGTATCAAAATATCAGGCAGGAACAATGTCTGCAAATGGAAAACAGGTCCAGGCTGCAGAAACGATCCTCCTGGAGATATCCAGAGATATTCTGCTCTCAGGTTGCTCCTTTAATGTGCATCTGTGGGTTTTTTCACCTGTTTTATGGTTTCAGCAGGTTAATCTGATCGCTTAGTGAAGTAAAATGACACATGATTTGAAGATCATTCATGTCTGGGGCACAAATGCTACAAAACTTGCTTTTTCTCATGTGAATGCACCATTTGATGAAAGTAAAATGTTTTATATATATATATATATATATTATATATATATGTGTGTGTGTGTGTGTGTGACCCTGGACCACAAAACCAGTCATAAGGGTCAATTTTGAAATTGGGATTTGTGCAACATCTAAATGAATAAGCTTTCCATTGATGATTTGTTAGAATATGATAATATTTGGCCGAGATACAACTATCTGAAAATCTGGAATCTGAGGGTGCAAAAAAAAAATCTAAATATTGAGGAAATCACCTTTAAAGTTGTCCAAATGAAGTTCTTAGCAATGCATATTACTAATCAAAAATTGTAATCAAGTGTTAATATATTTATGGTATAGGAAAATTAAAAAATATCTTCATGAAACATGATTTTTACTTATTATCCTAATTATTTTTTGGCATAAAAGAAAAATCGATCATTTTGACCCATGCAATGTATTTTTTATTATACATAATAATAATTTTCATGTTATATTTGAATTATATAAGTTATTTATTTTTATATTCTCATTTTTAATTTTAATTTAGGCTTTAGTAATTTGTTTTGTGCTTTTGTCATTTTTTCATGTTTTTATTTATTTTATTTTAGTTTTAATTCTTCTAATCAGTAAATATATATTTTTCAGTTTCCATTTCTGCATCAGAGACTTATTTTCAGTTATATTTGTATATTTTTCATGTAACAGTTTATATTTTATTTGTATCAGTTATTTTTAAATATATTTTTAGATTTTCATTCTTAATTTAGATTTTATTAATTTGTTGTGTGCTTTTGTCAATTTTTTATGTTTTTTATTTATTTTATTTTATGTTTAATTCTCACTTCCAATCAGTAAATAAATATATTTTTAGTTTTCATTTTAGCATAAGAGACTTATTTTCAGTTTTATTTGTATATTTTTCATGTAAGTTTATTTTTTTATCAGTTATTTTTAAATATATTTTCTATTCAGTTTTTATTAATTTGTTAAGTGTTTTTGTCCTTTTTCATGTTTTTTTACTTATTTTAGTTTGAATTCTTCTAATCAGTAAATACATATTTTTCAGTTTTCATTTTAGCATAAGAGACTTATTTTCACTTATATTTGTATATTTCAAGCAACAATTTATATTTTATTTATATCAGTTATTTTTAAATATACTGTAATTTTATATTTTCATTTTTAATTTTAAATGAGGTTTTAGTAATTTTGTTGTGCTTTTGTCATTTTTTTCATGTTTTTTATTTATTTAATTTTAGTTTTAATTCTTACTTCTAATCAGTTTTCATTTTAGCATAATTACTTATTTTCGGGTATATTTATATATTTTTCATGTAACAGTTTATATTTTATTCGTATCAGTTATTTTTAAATCTATTTTCATTTTTAATTTAGGTTTTATTAATTTATGTGCTTTTGTCTTTTTTTCATGTTTTTTTTATTTTAGTTAAAATTTTTACTTATGTATTTTATTTTAGTTTTTCTTACTTCTAATCAGTAAATATATATTTTCAGTTTTCATTTTAGCATAAGAGACTTATTTTCAGTTATATTTGTAAATTTTTTTATCAGTGTTATCAGCTACTTTTAATTATATTTTTATTTTCATTTTTAATTTTAATTTAGGCTTTAGTAATTTGTTGTGCTTTTGTCATTTTTTCATGTTTTTATTTTATTTTTATTTTAGTTTTAATTCTTCTAATCAGTAAATATATATTTTTCAGTTTTCATTTTAGCATCAGAGCCTTATTTTCAGTTATATTTGTATATTTTTCATGTAACAGTTTTTTTATCAGTTAAATACTGTATTTTTATATTTTCATTTTTAATTTTAATTTAGGTTTTAGTAATTTGTTGTGCTTTTGTCATTTTTTCATGTTTTTTTTTTATTTTAGTTAAAATTTTTACTTCTAATTAGTAAATATATATTTTTCAGTTTTCATTTTAGCATAATATACTTATTTTCAGGTGTATTTATATATTTTTCATGTAACAGTTTATATTTTATTTGTATCAGTTATTTTTAAATATATTTCAATTTTTAATTTAGTTTTATTAATTCATGTGCTTTTGCCCTTTTTTCATGTTTTTTTGTTTATTTTATTTTAGTTTTTCTTACTTCTAATCATTAAATATATATTTTCAGTTTTCATTTTAGCATAAGAGACTTATTTTCAGTTATATTTGTATATTTTCAAGTAACAATTTATATTTTGTTTATATCCGTTTTTTAAATATACTGTATTTTAATATTTTCGTTTTCAATTTATTTATTTATTTATATCAGTTATTTTTAAATATACTGTAATTTTATATTTTCATTTTTAATTTTAAATGAGGTTTTAGTAATTTTGTTGTGCTTTTGTCATTTTTACATGTTTTTTATTTATTTAATTTTAGTTTGAATTCTTACCTCTAATCAGTAAATATATCAGTATCAGTAAATTCAGTGCTTCAACTTAAATTAAACAGTAATTATGCATATTTCATCTAATATTTATATTGACTTTTTCTTACCAAATAAAACAATACACATATACACTACTGTTCAAAAGGTTAGGGTCAGTAACATTTCTTTTAAAAATAATAATAATAATAATACTGTTATTAAGCAAGGATATTACTAAAGACTTCCACTTCATTAAATGCTGTTCTTGTGAACTTTCTATTCTGGATTCTGTGAATCCTGAAAATCAAATGTATCACAATTTCCAAAAAAATATCGGGCAGCACAAGTGTTTTCAACGTTGATAATAATCAGATGTTTTTTGAGCAGCAAATCAGAACATTAGAATGATTTCTGAAGGATCATGTGACACTGAAGACTTGAGTAATGATGCTGAAAATTCAGCTTTGATCACAGAAATAAATAACATTTGAACATATATTCAGCTAGAAAACAGTTATTTGAAATTGTATTAATATTTCAGAATTTTTACTGTATTGCTGATCAAATAAATGCAGCCTTGGTGAGAGATCTTAAGTACATTACATTTTTCAGCTTTATATCAATTACCAAAAATATCTGAACAGCTTTAGTTAGTGATTATAAGCCTACAGCAAAAAATGACACATCAGCTTTAAAAGATCTCTATGCTTTCCTTCATTTAAGGTCTGATCAACGACAAAGACACCGGTGTGAGAAGGTTGGTTTGGAAGCTTTTTCTCTGAACATCCGTCCACTCCCAGGAAACGTTGTTTTATTTGGGCAGATAAGCTGCTCCCAGCTGGACGCGCATACAGTGACTCCCGCGGCGGAGATCGGGTCCTCACAGGAGAACCCATGAATGCAGGTGTGACGTTTGGATCGGGAGGAGGAGAGGTGACACAGAGGTTAGCGAGATGAGTCTCGATTAGCCGGACGGCTTTTTTCAGGCCCGCAGTCTCTGAGGCCTTCCTCGCCGAACAAGAGGAGCACAGAGAACAAAAGGAGGAGCCACGTACGGGACGTCCCTGCGCGCTCACCTTTCTTTCCTTCTCACGTTCCGCAGTCAGCGGTTTCACAGCTCGCACAAAAGAGATGCGCTGCTGTCGACCTCATAACACAGAGCCTTTACTTTCAGAAAGAGTATAAATAGTTTACCTATACATGAAAAATTGCTGGAAATGTACTCACCCTCAGGCCATCCAAGATGTAGATGAGTTTGTTTCTTCATCAGTTTTGGAGAAATGTAGCATTACACTTGCTCACCAATGGATGTGAATGGGTGCCGTCAGAAGGACAGTCCAAACAGCTGATAAAACATCACAATAATCCACAAGAAATCCACACCACTACATTTTCCAAAAATATCATATCACAATTTTTTTTTTTTTTTCAAAAATATCACAATTCATGATTTTATCACGATTCTTTGTTATGTTGGTTTTACTATTTTGCAAGCTGTCTGAGCAGTACAGCCAAACTAATTTCCCCATTTTAAAACCAAAGCCTTGCAAGGTAACAAAAAAAAAGAAAGAAAAAAAAAGATGTTTAGGCCAAAGTAGGCGAAGATAAAAATCTTTGTCATTATTTATTAAGAAAATAAGAACAAAGATAGGCTACATGTTACAAATACACGTAATATACAATTATATATAAAACACACAGTGCTTTAATTTTCAGGTACAGTAGGTGTATTTAGCAGTAGCATTCAAGAAATTAAATTAACAAATATAAAAATGAAACACTATATGCACTATATACATAAATTTTACATTTAAGCAAATGTAATAAAGTTCTTCAGTCAAGAGCAGTGAGTGATTCTTCGTTGTGTTTTGTTTTATTAGCCTAGCAGCACCAAAGAAATGACAATTCTGTCATCATTTAGTCATTTAGTTTTTTAAACATAAAACGTTGAACATAAAACTTATTTTGAAGAATATGGGTAACCAAACAGTTACTTCCATAGTATTTTATTTATTTTTCCCCACTATCAAAATCAGTGGGGACTAGCTACTGTTATCTACAATTTTCAAAATATATTTTTGTATAAAAAATCAATAGAGGTTTGGGACAACATGTAAGTAAATTTTTTGGTGAACTGTCCCTTTAATAACAATCGGCAGCATGTTTAGTCCTGTCGCTTTAAGAACCGCACGCATCTAATATACTGGCCACGAATCAGTTTTTTAGGGATGGGCGATATCACTTATTTTATTTTCAATCCGATGCCGATATTTTCAAGCCTAGTATCGTCGATATCAATGCAGATACCGATACCTCTAGACTAAACTGAATTTTTAATTATTAAAACTTATTTAACATTATATTTGAAAGTCATTTCATAAGCCCTTTTTTATTTACATTTGTCAGAAATAAAATGTACTAAAATTGTATTTGAGTTCTTTACTGGGGCAGTAACCACAAAGGTGCACCTTCTCTACTCCTAAAAACAATGAAGCATACTAGTACCAAAAACATACACACGCATTAAAGGTAGATAATGTACAAATGTGTACCTTTGAGGGTACCTGATGAAAAACAACCATGGTGTTGCGTAAGTACTAAAATGTATAATAATACCGCAAATTATTATTAATTATTTTTACCATGGTTTTTGATACAAATTGTATGGTTCAAATTATGTTCCTGTAGTCTATTAACCATGGAAAAAGAAAGCCGAAAGAGAGAGAGTGCTAACTATGGTAAATTGTTACTGCAGTTTTACTACAAATATGTGGGAAACTGTGGTTACTGTATTAAAACCATGGTTATTTTTTTGTGAAAGGCTGCCAGGCTGTTGTAGCCCTAAAGGTTCAATTTTAGCGCAAATTGTTTTACAGACAGCAATTGCAGGGCATAACAACCAATTTGGCTTTTAACAACCAGTTTAAATAAATCTGCTTGCACAAAGTTGCCTAATTAAAAAAATATTTAATCTACACTATGCTGTTCAAAAGTTTGAGGTCAGTATGATTGTGTAATGTGTCTTTAACCATGCTATCCAAAGTTGCACTTATTTGAACAAAAATACAGTAAAACAGCAATATAATAATTAAAATAACTATTTTATATTTAAATATATTTTGGAAAATGTAATTTAAAAAGAATCTATGATCAAAGCTGAATTATCAGCATTATTACTCCAGTCTTCACGTGTCACATGATCCTTCAGAAATCATTTTAATATAATTTGCTACTCAAGAAACATCATTTCTGATTATCAATGTTGAAGACAGTTGTGCTGCTTCTTTTGACCTATCTGAACAAGCACTGTGAGCAAACGCTATCTGTGATTGATTGGTTCTGTCTTTTAGCATTTGCGTGTTCTGATGAGCAGGAGAGATAGCTCTATCCTACACATTAATTTGTAGTCTATTGTTCCTCTTAGAGTCTGTTATTTTATGCGCATAATGTCTTGCTAAATAAATAAAATAATGGTACAAAATGCGCTTTAGAATCAATATTTTTATGTTAGGATCGACCCTTTCGATACAACGTCAGTATCGAAAGTATCAATACTTCAGGATCGATCCGCCCATCCCTACCGTTTTTCTCTCAACTGTTTACTTTCACTTGAGACATAGCCAACTGTGTTTATATGTAATCCTTGTTTGTTTTTGACAGTATTACCGAATTAGATGCGAAAGATAGCTTAGCCCAGTACTCAGGCGCTGTTTAACAGGCTTTAGGCTTTTTACGCCTCAGGTGTACGTGCTCATGAAGCCCATTTTGTGATTGCGAAGTGTCCCGTGAGTAAATGTATGTCGTGTTGTTACAGTATATTGAGACAAGAGGCACACTGTTACACGATACTACAGTATTTTTTTCAAAAGCAGATCGTGGAGTCATTTTATTTAATCTTTCACGATCAAAAATCGTCCTATCGCACACCCCTACTCCATTCCATCAGTTAATGTTTTAAACAGCCGAAAGTCTGTTTGGAAGAAACAAATCCATCATTAAGACGTTTTGAACTTCAAACTATCGATTCTGGCTAAAATACCAGTCCATAATTCATAACAACGCTTCCTCCAGTGAAAAAGTCCATCTCCTGTTGTCTCTCACATCAAAATCCATCTACATTTCTGTTAAGAGCTTTGTTTAAACACATGAACATGTATATAATCCAACAAATATTCAATAATGCAGTACACTTTAGTCATGGTAAAATTTAATCCAGTATGATTTTTTTTTTTAATTTTCTTATTTTTTTTTTTTTTTTTTTAAAAGTGGGACTTCAGAGTTTGATGTGATTGCAAATATTCAAATGTGCTATTTCAAACAACTATGTATGTACACTTATTTGTAATGTTTTTTGCTCACCAAGTCAGCATCTGTTTGACCCAAAATACAGCAAAAACTTTATATATTTAAAATATTTTTACTATTTGAATATATTTTAAAGTGTAATTTATTCCTCTGATCAAACCTAAATTATAGAAATTAAAACTTTTATTTATCAAAGAAGCTTTAAATTGATCAAAAGTGATGATAAAGACATGTATAATGTTACAAAAGAAGCTGTTCTTCTGAACTTTCTATTCATCAAAGAAACTTGAAAAAAACTTCTCTGCTGTTTTTAACATATTAATAATAATACATTTTTTAGCAGAAAATCAGAATATTATAATGATTTCTGAAGAATCATGTGACTGGAGTAATAATGCTAAAAATTCACCTTTACATTTCATTACATTTTAAAATATGTTGAAATAGAAAACGGTTATTTTAAATAGTAAAAATATTTCTGAATTGTACTGGTTTTGCTTAAATCAAATAAAAAGAAAAAACTTCTTTAAAAAAAGTGGTTTGTTAGGATATGACAATATTTGGCTGAGATACAACTATTTGAAAATATGGAATCTGAGGATGAAAAAAAATCTAAACATTGAGAAAATTGCCTTTAAAGTTGTCCAAATGAGATTCTTAGCAATGCATATTATTAATCAAAAAATTAAGTTTTGATATATTTAGAGTAGGAAATGTACAAAATATCTTCAAGGAACATGATCTTTACTTAATATCCTAATAATTTTTGGCAATAAAAAAAAAAATTATAATTTTGACTCATACAATGTATTTTTGGCTATTGCTACAAATATACCCGTGCTACTTAAGACTGGTTTTGTGGTCTAGGGTCACATTTGTCTTTTTTATATGTCATGCAAACACTTCAGTCAGAGTAAAATCACATTTTGTCTATTTTTTGAAATATTAGGCATAGATAATGTGATTGCAAATATTTAGTTATACATTGCCATGACATTATGTAATAAAACAATGCAATGCATGAATGCAATAATTTGTCTTTTTATAATGTTGTGTAAACACTTTAGCCTTTATGCAGTTTAGATCTAAAAGTACAATATAAAATAAAAGGGATTTGAATGCTGATTTACTGTCTGGTTGAAGTCATAAATTTACATACACCTTGCAGAATCCCCGAAAATGTTAATTGGAATCATACCAAATGCACGTTATATGCTGACCTGAATAAATATGTCACATAAAAGACATTTACATATAGTCCACAAGAAAAAATAATATTTGATTTTTATAAAAATGACCCTGTTCAAAAGTTTACATCCCCTTGATTCTTAATACTGTGTTGTTACCTAAATGATCCAGAGCTGCTTTTTTGTTTAGTGATAGTTGTTCAAAAGTCTCTGGTTTGTCCTGAACAGTTAAACCGCCTGCTGTTCTTCAGAAAATTCCTTCAAGTCCCACAAATTAAACTGAGGACAACTGAGGGACTCATATGCAACTATTACAGAAGGTTCAAATGCTCACTGATGCTCCAGAAGAAAACACAATGCATTAAGAGCCGGAGGGTGAAAACTTTTGAAACAGAATCAAAATGTGTACATTTTTCTTATTTTGCCTAAATATCAGATTCAAAAGCTACAGAAGATACTTACATGTTTCCCAGAAACTTCTGAAGCAAAAGTGTGCATTTAAACCTTCTGTAATAGTTGCATATGAGTCCCTCAGTTGTCCTCAGTGTAAAAAAATGGATCTCTAAATCATACAGTCATTGTTTGAAAGACAGCAGGCAGTTTAACTGTTTAGGACAAACAAGGGACTCATGAACAACTACTGTATCACTAAACAAAAAAACACACAGCTGTGGATCATTCAGGTAACAACACAGTATTACTTTTGAACGAGCTCATTTTTATAAATTCAACTATTATTTTCTCTTGTGGACTATATGTAAACGTCTTTTTTGTGAAATATCTTATTCAGGTCAGTACAATGCAAAAAATCTAGTTTTCTGCTTGAAATAAGATTATTTTGCTTACCCCATTGACAGATTATTTTGCTTTTTTTAAGCAAATTATGACTTAATTATGACTTTTTTTTCTAAAAACAAGACAATCATTTTTCCTTGTCTAGAAAATCCTTCTTGATTTAAGAATGTTTAAATATTTTGGCTGGACAAAGTCTTGCTTTTCAAGTAAGAAAAACATTTTTTTAACATGCATTTTGTATGATCCCTCTTATTTTGCTAAAGCAATTAACAAGGTATATGTAAACTGTATATGACATTAAAAAGACAAATTATTGAATGCACGATTATATGCATGAATGTTCAATATTTTATAATGTAGCAGCAATGCATAATTGAATATTTGATCTCCCTTGACTTTTGGAGCAAACACACAATCCTTTAAACCATTGCTTCTTGCCAATATACTGATCTTCTATCCATAATAGCGCTTTCTCCAGTGAAAGACATCTGATCTGAATCAGGAGAAAAGTCTGCACAGATCAAGCACTGTTTACAAGCCAAAACAGCTCTAAACAAATATGTGGGTGGATTCCGATGTGAGAGACAACAGGAGATGGACTTTTTCACTGGAGGAAGCATTAGTATGAATTATGGACTCATATTTTGTCCAGAAGCTCTGTAGGAGATGAGGGGTTAAACGCACACAACTCGCTTCACAAGTCATTCCTCTGAAGGACAGAATCAAATCACGACCCAGTCAGACTCAAATCTGAATCTGCCGCTTTGCAAAGGAACGAGGCCAGATGGGCGATGCTTCCGTGCCGCCAACAAAGCTGCGAGCGTGAGTCAGTGTAACACGGCGGACGCTGCGGCACGACCGGCCGTTTGTTTCACGCTGACGCTCCCCGAACCCTCTCCAAACACACAATGGGAGGGGGTCACAAAGCCAGTCCTCAGCAAGAGCTGCTGAATAAATCATACGGCGGTCCGGGATGGAAGGAGGAAGGAGGAGGGATGGAGGAGGGTTTTGGCCCTGAAGTGCAGAGGGGCCAGATATGAGAGGGAGGGGTCAGAGGTCGCAGCCCTTCATGTCAGTGAACACTTCACAAAGAGCCTCACACCCCGTCTACACAGAGAGCGGACGACGCGACGGCACGACAGAACAAAAAGAATGTTTCGGCTAGAAAGGTTAAAGTGGTCTGCGCTCAAGCACACAGTTTAGAAATGCTCCATTTTGATTGTGGAAAGCTTAGAATGTTTGTGTGCGTAGAATGTTACTTCAATGTTACAGAAATGTAACAACTTCACCAAAAAAATCAAAAAGTCTCTTTGCAACACTCTGTGTTGATCAGTGTAAATACATATACATAAAATACTGATTCATCTTGCCTAAATTATTATGGGAACAATTAAAAAAATATACAGGTAAAGTCAAAATTTTACATACACCTTGCAGAATCTGCTAAATGTTTGTCACATTTGTTTAGAGCTGTTTTGGTTTGTAAACAGTGCTTGATCTGTGCAGATTTTTTTCTTGCTTCAGATCAGATAACTTTTTTTTTACTGGAGAAAGTGTTATTATGGACAGAAGATTCGAATTTTGGCAAGAAGCAATGGTTTAAAGCATTCTGTGTTTGCTCCAAACGTCAGAGGAGATGCACAATGTGAGTTTAATCCATCAAATATTCAATTATGCATTGCTGCTACATTATAAAATATGGAACAATCATGCATATAATCATGCATTCAATAATTAGTCTTTTTAATGTCATATACAGTCAAAAGTTTACATACACCTTGTTAATTATTTTATTATTTTAATCATACAAAATGCAGTTATTTTTTTATTTACTGCTTACCTGAATAAGATATTTCACATAAAGGACATTCACATAAACTCCACAAGAGAAAATAATAGTTGAATTCATAAAAATGACCCTGTTCAAGTTTACATACACTTGATTCTTAACACTGTGTTGTTGTTGTTTTTTTGTTTTTTTTTTGTTTAGTGATAGTTGTTCATGAGTCCCTTGTTTGTCCTGAACAGTTAAACTGACCACTGTTTTTCAGAAAAATGCTTTAAGTCCTGCAAATTCTTTGGTTTTTCAGCATTTTTGTGTATTTGGTCCCTTTTTTGTGTATTTGAATTTATAAAAATTACCTTGTTCAAAAGTTTACATACACTTGAGTCTTAATACTGTATTTTTTCTAAATGAAAAAGAAAAGAAAAAAGAAAAGATATTTAGGCAAAATAAGAAAAATGTACACATCTCTTGTGGACTATATGTAAACATCTTTTATGTAAAATATCTTATTCAGGTCAGTACTAAATAAACAATAACATGCATTTTGTATGATCCCTCCTATTTTGGTAAAATTAACATTTTGCAGATTCTGCAAGGTGTATGTAAACTTTTGACTTCAACTGTATATACTTATCAGATACAATAAAATACAACAAATCTTTAATAAATTTCGAAACATTGCATCAAGAACATTTCTTTAAACACTGCCAAAATTTTTTGAATCTAAATTGTTCCATAATTTGCAAAGATTTAAAAAAAATAAAAAATAAAAAAAATAAAAAAACCTATCAGATGCAATAAAATACAACTAAACTATAAATAAATAAATAAATATACCCTGGACCACAAAACCAGACATACGTAGCAATAGCCAAAGATATACTGTATGGGTCAAAATTATCTTTTATAGTAAAGATTATTATCTTTTTAAGTAAAGATCATGTTCCATTAAGAGTTTAGACCTTTATTAAGGTCATTTCATTTTTATTTTATTATGTCGATTTTTAACAGAATTGTTCAATTTAAGTGTTTTTTTTTTTAGTATTATTGAATTTTTTTGTATATTTATATTTATTAGTTTGCCTTTTTAATATGTCTAAATAGCTTTTATTATTTTTTACTTTATAATATTTTCTTTTAGTTCTCTCTTTTAGTGTTTTTTTTAAATGATAGTTAACTCTAATAACCCAGCTTTGCATTTTATTTCATTTTCACATTTATTTGTTTTCATTTGCAATGCTGCATGTTTGCACTGTTGAGCACTTTGTTGATTATCAGGATCATTAAGTTTGGTTTCTTGTCTCGCTCGTGGTGTGTTGGAGTGGGTCTGTAATGCTCAGGGTGGGACGGGCTGTGATTCATACACCTGTCATGGGTAAATACACCGGAGCAAGAGGTCACTGACCAATTTGTTTAGTGGTAGGGGTCTTGAACAGCACAGCACACTCTCCAGAGGACCACAATAATGCCTATTTGTGTGTGTGTGTGTGTGTGTGTGTGTGTGTGTGTGTGTGTGTGTGTGTGTTTAAATTAAAGGAGAAGTTCACTTCCAGAACAAAAATGTACAGATCATTTACTCACCCCCTTGTCATCCAAGATGTTCATGTCTTTCCTTCTTCAGTCATAAAGACATTATGATTTCTGAGGCAAACATTTCAGGATTTTTCTCCATATAGTGGACTTCCGAGTTTGAACTTCCAAAATGCGGTTTAAATGCAGCTTCAAAGGGCTCTAAACAATCCCAGCCGAGGAAGAAGGGTCTTATCTTGTGAAGTGATCGTTTACATTTTTATAAGCGAACATTACAATTTATATACTTGTTAACCTCAAAATCTTGTCTAGCTCTGCATGAACTCTGTGTATTCTGGTTCAAAGACAGTTATGGTATGTCTAAAAACTCCCATATTATTCTTTTCTCCTCCGACTTCAAAATTTACAACGCCTTTTTTTGTTTGTTTGTTTGTTTTGTTTTTTGATTTTCTTTGTGGGTTCACTTTGTAAACACTGGGTTGGTACTTCTGCAGTGATGTAGAAGTTAAAATTTTAAAGTTAAAATAAGACGGGAGACGGGAGTTTTTAGATATGCCCTAAATGTATTGACCCAGCAGAGCTAGACAAGACGAGCATTTGAGGTTAAAAAGTATAGAAACTGTCAATTTTTGTAGAAAATAACTGATCGTTTCAGTAGATAAGACCTTCTTTCTCGGCTGGAATTGTTTAAGCACAAGTATAAAAGTATATAAAAATTATACTTAATTTTTCAGTATAATTTTTTTTTTCTGGAAGTGAACTTCTCCTTTAACCAGACTTTAAGGACAAAATAACTGAACTTGAATTGGTAAACTTGACACAACCTCTCTTATATGACATCCTCTTGCAAAAAATATAAGAATAAAATAGACAACAGATGGCTGTTTTCATTTAGATAACGCTGATTGGATCAGGTGTTTGCATTAATGCCTCAGGTGAATGAAACTGGGTTTTAGTGGCAACTTCATTTCTCTCTTTCTGTGGAGAAGTGGGTAAAAAACGCCAAATGGAGAACAAAAACACATTTACTTTTTCAACTCTCATGACCTGAGAGGTTCAACTTCTCCATTTTTCTTTCTCTAATTCTCTTACTCGGTTACATTTAAATCCCCAAATCCACACATGCTCTCAAAAGTCTTGGATTTTTCTATTTATTCATTCATTCATTCATTTTAAACACAAAAATGTGTTTTCTTATCTTTATGGGGACATTTGGATTATTATTATCATTATTATGGATATTATTTTGCTTACATTTTCTATATATTTAAGTATTAAAAATGCTATTTTTGGGGGGATATTTATTTATTTATTTATCATACATTTTTAATATAAAAATGCAAGTATTCTTAGTTGTTTGGGGAGATTTGCATTATTATTATTGTTATTAATATTATTTTGTTTACATTTTCTATATATTTATGTAATAAAGCTGAAAGTTTTCTTAGTTTTGGGACATTTATTTATTTATTTATTTAATATCAATCTATTTATTCATTCATTCATTTTAAACACAAAAATGTAAGTTTTCTTAGCTGTTTGGGGACATTTGGATTATTATTATCATTATTATGGGTATTATTTTGCTTACATGTTCTATATATTTAAGTTTTGGGGCATTTATTTATTTATTTATTTATCATACATTTTTAATATAAAAATGCAAGAATACTTAGTTGTTTGGGGACATTTGCATTATTATTATTGTCATTGATATTATTATTATTATTATCATTATTATGGGTATTATTTTGCTTACATGTTCTATATATTTAAGTATTAAAAATGCAAGTTTTTTAGTTTTGGGGCATTTATGTATTTATTTATCATACATTTTTCATTTAAAAATGCAAGTATTCTTAGTTGTTTGGGGACATTTGCATTATTATTATTGTCATTGATATTATTTTGTTGACATTTTTTTTAGATATTTAAGTAATAAAGCTGCAGGTTTTCTTAGTTTTGGGATATTTATTCATTTGACATTTTTATATAAAAAAATCATTTTCTTAGCTTGTTTGGGGACGAAATTGTATTTTGCTGTTGCACAAAATGTATTTCTTAGCGTCTTAGATTTTTTATAAAGACTTTATTTGGCCCATTTTGGTCTTTGGACATTCAAGTTCAAAGTCTCTTTTAGGATCTGTGTCTCTAGCGCCATCTAGTGTCAACACCAGCATATTCTCAGTAAAATAAAGACTTCTGCATTTCTGTCCTCTAATTAAACAGTCATACTGGAGTCTGATGAGGTCATGTGAAAGTACCACTGTTTGAAATAGCTTACTGCATATTATTTCTCATATGTTTTATTTTTCAGAATATTTAAATGGGCAGTACTGTCTATTCTCAAACACAGCCCATGTTTCATCTTTATCTATTTGAGTCCTGTAAACTAGCTCTCATTCATTCATTTTGAATGAATTTTAAATAAAGTTTAGAATGATACTTTAAAATAATAAATATGCTGTTATGAGTCTGTTTTTACAGTCTCATGCGGCTCGTCGTGTGAGTTTCTCAGATGACCTCTGTGTTTGAGCTGTTTGAAGTGCCCATTAAAACCAAGCCAGTTTTACGCCCCTTATTTGTTACACACAGCCAGTAAAATGGACAGGAAGACCTTTAGAGGCTGTTTTTGTGCCGCTGGAGGCCAGAATGAGCTGACAAATGTTTGACAGAAATGCAGAGGTGAGATTTCAGAGGTCAGTCGAGGTACAGACAATAGCACACTAATAATCTGCTGTTGCTATTGCTGTACTATGTAGTGTGTAAAATGTTACTTAAACATTAGTAAAATGTAAAAGCTTCATATTTTAAAGTTTATTTGTGGTGGTCCAATAGTGAAAGTAAAGCATAAGTTGTCTTAGCTATTGGTTTGGGACTTACTTGCTTGTGTATTTATTTATTTATTTATTTATTCATATAAATATAAGTTTTTTTTAGCTGTTTTGGGACTTTTGAATTATTATTATTATTATAATCATCATGAATATTATTTTGATAACATTTATAAAAATGCACGTTTTCTTAAATTTCGGGACATTTATTTACATTTTTATTATAAAAATAAATATGTATGTTTTCTTAGTTGTTTGAGGACATTTGCATTATTATTACAATGATTATTACTTATTTATTTATTCATACATTTATTTTTAACATAAAAATGTATGTTTTCTTAGTTGTTTGAGGACATTTGCATTATTATTTTTGTGATTAACATTATTTAATATTAGATTTTGTTTGCAAGTATAAAATGCAGTTGTCTTAGTTGTAGTTTTAAGACATTTCTATATTTATATATTCTTAGTTGTTTGTGGACATTTGCATTGTTATTATAATGATTATTATGTTTTGTTTACATTTTTATATTTAAGTATAATTGTTTTAATAAGTTTTCAGTTTAAAAAATGCAGGTTTTCTTTTGGGATTTTTACTTACGTATTTATTCATTTATTTATAAAAAAAAATGTAATTGTCAAATTGGGGTCATTTGCATTTTTACTGTTTAGTTATATATGTATGTATGTATGTATTTATGTATTTTTAACATAAAAATTAATGTTTCCTTAGCAGTTTGGGGACATTTGGATTATTATTATCATGAATATTTTTTATATATTTAAGTACCAAAATGCATGTTTTCTTAGTTTTCTGGACTTTTGAATTTTTATTATAAAAATTATTTTGTTTACATTTATACAATAATTATACATTATTTTGTTTACAAGTTTTCTTAAATTTTGGGACATTAATTTACATTTTTATCATAAAAACGTATGTTTTCTTAGTAGTAGTTTTAAAACTTTTTTTTTAATAAAAATATACAATTTCTGGTTTGTGGACATTTGCATTATTATTATCATGATTATTATGTTTTGTTTACATTTTTATATATTCATTTAAGTAGACTTTTTTTTTAACAAGTTTTCAGCTTAAAATGTAAGTTTTCTTAGTTGTAGTTTTGGGATATTTATTCATTTGTTTTATATTTTTAATATAAAAATGTACGTTTTAGCTGTTTGGGGACATTTGCATTATTATTATTATTATTATTATTATTACAAATATTATTTTTTGTTTACTTTTTAAAATACATTTTTAAGTGTGCAAGTTTCTTAGTTGTAGTTTTGGGGCTTTTACTTATGTATTTATTATTTATTTATTTATTTATTTATGATTTTTTAAATATACAACATTTGGGGTCATTTGCATTTTTTACTTTTTTTCATTCATTCATTCATTCATTCATTCATTTATACATTTATTTTTAACAAAAATATAAGTTTTCTTAGTTGTAGTTTTGGGATATTTATTTATTTTAGCTGTTTGGGGACATTTGCATTATTATTATTATTATTATTATTATTATTATTATTGCTTTACTTTTTTAAATACATTTTTAGGTGTGCAAGTTTTCTTAGTTGTAGTTTTGGGACTTTTACTTACTTATGCATTTATTTTTGCAGTAGTATGTTTTGTTTACATTTTTATATATATTTAAGTAGAATTGTTTTCAATTTAAAAATGCAAGTTTCTTAGTTGTAGTTTTATTATAATGATTATTCTGTTTTGTTTACATTTTTTATATATAAGTAGAATTGTTTTAATAAGTTTTCAGTTTAAAAATGCAGATTTTCTTAGTTGCAGTTTTTGGGATTTTTACTTACGTATTTATTCATTTATTTATAAAAAAAATGTATTGGGGTCATTTGCATTTTTACTGTTTTTTTTTCATTCATTCATGCATTTTATTTATTTATAGATTTATTTTTAACATAAAAATGTTAAAGTTTTCTTAGCAGTTAGAGAACATTTGGATAATTAGTATTATTATGAATATAATTTTTTATACATTTGTTTAAGTACAAAAATTCAAGTTTTCTTAGTTTTGGGACATTTATTTATAATTTTTTAATATAAAAATTTGTTTTCTTCATTGTTCAGGGACATTTCCATTCTTATTATTATTGTCATTAATATTATCTAGTTTACTTTTTTTTATATTTTTTGTTATATTATTTGTTTAAGTACAATGCAAGTTTTCTTATTAGTAGTTAAGAGATTAATTTATTTTACATTTTTAATATAAAAACATACGTTTTCTTAGCTTGTTTGGGTACATTTGCATTATTATTATTATTATTATTATTATTATCATGATTATTATTTTTGTTTACTTTATTACATTTTTAAGTATGCAAGTTTTCTTAGTTGTAGTTTTAGAACTTTTTACTTACTAACTTATTTATTTATTGTCATTTGCATTTTTACTGATTTTATATTTATTTATTTTATTCATAAAAAATGCATATATGTAATATATAACCCATATAACTCATTATATAGAAATTATCTTATTAACATATTATATCTTATTTAACATATTATCTTATTTAACATATTACATCTTATTAACATAATATTATCTTATAAACATAAAAACTGTAATAAACATCTAAATGAAAACAGAAAATAAATAAATAAATAAATAAAATATGCATAAATTGTAACACTTTTAGACAAAGAAACTTTTTGAATTAAAAAAACTGCTAATGTTATTAATAACGTTCTACCATTTCTTTTACAGTGCAATATGCAGCAAACCAGTTTCTATTCCAAACACTTTTTGTGTAAAAAATGATTGCTGCAATTAGTTATCACCTAAAAGATAACATTAAAATAAGTACTGTGTTGTTTCAGCTTAAAAAAAGTAAGTGTACTAAAACCAAAGTTACAGTAATGCTTTTTTTGGTTGCACCAACATTTTTGAAATCTTGCTCTTTCTGAACTCCATCACCTGTGAAGTTGCATGATCTGTGCTAAATGCATGTTATTGTGTCGCCCCCTACAGGACTGAACCGGCCCTACATGTGGACAGAAGCCTCCTGCACTGCCTAAAGCACATCAAAATGTTGCAGCAATCACAATGGGAGATGTTATGTTTGTGAGTAAACCGTTTTTCCCACATGCAGACGCGGCTCGTCAGATAGTGCTGCTGAAGCTGTAATATCTGTGGTCTCAGAGGCGGGTTTGTGGGGATTTGTGAGAACAATGCTGCTCTTGAGTGCAGTCACGGGGGTTAAACTCCCTCCTGTGGACGCTTCTCTCGGCCTGTGAGCCCCAACAATGAGCTGGGCGGAAGATCTACCGGCAGTCCCGACTGTGCCGCTTCCACCCAGAGCCGCCCGAAAGCCCAGCTTGTCTTTATCAGTGATCTTTAATCCCTCATTCATTCATTCATTTCTGCCCAAACGCCCCGAAAACACACTCACCCCATCCGCTGCTGCCCCTCAGTGGCTGCTCATGCAGGGATCGACTCTGTCTCAGATGTTTATCCTGAAACTGCAAAAAGAGTGTTTTTCATCACTATTTTTGTCCTGTTTCTAGTACATATAAACATCCCCTAAAGCAAGAAACAGTAGTTTGAGAAGTAAAATGACATGAGATATTTGATTTGGTTTTCTGAGTGAGTTTTGCTTAAAACAGAACACAAACAGTCAGAAACAATTCCCTTTCAGGTAAGTTGATTTTTCTGGCCCCATTGGCAGACATTTTTTCTTGTTTTAAGCAAAAACTTAATTTTGACCTAAACATAGCTGCATAATTGTATTATTATTAATTTTATTTAAATTTTAGGTTAGTGGATCATATTGAAAATGTATGTAATGTTATTTTAGTCTCATTGATATAACACTAAAACTAATTATTTTTATTTGACTAAATAAAATTATTTTATTAATTATTTTTTATGTGCTTTTGTATTTTTACATTTTGAACAGTGTTGTTTTAGTGTCATTGAGATAATATTGAGATACTATTTTTATTTTATTTAATATTTAACATTTGTTTTTAATTTTTGTATTTTTTGTTTTCATTTTAAATTTGGAGGTTAAGTAAGTGTGTATTAAATATATATAATTATTATTAATAATAATAATGTATTATTATTATTAATAATTATTCTTTAAGAATAATAATTAATAATTTTATTCTTTATTCTTTATTTTAGTATTAATAATTATTTTAATACTAAAATGTAAAAACAAATTATTAACTAAAACTTACAAAGAAATTATATATATATTAGTTGTTTGGGGACATTTCTATTATTATTATTATTGTATTTAATATTATTTAGTTTACATTTTTATATTTTTAAGTATAATGCAAGTTTACTTAGTAGTTGTAGTATATTTTGTTTACATTTTTATATATTTTAGTAGAACTGCTTAAAGTTTTCCGTTTAAAAATGCAAGTTTCTTAATTGTAGTTTTATGCATTTCAATAATAAAATATTATTTAAAAAAAACTTTTTGAATTAAAACTTACAAATAGGTGCACTTTAAAGAAAAATTATCAAAAATAAATATCATTGTAAAATTCTGAAATATTAACAATAATTGTATTATTATATATTATATTATTTTATTGTAATTTTAGGTTAGTGGATCATAGTGAAAACGTGATGTTATTTTAGTCGCATTGGTATACACTGAAATAACATTAAAAAAGTATTTATTTTTATTTTACAAAATAAAAGTATTACTTTTTTATGTATTTTTTTATTTAAAAATTGTGAACAGTGTTGTTTTAGTATTATTGGGAAAATATTGAGATACTAGTTATACTAATTAAAAATATTTTACATTTGTTTTTATTTTTGCATTTTATTTTTTGTTCATTTTAAATTGGGAGGTTAAGCAAGTGCATTTTTGGGATTTAAAAAATAATAAAAATATATAATTGTTATTATTATTATTATTATTATTATTACATTTTAATACTATTTTTGTTTTAATTATTGACTAAAACTTACAAAGAAATTCAAAAAGGTGGACTAAGTGCATATATATAACTTTTGAGCAGCAATGTATATATATATATATATATATATATATATATATATATACACACATATACCCACATTTGGGATCAGTAAGACTCAGTAAGACTTGTAATGTTTTCTTAAAGAAGTCTCTTATGCTCATCAAGATTGCATTTAGTTGATCAAAAATGCTGAAAAAAAAAACTGCGATATTGCAAAATGTTGTTACAATATAAAATAATGTTGTTTTTAATATACTTTAAAATATAATTTATTCCTGTGATGCAAAGCTGATTTTTCATCAATTGTTACTCCAGTCTTAAGTGTCAATTTAATTAAGTGTCAATTTTCAATCAATATTATCAATATTTTTTTTTTATTCTTTGATGAATAACAAGTTAAAAAGAACAGCATTTATTCAAAATATAAATCTTTTCTAACAATGTAAATCTATGCTATCACTTTAATTTAATTTGTTTAATTTAACACATCCTTGGTGGATAAAAGTATTTTCTTTAAACAATAAAAAATTAATTAAAATTCACTGACCCCCAAACTATTGAACAGTAGTGTATATTGTTAGAAAGCCTTTCTATTTTAAATAAATGCTGTTCTTTTTAACCTTTTATTGATCAAAGAATCCTGAAAAAAGTATCACAGGTTCCAACAAAATATTAAGCAGCACACTGTTCTCAACACTGATAATAAATCTGCATCTTAGAATGATTTCTGAAGGATCATGTGACACTGAAGACTGGAGTAATGATGCTGAAAATGTAGCTTTGTATCACAAATTACATTTTAAAATAAATTCACATAGAAAACAGTTATTTTAAATTGAAATAATATTTCACAATATTAAACTGTTTTTCTGTAGTGTATATATTTATATATAAACCAAATCACATTTGAATTTTAATTCAGCGTGCATTTTTAGGATTTAAAAGATAATAAAATGAACAATGAATGAACAATTATTAAATTAATAAAAAATTAAAATATCTATAAAAATATAATAATAATAATAATAATAATAATATCTGTTGTATATGTAATATGTTTTATAGTTGTATTTTTGCATGTTTTATAATAATACAATTTTATTATTTATAAGCTAAAAAAGTAGACTGGAATTTAAATATACTGTGGTGCTACAGGGTTTTACATGGTGACCTTGGTGGAAGTGGAAACTCTTAAAAAATTATTCATTTTTTTGCATTACCAAGAAAAAAGGGCCAAAAAAAAAAAAAAAAAGCACTGATGAATTATTCACGAAAATGATATCTCTCAGGCAAATATTTTTGGAACGAGCAAGCATTTTTCATGCACAGTCGCTTGTCAATCAGACCCTGGTGGCGTTCTGCGGGTTCTGCCCCAGTGATAGTTGGCTTTCGCTGAAGGTGCCATCGGCGTCATCGTCCCGCTGAGAGCGTCAGGATGTGCCGCTGTGGCTCTCTGTGGGCGAACGGATGAGAAAACCGTCCAAAACCCAATGAAACCGCGGCGCTATTCACCTGACACTCATGCTAACGACGACTCAAACGCGATGCCAAGAGAACAGTCTCATTAAACAGACTTCATGAAGCTGCGAGCGAGAAAAATGCATTAGTTTAGTGATCCGCTCACATTCTCATGATTGAGTATCAAACCTGCATTTCCTACTGAACTGTCACCAACTGAACTGCAGTGCTCAAACTATTTCAAATACAGTGAATTAGGCTACAAACTCCATCATAATGCACAATATTTCCATCTAACGTGTTTTGAGCTGCAGCTCGTCATGAATGGGGTGTTTCACTAGTTACAAATAAGCCGGTTACCTCACCTCCATATGTTCGTAGATTGTGTTTATCTAGTGGGAAATTGATATTTCATTTGTAAACATCATTCTCGCTAATTTCCGTTAATGTCATAAAACTAGCGAGCTAAGCTAGTAGTAGCTCTGACAGCGTCGTGTAAAGTGGCTGAAGACGCGAAAAGCCGAGGAACAAACAAACCGATTTAACTCAGTGAGTCATTTACGCTGGAACCGCTCCGATTGATTCAAACTCGTGACTTCGATTATTCATTAAAGCGTTCACTTTCAAAAAAACAAATCAAAGCAGCCATTCATTTTCGAATTTCGAAGTCGCTTGTGATTATTTTAAAAAAGCACTTATGGAGCTTTTCGAAACTCTGAAGTTAAACCATGGTGTCGCAAAATGATTTGTTTCAAAGTGCTCCAATCGGATCGTGGATCGCCAATCATTTGATTCAGATCAAAACTTCAAAGCACGTATCACGAATAATTTGATTTAGATCGGAACTTCGGAGTGATTTCGTTTGAATCGTTTGATTCTGGGGCCAGTTGCATAACGGTTAAGACTAGTCTTAAAAGTTAGTCAGCTCATTTTTTAACATAAAACATTTAATTTTTACAATTCAGTTACATAAAAATGTAACTTGGTCTAAACTGAATCCAAAATTAAGAATGATTACCCCTTGGCTACCTGCTAGTTGGTCAAACTAGTTTTTAAGACAGTTTTTTTTAGTTTTTTTTAACATAGAGGCTAAGTTTATGCAACTGGCCCCAGGACTTCGGTGCAGATTTGCGAATCATTTGATTCAGATCGGGACTTCGGTGTTGTTCACGTCTCATTTGATTCAGATTGGGACTTCAGAGTGGTTCGTAAATCATTTGATTCAGATCAGACTTCTGTGTTGTTCGCGAATCATTTGATTCAAATTGGGACTTCAGTGTTGTTCACGTCTCATTTGATTCAGATTGGGACTTCGGTGCGGATTCGCAATCATTTGATTCAAAACAGGACTTTAGTGCAGGTTCGCGAATCATTTAATTCAGATTGGGACTTCTGTGTTCGCAAATCATTTGATTCAGATTGGGACTTTGGTGCGGGTTCGCAAATAATTTGATTCAGATTGGGACTTGGTGCGGGTTCGCAAGTCATTTGATTCAGATTGGGACTTCGGTGCGGATTCGCAATAATTTGATTCAAAACGGGACTTTAAGTGCAGGTTCGCGAATCATTTAATTCAGATCAGGACTTCAGTGCTGATTCGCAGATCATTTGATTCCAAACGGGACTTCGGTGCGGGTTTGCGAATCATTTGATTCAGATCAGAACATTGAAGCGGTATCCAAATCATTTGATTTAGATCGAAACTTCTGAGCAGTTCGCGAAAAGAAAGAAAGCGTACACAAAATACAAACCTCTTAAAAAAAATTTTGGTTTTACTATGTAAAAGTGTACTACAGTTTTACTACAAATGCCATGGTTAAAATGGTTAGTGTAACAAAACCATGGTTAATTTGTGTTTACTATGGTTTAACTAGTAACTTTTTGTATACTATAGTTTCCAAATTCTGACATTTTTTTGTGAATTTTTATTTATTGTTTTTGTTGTTGTTGTTGTTGTTGTTTTGTTTCAGTTTAAGTTCAACTATAAAAAATGTAAATCTATTTATTTATTGCATTTTTTAAATTATTTATTTAACATTTACTTGTTTTTTAGTCTTTTTTTTAATGGTTAACAATAAGTGAGATCTTGAGAAGGACTGACATAATTCAACAAAAAATCACCAAATCACCTGCTGACTGAACAAAGGTGATGCTTATAAAGAGAAAAGTTTTGGTTTGTGAAGTTATTCATGAAAATGTTTGTCTCCTCAGTGTTTCAGGTGAACAGACCCGTCGATCAGCTGCTCTTGATGAGGCTCCCGCTGGAGTCAGACGGCATTCTGGGACATGCGGAGCAGACAGTGGCAGCTGAACTGATGAAGGCACATTTCCTTCAGACGCTGGAGGCCTTTACTTATGTCCCAGCAGTCACACACTGTGTCCTTAATGTCTCATTCAGCCGCTCTCAAGGCACCGTTGGGACCCGCAGGAACAGGAAGAGCAGAGCTGTCTGTGCTGACAAATACAGGAGGTACAAACACCAGAATAAACAGCACAGGATATAGATTCAGCACGACTATAGATTCATAGGAGAGAAAACGACCTGGAAAAAAGTTCTTTATTGAGTAGAGATGTCAGTGATTCTGTTGATCTCATCTTCAGGGATGTTTTTAGGGTTTAAGGTCACATTTTGTGGGTATTTTTGGCATGTGAGTGCACTACTTTTTGATTCAGGGTTGGATTTTTTAATGTAAAATACAAGAGATGGGCATTTATAACATAAATGCGGCAAAGAATCAAATTAAACATATAGCTATGAAGCAATTATGGGGCCATGCATCAGATAATTTGACATAAATATGATTCAGAGAATCAGATGAGCGCAAAACTGTGATTTTAGAAAAATCTGTTCAGAGTATGAGCAGATTTAACAATTTGCTTTGAAGTTTCAAAATTATTTCTTTTTTTGTTTCCCATCAATGTCAGCTTTGCTGTTGCAAACAAACCATTTATTGATGATGATTTTATATGATTTCTGCATAATTGAAATTGGCAGAAAAAAATAAAAATAAAACAGTCATAAATTAAAAACACCAGGTACAGAGTTCACCAATTTTTATTTTTTGGTTATTATTTATTAATTTGAGGCCATTTGGGTATTTTAGAATCATTAATATACAATTACAGTATTTATTATTATTTTTTTTTAAGATTTTATTTTTTCATTTTAATTTAAATTAAAGTTTTAGGAATGTAATTTTTTGTCTTTTATTATTATTATAAATATTATGATAACAGATACAACTTTTGATGTAGCATTAAATTTTTTTTATTAATATTAAATAGAATAATTAATGCTATAGAAATTGAACTTGACTAAGCTTGACTGAACAAAAACTACATATTAAAAACATTTTTGTGAATTGAAGCTTAAATTAAATAAAATTAAATATTAATATTAAATGGAAAAACATAAACTAAATAGAAAATTACAAATGTTGCCTTGGCAAATATCTGATAATTGGCAAATAGTTGATGCACTAAAACTAGAAACCTAATAGTAATATTTAAAGAGTACAAAACCAAAACAAAAATGGCATAAAAAGTGTGTAACAACTTTTGTTTGTGTAAGTAAAATAAAATAAAAACATAAAAGTAAGTAAAATAATTAAGCGTCAAGATAATCTATTTATAAAATTATAAAGAAATAAAAAATAAAGTTGTTCAGTTGTATTAATGTCAGCTAATGTTAACAAATACACCTCTTTACAATACACCTTGATTTTAAACAAGCTAATTGCTCAAATTAACATTAACTAGAATAATAAATAGTAGAGAATTTTTTTGTTGGTTCCTGTTAATATTATTATTATAAATATTAATTTCATTTTAATATTATAATGATACCTTTTTAAATTTAACTAAATTAAACCTAAATCAATTTGTTTCTTGTTGGAAATATAAGTTAAAAATTAAAATAATAAAAAATGATAAATGTTGCATCGGCAAACAAAAGAAATATAGTTTAGAAATATATTTAAGTTGAACTAACCCTAAATGCAAAATAAATAGTTATATTTAAAAAAAAATGCAATCTAATAAAAATGACAAAAGCACTTACAAATAATTTACTAAAATTAAAATAAAAGCTGATTTAAAATAATAATAAAAACAATTTTTAACTATTATTATTTTGTAAATATGCCTGTATAGTTTTTTTAATTTTTTTATTTAAGTGTTGCATACATTTTAGTTAATAAAAGTGATAAAAAAATATATAATTTATACAATAATTATAATATTATAATAATATACAATTATAAATAAATTATAAAAATATATATTACGTTAAATATATAATACGTTTTTGGCTGAAATAAAAGTTACAAATTAAAATTAAAATAATAAAAATGGTAAATGTTGCCTTGGCAAACAACAGAAATAAATAAAAACTAAAATAAAAATTAATGTAACCTAAATAGTTATATTTCAAAAGAATGCAATCTAATTAATATTACAATATTACAAAAGCACATAACAAATGAACTATTTTTATAGTAGGAAAAAAAAAAAAAAAAAAAAAGGTGTACATTTAAAACACCAGGTACAGGTATTTATTATTTCATTATTTTAGGCAATTTGGATATTTATTATTATTATTATTATTTTCTGTTTTCGTTTTTGTTTTAGTTAAAGTTTTAGGATTTTGGCAGTTTTTTTTTTGTTTTTTTTTTAAATACGTGTTTTTTATTATTATTATTTAAGTTCAGGATATTTTATTTAATAAAATGATCAATAAAATTATAGAATTATTATTTATATTATAGCTAAAATGATACAATTATAAGTAAATGATAGAAATAAGATTAATGATAATTTATTTATAAAATTATAAAGAAATTTAAAATTGTTTCAGTTGTATAACATCAACTAATGTTAACAGATACATCTTTTGATTTAAAATAAATGTTGAAATTAACATTAGCAAGAATAATAAATGCTAGAGAATATTGTTTGTTGGTTCCGGTTAACGGTATTATTATAAATATTAATTATACCTTTTTTAAATTTAACTACACTAAACCTAAATCCATTTTTTGGTGGAAATAAAACTTAAAAATTAAAATAAATAAAAATGATAAATGTCGTCTTGGCAAACAAAAGAAACATAGTTTAGAAATATGTTTAAGTTGAACTAACAAATAAATAAAAACTATAATAAATGCAAAATAAATAGTTATATTTAAAAAAGAATGCAATCTAATAAAAATGACAAAAGCACATAAAAATATTAATTAAAATTAAAATAAAAACTGATTTAAAATAATAATAAATACTATAAATACTGCTAAAATAACATCATTGTTTTTAACAATGATGCCTTAATTTAAAGTTTAATTTCTTATTGCAGGGCATGTTTTCTCCAAGGATCCTGGACCCTATCTGTGTTCCTGGAAATCAATCCGCTGCATGAAATCTAGGTGTGTTGAGGCCGATGTCATCTGGCTGTAACAGTTCCACACTAATGAAGTGCTTTTGCACGGATTAAAGCTGCGATCTTCACACCCATCCCGACGCGTTTCCACCTTCATCTCATGCCTGCGCCGTGAGGTCACAACGAATCCCACCCCGGAGCGTCCGACCGGACACGTCATCCATTAGAGGCGTATCATGACGGCCGAATCTAAATCAATTAGAGATGAAGCCCAGAGGTCATGGGGGTCAACGCTGGGATGAGACGTTCATTATGAGCGCAGCATATCTGATTTAATACACCGCTGCAACGGGAAGCCGCTCGGGAAAACTGCGGATATTAAAGGTCAGATGTCATCCAGCATGTGGGCCAGAGATAAAGTTACTGTGAAATACTGTGAAAATGGCCCCTTTATGGACTATATATGGAGAAAAACATCAGGCTTGTCCAGAATCCAGTGTTTTATCAATGTCAAAAGTTTGGAATAATTATAAAGAAAAATACAGTAAAAACTGTAATATTGTGAAATATTATTACAAGTTAAAATAGCTGTTTTCTATGTGAATATATGTTCAAATGTAATTTATTCCTGTGGTCAAAGCTGAATTTTCAGTATCACTACTCCAGTCTTCAGTGTCACAAGATCCTTCAGAAATCATCATGATATTGATAGCATAAAGACTTTAAAAAAATGTAAAAATATATTATTTTAGGTTTGTTAGTTTTAGTGCTTTATTGGTCTTTTAAAAAAAATAAAATAAAAATACAGTTTTTCAGTTGTATTAATATCAACTTATGTTAACAGATAAAACTTTTGATTTTAAAAATGCATTCATAAATGTTAAAAATTAATATGAACTAGATTAATAAATGCTATAAAATATCTCTTTGTTAGATCATGTTAACAGGGTTATTAGTTATTATAAATTATACAAATACATTTTACTAATCTAAAATCAATCTATTAAAAAAAAAAATTATATTGAAATAAAGCCATAATAAAAGAAAAGAAAAAGAAAGAAAGAAATACAAATGTTGTCTTGGCAAATAACATTTGAACGCTTGAAGTTGAAACGCTAAAACTGCTAACTGGAAATAAATAATTTAAAAATAATATTGTTGTTCTTTGAATGTCACGAATCATGCCGCTGCGGCTCCCTCCTTTCACCACCTGAGGGAGCCATCATTGAAACTCTGAACTGCAGCACAAACTCTGTTTCCCATAACCCCTTTCACAGCTGACTTCCTGCACATGTGTCAGCATTTACACCTCATCACACCCGGATTATATATATACACCCACATTACATACAATCACTTGCGAAGTCTTGATTTTTTCCCCCGGCTGTCACTACTGAGCGTTTTCCCTGTTGTATGTTTTGTTACCCGTTGTGACCTGGACTGTTCTCTCGACCCTGATTCCTCTCTGTGCCCCTTACTCTGATTGTTTTTGGACTTACTTCCTTCCGCCACAGATTCAAATCTCAAGTTGACAGTTAGACATTCATCACTTTTCCTATCAAGGGAATATGCTGCTTCAGTTAGGTTAGTGAGAAATAATGGCTGTATCCAAAATCGCCCCCTATACCCGCATTCACTATTCATTTGTCCACTCATACAGTTGAAGGAGTGAATGAATTCGGACACTGAGAAGGACTGCCGCTTTTGCATAGTTTGCTTGCTGTTTAATCATCATTTGAAACGGTCAGCTCCAGAAGTAACATTAAATTATCTATCTTGAACTCTCTCAAGGAAATTATGTATAAACCCTAGTTAAACGATTTCATAATTTGTATCTGTGTTGTACTATCAAAGTTCCTTTGGTACGCCGTGGAGGAGCGCGTTGTAAATGAATGGATGGATGATTAAGCTGCAGGCGCCCTCTTTGGCGAGACGCGAGAATTCATTGTCTGTTAAGCTTTCGTAATTAATATCAAATTAAATATTTATTAAAAAATCAGTCATTGTCATGTTTGTTTCTTCTTAGATGTGGTTCGTAAATGTACTCTACCATTAGCTCAGTGAATAATTAAAAAGAAACATAGACCTGGCTAGAATAAGCGGAGTGATGCAAATTGTAGCGATACCAGTAGAATATCTCACGGTTCTCAACCCAATCAGATTTGAGAACCAGAAAGAACTGTTGTATAAATATATATATATTACTTTTTTTTTATTATTTATTATTTATTATTGATATTGATTTTCTCAATAAAGATAATTAGATATTTAGTGTGTTATTGTGCTGATATCTTATCTTAAAGACTACTGTGGACAGCTGACTCAAAGTTTTTGAAATTCTTCTCTGTGGTCAGTTCACAGCAGTGATAGAAATGATCTTTTCCAATAGGCTGAAATTGATTTTGACCCTTTTTGGGGGGCATTTTTACCTTTATAAAGACTTTTCTTCTAAAAGTGTTTATCTTCCTTTGAATCAAATTCTAAAATGTAATTGGTTAATACTACTACTACTACTACTACTAATAATAATAATAATACATTTAGGTTGTTATTAAACAACTGAAATCAGTATCAACACAATTCATATTTGCAGAAGTTGTATATGAAGTGGCATTTAGATGCATTTACACATAGTAATGCAGTTTAGAGGCACATGGGATGCTTTAACCTGCAGTTATAAATGATATTTTAAACGTAACGTTAAATAGACCTACTGATATTTGAAATTATTTTTAAAATTAAAATTTAACTTCAAATATGAAATTAACACCGCCAGCAGGTGTCAGTAAATCGCTTTTAATAAGTGAGTCATTGAGATTGAACCGAATCATTTTAACAGTTGATTCTTTCAGGAAAGAAACACCATCACATTGCTCAGAGACGCAAAACAGTGCTGTGGCTGTGTTTAAAATGAAAATAGAGCAAAAACAGCCAATAATGTGTCTAAAACGTAAGTCTCTTGATATTAACTTATTGTTTATCGAACTGTTGTATAAAATATCAATACCATATATGTAACCATGATGATTTTTTAAGAAAAAACGTCACTCTTCATGTGCTATTGATTAACTATATGAAATGCTATAAATATACATTTTCTGCCCTTTATCTTGAATTATGTGATCATTCTTAACTAATAGGCTAATATTAGACTGAATTAGCCTATATATTGTAGTGAAAGAACGCACTCTAAATGCGGGTTAGTCACCAGACTTCATGTATTCGCGAATGCCTGAGCTACGTAGGTGTGTTTTGTTCGGTTTTTGCAATATACTCGATAATGTCATTATGTCTAACAAGTTCAGTATTTGCGCTAAACCTGCTTAGATTTGGTTTGCATGAATTTCCCCAAGAAATTAATGAGTGAACATAACTTACGAAAAGTAACCCGCCAAATTGGCTAGTGATTTGCTAGCGTTACCCGCCACAGTTGATTTTTACCCACATTTAGCGAGTTGGCAGGTGTTCATTTCAAACCCTGTATATATATTATTCAGTCTTTTTATGTTTTTAATAATAGTTTTTTTTTTCTCTCCAGTTAGCAGTTTTAGTGTTCCAAATTTGCCATTATTTTAATTTATTACAAATAATTAGTGTATATAAAAAGTCTTCACACCCCTGTTAAAATGTCAGGTTTATGTGATTTTAAAAAATTAGACCATGATAAATAATTTCTGAAATTTTTCCACCTTTAATGTGAACTATAACCTGTACAACTCAACTGAAAAACAATCTGAAATCTTTATTCAGTGGGAAATAACAATAAAAAGCTAAAATAATGTGGTTGCATCATGGTCCGCAAAGAGCTTCCAAAGCATCAGAGGGAAGTCATTGTTAAAAGGTATCAGTCAAGAGAAGGGTACAAAAAAATTAGGCATTAGATATACCATGGAACACCGTGAAGTCAGTCATCATCAAGTGGAGAAAATATGGTGCAACAGTGACATTACAAGAACAGGACATCCCTCCAAAATTAATGAAAAGACAAGAAGAAAACTGGTCAGGGAGGCTGCCAAGAGGCCTACAGCAACATTAAAGGAGCTGCAGGAATTTCTGGCAAGTACTGGTTGTGTGGTACATGTGACGACAACCACCCGTATTCTTCATATGTCTGGGCTGTGGGGTAGGGTGGCAAGACGGAAGCCTTTCTTACGAAGAAAAACAACCGAGCCTGGCTCAATTTTGCAAAAACCCATTTGAAGTCTTCCAAAAGCATGTGGGAAAATGTGTTATGGTCTGATGAAACCAAGGTTGAACTCTTTGGCCACAATTATAAAAGGTATGTTTGGCGCAAAAACAACACTGCACATTACCAAAAGAACACCATACCCACAGTGAAGCATGGTGGTGGCAGCATCATGCTTTGGGGCTGTTTTTCTTCAGCTGGAACTGGGGCTTTAGTCAAGGTGGAGGGAATTATGAACAGTGCCAAATACCAGTCAATATTGGCACAAAACCTTCAGGCTTCTGCAAGAAAGCTAAAGAGGAACTTCATCTTTCAGCATGACAGTGACCCTAAGCATACATCCAAATCAACAAAAGAATGGGTTCACAAGAAATAGGTTAAAGTTTTAGAATGGGCCAGCCAGAGCCCAGACCTGAATCCAATTGAAAATCTGTGGGGTGATCTGAAGAGGGCTGTGCATAAGAGATGCCCTCACAATCTGGCAGATTTGGAGTGTTTTTGCAAGGAAGAGTGGGCAAATATTGCCAAGTCAAGATGTGCCATGCTGATAAACTCATACCCAAAAAGACTGAGTGCTGTAATAAAATCGAAAGGTGCTTAGACAAAGTATTAGTTTAAGGGTGTGTACACTAATGCAACCACATTATTTTAGTTATTTATTTTTACTTTCCACAGAAAAAAAGATTTCAGTTTGTTTTTCAATTGAGTTGTACAAGTTATAGGTCACAATAAAGGTGGAAAAAGCTCTGAAATTATTATTATTATTTTATTATTATTATTATTTTAAATCACATAAACCTGGCATTTTAACAGGGGTGTGTAGACTTTTTATATCAACTGTACATGTATAACTTGTAGCTATAAAGATACATTTTATTTTAATCTTTTTTTTTTTTTTTTTTTTTTACATTGAAATAAAGCTATAATAAAATTAAATAAAATAAAAAGAAAGAATTACAAACGTTGTCTTTGGCAAATAACTGAAATAAGTTTAAGTTGAAACACTAAAACTGCTAACTGGAGGGAAAAAAAAAAATATATATATATATATATATGGAGGAAAAAAAAAAAAAAAATATATATATATATATAATAGCAGGCTATAAATAATGCTAAAATAACACTGCAAGCTAACTAAGCATAAATGCCTCTTTTTCAATTAAAATAACTAATGGGTGAATTAATCTCCAAAGCTCACTTTTAATTTCTTCCAGATGTGACGTCATGAAGCCAGTCTGAAAGCAGTTTCCAGTCATGGAAAGCTTTTGGATGAGTATATATTTTCATTTCATTGCATCTATTAATTTAAATATGGTTTCATAAACCTTTTACACAGATTTGCTAACTTTAAGCACCACGTCCTTGTAAACACTAGATGGCGCTATCGCACAATTATGACTTCGTTCATCTCAGTGACGATTGTTCCGTCAGCGATATCAATTTGATTTAAAACTCATAAAATACATCATCAGACAAATAATTGCTCCGTGTTTTGTGGTTCTCAGGCACTTTATTAAAAAAAGATGAAAAGAGAAACTGATAACTTAGGATAAAGAGAACAGAAAAAACAAATTACAATCATACAGAAGAAAAATTAACTATAAAGTACACGGGGCTAGTTGTCACTCTCTCTCTCTCTCTCTCTCTCTCTCTCTCTCTCTCTCTAATTTAAAATTGAATTTCTGTGTAAAAACAAATCTTTAAAAAAATGGTTACAGTTCATATAACATGTGCAGACTATATGGGGCATGTTGTCACATTTAAAATCTACCATTAAACAACCTTTTCAGCTGAAATAAATAGCAAAATATCTACAACTATAATTATAGCTTGTGAAATGTTTAATTCAGGCTTGTGCTAACCTAAAATGTGACCCTGGACCAGTCTTAAGTAGCACAGGTATGTTTGTAGCAATACATTGTATGGGTCGATTTTTCTTTTATGCCAAAAATCATTAGAATTTTAAGTAAAGATCAGGTTCCATGATGATATTTTGTAAAATTCCTACCGTAAATATATAAAAACTTAATGTTTGATTAGTAATATGCATTGCTAAGAGCTTCATTTGGACAACTTTAAAAGTGATTTTAAAAAATTGACCCTTATGACTGGTTTTGTGGCTCAGGGCCACAAATGTAAAGAAAATACTCTCATCTTGAGAATACAGTTTAACGTTTCATTTTAACTCTATATAATTCAAATATAATTGTATTGGAGTTTTAGTTTGATGCATTAAATCATTTACAAATCAAAAGGCATATGAATTCTGTGTTTGAAAACTACAAACAAAACCACTAGAAAATAATCATTTGAATTAAGAATCTGCTATGTCACCTTAAAATCCATGTGACAACTAGCCCCGGTCTCTCTTACTGCATCAATAATTCTTATCAGATTTTCCAAAATGCATTATCCAAAAGTACATGTTTGTCTCTTATTTAACCCTAAATGCCACATATTAGTACCTTAAAGCTACATATTAGCACCTTTTAAAGGACTTTCACCCTATAGTGACATATTTGTACCTTTTTTCCTGAGAGTATAGAGTTGCATGTTCACTAGCTAGTGCATTAAACATGAGCTCATATGGCGAGCCGGAGCGGTGATGTAATTTTTAGAGCTGTACGACGTGCAACGGCTTCTCGCCTTATGTTCATGTTCATGTTCACCACAAATGCAATTGAGATTACTAGCATAAAGGACACCTGAATCACCAAAATGTCAGGTGTGTGCATATTTAAAACAAATCTTTAAAATGCTAATGCCATTTAAGCACCAGCTCTTATTTAAAAGCATGTTTTATGATTCATATAAAGTAGCAATACAGTTTAACAGACATTCAGTATTTAATTCTGGTGCTTTAAAACACACATTTGGAGCATTCGGCAGTAAAACATATTTCTAATCATGCTATTTCAACTCATATTTGCCTTTTTGTTATAAAGCATGTTATGCATCAATTTAAAGTAGTAAAGAAATCTCTGTTTTGAGCCTTTTATAAAGCATGTAAGAAATTATTTTATGCATCAATTAGAAGTAGTAATTTGCATGTAAATTGCACATCTTAAAATGTGGATCATATGTACTGTAGTCTGTATTAAAGGTACATGTAATTACAGTACTAAGATAACCTGGTTTTAATGGTGATTTAAGCATGATCTATTTTAGTCCAGCAGCTCACGTCTAAGTGCGTTAATTAAGCGTAATTAATTGTTGTTTTATCTGCGGTAAACTTCACACGAATTAGTTTTGACCCCATTTCCATTTTCTATTCGAAATACAGACCCACAGTCAGCTAAAAGTGATGAATGAGGCTGATGAGATCTGGGACGAAATGCATCGATATTGATGGTCTGTTTTTTTGGCTTTTCAGCACTGCGATATAAAATATAAAACAAATAAATAATTAAATATAAATAAATAATAATTAAATACAAAGACAACTTTAAATAAATACATTTATATTTAAATATTTAAAATATTTTTTTACATTTTATTTTAATTTTGTACGTCTTTAGAAAGTTCGTAGCAAAACTTTTTCTCGCAGTATTTGATTTTTCCAGGATGACCTTGTAGAAAAACTTGATGTAACTTTTGTCGGCGCGATCATTCTGTGTGAAGCCCGACCCATCAGAGAGGGGGAGAGAGAGAGAGAGGGAGAGAGAGAGAGAGAGAGAGAGAGAGAGAGAGACTATTGAAAACAGATCACCCGGGGGTCTCACTGCAAACAGTCGCGCTCACAAACTCTTGTCGTTTTTATTTCCCAAACTTCTCCGTTCCGATTCCGCGCTCGTCGCTCTTGTTGTTCTCGTCGCGGGTTGCGATGCTCCCGCAGATGAAAACTTAATTCGTTCGCTCTCAGTGATGGACTGTAAAAGTTAGGAGAAGAATATCCGAAAGTGTCCGCTGAACTTTCCAAACGGTTCTCGCCTCAGAGCCGCCTCAGATCTTCGCTCGTGTTTTGATGGATGTTCGCGGGACGCGCTTCTGTTTTCTGGAGCCGCAAAGTTTCCAGTGAAGAAAGAGTTTGATCGTGTTTGCGCGAGTTTGGAGCTTCGATTCACTCTTGAGAGCTGGTAAGTGATTCATATGAACACTTTAGAAATGCACGCGCGCTTTTAAATAGTTATAATACTATTGTGTGTGTTTTTATAGAGTTGTATGTGAAGAAAATCTCATCGGCTGTTATAAATTTTTGCATTTTTAATTTTTTTTATAGCTGCACAAAACCGTTTTAAGTTAAAAAGTTAGTTTTGGCAGTTAAATTGCGTCACAGAAACGAGCTATAGAGTTGCTTTTCGACTCTTGTTTGACTCCTGACACTGGAATCCCAAACATTCTCCTGCAATTTGATCCATATGGGGGAAGATGTGATCAGAAGGTGCCAGGCACCAATCCTAAACACATCTAGTCATCCAGGCGTGTTAGAAATTATTCATAAACGCCTGTGCATTTAATATTTCATAGTCGTAGTGCATGTGCAGTTTAATTTCCTTCTGTTTTAAAGCAGAAAAATATGCGCATTGCACCAAAAGTGTGTTTTCTTTTGTTTTAGTTGTGGAAATGCTTGTTTTGTATTGATACTACCTAAAGTAAATAGTGTAATAGAGGCTAATGAATGCAAACAGAAGTTCACAGAGCTGTTGAGAGTCCAAAGACCTGATGTTTGCTCTTCAGACTTTTTCTTTCTATGTTTACTGTTTGCTTTCCCCCCTGAAATACAATCTGTGATCTGTCTCGGCCGTTACGCCACTTGTTGTGTGCTAAAAATTCACTGAGATATGCCATAACAGGCTAAAAAAAAAAAAAAACTCTAATTGGCCCTTTTAAATCCTGGAGGAAAAAGCAAAAAGCATTCGGTGGGAGTGAGTTCACATCCATTAGCATGAGAAAACAGTTTTAGTGCATTTGCCATTGTGCGCGATGAAGAGTTCTAGCAGTCAGAATAAAGGATGTGAAAGAACGATGGGCCCATTCAGGATTATTCAGGTCCGGCCGAGCTGACGGTCACCGGGGCCCCGGGGCCGCAGGGGCCTCTTTCATCTCCCTCGGAGCCTTTTTCACACATCCCGCTCTCTCAGTGTCCGTCAAGCCCTTTCTCACTAGAGAAGAATTTAATGAAGCGAATGGTGCGAAAGCAGAGGAGCTGAAAATACCGCTGGCCTGAATGGAAACTGAGTAAAACTCCCCGCCGAGACGATTCAGAAGTTAAGACAAGAGCGAGAGCGAGTCGGCATTCACGTCGCCACCAATTAACGCCAAATAAAGCCTCGGCGGTTCCAGGTGAACAAACCGTGGAATAATCACTTAAAGCTGTTTTTATTCCACGCAACTAAAACGGGCCAGATGTCTGGCGCTCTGCACATAGTTCCAGGCTATTTGTGAAGGAATTTCAGGACCGTTTCCAAATTTAACATAATGATTTAGAGTAATTAAGCATTAGCAATAAATATGCATTTCCTAGCCCTTGTAAGTGACACCCGCTTCAAAGTTATTAGAGTTTGATGACCATTAAAGTCCCGTTCTGAAGGGCTTTGCTCACTCCTGTTAGGTGGATTGTCTTAAGACTCTTTAAGGACCGCAGGGAGCTCTTTTTTCCCCCTCTTGTTTGTCTTGCTAAGACTCCAGAGGACAATAGTCTTTCTCACAGGAGTATATAAGGTCAGTCCGCTGTCAATAGGTCAAGAAATCCAGGGGAAGTCGAGCTCCTCTGAAGTCCCTCCATTGTGGCGCGTGAATAGAGTCGCTGACCCCCGAAAACGTGTGTTGTTTTAATGCCGGACAAAAGAGACTGCTGGAGTTTTATTATCTTCTTATTGTTGTACCTGCTTGAGCGTCAACAAAACCTTATTTGCTGACCACTTAAAATCTTTCTTCTTGTTTTAATCACCTCCTGTAGATTGCATTGGAGCCATTAGTGCAAACTAATGAGTTTGTGATTTTGTCCATTTCTTCCATCTATAATGTGTCCTGTGCAAACCGAGTCTCCGCTTTAGCCAATCAGATCGCATGGTGTCGCCCTATTTACTGCCGTAACCAATCACTGGCATTAAATGTTTAGAAGCTGATCATGTGTTTTCATGATTGATCACTTCTATCCTCTAATTAGTTGTAAAACTCTCAAAAACATAATTATTTGTGGCTTCGCTCCACTTTACGGGCCCGAAGTAGTGCTAAACCCTCAACCTGTATTTAATGTCATCTGGGTCGTGTTTTCTTTGACCTCATGTGGTTTTATTCATGGTTTTTGAGGATGAGGCCGCCACGCAACTTGTCCATGCTTGCATCGGTCTGATTTGATTTTCTTCTAAGTGCCGGGTGAAAGTTGTTTTTAAGTTGTTTTATAAATGATTAAGTATTTTGTACAGGGTTCCTACAGGTCATGGAATTTCTGGAATATCATGGAATTTTAAAAGGTCTATTCCAGACATTGAAAGTCAGGGAATTTTATTTATTTATTCATTTTGGTCCAAGTCATTGAAAATCAGGGATTTTTGTTTGTTGCTTTAAATTTTAGTTTCTCTTTATCAAAATGTATTTTTTTATCGTGTTAGTAGGAAAAAACTACTAAAATGTCTGTGAACAAGTAAATAAAGCTTTCAAATCGATGGATCTGTTTATAGGTCATTGAAAATTCAGCTTTTTAGTCAGTGAAAGTCAGGGGAAAATTAGGGAATTTGACATTTGGTTTAGAGTGGGAACCCTGTTTGTAGGTTATTTTATTTTAAAATATTAAAGTAATGATTACTCAATATGATGGTGGATATCATTGATTTTAAACCCCAAAATTATGGGGGGGGGGGGTTAAATGCATATATAATTATACATGCATAGAATATGTATATGTGGAAAATTACTTTAAACCTCAAAAGTGTAATAAATAAAAAAGAAATATATCTGACCCTGGACCACAAAACCAGCCTTACATAGCACAGGTATATTTGTAGCAATAGCCAAAAATATTATATATTTTTAAGTTATGCCAAAAATCATTAGGATATTAAGTAAAGATCATGTTCCATAAACATATTTAGTACATTTCTTACTGTAAATATATCAAAACTTAATTTTGGATTATTAGTATGTGATCCAAAGAACTTCATTTGTACAATTTTAATTTTCTCAATATTTAGATTTTTTTTACACCCTACGATTTTCAAATAGTTGTACCTCGGCCAAATATTGTCTTGTTTTAACAACCATACATCAATGGAAAGCTTATTTATTCAGGCTGATTTTTAAAAATTGACCCGAGTGGTTTTGTGTTCCAGGGTCATGTATTTATTTATTAATTAAATAATGTATACATACTGTATACAAATATGTAAGTTAGTCAAAATGAAGTATTTCTGTATAGTCTTTATTTTGCTACTCTAGCTATTCATGATTTGATTATTTTATTTTCTCATGCATTTAGCATTGCAGTGTTCATCTTCTCTCTGTGACCTTATCAAAAGGTGAAATACAAGGCCTGGTATTTTTGGGTTGAGGGCTGCTGCACAATATAATGCAATATTTTATCTCAGTGATGATACTGAATGGATTGAAAGGTCTAAATGGAGATGCAGCTTGAGAAGCTGAGGCTGGTTTTGGTTTTGGTAGTTGAGTGGTGAAGTTTCTTTGCTCTCTGTCCTGCAGAAGAGCAGGATCTTTGAAGTGTCAGTGTGAATCCTCTACTCATGTAAACTGCATCTCTGGCTTTGATTGGTCGTGTTTGTGCCGTCGGGCTGTGGGATCGCTCTGGATATTGTCCACACATCATGCTGCGCTTCCTCAGTGGTTTTTGCACTCTGTGCCGGTGGGTTTGTAGGTTTTTCTGTGGTGAATCGTAGAGGGAGGCGTTATGAAATTGGCAGTTTTCGTTGTTGCTTATATGCTTTCTCAGTGAAACAACTGTTGGTTTGTGTTGCTACCAGTGTAACTTAATCAAGCCTAATCATTAAACACAATTTTGTTATTATAAAGAAAAGATGTTTTCCCTGCTGATGAGTTTGTCAACTGTCTTATAGAGAAGCTGTATGGCTTGACAGGTAACACTGTTGACAATTTCATCATTTTGATTTCAATGGCAGGTCTTGTTTGGCCTACTAATGTTATTTTCTTGATCAGAGTAATCTCAAATTTTAATATTTATTTGAATTAAAATCAGAAAAATAAATCAAACCATACCTAGCATAATAATATACTTGAACTTCAAGTTTTTGATTGAGATCAAATATAGGGAAAAATAATAAATAAAAACAAACAGTTATATAGAAATTATATATATATATATATATATATATATATATATATAATGTATAATATTAAAAATATAAAAAATAAATTTTGTATACACTTATTATTTTGAATAATATTTATTTGAATATGTATATTTACACATATTATTAAATAACTGAAATAACAGTATATTATGTATTATCTATAATTTTATTATGTATAAACATATACATGTAATTAATGATATTTTATAGCATGTTTTATTTTATACATTAACATACTGGCTATTTACTCATATTGGCTATTTAATAAATAAATAAATAAATAAGTTAATTAATGAATTATGTGTAGCTAGACTATCAAAATAAATACTTTTTTGTTGCATTTTAACTATACACATGTACATATAAATTTCCATGTAACAAAGAAAATATGCACAAACACAAAATAATAAAAATAAACTTCTCAGTATTTTACATTAATATACAATAGCACCTCTTTTAAATAAATACTTAATTGTGATGCATTATATTTAGTACTTATTTTTTTATTTAAAAATATCTATTATGTATGTTTTAAAAAAATCATAATTTAGTTATAAAAATTAAGTATTTATTTAAATGACCTTGGACGACAAAACCAGCCTTTTTTTTTTTTTTTTTTTTTTTTGGAGATTTATACATGATCTGAAAGCTGAATAAATAAGCTTTCCATTGATGTCTGGAAAAACACCGGTGAGAAAATGAGAATGAGAAAATCACCTTTAAAGTTGTCCAAATAAAGTTTTTAACAATGCATACTACTAATCAGAAATTAGGTTTTGATATATTTACAGTAGGAAAATTACAAAATATGCTCATGGAACATGATCTTTACTTAATATCCTAATGGTTTTGGCCATAAAAGAAAAATCGTAATTTTAACCCATACAACGTATTTTTGACTATTGCAACTATTATATCCGTGCCACTTCAGACTGGTTTTGTGTTTATTTATTTAATTTTCATCAATGGACATGAAATGTACCATAATTTACAAAACAACCTCTAAACATCCAAGTTTTGGCTTGCTAGATGTTCAGACTAAAGTGCATCGAAAACCTCCCGCTGTACTGAATAACTGCATTAGAGTAGAGTAATTCAACGACTCCACTCAGAGCTCTTGGGAAAAGATCCTGCATTCGTGCCTTCATCAAGCAGAGACAATCACGCATCAAGCACCATCTAATTACGCAGAATGAAATCAGAGAATCGGCGTCTCCTGAAAGGCCATCACGCGCCACGAGACGCTTTGAAATCAAAGAGGAGATACTCGGCTCGCTATGAGATGTGATGGGGATCCTCTCGGCCTCTCGGCTGGCTTTGATTCGGGACTTAATGAATTCCTGAAGGGATGCGGTAACCGGATGATACTCCTTTAATACCTAAAGAACTCCTGACAGCGGAGAGCCGTGGGTTTATGCGCACGGATCATCATCGCTGATAGAATCGTACATGTTTCAGACAAATGCCTGATAGCAGAAAATCCCCGGCGGTTTGTCAAGGCTTTGGCTCGTGGCCTAGCGCCGGTTCAGACGTGTTCAACAGCTCCGGACACGCAGCGCAGATGTTTACATTATTGAGATTCAGTTATTGTAAAACAGACAGTGCTCTGTGGTTTATTTGTCTTTCATTGGGGCACGTTTGCTCACCGTTAAGTCCGGGCGATGACACTTTGTTAGGCCTTTGCAATCACAGGGTTAGAGGTCAAGACCTGCTTGAGTTTGCTGCTTCTTCATCTTAATCAGGTCTGTATCTACAGATCAATTGTATTTAAATATCAACTTCCTGTCAGGTGACAGAAAAAATGGTTCAGTAGTTGGTTTATAAAATCATTTGATGAGAAATGTTTGAGTTCATGGTGATGACTTTTCATTGCAGATTGTTGAGATTTTATTTTATTTTATTTTATTTTATTTTATTTTATTTTATTTTATTTTATTTTATTTTATTTTATTTGTGTTCAGCATTTGCTGTCCATTTAGTTCAGTCTGTAATTGTTTATTTTATTTTATTTTATTTTATTTGCTGTCCATTCAGTTCAGTCTCAAGTAATTGTCTTATAGGGTAACAGCGCATTTAAGAGATTTAAAGATGAAAGCAGTTTGTATTTATCATTATTTAATAATATATTTTGAAATAAATTATGTTAATATTTATTTGTATAATATACTATTAAATTAATAATATTTTCACAATTTACATTAATAATTGTACATTTTATAATAAATAAAATTATTATATAATAATAAAATGTAAATATACATACAATTTTATTTTAGAATGTATTAACATATATTAATATAGTAAAATGTAATTTTATTTTCATTAATATTAAATTTTTTTCTACATAATTTATTGTTTAATATAGTAAAAAAATTGTCAGAATTTATTAAATATTCAGATTTTTATAATAATTTTATAATTTGTTATGTTTGTAATTTGTTATATGATTTATTTTAATATATATATATATATATATATATATATATATATATACAAAATTATTGATATATCATAAATATATCAAAACTTAATTTTTGATTAGCAATATGCATTACTAAGAGTTTCATTTGGACAGCTTTCTCCATATTTAGATTTTTTTTGCACCCTCAGATTACAGATTTCCAAATATTGTCCTATCCTAACAAACCATGCATCAATGCAAAGCTTATTTATTCAGCTTTCAGATGATGCATTTGACCCCTATGACTGGTTTTGTTGTCCAGGGTCACATATATATAATATATTAGGTATTAACTTTTAAATCAGCTTTTCAGGTTGTAAAAAGCTGAAAGCCTCCGCTGTCTCAACATAACCACCCGTGTAAGTGGTTGAAAACCCGCAGGGCAGGATGGTAGAAGAGGCTCCTCGCTGCTCAATAACAACAGAGAGGAAGTTTACATTACAGTGCTGGTGTCAAAGCACAAGTGTCTCTTAAAAACACCATTTGGCCGGCGGATCAAAGCGTGCTGTTAAAAACCCCTGCGATGTTCGTCGCTGAGGCTCATCCCGCCGCAGGCGTCTGGAGCCGCGGGTCGTGCGGCGGTGGCACATGCAAGATGTAATGGCTTTGACAGGCTGATTCGGGGAGACGGGAGGAATCCTCCTGCCTTGAACTTCAGCGGGGGCTGCAATCGCAACATCTGTTCGGCATTGGCCCCACCGATGGAGATTGTCCACAGGATATTGCACTTAGCAGCGGGGGATGAGATCTCAGCCGCAGGGCTCCACTATCACCTAAACTCACTGAAACCACATTAGACTATGGAAGGCCAACAGAACTTAAACGGAACATGAAATTTGTTCGTCCGTTAATTTGAATGTGCTTCTGTATGTATAGAAAAACACATTCTGACTATGTTAAGGCATCAGTTTTCACTGTGCTCCTTTAGCACTTGCGGGGTGTGATTTGCCGGTGGGATGGGAAGGATCTCCCCCACTCTGGTCTATGCATCCCGCTCCTAAGTCCGGTTCTGAATCAAATGATTCGCGTTACACGCTTTAAAGTCTTGTTCTGAATCAAATGATTTACAATACACGCTTTAAAGCCCGGTTCTGAATCAAATGATTTGCGATACACACTTTAAAGCCCGGTTCTGAATCTAATGATTCGCGATACACACTTTAAAACCCGATTCTGAATCAAATGATTCACGATACGGCTTTAAAGCCCGGTTCTGAATCTAATGATTCACGATATGCACTTTAAAGCCCGGTTCTGAATCAAATGATTCGCAGTACACGCTTTAAAGACATTTGGCCCTGTTGGCCTTCCATACGGAAGCTCGGACCCGTCCAGATTCATGTGAGTCACTGCCGTCTGCTAACGTCTTTTTTGGGACTCTAGCGATATCTCCTCGTGTCCACCGCCTGTGACTCAGCTTCACTCACTTATGAGTAATATTCCCTGGAATTTGCTGGAGTTATTATCCTGACGGACTCTGGCTGGGTAAATCAGTGAGGAATGCAATAGTCTGTCGAAACAACACAGAATCGGTGGCTCTGACGCGTCACGTGATTTGTGAAAAGTCTTTTTCCTTTGGAAAACTTCAAAAAAAATGTGTCAGCTGTTGAAAGAGTTGAAATCATTAACTTAATAATTAGAGACAAAAACAATATATACGTATATATAACTCTTCATATATATATGGATATAAATTAAGTAATTAATGATTTATATATATATATATATATATATATATATATATAATGATTTAAAAATATGTATTTAAATATGCATTTATATATTTAAACTTATATATATTATATTTATATATGTAGTAATTTATTTTATATATGTGTGTATATATATAATATTTACAATGATTTAATTGGATTTAAAAATATGTATTTATATATGTATACACATATGTATTTATTTATGTTAATTAATTAATTAATTAATTATATTTATAATTGTTTAAAAATATAATGTACATTATATTTGTATATGCATATGTATTATTTTATTTATATATAAAATGATTTAAAAATGTGTATTTAAAATGTATTTATATGTTATATATTTAAACATATATATATATATGTGTGTGTAGTTATTTATTACATATATGTGTGTTATTATTTATTATGTTATTAGCTATTTATTACATATATGTGTGTGTATATATATGTTTAAAATGATTAAAATATGATTATGGGGATTATGATTATATATATATATATATAAAATGTAAAAATATAATGTACCTTTTTTTAAAAAATAGATCATTAAATATGTAACACATTTTATGTGTATATTTGTATGTATTTATATATGCACACATTATATATTTCAAACATATAGTTTATTATATATATATATATATATATATATATATTATACTGATTATTAAAAAAATAAAACTATATATTGTGTATTTTATATATTTTAATATATTTATGCATGGCATTATATTTATTTGTTGATAAAGCAGTAAGATTGGGGAGGAATTTTACAAGAGATCTGAAAATGTCTCAAACTGCTACAATTGTACACTCACAAAATCAGAGATTTCTCATTGGATTCTCACCAAGCGATGTTTGTTTCCCATTGACTCGTTTATGTGTTTTTGTGTCTCTTAAGGAACATCTGAGACAAAGTTGACTCTTGACAAGTGCAAACTTGAGCGCTGATCGATGTTTTCCTCTAGGAATCTTCCTCCTGAACGGATGAGTTTGAGATCTTTCCGTGTCTGTGATGAAGTGTGGAGTTCATCTCTGCGTGTTTGTGCGCTTGTAAGAGCCGAGGAAACGCACTTCAGCCCAACGCTTGAAGGATTGCGGCGGTTGAGCGCTAGCGAGAGATCTGGGATTTGGCTCGGTGACCTTTCAGGGTCTGTCAGAGTCATTTGTTTGTGGGATGGCTGCGCTGTAATTATTCAGCAGGGGTTCGGTGAGTAAATCAGTGTGAGGAGCCAAACGGCTCTCCTGAAACTCAGCGCACCTGCAGCATAGAGACATTCGTTTCTGAGAAGTCTCTCTCCTTCAAACCCCACCCGTCCTGATGGATTCACTTCTAGGAGTAACATGCTTTTTTCTCGCTCTTGTGGTTTCTCAGACTGAGTTGTGGTGTTTTTATAAGATTCATCTCCACTAATTATGTGGGGATGAATGTTTTTTCATCTTGTGCTTAAAAAGTTTTTGTACTTCTTTAGTTTTTGTATGCTGTGTAAATTCTTTGCTAAAGCTCTTGCATGCATTGCACTGCGATTGCAAATCAAGTTCACACTGTTGCAATATTATTTTGAAACGCTATTATAGTTTTTATTCAGATTTTCTATTTATAAAGTTTTAGTAATCAAAAAACGTAATTAAAACTTAATTAATGTTCATTTCAGCATTACCTAATATTTTATTAAAATCAGAAGGTGTATTTGTTAATATACTTTTATACTTACTAACTAATGTTAACAAAGATGAATAAATGTTGTGACAAATGTATTGTTCATTGTTAGTTGGTGTTAGTTAATGCAAAGCTTTTTTGTATTTTATTTTAGTTAACACCTTTAGTTAAATGTTTTTTAATGGTTCTCATTTTAGTTTTTGTTTTAGTTAACTATATTAATGCTGATGCTGAGTTCATTTTTCAACTTTTCTGTCATTTTAACAAAATATCTGAAATTTCTAGTTGACAGAATTATGCTGAAAAAAAAATATATGGTAGAAGCATTTCACAGATTCGACTTAAATTTATATTTAAACATTATATTGAATATAATTATATTGAAATAATGTTAATATACCAGATTATTAAAATTAGTTTTGAATGAGTGAAATGGATGGATGAGACATGCTTTCTTTCTTTCTTTCTTTCTTTCTTTCCAGAAGGTTTAAAAATAATAATAATAATAATTTAACAGAATTTTACAGTAAAATTACCTGAAATGTGATATGGCTGGATGAGACTTTATTTATTCATTTATTTTCTGTTTTAGGATTACAAAAAAAAAAAAAAAAACTACAAATAAATATAAAATTTAAATAATTTGTTTAAATACATATATTTAACATTTAAGCTTACATTTATTTAAGTTTATTTAGTTAACATTTATTTATTTATTGTCTTAATAATGTAAAAAACAATGAATACATTGAAAATATTTTTTTAAATACATATATTTAATATTTAAGTTAAAGCCTTTCCAGAAGTTGAGGTTTAATTCCACCAGAAATAGGCTGGATGAGACTTTATTTATTTCTGTATTTGTTTTCTGTCTTAATATTAAGTTTAAGTTAACATTTATTTAAGTTTATTTAGTTAACGTTTATTTATTTATTTATTTTCTGTCTTAATATTATTAAAATAAATAAATAAATAAATTATTGTAAATTATTTGTTTAAATACATATGTTTAACATATAAGTTAATTTTTTTTAAGTATTTAACATTTATTTAAGTTTATTTAATAAACATTTATTTTTTTAAAAAGTTGCAAGTGACGTAAAAAAAAGCTAAAAAGGTTTAATACAGAGTAGAATTACCTGAAGTGACTGGATTTAAGACTTTATTTATTTATTTTCTTATTTTTCTAAATATAAAAATAAGTTATTATTTGTTAACTATTATTTAACATTTATTTAAGTTAATGTGTATATATATATATATATATATTTTTTTTTTTTTTTTTTTTTTTTTTTTCTTTCAGAAGTTCTGTTTAATACAAAAAAATAGTTTTTTAATAATTTGGTTTAATCAAAAATTAATACAACCAATTTTCAATCTGGCATAATTTTTTTTCAAGTTTGCAAAAATTTTCACCCTCTGCATTTCTGTTTGATAGGCTTTATTTGAGCTCTGTCTGTTTTCTTTGTTTGTTAACTATTTTTGCATTAAAACAATATAGAAAAGAAGGATTTTCCTGTTACGAGCAGCAAAGTGACACACGGATCCTCTTTTGTGCACTTTAAACGCTCCTGTAAGTTGTCGTCTCATAATTACGGTAATTCAGATGCAATCTGAGCGCGGTTTCACCCTGAGAACATGTGAGGCCGGAGGACAGGCTTGGGTTTGATAGCAAACAGCTGTATTTCCTCTGGATTTACGGTGTGTTTTCACACAGGAAATGACCTGCGACACATGTGCCCTCACTAGGGGGCTTTACCGAACAGCTGCCCACCTGTGAATGAGAACACGCTTCATCTGAAACACACTCGACACACAGACCTCTTTCAGATACTGAATCTGAAGTCCAGATTTAGAGGCTCAGCTCATCCTTAGCGGTCGGTTGAAGAATCAGCAGCTAAAACAAACAGGTCGTTGATGTGAGCTCAGTGAGGTCTGGAGGGGGAAGTGTGGAGTTGAGTTGTTCATTATCTTTAGCTGAAGCCTGTATTGTGTCTCTGATGGCTGTTGAATGGCTGTTTGTGTATCTGAAGACACCAGTGGAGATCAGCATTATTTGCTCTCGGAGATCCTGCGGGGCGTCAGAAGCTCGTTAGAAATGTAAATGACGATTGTTCATTGGCGCTACAATAGCTGATTAGCATTTCTTAAGGGATTTATTTTATTTGAAAAGTAGTTTGATTAGTACATAAAGCTGAGTGAAAAGCCTGGATGATGCTTAATCTCAGTATTTAGTTTTCTAATGTAGGCCTATTTGTGACCAGTGTTAAGTAGCACAGGATTATTTGTAGAAATAGAAAAAATACATTGTATGAGTCAAAATGGTCGATTTTTCTTTTTTTAATGCCAAAAATCATTAGGATATTAAGCAAAGATCAAGTTCCATGAACATATTTAGTAAACTTCCTACCGTAAATATATTAAAACTTTTTGATTTCGATTTTGATTAGTAATATGCATTGCTAAGAAGTTCATTTGGACAACTTTAAAGGCAATTTTCTCAACATTTAAATTTTTTTACACCATCACATTGCAAATTTTCAAATGCATAAATGGAAAGCTTATTTATTCAGCTTTCAGATGATGCATCACTCTCAATTTCAAGAAATTGACCCTTATGACACTTTTTTGTGGTCCCGGGTCACATTTATTTATTTCGTGTTTTGTAGTTTTTTTTCCTAAATGTTTAATTATATATATATATATATATATATATATATATATATATATATATATATATATAATGCATATATTTAATATTTAAATTAACATTTATTTATTTACTTTTTGTCTTAATATTACAAAAATGCACAAGTGAACAAGTTAAGTATTAAGCATTTATTTTATTTAACATTAACATTTATTTTATTTATTTTACCTGAAATGGCTTGATGAGAATTTATATATATATATATATATATATATATATATATATATAAATTCTCTCTCTCTCTCTCTCTCTCTCTATATATATATATATATATAATAAAATGTACATTATTTGTTTAAATGCATTTTATTTATTTATTTTCTGTCTTAATATTACAAAAATGAAAAATGCATTTTTTCCAGAAGTTCAGTTTAATATAAAACAAATGCATTTAATGGTATTTTACTGTAAAATTACCTGAATTTTAATTAAGATTAAATTATTATAATTAAGTGTTTACAATGAATGTCAGAGCTGCTTTTTTTCAACACAGTGTAAGTGGCTTGTGGTTTCTACTGTCAAGCTGCAAAAAAAAAAAAAAAAAAGCATAAAAATTTGATAAAATGAGTCTTTGTGTCTATTTTCTGAACGTATATGATGCTGTTCTACTACGATGATGCTGATTTTTGGAGGTCAAAAGTTCAAGTAAAACTCGCTGTCTATTTTCATTGTAATCTTTTGTAAGTCTTGTGACTGTGGTTAGCTTTCGTGACCATCTGTCTGTTTGGTCTTTGACACGCGTGTTCTCCCGTCGTACGGGTCCCGCGGTGATCACGCGGCTCTGGGCTCCACAGGGGCGTCTCTTTGACCCGCTCCGTCCTGTCCGGGGAGCTCTAATGCTCTTCACGATCACAGAGGTGTTCGTCTTTCATTGATTTCAGTCAAACCGCAAGGACAAAGACTCAGAAACCCACAGTTTGAAGTACAGTACAGTGTACTAGATAGATCACATCAGTGCTATCTGTTGAGTGTGCACTAGTGCTGAGCGATACGATGGTTTATATTGTGTGACGTGGATATATATTTGCAGGACTGAGTGATTGTGCGGTCAGCTGTTGTACTGAATTCATGATTCTGATTCTGTCTGATAATATTTTTTTCATTTTCAACTAAGCATTTCATAATGTGAAGCTGTTTTTGATTTATGCTAGACTGATTCACTCATTTGGTTTGATTCTGATTGTTTGCTTTTGCAAGTATTTGAATTGTTGGCTTATAAAAAAGTAATTAAATTATTGAATTATTCAAAAATATTAAATATGAATAATTATAATTCATTATTCAACTTGTAATAATAATTACAATTCTTTATTTAAAAGTGTGTGTGTGTGTGTGTGTGTATATATATATATATATATATATATAATTTTTTATATTTCATTTCATTTCATTTATATCTTATTTTGTTTTTATTTTTTAGGTTTACATTTTATATATTATTTAGTTTATTATTATTTTGTTTATATAATTGTCCTGTAATTATTTAAGTAGTTAGTCATTAAATATGTTTTCATTAAAAGCAAAAACAAGATTTTTCAATAGAAATATCAACTTACTCAAGTATTTAAATTGCAGGTTTATCATAATTAGGGTTAATAAACAAACCCAAATGAATTTAATTATTGAATTATTCATTACTAGTATTGAGTAATATCTTGAATTAATTAACTGAAATTTAATAGTTTAATTTAATTGAATCATTTAAATTCTTTATTTAAAACAGTAAATATAATTTGTTTTTGTTTTTCATATTATATATATATATATATATATATATTTAGATATTTTATTTCATTCGTTTATATATTTTTAATATATATTTTTATTTATATACATTTAGTATTTTTATGTTTATAATAATATTCATTTAGTTTGTATGTATTTTATGTATTTTTTATATATTAATAATAATAATAATAATAATATTTAATATTTGTATTTTATAATCTTAATTTTATAATTAATTTGTAAGAATGATAATTCTATAGTTATTTAAAATAATTATTCTATATATTTTATTAAACTATTTCAACTGCAGTTTTATCAAAATTAAGGATAATAAATCAATCAAAGTTGACTAAATAATTGCATTTTTTCATAAATAGAAAATCAAATTTAAACAAATTAAACCTTTTTTTGTTTTTGTTTCCACTAAAATAAATATATTATGATACATACTCTACTCTAAGTAGAAATAAATAAACATTTTTACTAAGACTGCAATTATTATATATATATATATATATATATATATATATATATATATATAGTGAAATATTATTCCAGTTCAAAAAAAGAGTTCTGTATGTGAATATCTGTTAAAGTGAAATTTATTTATGTGATGCAAAGCTGAATTTTCAGCATCTTCCAGGATCTTTTACTCTTTCAGTGTCACATGATCCATCAGAAATCATTCTAATTTTCTGATTTATTATCAGTTCTTCTTTCGAAAACATTACAAATGGAATTATTCCAAACAGCTAGTGTTTTACAATGTATTACAAGAATATAAAATGAAGTGATGTAAGATTTTGGCCCCAACCGCCAGGATGAGGAATATTTGCAGCTCAGATTCTCCGATTGTAAAGACGGATGCTGTGATTTCAGCGCAGGATGAATGTGAAGGTGAACTTAGGGTCAGATAACTGGCGTTTTCATCATCCTGACGCCAGCGTTACACCCTGATTTGGGCCTGTAAAATTTATAGCCTTAAAAACTATGAGGGAATAATGACGTCAAGATGTTTTAAGTCAGTGTTCACGATAAGAGCAGGAACATGAGCTGAGGTGATTTTTGACTGGAGGTTGATTGTATAGAAGTGCTTTGAGCTTGTGTCTGCGATAGACGGCCGTATGGAGCATCGCTGTTGGCGAAGGAAAGCGGAAACAGATGCCATCCAGGATCACGCGTGTGTTCCTCCGTTAATCGGCTTACCTTGCCTTAAAAACCGAGAGGAACGAGACGGTCGAGTGACTAAACGAATCTGCTTCTGCTCACTCAAGCCATTTCAATAAAGCAGACTGACTCCTGGGTTAATTTAAACCTAAGTGTTAAAGTTCAGCTTGTGTCGTCTTGCAGTGTTTGTACATTTTTATAATGAGATCTGAATGTCAGATTTGAGGTTGGACTCTTTAATTAAAGCAGGAACCAACCAATCAGAACACCACAAACAGTGCATACAGTATCAATGCCCTGGCAGCCAACTAAATATATATATATATATATATATACACACAATACTTTTTTTAATAACTGTAATTATTTTTAATAGTTTGTTTATGCTGTATATGTTTATGTTATAGTATGTTATATGTTTGATTATTGCATTTTTAAAATATTTGTAATTTAATTTTAGTTTATTTTTATATCGTTTTTAAATTCTTTTTATTTAAAATTTTATATTTTAATATGTTTTATTTACTGTAAAATTTAGTTTTTATTGTTGTTAATTTATTTTTAAAAAATAAATTATAAAATATATAAAATATTTAATTGTGTGTGTGTATATATATATATATATATATATATATATATATATATGATTTTTTATTGTATTTATATTTAATTTTTATATGTTAGTAACTTTTAATTTTAATTGTATTTAATTTTGTTTAATTTAGTTTTGTATAATATTTAAAATTTTACTTATTTTATTGTACTTCAGTTATTTCATTTATATTTTATATATAATTTTTTTTTGTTTTTATTTATATTCTTTTATTTAAAATTGTATAATTTATTTAATTTTCTAATTTAATTTGATTTTTTTCATTTTATTTATATTTTATTTTGTTTCATGTTTTATTTTAATGAAATAAAATTAAGTAATTATTTTTATATACTTATTTATATTTTTTATTTTATGTATTATTTTGTTTTTATTTTATTAATTCATTATTCTTTTTAATGTTTATATATTTGTGTGTGTGTGTGTGTGTATATATATATATATATATATATATATATATAATTTATTAATTTAATTTTGTATGTATTTTATATATTAGACATTTTGCAGTTTTTATTTATATTTGTATTATTTTTTTTCCTTTTATTTATATTTTATTGTTTTTTATTTTTTTAAATACTATTTTAATATATTTTTTATGTATTATTTAGTATTTATTTTTATTAATTCATTATTCTTTTATATTTAATGTAATGTTTTATATATTTGTATACATTACATATATACACATTATATATTTTATTTTATATATTAGACATTTTGTAGTTTTTATTTATATTCTTTTAATTTTTTACATTTTATTTATATTTCATTGTTTTGTATTTTATTGCATTTTTTATTTTTAATTTCTTTAAATTTTATATTATTTTATGTATTATTTTGTTTTTGTTTTTATTAATTTGTTTTTGTTTTATATTTAATGTAATTTAATGTAATGTTTTATATAAATTTTATATATTATTTTACACACACACACACACACACACACACACACACGCACACATATATATGTGTGTGTGTGTGTGTGTGTGTGTGTGTGTGTGCGTGTCTAGATTAATTTGATGTATATTTAATTTTATTTTATGTTTTATATATATATGTGAATGTATATGGGATAAAATTACATTTCAAATTGTATTTATTTTATTTTTTTATTTTTGTTTTTGTTATTTAATTACATTTAATTTTTATAATTTTAATTTTAGAATAATTTCATTTTATTTATATTTGGTTTCATTTGTTTTTTTGTTTTTTTTTTCATGTTGTAGTTAAATGTGCATAATATTTTCTTTTTTTTATTTTATTGGCTTTGCCTTGCCTTATTAACACATCTCTGTGAATATTTTAGTGACATCCCTGTCTCTCTTTCACAGAATACATCAGAATGGAGGCCAGTGTTCCCAGTGCCGCAGAGAAGAAGGACTGTAAGACGTCTTCTCTGGATGGAAACGGCTTCAGAGAGCTGCCCAAAAAACCTTCTCCATCATCATTGGCCAGAGGTACGAACCTGTTCACTCGCTTTCCCTTCTGGCTTTTTCTCTCAAATCTCATTCATGCATGCACATATTCAAATTTGCTGCATCCAACATCATTGGTTCTTGCAAATCACATGACCAGTTGCATCACATGGGTTGCACATGAGGTTTAATGTGAAGCAGATGATGTTTCGAGTCTTTCTCGGGTTATTTATCACACCAGCCAAGAGCCTAAAGACTCCAGTGAGCCGAGGAACAGAATATGCCCATGAAATATGCAATTTAAAGATAAAATATGGCGCTCGCGCGGCCGGCCGTCCCTGATAAGCTGGGCCCAAAGCCCCCGAGAGCCAAAGGTGAGCCTCCGTCGGGCCTGATATGAATCCTAAATTCACGTTTATTAATAGCAGGTGCCATCGACACATAACAACGGCCGATTGGACGAGCCGAGGGTATCGCATTTGTCTCAATTGGACATTCAGAGGCTCCGTAGCAAAAGTGATTAAGTTGTCACATTTACCTCAGCATTGATTCGTCGGATGAAACCAATGCATTTCAATCCTCTGAGCCAAACAGGAGCGATTGTTGATGCTTAGTCCCACCCCGTGCCTAGATCGGTTCAAACTGTCATCTATTCAGCCAGTAAACATAGATTTAATCTTTTGAACCAACAATTAACATGTTTCTTTGGATACATTTCTTTTTTTTTTTTTTTACAACTTTTAATATATATATATATATATATATATATTTTTTTTTTTTTTTTTTTAATTAATATAAATTTTATTTATATATTTTTTTTCTATATATATATATAAATATATATATATAGCATTTAATTTTATAATATTTCTTTATAAAGTGCATCGTGATTATTTTATATATATATATATATATATATGTTTTTTATATATATGCATTTTATTTATATTTTTCATATTTTTTATTTTTCAAATGTTATTTTGTATTATAAGTGTGTAATTTTAGTTATTTAAGTTTGTAATTTTTTTTTTCACATTTTATTTTATATTCTATATTATATATATATGTGTGTGTGTGTGTGTGTGTGTGTGTGTGTGTTAGTTTGTGATTTTGTTATACATATAATATTTAACCGGTTTTATATTATGTAACTAGCTGTTATATAGTTTGTAAAGAGAATTTGCACTATTTTTTCTGTTGCACTCAGTATATTTCTCTCTCATTTTGTGTGTAGTTTGTGAATAATTTGGACTGTTTATATTTTTGTTGCACAAGATAAACTGTGCAGTCGTTTTTAACTACTCATTACACTGTTTGTGTTTATTGTTTATACTCAGATTATATATATATATACAAGAATATATTTATCTTAAAAAGTCACTTTTTTACTGTTTTGTTATTGTATAACACTGTTTCTTCTGTGACTTTACTTAAATGTTTTTGGACACGTTTATTTAACTGAAAAACGCCTATGATAATATTGTAATAAATGACTATAACTTGCTTCGGAAATGTTATATGTAGACAAAATTTTATGTGAAAGTGTAAAACACCTAAACACACTTTCTAAGGCAAAAAAAAATCCAAACTTCAGGAGTTTAGTTTGAGTACACAGTAAAAAGCACCCAATTGCTGCTTGCGTTTTCCCTAAAATTCTAGAAATGCACTAATTTTTTAGGAAAATTAGGACTTTAACTGAGCAAGAGTTCTCCTGTTTATAACGATATATGGCACTTAATGCTGACTGCTAGAATAGGTCTGAAAAAACAAAGAAAAGTACATGTTTCTTGTCTTTAGGGGTTAAAACATGTCTTTAGGACAGCGATAAAAGCACTGAATAATGAGGCCCAAAGACCTTGTTCGTTCCTCCAGAGTGTAAGTGTTATGAATTAGTTAAAATGGCAGCGGCGGACGACTCGTGCCAACGTCCACCTTTGAAATGGAAATACCTCTGGTGAATTTTGGGGCTTTTTTTAGAGATTCATGAAGGAGTTTGGTGGCCTGCCATTGTAAAGGAAAGAAAAATCCATGATTTGTTGAAGAAAGGAGCGGAAAAATAGGCCACACAGTGGCAACAAGACAGTTGAACGGCATAATTTATAGAGTGTGATTTTCACTCCTACATGATTCATATGATTCGTTTTATACTGCAGGGGGAAATTATGGCTGGGACTGAAGTGAAAGTAGAATTTGAGATCCTAACTTTGTTTGATCAAGCTAAGAAGTACTATTCACGGTATCAGATGGAGGTTTTATAGTTCGTTGCTCACGAGACGCTATAGACTTATATTTGATCTAACTATAAATATACACTTTTTGGGTGTTTCACCTCAGAAAAACTGATACATTTCACAAGCTATAAATGTCACATGGATAGAACAGATCATAATGAGAAATGTTTGAGTTCATTTTAAGACACTATCTTGGCATTTCTGAGCTCACTTTGAGACATTTTTGAGATTTCTTTTGAAACTTTAGACCTTATTAAGATTACATTTGGCTGTTGAAAGATTGCATTGTAGTTAATAGACAAAATTAAAAATTATATACAAGGATGGGCCCTTTTGTATTAATTAGTGTTGTTATTAACAGTTAAAAATAGTAAATGTAGGAAAAAATAATTAGTAAAAAAAAGTTGTAGTAAAAAAATAGTAAACACATTTATTAAATAATTATTTTTAAATTTTATTTATTTATATATAATTGTTTTTTGTGAAAATGAAATGAAATATAAAAGAAGAATAAATTAATAACAACAAAATAATACATAAAACAAAATATATAAAAATAATATTAAATTAAATTAAATTAAACTAAAAAGAAAAAATGAAAAGAAAATTACTTAAAACAACTTAATGTATTCATTTGACATAAAATGAATTACAACTATATAGACATTAAAAAAGATAAAATAGATAATAAAATGTGTAATAATTAAAAAGTACTAATTAATTATTAATTAACAAAATAAAAAGTTTAATTTGAAGGACTTAATTACTAAAAAAAATGGCAAAAACACTATAAATATAAAACTACTAAAATATATTTATTTAAAACATGTATAAAATATAAAATAAGATGAACTGCAATTATTTTTCATTAAATGTTGATATTTTGTTTGTTTCTTGTTTTATTATATATTTCATATTTTATTTATATATTTTTTTAATTTTGTCATTTTATATTTTATTTACGTATTTTATTTTTTTATTTTATTTTGTATTTTATACTTTATTCCATATATTTAATATTTTATTTATGTTTTTATATTTATTTTTTTATATTTGTATTTAATTGTGTCATTTTATATTTTATTTATGTATTTTATTTTATATCTTTATTTTGTATTTTATATTTATTATAATATTTTATTCATATTTTTATATTTAATATTTTATTTGTTTTTATTTAATTGAGTCATTTTATATTTTATTTGTTATGTATTTTATTTTATATTTACATTTTGTATTTTATACTTTATTTCATATATTTAATATTTTATTTATATTTTTATATTTAATATTTTTTTAATATTTTATTTGTTATTTATTTTATTTTAGATTTTTATTTTGTATTTTATACTTTGTTTCCTATATTTAATATTTTATTTATAGTTTTATTTGTATTTAATTTTGTCATTTTATATTTTATTTGTTATGTATTTTATTTTATATTTTTTATTTTGTATTTATACTTTATTTAAACTGAATTGAAAGAGCATGTATTTATATACAAATAAAAACTGATTTAGAGTATTAATGACAAACTTTCTGCTTCAGAAGGGAGCAATTCAATGCAGTAAAGAAACCTATGCTTGTCTTTAAATACATTTTCTCTATAAGCTATATATTTTTGCTGTATAACAACTGAGATTTCTCTGAGATATAGTACTCTGAAATGCTTGCTATATCGCAAGCTTTGAGTATCTCAGTGTGTGCTTTAGGGTCATCAAACCTCGTCCAGAGAGGAAAGAGTGTGACAGCAGAAGAGAGCGAGCATGTTTTAAACATGTCTGCGGACCCGTGATAAAAGTTGTCTATAATGAGGCCGAAAGAGCTTGTTCTTACCTCCAGAGTATAAATGTTATGAATTAGTGAAGGCGGCGGTCGCAGCGGTGGACTGCAGCGCCACCTTTGAAATGGTGATTCTTGCTTTCTGATTAATCAAAGACTTTGGTGGCCTGCCATTATTTCAAACAGTCATTAATTGTGTATCAAAGAATGCCACGAAAAGGGGACGTTTGTGATTGCAGTGTGAACGGTGTTTGAGAGACTCCAGGCGGATGAATATTGAACACGGACTAACAGGTAGTTTTGATTTCAGTGTTTTTTAGCAGAAACCCCAGGATCTGAACCACCGAGGGCTTCCAGTCTGAGCTGAAACTAATTAAAACCACTTTTAATGAGGTCTGCAGCGCTGTGTTGTCAAAAGCTTTTCTGTTTGTTCGGCGTCTAGTATTTCTGAATGAAAACGCTTCAGATGTGACTGCGCTTCATTTGTTTTATAGAACATTCCTTCTCATAAAATGTACTTTGTGTAACCAAACAACAACAACAAAAAATTTATTTTGAAATGCTAGGAAATGCATGTATTAAAATATTTAACATTTTATAGTGAAATAATATTGATTAAAGTTCTTGTTTTTGCATTAATATAGTCTTTGGTGCTGACGTGGCATTAAATAAATGAATAAATAAATATGAGACCTCACTAAAAATAAATTTGTCTTTTATAAGATTAAATTTTAGAAGATTTAAAGTCAATTAATATATATATATATATATATATATATATATATATTTAAATAATCAATGTTGTTATTGGTAACTAAATGTTTAGCAGTTAAATAAAATATACAATTATTTTCAGTAAGTGAAATAACATAAAATAAAATAATACAATTCAAATTTTAGATAAAAACAATGATTAACTGAAATAAGTTTGTTGAAGGAATTTACTGAAATTAATCAGGCAATCATCCAACAATAACAATTAAAAAAAATCTTATTTTCTTTTAGTTTAACTTAATGCAGTAAAATAGTTAAAACTGAAATAAAAATTAATACTAAAAGTGTTACTATAAGTTTACATTAAAATTAACATGGCAGCAGAAAATATAAAAATAAAATCTAATTCAAAATTTTAACAAATCTATACTACTAAAATAACACTGGAAGCTATAAAATAAAATACAATAAAATAAAAATGAATAACAAATAACTGAAATATGTTAAAAATTTATTTATTTTAATTACTTAAAATTATTTAAAACTATATGCACATTAAAAAAAAGCTAAAAGAAAGAAAGAAAAATAACATTAAAAAAAGTTTTTGCTTAGAATTTTTTTTCAGGCATTCATCCAACAATAATGATAATTAAAACATTTTTCATTTTAATTTAATTTAACTTGATGCACTAAAATAACTAAAACTGAAGTAACAATGAATAAAAAAGTACATAAACATATTTAAAAACAGCAAGAACTAATAAAAATTACACATAAAATTACAACTTTAAAAAAATATATAAAAATAAAATCTAATTTAAAATATTAACAAAAACTACACTGCTAAAATAACACTGGAGCATATAAAATAAAATAAAATAAAAATATTACTTAAAATAATGTATTAAAAAAAATACTTAAAATCTATTAAAAGACATATAGACATAAAAAGATAGAAACATAATAAAATGACTAAAATGTAAACAAAAATCATCTTTTTTAATACTTAAAAATATATATAAAAATAAAATCAAATTCAAAATATTAACAAAAACTATACTAGCAAAATAACACTGTATTTTATCTTTGACGTTGTCGCAAATAAAATATTTATAGTTCCTGACTGAGAAGACCTATATGTGACCCTGGACATAAGGGTCAATTTTTCGAAATTGAGATTTATACATCATCTGGAAGCTAATTAAATAAGCTTTCCATTGATATATGGTTTGTTATGATAGGATACAGTATATATATTTGAAAATCTGGAATTTGAGGGTGCAAAAAAAAAAAATAAAAAATATTGAGAAAATCGCCTTTAAAGTTGTCCAAATGAAGTTCTTAGCAATGCATATTACCAATCAAAAATTAAGTTTTGATATATTTACGGTAGGAAATGTACAAAATATCTTCACGGAACATGATCTTAACTTAATATCCTAATAATTTTTGACATAATTTTGACCCAAACAATGTATTTTTGGCTATTATTTGGCTATTATTATACAAATATACCCCAGCAACTTGTGACTGGTTTTGTGGTCCAGGGTCACAAATGTTAGTAGCCTAATGACTTAAGGGTGAGTAAATGAGGCCAAAATGTTCATTTTTTGACTTAACTGTTCCTAGTACAACCATCACTCAACTAGCTTCACCAAAAAGATGAGGATTTTCTCACGAAATAAATAAATGCGCTCCAGTTTAACGGCGGAAGGAGCCTCAGCTGTTTGCTAGCGCTCAGCGACGGAGCAATTACTTATCGCTTTAATCCGGTTTATTATCCCGGCCCGCAGACTCTGATAAGTGAATATGCAGCGCGGGGCCCGAGAGACGAGGTCCTTGAACCCGGGATCGCATTCCCTCGAGCCCGGAGTCGCCGCTTTTAATATACGGTGGCGTTCGGCGGCTTTACGGTCAGCGTGGAGTTTACAGCAGTCTGCGGAGCCGTTGTCACCTAAGTCATGCCCACCGCGAAGACGTGGCTATTAAAGCGCTCTGTTTTACACGCCTGTCCAGCGTTATTTATCCCCGACGCTTTCCTCTCTATCAGAGAACATGGCTAATGCAGACTTTTAATATGTTATTTACACATAAAAAAACAAGCTATTTGTGTGAGGAGGGGAAAATAAATGGGCCGCCGCTCCCCTCGGCTCCGTTATATCTGAGTTTAACAATCTGGATTGCTAATAGAACCATTTATCACGAGAGCCGGTCATTTGTTTTATGTTAGGGGCCTGGGGCCCGCTCTCACAGACCTCTATGGAAATGCGAGCGCGAATTATGAACCCGAGCGCAACTCGCCTGATTTAAAAGGGAAAACAATGCATGTATTCAATTAAAATGCGAGCAGGTGTCCAAAGAGGTGTCTCTGCGGTGCGTTTTACTGGATGGGGCGCGGGTTTTCCATGCGTAGGGGTTATAAATGCGGTCGGGATGCGACCTTGGCAAACGGTGGCGTCCGAATGCAATTTGCATGGGTGCATTTGGCGGATGCTTTTATCACATTGCATTCATGATATATCAGCTCATGCATTTCCAGTAGGGCCTGAAATTAACACTCAAGCAGTGGTTCCTTTTTTTGTTTTTTGGGATTAGAGTAAGCAATGACTGAGAATGCAATATGGCTTAGTTTATGGTTTAGGGTTGTAATTATGTAAGTTTATTTATTATAAGAGTTTTAGTCAGTATTAATGTGCATTTGAAATAAGCTTCATGGTTTAATGTTTAAAAGCAAAAAAGTACTGTTGTTATATAAATAATAATAATAAATAAAAATATAAATAATAAAAATAAATAATATATAATGTAATATTTATATAAAATATAATATAAATAATAAATTATTAATCATAATAACAATAATTTATTATTAAAATATTATTACGATTATTAAATACTTTACATTTAAGTAGTATTACAGTGATATGTCTTTATTGATTTGTTTTGTAAATTGTAATTAATTTGTTAAAAAATTGCAATTAGATGTTTCCACAATTTTTAATTAAATAATGAACATATATTTAAAAACAACAACAACAACAACAATGCTACTACTACAAATAATAATAGTATTAGTAATATATACTTTAAAATTATTATTATTATTATTATTATTATTATTATTAAACACTTTGTAGTTCAGTAACATTAAAGTGATATTTTCTTTATTGATTTGTTTTCATAATTTGATTAAATAATAATACATAATGTATTATTATTATTATTATTATTATTAATATTAATAACTAACTAGTTAGTTAATTAACTAATTATATAAATTATATATAATATAAATAATAAATTATTATTATTAGTAGTAGTAGTAGTATTAATTAAATTCTCAGTATTTTTTGTGATATTTCTTTATTGATTTGTTTTCATAATTTGATTAAATAATAATAAATAATGTATTGTTATTTTTATTATTAAGTATATAATATAAATAATAAATTGTTATTAATAATAATGATGATAAATATTATTATTATTATTATTTAAATATGTTGCAGTAATTAAATACTCAGTAATGTTATAGTGATATTCCTTTATTGATTTATTTTTACAATTTGATTAAATAATTATAATTATTATTGTTATTATTATTATTATTATTAATAAACTAATAATTATATAAATTATATATAATATAAATAATAAATTATTATAATTAAAAACTATTATAAAATTTAAATTATTATTAAATACTTTACAATTCAGTAGTATTATAGTGATTTTATATTATTATTGAATACACTGTAGTTCAGTAATATTATAGTGATATTTCTTCACTGATTTATTTTCATAATTTGGTTAAATAATAATAATAAATAATGCATTATTATTATTATTATTATTATTATTATTTAATAGTAAAATTGTTAGATGTGTTTCCACAATTTGTTCTCTGTTTTTTTTCTTTCTTTCTTTCTTTTTTATGTGTATTATATGTGAAAAAAAATATGGCTGAATTTTCCCAACTTTTTTAAATGTTCTCAAGTCACCAGCCATTTGCAGGTTAGTTTCAGGCCCTGATTCCCTGGAAAAGTTGCCTTTTGTTTAATGCATTCAAATGAAGCATGCACACATGCATCTTGATAAATGGCAATAAGGAGCAGCTTTTGTAGTGTTTTGTATTTATCTGAATTGCAGATTTCCCCAGTATTATTCATGTATTCAATAGTGCAATTATTCTTTCTGCAGAAGTGAGATTGCAAAGTTTGGTGCAAAATATCACACTATATATAGACTGAAAAAAATCAATGCATTTTTATGGCGCTGTGAGGTTGTACAGCGGAGCAGCTGAGGTTGCTCAGGGGCCTGCGGGTAATGACTTGATTAACTGGAATCGGTGACTCACGACATACATCATGGTGAAAGTGAGTTAGTCGTGTTGCGGCGTGATTGATGGCCGCGCTAAGCGCCGCTGCAACCGTGTTTTCTGCTGAGTCGGGTCAGTCCTGAGGGAAGCGGCGGGCAGGATGCTTAACATCTTTACAGCCGCCACACAGACACGCTCGCAAACAATACGGGGTCAAGCGCAAATGCATATGCTTAAACGCAGATTTTACCGCATGCAAACGCAGCTCTATTGATTTATGATGGCTTGTGCATGTGATTGAGTGTGTTTAAGCAAAACGCCAATACCTGACATGTCCGCAAAGAGGGTTTGTCTTGTTAAAATGACACTTTTTTGATTGATAAGCATTTAAAAACACATCTCATCTGCTCCTCACACGTCCCACATTGCATTTTGTTGCATTATTTAAACCCAGCGCATTCTGTCGTTTGCTCTTTCCTTTATTTGTTCTTTCATGTTTGTTTATTTCGTTTGTTCATTCTTTCGTTTGCTTTTTCTTTCATTTGTTTGTTCTATTGTATGTTCTTTCTTTTATTTGCCCTTTTGTTTGTTTGTTCTATCGTTTGCTTTTTTTGTTTGTTCTGTCATTTGTTCTTTCTTTTGTTTGTTTGTTCTATCATTTGCTTCTTTTTATTTGTTTATTCATTCTATCATTTGATATTTTTTTATTTGTTCTTTCGTGTTTGTTTATTCTGTCGTTTGCTTCTTATTTAGTTTGTTTTTTCTATCGATTGCTCTTTCTTTCTTTCATTCTGTTGCTCTTTTGTTTGTTCTTTTGTTAGTTTGTTCTGTCGTTTGCTTTCTTTTATTTGCTCTTTCATTTATTTGTTCTATTTTTTGCTTTCTTTTGTTTGTTCTTTCATTTGTTCTTTTGCTTGTTTGTTTGTTTGTTCTGTTGTTTCCTCTTTCTTTTTATTTGTTCTATCATTTGCTCTTTCTTCTATTTTTTCTTTCGTGTGTGTTTGTTCTGTTGTTTGCTCTTTCTTTTGTTTATTTTATCATTTGCTCTTTAATTTGTTTGTTCGTTATATTGTGTTCTTCCTATTGTTTGCTCTTTCGTCTATTTGTTCTATCGTTTGCTCTTTCTTTTGTTTGTTCATTCCATTGTTCTTTAGTTTGTTTCATTCTCCGTTTGTTCTTTAGTTTGTTTGTTGGGTCGGGTCAGTCCTGAGCGTGTGATTGAGTGCATTTAAGTGAAACTCCAATACGTGACGTCTCCACAAAGAGGTTTTGTCTTGTTAAAATGACACTTTTTTGATTAATAAGCATTTAAAAACACGGCTTATCTGGTCCTCATGCATTTTATGCTGCATTATTCAAACCCGGTGCATTCTGTGCGAGAACGAGGGGCGGGATGGATGGTTGTGGGCCGTAGCGTGTAAATAGTTTTTTAAGAGAGGCCGGTTACTGATAAGGACAGTTTCCTTTATCAACTGGATGAAGTCGCAGCGGCGACAGTGAATAATTGACGCAGGCGGGCGGCCGGCCTCACGGTAACTCCTCGCAGCTCGTCTGAGACCCCAGGGGTCAGAGCGGCTGGCAGAGAAAAATGTGTCCGAAACGGCTCTGCGTCCACCTCCGACTGCAAAAGGACGTCCACTAATCTTCCTGAGAAGGAGTTTTCTTTCTTCTCTTCCGTCTCTCGTTCCTTCTAAATGAGTCTCTCACAGGACGGCTTTGCAGGCCTACAGAGGCTCCCGCTCTCTCTCTCTTTTTCTCTTTTTAAAACAGTGCTCGGCTTTACTGTGTTTATATGCAGTAATGCCGCAGGTCAAAGAGAAACAAACTGCAGAAACCCAGAGCAGCTGTAGGCCTAAAAGTTTTTAGAGAATATAAAATTTTTCAGTTCAACTGCTGAATCACTTTCCAAAAGCATTCTGGGAAACGCAGTGTAATTTCAGCGTTGTAAAGAACTATCTGTATATCTATGTATTTATCATTCTTTCGATCTGTTGTTCTATTTGCTCCTTCCATTGTTTTTCTTTTTTGTTCTTTCATTTGCTCATTATCATTTGTTCTGTCTGTCATTTGTTCGCTCTTTTATTTGTTCTTTCATTTGTTTATTCTGTCGTTTGCTCTTTATTTAATTTGTTCAGTCTATCATTTGTTTTTCTATCATTTGTTCGTTCTGTCATTTGCTTTTTCTTTCGTTTGTTCATTGTATCGTTTGCTCTTTCCTTTATTCTTTTTTTCCGTTTGATCTTTCATTTGTTTGTTCATTCTGTAACTTGTTTGTTCTATAGTTTGCTCTTTCATTTGTTTGTTCTGTCATTTGCTCTTTCGTTTATTCTTTCTTTTTGTTTGTTCTATCATTTGCTCTTTATTTCATTTGTTCGTTCTTTCTATCATATGCTTTCGCTTATTCTTTATTTTGTTTGTTCTGTCATTTGCTTTCTTTAGTATGTTTGTTCTATTGTTTGCTTTTTCTGTCCTTTGTTAATTCTATCATTTGCTATTTAATTTTTGTTCTGTTATTTGCTCTTTCTTTCATTTGTTCGTTCTGTCATTTGCTTTCTTTTGTTTATTCTTTCTGTCATTTGCTTTTTCTTTCGTTTGTTCATTGTATCGTTTGCTCTTTTGTTTATTCTTTTTTCGTTTGATCATTTGTTTGTTTGTTTTGTTGTTTGATCTATCGTTTGTTTGTTCGTTCTATCATTTGTTCATTCTGTAACTTGTTTGTGCTGTAGTTTGCTCTTTCATTTGTTTGTTCTGTCATTTGCTCTTTCGTTTTTTTTTCTTTTTGTTTGTTCTATCATTTGCTCTTTATTTCATTTGTTCGTTATTTTGTTTGTTCTTTCTATCATTTGCTTTCGCTTATTCTTTATTTTGTTTGTTTGTTCTGTCATTTGCTTTCTTTAGTATGTTTGTTCTATTGTTTGCTTTTTCTGTCCTTTGTTAATTCTATCATTTGCTATTTAATTTTTGTTCTGTTATTTGCTCTTTCTTTCGTTTGTTCGTTGTCATTTGCTTTCTTTTGTTTATTCTTTCTGTCATTTGCTTTTTCTTTCGTTTGTTCATTGTATCGTTTGCTCTTTCGTTTATTCTTTTTTCGTTTGATCATTTGTTTGTTTGTTTTGTTGTTTGAACTATCGTTTGTTTGTTCGTTCTATCATTTGTTCATTCTGTAACTTGTTTGTGCTGTAGTTTGCTCTTTCATTTGTTTGTTCTGTCATTTGCTCTTTTGTTTATTTTTTCTTTTTGTTTGTTCTATCATTTGCTCTTTATTTCATTTGTTCGTTATTTTGTTTGTTCTTTCTATCATTTGCTTTCGCTTATTCTTTATTTTATTTGTTTGTTCTGTCATTTGCTTTCTTTAGTATGTTTGTTCTATTGTTTGCTTTTTCTGTAGTTTGTTAATTCTATCATTTGCTATTTCATTTATTTTTTTTCTGTTATTTGCTCTTTCTTTTGTTTGTTCGTTCTGTCATTTGCTTTCTTTTGTTTGTTTGTTCTATTTTTTGTTCTTTCTGTCGTTTGCTCCTTTGTTAGTTCTATCGTTTGCTCTTCCGTTTATTCTTTTGTTTGTTTTTTTCTATCATTTGCTCTTTGTTTTGTTTGTTTGTTCTATCGCATACTTTTTGTATCCTTTGTTCTTTCTATCGTTTGCTCTTTCTTTCGTTTGTTCATTCTATCGTTTGCTTTTTATATCCTTTGTTTTTTCTATCATTTGTTCTTTCGTTTTTGTTCTGTCGTTTACTCTTTCTTTCTGTTGTTTGTTTGTTCTATTGTTTGCTCTTTCTTTTGTTCATTTGCTCTTTCTTTCGTTGTTCATTCTATCGTTTGCTTTTTATATTCTTTGTTCTTTCTATCATTTGTACTTTCGTTTGTTATATCATTTGCTCTTTCTTTCGTTTGTTCATTCTACCGTTTGCTTTTTATATCCTTTGTTATTTCTATCATTTGTTCTTTCGTTTGTTTGTTCTATCGTTTGTGTTTGCTATCATTTGTTCTTTCTGTTATTTGCTCTTACTTTCGTTTGCTCTTTTTGTTTGTTCATTCTATCATTAGCTTTTTCTTTCCTTTGTTCTTTCTAACGTTTGCTCTTTCTTTTGTTTGTTCATTCTATCGTTTGCCTTTTATATCCTTTGTTATTTCTATCCTTTGCTCTTTCGTTCGTTCTTTCTTTTGTTTGTTACATCATTTGCTCTTTCTTTCATTTGTTCGTTTGCTTTTTCTATCGTTTCTTCGTTCTATCATTTGATCATTCTATTGTTTGCTCTCTCATTTGCTCTTTCTATTATTTGCTCTTTATTTCATTTGTTCGTTCTGTCCTTTGCTTTCTTTTGTTTGTTTGTTCTTTATGCCTTTGTTTGTTTGTTTGTTCTATCGTTTGCTCTTCCGTTTATTCTTTTGTTTGTTCTGTCATTTGCATTTTCTATCCTTTATTCTTTCTGTTGTTTGCGCTTTCTTTTGTTTGCTCGTTCTATCGTTAGCTTTTTCTTTCCTTTGTTCTTTCTATCATTTGCTCTTTCGTTTGTTCTTTTGTTTTGTTTGTTACATCGTTTGCTCTTTCTTTCGTTTGCCTTTACTATTGTTTGTTCGTTCTATCATTTGATCATTCTATTGTTTGCTCTCTCATTTGCTCTTTCTGTTGTTTTCTCTTTTGTTTGTTTGTTCTGTCATTTGCTCTGTCATTTGATCTCTTTCGTTTGTTCATTTTATCATTTGTTCTAATCTATCTATCTATTGAAAAACTAAAACTTTTCTAATTAAAACAGTTATATTAAGTTTTGTGTCCTGTACTTAAAGTTTCTCTGCAAATTTTTCTCTATTCTTACTTATAAAAACATTGTATTTTCATGGTACTTTTCACATGTACCACAGTATTACCATGTGTTTTAGAAGTGTACATTAGTGAACATGAGAGTTAGTCCAGAATAAAGCTCTGTTTTGTCCTCGTTTCATGTACGGCACATGTGTGTGTAATGAGAGTGCCGGCGCTGTAATAAAGACGCCAATTATTTCCATTTTTGCCCACATGGAAGCAGTTTCGCGCGGCAGTAATGGCTCTGCAGGTTACATACATTTTGTAAACATTTAGCTTGATGGCTTTGTGCGATTCGCGTCGCTTTAATCTGAGATTTCATTTGGGGCCCAGAAAGAGAGAAAGATTAGATATACTCACTCCAAGCCACTCGGCCGCACATTTCTCAGTCTATTTATAGAGGGCCGCGCTGATTGCCGGATAAAAATCAACTTCAGGGCTTCTTTTTTTTCCTTTAGTGAGAAAAGAAAGAGGTTGTTTCTCGCGCCGCGGTCGAGTCATTAAAAGAGACTCCGAACAGCGCAGAAATCACAAGAAAGAAAAAGAGGAAAAAGTCAAGCCTTATATCAAACACTGCACTTAAACCGCAAGGGTTTTATGCATTATATATCACGCGTTTCTGAAGAGAGCGGGCGCCACATTTTTATCCACTGAAATAATTAAAAAGCCAGAGGGATTGAGTTTTCACACACTAACACATGTTGTTTAGCGATGGCGTGATGTTATTATGAGCTCACAGGGCTTGGCCGCGTTATAATAACGCGACATGGCCAAGAATCAAGAAGCATGTGAGCGAAAACCAGCTGTGCTCAATGAAACACTGCAATTAAGTGTATCAGATATTATTTGTTGCAATGGAACGCTCGATTCGGGCATCAAAGGCACGATCGTGAGACATAAATCTCACCCAGACGAGAGTTGCCCGAAAACAACACGCCCCATTCCTGCCCGTTTACAAGTGTTGGAGAGATATATGAGCACTGGAGGGGATTTGAGCGAACTCCCGCCGCCTCCTCCGCAGTGCGTTCGCAGCACGGATCTATTCATCCCGCTCTGCACTGTGTTCCCAACTGTAAATGTGCTGCTCTCCTCCGAGACGCCGCAACCTCTGGGATTTGACGGGGTTTTTACGGAGCACAGGCTTCCATCCCTAAAGGCGCAAACCTCCAATCCTTCATCTGCTGTATTCCCAACAGAAGCCGCTCTGTGGGAATCTGGCCGTGTTGCTGTTTAGAGGCCGTTTTTGTGTAACACAAACATTGCGACTTTTAACACGAACGCCTGTTTTTTATTATCTAGAGAACAACCACCAGGTGATTTCTTACTTTTTTTTGCATTAACTTTCCATTCACATTAGTGTTCAGAAGTAAGGGGTCAGTAGGATTTTTTAATGTTTTTGAAAGTCATCTCTTATGCTCAACAAGGCTGCATTAATTTGATCAAAAATACAAGAAAATGCTGAAAAATCTGATATATTATTACGGTTTAAAATAACAGTTTTTTTTATTTGAATATATTTAAAATTCGAAATTATTTTTGTGATGAGAACCAAATTTTTTAGCAGCCGTTACTCCAGTCTTCAGTGTCACATGACCTAGGAGAGTAACACAATGAAATAATACTGTATTTAAAGTAAAATAAACTTTAACGAAAATATTAAAAATATTAAAAATTCTTAGAAATATTTTGCTTTAACTTCCCATTTACACTAGCGTTCAGAAGTATGGGGTTGGTACGATTTTTAAATGCTTTTGAAAGATGTCTCTTACGCTCAACAAGGCTGCATTAATTTGATAAAAAAATACAGAAAAATGCAGAAAAATCGTAAATATTATTACGGTTTAAAATTACTGTTTTTTATTTGAATATCTTTTAAATTCTAATTTATTTTTGTGATTAGAAGCTGAATTTTTAGGAGCCAATACTCCAGTCTTCAGAGTCACATGATCTAGAGATTAACACAATGAAATAATAATGTATATGAAGTAAAATTAACTTTAATGAAAATAAAAAAATACAAAATATTAAAAATTACAACCACCAGGTGATTTCTTGGAAATATTTTGCTTTAACCTACCATTTACACTAGCGTTCAGAAGTATGGGGTCGGTAGGATTTTTAAATGTTTTTGAAAGACTTTAACTACAATTAACATGAATAATATAAAAACAAAATCTAATTCAAAATATAAGAACTATAATAGTATCTCTCTTCTGCAGAGCGTTGTTTTCTTTTGCATTAAAATGAAGTATGCATAAACTATTGATTATTACGGTGCATTTTTGTAAGGACTCCTATGAGGAAAGCAAAGAGCCTTAAATGTGCACCACATTTGTTGGAGTTTATATTGCGCTTGTTGTATTTCGTGACTGTTAAAGTGAGTCATGTTCTTCCTGTAAGAGTTTCTTTTCAGCCAAACTTCTGTCCGGCTCCAGAGCCAAACATCCATAATAAACATCTGCGGATGAACAGAGAGAATCAGCATGTGTTAGTGTGTGTAAGAGGTGACAGACAGAAGCCTCCTGAAACACAAATACTGCCACATTGACCCCCTAAAATTCCCCTAAATCATATTTAAAATATATATTATATTATATTATATTATATTATATTATATATCTTATATTAAAGTTAATGCACTGGCCCTGCCCCCAAACAACTCCATAAATGCATTTATGCCCTAAAAAAATTCAAGATTTTGGTTAAAAAAAAGCCCCTATATGTGTTTTGTCTCATACAGTATTTATAAATATCACATATGACCCTAATGTTGTTTCAAACCTTTCTTTTATGGAACATAAAAGAAGGTATTTTGAAGGCTTTTGGTAACAAAGTTGTTTTGGTTATCAATGACATTCATTGTATGAACAAAAAACACTAAGATGTTTCTTAAATTATCTACTTTTATGTTCCATAGATTATGTTAGGCTGTTGCAGCCTAAATGTTTATGTGTAATATATTTTATGCTGTATCAAATCAAATATTTCTTTCTAAAGCTACCATTTGCAATGTCTCCTTGCTACTTTCTCATTTAACACAATAATAGCTTCAAATAATTTTTGTGGGTATTTTCACAGCCAAATTTATTTAGCGAATTAGATTAAAAATTGTAATCGACTGACAGCCCTAATTATAACATATTTTAAATGTTTTACATTTTATAATTTTTTACAAATATATTTTAAGATTAAAATTTAACATGAACTTTGTTTTTAGATAATCTTAAAAAATGTTTTTTTAGAATATATAATGTAAAATTGAAAAAAAAAGAAACATTTTATATTATATAAAAAAATATATATTTATTTTTAACTTAAAACTTAAAATTAGATTTTAATCAACTGACAGCCCATATTATAACATATTTTAAAAGTTATACATTTTATTTTCTGAAATATATTTTAATTTTAAGATTAATATTTAACATTAACTTTTTTAGATTTTGAGATCTAAAAATATTTTTTTGAATATATAACATAAAATAAAAAAAAAATGCTTTATATTATATTCTAAAAATGTGTTCATTTATTTATTTAGAAAAAGTTGTACTATTAAATTTGTTCATTTCAAAAATTGGAGAAAAAGACCTCAATAATCTCACACAAGTCTCCTCCAGAGTTTCAGAAGAAGAAATATTTATTTCTAAAGCAACTATTTGCAATGTCTACCTGCTACTTTCTCATTTACCACAATAATAGCTTTAAATAATCTATTGTAGGCATTTTCACAGCCAAATTTAAGTATGTGATTAATTTGATTCATTAATTTATTTAATTAGATTAAAAAATTTAATCGACTGACAGCCCCAAGTATAACATATTTTAAATGTTTTACTTTTGTTTTAAATATATTTTTATTTTAATTTTAAGATTAATAGTTAACATGAAGTTTTCTTTTTCGATTTTGAGATCATTTAAAAATATTTTTGAATATATAACTTAAAATTGAAAAAAAAAAAAAAAAAAAAAAAAAAATATATATATATATATATATATATATATATATGTATATGTATGTATATTAATATTTATAAATAATTATAAATAATTTATAAATATATATATATTTGGGATTTTTGAAATATATTTTTATTACAATTTTTATATTATATTCTAAAAATGCATTTATTTATTTAGAAAAAGTACTAATACATTTGTTAATTTCAAAAATGTGGGATTTCAGAAGAAATCTTAACAACATCTCAGTCTGTGCTCAGATTTCTCAAGATCCCGACTCTGCAATTAAAGAACTCAATATAAACTCGAACCCCAAATCATTTGAGCTTCTCTACATGTTCATTCATTTCTGTATGATTAAATTTAAACTGGTGTGTCTTATTTCTCCTCAAGGATTTTAGTAGAAGCACCTGAGGTAAAGTTGATGCTCAAATGCAGATCTGTGAGAGAGCATGTCGTCTGCTGGTGTCTGTACGTCTCTATAAAGCGCCTGCAGTTTTCTGGCGTGTTGCTTACTGTGTTGGGGTTATTAGTCTGTCATCTGCGGCTCTGTCGCGTCTGACTGATGTTTCACGGCCGGCTTGCTTCGGTGTTTCCTCGGGTTAACGTTTCCGCCCGCGGCCCTCGTTTTTCTGTGTGACCCCAGGCGGCTTCAGAAGCGCTGCCAGGATTCAGCGCTGTAATCTGTCCTTAAGGAAACGCAGCAATCCTGGAGTATAAAACGGTGCATTCCTCCTGTGTGACGCTCAGACGAGGTCTGGATGGGTTTTGCGGTCGCTGCATGTCGGGACGGTGTGTTTCTGAGCTGCTGACGCCTGTATAAACGAGTGAAGATAATTAACGCAATGACATCTTCAGATATTACGTGAACAGATGCCTGCAGACATGCAGAAATGAGCGCACAAACTATTTTCATGCTAGTTTGTTCATGTGTTTTGTTTAAGCAGCACAAAAAAGTGAAAGTGAAAAAAAGTGAATAAAATAACTATGAATCAGAAATTATTTTTTCGTTAATTAGTTTATTTTAAACGTTCTATGCATCAAAGAAACCTGAAAAATCCTACTCAGCTGTTTTCAACATACTTTTTCTGAATTCTGAAGGATTATGTGACACCTGAGTAATGATGCTGAAATTCAACTTTGAAATCACAGGAAAAAAATTACATTTTAAAATGTAGTCAAATAGAAAACTGTTTTTTTAAATAGTAAAAGTATTTCAGAATTTTAATGTTTTTGCTGTACTTTGGATAAAATAAATGCAGGCTTGATGAGCAGAAAAGACTTCTTTTAAAAACAAAATATCTTACTGTTCAAAAACTTTAGACTGGTAATGTATATTGTAAAAATTAAATTAAATATATATACATGTGTTGGTATTTCTATTATATATACTAATATATTAAAATTTCAATATATTTTTGATGAAAAAAAAGACTATTTACAGATAAATGAAATAATTAGGATGCCATTGGTGGGGAAAAAAAATGTTTTGGAAAAACAATATCCATAAAATGAAAGTCAGTACAGTCCAAAAATATAAGCTATATATAATATATAAGATAAATATAATATATTTACATTTATTTTTATGGGGAAAAAAACTATTTATTCACAGATAAATTGCACTAATAAATCTTTTTTGGAATAAAAATCCATATAATGAAAGTTAATAGGGTCCAAATTATTTTTAAGTCTAATGTTTTCCAAATATGTTTTGTGTTATTTATTTATTTATTTACATTTTAACATATTTTTTAACATTCATGTGTGTACACATACATATATATATATGTATATATATATATTTACATTTATTTTGATGAAAAAAAAAACAATATATTCACAGATAAATTGCACTAATAAATCTTTTTTGGAATACAAATCCAAATAATGAAAGTTAATAGAGTCCAAATAATTTTTAAATCTAATATTTTTAACTAAAAATCAACTGATTTCATGTTGACTTTAGTTTAAACTTTAGCTGTGTGTTTAAAAATAGGCAAAAAAATCTGAGTAAAATTTATGAAAAAAAAGTGCATTTTTTTGGGATTTTTATCAACACATGCCTCTATATTACTCATTTGATATGTTTATATACAGTTTAATATTTAATATTTTGCTTTATATATATATATATATATATATATATATATATATTATAATTTCAATATATTTTTAATGGGGGAAAAAAAAACTATATATTTACAGATAAATAAGTAGGATACCATTGGGAAAAACATATCCATAAAATTAAAGTCAGTACGGTCCAAATTATTTTTAAGTCTAATATTTTTTCAAATATGTTATTTTGTGCTTTGCCAAAGAAATGTTTGGAATGACATGAAATCAAATTTGATTTCATGCTGACTTTAGTTTAAACCTCAGCTGTATGTTTAAAAATAGGCAAAAAATATATGAAAAAATATGAGAAAACAAAGTAATATTTGTAAAGTTTTAACAGCACACGTCTCTATATTAGTCATTTGATATGTTTGTGAAATAAAGCACAGCAGCTCAGACACAAAATGTTGAAATGTTGAATGACGCGAAGGGGCATGACAGCTGTAGAAACCGCACTTTAGCCACAAGCCATCCAGATGTGGACTTGCAACGCACATGTGGATGAAAAATAAACCAGACGCTGCTGGTAAACCCACTAAGTGCTTGTTATTTGTTCCGAACCTTCTAATTAGCCTGGTTATGTAGATGAGCTCAATGTTTTGTTTCTGACCGACTTATTCAACTTCTGTCCTACTGGATTACATTTGTGTATACCTTCAGTTTTACCCTTGAGACTGCGCCCATGAAGTTTTAACTTCTCGATCCTTGTTTTATATACATGAAGATATGAAGAACAGAGCAGGAAAACCATTCATTCAAAGCAGTTTTTATGAGGAAAAAACTAATCTGAACCTCATCACAACTTATTTTGGCCAAAAACCACTCACTTAGACAAGAAGAGACTGTTTGATTGACGTGTGAAGAGAATAAACTTAATGTCATTGCATTGGACTAAAAACTAATACTGAGTTTGCTTACAAAAAGCAGAACAACTTCCCAAAAATGTTTTGATTATTTTTGTACTTTTTGGGATTCCCCCCCCCCATCCCTCCCCACACAGCCTTGGTCAAAAATGAGTCAGAAAGCTTGTTTTCTTTCAATTTCTTGCAAAACACTGATTTGTATTTCTTTTTGGAGCTGATTGATCTGAACTTATGCACCTCAGTTTTTGAGTAAATATTGGCAAAATTGAGATTGAAACTAAGATTTGGTGATAAACTAACACAAGGAGAGATTTACAACTCAAGTCATTTTTGTCTAGGAACACCAAATGAGAGTTAAACAAACAAAAGAGTTAAGTCTTGTTTACTTAAAACATTTTGCATAAAATAAGAAAAATATTAATTAAATCTATTGCAATTTAAGTGCACTACCAGTCAAAAGTTTTTGCACAGTAAGATATTTAATGTTTTATTTTTATTTTTTATTTTTTTTCGCATTTATTTGATCCAAAGCACAGCAAGTAAACAGTAAAATTTTGAAATGTTTTTACTATTTAAAATAACTGTTTTCTACTTAAATATATTTTAAAAAGTAATTTATTCCTATGATTTCAATGCTGAATTTTTAGCATCATTACTCATTACAATTATGTTGAAAACAGCTGAGTAGAATTTTTTCAGGTTTCTTTGATGAATAGAAAGTTAAGAAGAACAGCATTTATCTGAAATAGAAATCTTTTGTAACGTTATAAATGTCGTTATCGTTACTCCTGATCAATTTAAAGCATCCTTGCTAAGTAAAAGTATTAATTTCTATAATTTCTTTCCCTAAAAAAAGGAAAAATACTTGGTAATTAATTAATACTAATAAAAAATGTTTCTTGAGGAATAAATTACATTTTAAAATATATTCAAATAGAAAATAGTTATTTTAAATAATATATATATATATATATATTTTTTTTTTTTGCTATACTTTGGATCAAATAAATCCAGTGAGCAGAAGAGACTTAAAAAAAAAAAAAAATAAATAAATAAATAAATATTTAACTGTTCAAAAACATTTGACTGGTAGTGTATATTTTGATATTTGTATGTTTAAAAAAAATTCTTTTTTTTTTCCCAGTGCATCTATGCTGGAATCATTTGCACTGATATGCACCAATATATTCTTGTGTTTAAGAGTGGTTCATTATTTTTAATTGAACTTTTTCTTCTTTATAGCTTGTCATGTGATCTCTTACTAACACCTAACCCGTTTACGAGTTGCTGTGGTAAACTATGACCCACGCACTCATCTTCACTGACCCGAACCAGTCATAGAGAAACTATTAACCAGATTTAGCTGCTTCCTTCCAGATTCTGATTCAACATGAAACTCATTGTGGGTTTTTTTCCCCTCATAAACACTGAAACACTAATGAGCACCTATTAGTTAACCCAGCGCTTTGGTTAGTGTTACCACAGAGTTCAGAGAAGAAAACTTTAAGGGTTTGTGAACCAGATGTGATGAAAAATACAGTCAGTGAGAGCTGAGTGCGAGCGAACGCAGCTGAGATCAGAACGGCAGAGCGATATGAACAGACTTCGGGTCAGTGTGGTGTTGATCTGTTATGCAAATCATCAGTTTCAGAGCTGCGTTCAAAGCCGAGGAGTTGAAAACATCCCGAGCTCCGCTGGGCCTCATAAAGACTCAGCGAGCTCCTCTTGGACGTCAGCGGCTCTGACAAACGCCGGCACCGAAGGGGGGCTCCGATTGCTTTCAGTAAATCTTTACCCTCTTGGCTGACAAAAGATCCGCTCGTGAATGAAGCTCTTTGTGCTCAGACGGGCCGGTTCCTCGCGGCCGCCTTCGAGTGGCTGCTCAGAGTCTCCTCGACTCTCCAGTGAAGTGCCAGGACGTCCCGTGGCACGAGCCCATCGAGGGCTCAATGGGATGATGTCACTGGTTGTTGTGTGATTGATGGTTTGCTGTGGGTTGCTGTTGTTTTGATGCTGGTCTTGATGGTAGTGAGGTGGAGTGTAAACAGCCTGTGGGAGAGACAGACTACAGTCTGCAGAATATCTCAGTCTGACGAGGAGGAGTCTCCCTATCTGTCTGTCTGCCTATCTGCTGATTCTGTCTTTCTGATAATTTATCCTTTCTGTCACTCTGTATATCTGTCCATTCTGTTTGTCTGTCTATCAGTCCATTTTGTCTTTCTGTTGCTTTATCTGTCCATTTTGTCTATCTGTCCGTTCTGTTGGTTTGTGTGTCTGTCCATTCTGTCGTTCTATTTGTCGCTCTGTCTGTCTATCCGTTCTGTTGTTCTGTCTGTCTCTCCCTTCTTCCGTTCTTTCGATCTATCTGTCCGTTTTGTCGCTCTATCTGTCCATTCTGTCGTTCTGTCTATCTGTCCGTTCTGTTGCTCTGCCTGTCCGTTCTGTCACTCTATTTGTCCATTCTCTATCTGTCTGTTCTGTCATTCTGTCTGTCCGTTCTATTTTTCCATTTTGTCTATCTGTCCATCTTGTCGTTCTGTCGCTCTATCTGTCCGTTCTGTCTGTCTGTCCATTTTGTCCCTCGTTCTGACGCTCTATCTGTCTGTTCTGTCTCTCCATTCTATTTGTCCATTTTGTCTATCCGTCTATTCTGTTGTTCTGTCGCTCTGTCTGTCCATTCTGTCTGTCTGTTCATTCTATTTGTCCATTTTGTCTATCTGTCCATCTTGTCATTCTGTCGCTCTATCTGTCCATTCTGTCGTTCTGCCTGTCTGCCCGTTCTGTCGCTCTGCCTGTCCATTCTACCATTCTGTCTGTCTGTCCATTTTGTCTATCTGTCCATTCTGTCTGCTTGTTTGTTCAGTTGCTCTGTCTGTCCATTCTGTCTATCTGTCCGTTCTGTCACTCTATCTGTCCATTCTATCTATCTGTCCATTCTGTCTATCTGTCCGTTCTGTCATTATATCTGTCCGTTCTGTCTATCTGTCCATTCTGTCGCTCTGCCTGTCTGTTCTGCCGCTCTATCTGTCCGTTCTGTCGCTCCGCCCGTCTGTTTTGTCGGTCTATCTGTCCATTCTGTCATTCAGTCTATCTGTCCGTTCTGCCGCTCTATCTATCTGTTCTGTCATTCTGTCCATTCTGTCACTTTATTTGTCCATTCTGTCATTCTGACTATCTGTCCATTCTGCCGCTCTATCTGTCCATTCTGTTGTTCTGTCTATTTGCCCATTCTGGCGTTCTGCCTATCTGTCTGCTCTGTCTGTTCTGCCACTCTTATCTGTCCGTTCTGTCTGTCTGTCTGTCCATTCTGTTGCTCTGCCTGTCCATTCTGCCACTCTATCTGTCCGTTCTGTCTGTCCGTTTTGTCCCTCGATCTATCTGTCCGTTCTGTCACTCTATCCGTCCGTTCTGTCTGTCTATCCATTTTGTTGTTCTGTCTATCTGTCCGTTGTGTCTGTCTGTTCATTCTCTCATTCTGTCTATCCGTTCTGTCGCTCTGCCTATCTGTGCATTCTGTCTGTCCTTTCAGTCATTCTGCCTATCGTTCTGTCTTTCTCTTTGTTCTCTTGTTCTGTCCTTCTATCCATTCTGTCTTCATTTTGCCATTCTGTTGTTCTCTGTGTCTATCTGTTTTGTTTTGTTTTTAAACCTATCCGATCTTTCGTTCTCTCATTATATTGTTTAGTCTTCTGAAGAACTTTTTTTTACTTCTACTTGGTATGATTCAAAGAATCATGAGTAATGAATGATTCCTGAATCGGTAATAATTCACAAATAGAACGTCTACAGGTCTTCATTGTGCGTCATGTTATATACACGACCAAACAATCTCCCTAGAAATCTTCTAAAAGCCGTCCACACATTTGTAGTCTCAACTGAAAGAAATGAGATGCCCATCTGTCTCAGCGAATGTAATTACAGTGTTTGTAATGAGTGCGGTCGCGTCACCCCTGACAGTCTCATGCTCTGTTATTAGCGTGGATCCATTACAAACCCTCCATCCACTGTACAGGGAAACCAGAGGAAAATCCAATGAGGCCCCACTCGCGCCATATGCCGCCCCGTCCCGAGCCGCTCCTGTCGGGATGAGATGTGGGGGGTCACCTCATGGATCCTGTTGTTGTGCTCTCGTTTCATAATCAGACGCTCCGTAACGCCCCCAAACCCCCGTAATCACGGGACCCTTCATCAGTACGGTCCCAGCGAGTGGCTAGAATTACATGAAGCCAAGAAGGAAAATATGCTTTTGCCTTTGATTATTTTCTGATGGTTTTATGAAGCGCAGTTGGTTTTCCAAGTTGCAACTTTGAGTTTTATTGCATGTTTTTAATTTATTCGATGTTTGCATATGTTTTAAAATCAGTCAAGATTTGACATGTGAAGTCTAAAAAAGCTCCAACCATTACTAGCTTTTAAACAGTGCTATAAAGCCAGTGGCTGCTCCGCTAAGGACTAGTTAGTTTGGCTTTAACACACTCGGAGGATAATTACATCGCTGCACGCTTCAACCCAACACATGAGAGCGTAAAAGCTAATTACAGCGTGTCCCAAACCAGGCCACGACGAAACAGGGTCAACAGACTCGTATCTCATTAATCGACACGTTCTGCCTTAAGCAATGCTAACCGTCAGCAGAGTTAATTACTCAATTAAACAGCTTCAATTAACGGCTCGTCTGTATCGCTCACGATGCTCCAGACAGACAGGGAGAAAGTCATCTGAGATCTGTAATACCTTTTATTTTTCTGTCTTTGGTTCTCCTGAGAGACATTTTAAACTAATTATCTTATAAAACGTTTTGATCTGCGCACCTGAAGATCAAACCAGAGGTGATGTTTGAACCGCAGTTCAGTGTGCGTTTAATTGATTTTGCTCTGGAAATATCACATTTCTTGCTCTCTTTTTTACTTTTTTAGCATGAATGAACAGAATTGAGAGACAAGGATTGTCTGTTGGCAAATTTATTTATATGGGAACTATTAAAAATGACGAAAGATGACCACAAGGCACATTTTGCCATTTAGCAAATAATAATAATTGTTTATATTGTTTATGCTTATTTGAAAGTCAACATTAAGCATATTAGGGCTGCAGGAATAATTATTATAAAATTGAAATTGTGACATGGCTGTGATTTAATTAAATAAATATATGCACTGTGTGTCTCACAGATATTACACACAAAAAATCACAAAATATTAGTATTGTAATTTTGAATGTAAAACAAAAATTATTATAATATTTTATATTATGAAACACAATGTTATTATTATTATTATTATTATTATTTATTTGATAATAAAACCATATTCAGATCATTATTATTATTATTATTATTATTTAAAATTTATACTGATAATATAATCACACACATATATAGCATCAGTAAAAACAACACACATTTTATTTAATTGTATTTAATTATTTTATGCCATTTAGCAAAAGATGATAATTTAATTTTAAAGTTTTACTATAAAATAAAATTATATTGTATTATATTGTTATGTTATGTGATATTATATTATGAAATAATATAGTAGTTATATTTTCATGTTGTTTATTTTTATTTAGTAAAAATAAGAATCATATATTTTTTAAATATTATTATTTAGCAAAAACATATAACATTATATATATATGACAAATTAAGTCAAAATTGAATTATATTACATCATATTATATTAGTAAATATTACAGCAGCTATATTTTTTATTTGTTTATTTTTATTTAATTTAAATTAATAAAAAAGCATTGTCAGGTGTCAATTTGATTTTTTTATATCACCATTAAAAACAATAGGTATTATATTATGTTATGTTATATGATATTATATAAGGAAATATTATAGTTATATTTTGATGTAAAAGTACAAATCATATTTTTTTAAAAATATTATTTAGCAAAAACACATAATATTATATATATGACAAATTAATTTTAGTTAAAATTGTTATACTATATTAGTAAATGTTACAGTAGCTATATTTATGATTTTTTTTTTTTTATTTAGTATATATATATATATATATAATTTTATTTTATTTTATTTATTTATTTATTTATTTTTTCATATTAATATTGATATGTAATCATGAATATTTGGCCAAATTGTGAGCCAAATTGATAAAAAAAAAAGCATTGCCAGTTTTTACATCACCATTAAAACAATGTAAGTTGACCAGGAAGTATATTTTTTGAAAGTAAATAGTTTTATTTGTGTATTTTCGATTATGAGACTGACGCATAAACCCTCCTCATAAACCCACCTAAATAACTTGTGTTTTCTGCCAAACTTTATCACTGTTTTTCATCAACAGACTAAATTATTTACACCTTTATATGCGTTTGGAAACGTTACGGTTTGAGCAGAAAATCCGCAGGGTCAAAAGGCCGTTTGCTGGAGCGTCTAAACCACGTTAGCAGATGTTTGAGGTCTTTATGAGCACTTCAGATCATCTTTACACTTCCCTGAGACAAACTAAAGTGCAAGCAACACGTGTTAATGAGTTTACCAAGGCGAATTTGACTGTGTATGACAACAGAACTCAAGTATTTAGCTTTCTGACCTCTGACCTCTGTTTGCACCATGCAAACATTGGTTTTACAGCCTTCAGCTTCATGATGCAAACATAAAAGAAAGATAGAAAACCAACCTTTACTTTCTGAGGAGCAGGACAGTCTGTCGAAAACCTCTTTAACTGTAGACACAGTAAATGTGGGGCCCTCCTGCAAAGTGTGCTGATTACCCATGATCCCCTGCTATGAGGCTGACTGACTGCACCCGACAGATGTTTCTCATTCTGCTCCTCACATGCCAGAGAAAAACCTTCTGCTGTGAGACTGAATGGAGAAGATGTGCTGTATGTCTGGTTATATCGAATTTGTCCACATGTTGCAGTACAGATGTTTCGAATCGAATGCATCTTGTAGAAAAGGCATATTTGTCTGCTTGCAGTTAAAGGATGTCATGGTTTTCATAATATAAACACTCAGATTGAGGAGAAAGGCTATATTTGCATCTGTGAAGTAGTGTTGTTGCTTTGTTTGTACTTCTGTTACATTACCGGGTAGCTCCACCCACAGTGATCTCTGATTGGTCCAAAATTCTGCTTGTCATAGTTGTGTGCTTTGATTGGCTGTGATCGTTTTGTGCATTTTTTTTTTACTACTAGTGTGAACAGAAAACTTCTACTAGAACTTGTACCATTGTGTCTAGTTCAGACAATGTGTAATGTGGAAATTAAAATTAAAAGTGTTTTTGAGCAAGATATGGCAAACTACTAAATGACAGTAATTATTTTTATTCTTATATTATTTAAATGTTGACATTAAGAATATTAGGGCTTCACTGTTCATTAAAATAAAGCTGAAATTGCAATATGGTTGCAATTTAATTAAATAAATATATGCACTACGTGTTTCAAACACAACCAAAAAAAATTATTATATTATGAATTATTACAGTAACATTTGTTAATAAATGTATAATATTTATATGAATGTACTTCAATAGTAGATATAAGTAGTAACATTTGTTTTTGTAGTTTTAATTTTTTTTTATATAATATTATTAATAATAAAAAGCCATTATTATTGTTATTATTATATGAGGAAATATAGTCACATTTGTTAATAAATATATAACATTTATATACCTATATTTATAATATACATATATTTTTGTCTTTTATAAGAAAATTATTATTATTATTATTATTATTATTATTACTATTACTATTGTAATATTAGAAAATATTACAGTAAAATTAGTTTTATATATATATATATATATATATATATATATATATATAATATAGAAATAAACAATAATATTTGTTATATATAAAATGATTTGTATTATTATTATTATTATTATTATTATTATTATTAAATTAGGAAATATTACAGTAACATTTGTTATATATATATATATATATATATATATAATTTATTTTTATATATATTTATAAAACAAACATATATATATATATGTGTGTGTGTGTGTGTGTGTGTGTGTGTGTGTGTGTGTGTGTGTGTGTGTATGTATTATATAAATATATATATTTGTTTTATATATATATTCATATATTTATAATAAATATATAGTTATATATATATAGTAATATTTGTCTTAACGGTAAAATAGTAATATTTGTATTTACAGTTTTTATTTTGTCATAATAACCAATAAAAGCATTATTATTATCATTATTAATTTTATTATTATTATTTCTACTATATTAGGAATTATTACAGTAACATGTTAATAAATATATAGTATTTATAATAATAAATAATAATATTTGTCTTTTATAATAAAAACATTATATTTATTATTATTGTTAATATTACAGTAAATTTAGTTTATAAATATGTTTATATTCATATATTTATAAATATTTATAATTGTAAATTGTAATAATTGTCTCTACAGTTATTTTGTCATAATAACCATAATAAAAAAATATTATTATTATTATTATTATTAATTGTATTTTTATTATTATTTTAAATACATATTATATTTTTTTGCAATTATTATTATTGTTGTTATTGATATATTGATATTTTATTTTTTTCATATATTTTGTAAACTGGAATCAAATTTTTCTCCTAATCGTGGAGCCCTAAGCCAGTGATAGCAGATAATGGTCAGTGTCTGTGCAGCGTCCCATCCCGCACTGTCCTGTCCGCTCCGGTGCTTCCAAGTGCTGATCGTCCCGGCCTCACAGATGCTCTATTTTAGTTGTGATCCTCAAGAGCCAGAGGCGAGTGTCAGAGAGCGTGAAGCAGGACGTGACTGAGGCTATTCTGTGCTTGTAAAGCCATCGATCAGGGAAACAAGGACACATGATGCTCGTCTTGACCTCTTGGTGTTACACCACACCAAACAAGAGTTCAAATCCCTGAATCAGAGCTACACTGTTACATGAATACACTTTCTGCCCAATGTTTTGCTCATTTTAAGCAATCTGGCAACCATGAGAACATGCTTGTGTTCTGAACTGTAAAAAAAAAAAAAAAAACTACTTTACAAAACAGTTGTTTCAACTTAAAAAAAATAAGTGTTATATTAGTTATATTATGGCAATAATGTTGACTTTACAGTAGTGTTAATTTCATTAACGAAGACTTTCACTAAAAATGTTCGTTGACAAGCTTTTTCCCCCGAAACCCTCTTTTTCATTTCGTCAAAAAAAAGGGACAAAATGTTATTGCAGACTGCTCTACATGCCTTTTTTCATTTGTGCAGTTGCCAGATATCAAGAGTTCAAATCCCCAAATCAGGGCTTGACTGTTACATGAATACACTTTCTGCCCAATGTTTTGCTCATTTTAAGCAATAATAAGATAAATAATGAAAATAAGAAAAATAAGAAATGAATAAAATGTATTAAAAATAACCCTCTTTATTTTTGTCAAAAAAAGCTGACAAAATGGTATTGCACACTGCTCTACACGCCTCTACTATGCAAGCTTTTTGCATTTGTGCGGTTGCCAGATATAAGAATTCAAATCCTCGAATCATGTAGTTTTCATGTAGTTCACTGTTACATGAATACACTTTTTTTCCTGATGTGTTGCTCATTTTAAGCAACCATGCGAACACGCTCACACGGTTGCCAGATTGTGTTCTGCACTTAAATAAAAAAAAAACAACAACTTACAAAGCAGTTGTTTCAACTTAAAGTAAGTGTTCGTGCTGCCTTAAAATTTTATGTTATGATACGGCAGTAATGTTGACTTTACAGTAGCCTTAATTTCGTTATCAAAGTCTATGACGAAAAATGGTTGTTGACGAGCTTTTTTCCCATGATGAGAAGAAGGCAAGACACTAATAAGGTCGATAAACGATAACTATGACTATATCAACATGCAATATTGTTGACAAAACAAGACGAGACTATAATGTATTTTAAAAAACCCTCTTTTTATTTTCGACAAAAAAGCAGACAAAATGTTATTGCACACTGTTATACATGCCTCTACTATGCAAGCTTTTTTCATTTGTGCGGTTGCCAGATATCAAGAGTTCAAATCTTCGAATCATGTAGTTTTCATGTAGTTCACTGTTACATGAATAAGCTTTCTGCCTGATGTTTTACTTGCATGGTTGCCAGATTGTGTTCAAAAACAATTTTAAAAAAAGTTGTTTCAACTTAAAAAAGTAGGTGTTTGTGCTGCCTTAAAATTTTAAGTTTACTCAACTCAAATATCTTTTGATATCATTTTTATGTAGTACAACTTAACATTTAATGTTGACTAGACTTTTAAGGCAGCATGAACACTTACTTTTTTAAGTTGTTTTTTTTTCTACAGTGTGTCATGAGATCTCAAATATATTGTTTGCGATTGCAATTGCAATTGTTATAATATTTTTTGTTTGTTTTACCAGTTTTCATAATGTAGACAGAAAGATTGCATAAGTCTTTGGTATTAGTTTATATAACACCATGTATATGTACATGTCTGAAATCCAAAAGTAAATTTTTCAAATGACAACAATCATTCCAATTATAATTTCAAGCTAAAATAATTATCAGTTTAATCAGAATTACGAAAATTCTCATAAATTTCATTGACTTAACGCTTAAACTGTCACTCCCATTTTTGAACATAGACATGAAAATGCAGTATTCAAGCTTAATTCATAAACGAAAATATTTTGTAATATGATTTTGATGTACATTTTCCATGGTAATGTAATGTCTGATTTTAAAATGGTTTTAAAATGATGAATTTTGAGATTTTAAGTTTTCAAGTTATGTATAATTTATTATTACTTCTAAAACGAATAAATTCACAAAAATAATTTATTCGTTTTAGAAATAATAGAACTCCTGCACACTCTTGTCATAAATTAATCTATTACTTTTCCTACATAATTTGTAACACAAAAAATGGTAAAATGTCTATTTAGGAGTCTTAGACCTTTCCAACGATATATGGTTTTCATTGATTAAACTTCAGTACTTCAGGTTTTCTTTGACTAAAACTAGACTAAAATGTTTTCTTTTAGGCCCGGTTTCATAAACAGGGCTTAGCAAAACCAGGATTAGGCCATAGTTCAATTAGGACATTTAAAACATCTTGAGACAAAACAAAGGCACTGATATTTCTTTAAGATCAGTCAGTGCAAGTTTCTTTCAGTTGAAACAGCTCTTACATTTTAGACTAGGACTAGGCTTAAGCCTTGTCTGAGAAACCGGGGGATAGTCGACTAAAACTTGACTAAAACTAAATAGGATAAGGTTGACTAAATATGACAAAAACTAACAAGGACATTTTACATGGGGCTAAGAAATTGAAATTGAAAATAGCTGACGAAATTAACACTACTTTACAGTGAAGTGAAGCAGTGGTTGAGAGTCTCGTTACCCGTGACCCCGCAAAACACAATGGATGGTTTCAGGTGCGATTGTGCTCTTTTCTAAATGAGCCGCGTCCTTGTTTAATTTACAGATGCGCTGTAGGAGTAATTCGTGCCTTCAGCTGCAGCTCTGGGCCAGCTGTTATCCCCCTCGCCCCCTTGGAGGGGTTTCGCCAGGCTAATATGAATGTAAGAAACCACGCACGCTGACGGCGCCCGCAGAAACGCCACTTTAATGCATCGCATTTTAATTATCGCCCTTATTCATTCGCCATCAGCGCTTCTGCTCTCTCTGTCTCTCCGACAGGCCTCTTTTTATCATAGCGCCAGTCTTAAAGATAATAAACTTCAGCTTTAAGGTAATTACTTAATCTGGACAAACCTGTGTGTTAAGCAGCACTATTACGAGCAGAGGTGATAAATCAGGGGCGTGAGGTGGCGGGCCGATCACGACGGGCCGTAATCAGTCTTAGAGACTCTTGCGGTCTTAAGTACCTAGATTACACAAACAGCATGCTAACAACACGCATCTCACGCTCTGTTTGTCCTTCTGTTTTACCTCCAGCACACTGCGCTTACTAGAACGTTTTGAAGTGATGCATTTCGTATTTCGTCCGCCTATAGTTTGCTGTTGAAAAAACTGCTTAAACCTGACTAAGATGACAGTATGTGATTAGTATATATGGTTTAGTTGAGCATGTATGCAGAAACATTAAACAGACCAGTGGAAACCAGATTGGACCAGCAAGCCATCTTAAACTGGTTTAAGCTACTTAACTCTCAGATTACTCTCTGATTATGGATATGGACGAGAATAGATGGATGGAGGGATAGAATGACGGAAGGATGGATGGATGCAACAACAGATAGACAGAATGATGGATGGGTAATGGAAAATGTGGGTGGATGGATGGATGGATGAGTGATGGGAATGGAATGGAAAGGATAGATGGATGGATAGATAGAATGACAGATGGATGTATGGATGGATGATGGATGGAAAAATGGAAAGGGTGGGTGGATGATGGATGGATGGAGAAATGGAAAGGATGGATGGATTATGGAAAAAATGATGGACGGACGGGCGGATGGATGAGTAATGAAAAGGATGAATGGATGGAATATGGGTAGAATGATGGATAGACGGACAAATGAGAAATGGAAAGGATGGAGAAATGGAAAGGATGGATGAATTATGGATAGAATGATGGACGGACGGACGGATGAGTAATGGAAAGGATGAATGGATGGAATATGGATAGAATGATGGATAGACGGATGGATGAGAAATGGAAAGGATGGATGGACAGAATATGGATAGAATGATGGATAGACGGACGGATGAGAAATGGAACGGATGGATGGATTATGTATAGAATGATGGATGGACGGACGGATGAGAAATGGAAAGGATGGATGAATTATGGATAGAATGATGGATGGACGACGGATGAGAAATGGAAAGGATGGATGGATGGATAAATGGAAATTATGGATGGATTATGGATAGAATGATGAATGGACAGACGGATGAGAAATGGAAAGGATGGATTATGGATAGAATGATGGACAGACAGACAGATGGATGAGTAATGGAAAGGATGAATGAATGGAGTATGGACAGAATGATGGATAGAAAGGATAGAAATGGAAAGGATGGATTATGGATAGAATGATGGACAGACGGACAGATGAGAAATGGAAAGCATGGATGGATGGATGGAGAAATTTAAAGGATGGATGGATTATGTATAGAATGATGGATGGACGGACGGATGAGAAATGGAAAGGATGGATGGATTATGAATAGAGCGATGGATGAATGGATGGTAGATGGATTAACTCATGAATTAAAAGGTACCTGTATTTTCAGTTCTGAATTTGGCACAACCTTGTCTTTTAGATACTCCAGTATTAGCAGGTCACATCCCAGAATGCACTGGGTCTACTAGTGTGTAGTCGTTGGCATGGTGATGTTTGGTTAGGCCCGAGGCCAGCTTATTCTACAGGAATTTCCTGTCTAATTTCCCCTCCTGATTCTGTGAGTAATGCTCAGAGCTTTTTAATTGAGCTGCAAAGACCCCGGCCACTCAAAGGGCCATTATTGTTGCTGAGTACTTCCTGTAAAATGAAACCATTTACCCCTTTAGATCCTCGGATTAGGGTACAACAAAGACGAGAGGGGTTGTGTTTGTTTGGCCCGAATATTCAAAGCCGAATGACATCAGAAAAAGAGCCGTTTAGAGTTAAAGAGCAACCATGTATATCTGAGAGTCTCCTGCAGCTACTCTTAAAAAATAATGGTTCTTTATTGGAATTGAAGAAGAACGTTCAACATCCATGGAACCTTTCCATTCCACAAAAGTGGAAAATGGTTCTTTAGATTATTAAAATGTTCTTTTAAGAAATGTTTACTAGCAGGTTCTTTGGGGAACCATAAAAAGGTTCCTCTACACTCTTAAAAATGAAGGTTCTTTGCTGGAATTGATGAAGAACCTTCAACATCCATGGAACCTTTCCATTCCACAAAAGTGGAAAATGGTTCTTTAGATTCTTAAAATGTTCTTTTAAGAACTGTTTACTGGAACATTCTTTGAGGAACATTCTCTAAGAAAAGTGGTTCTTTGAAGAGCTGTTTACTGGAATGCTCTTTGAGGAACCAAAAGTGGTTCTTCTGCACACCTAAAATGAAGGTTATTTATTGGAATGTATGGTTCCATCAAGAACATTTAACTTCCATTGAACGTTTCTATTCCACGAAAGGTTATTTACAGTAGAAAAATGTTAATAAAATGTTCTTCACACTAAGAAAAGTGGTTCTTTGAAGAGCTGCCTACTGGAACGCTATTTGAAGAACCAGAAGTGGTTCTTCAACACTCATAATGTGAATGTTCTTCATTGCCATTGATGTTGTTCATTACGTTGTTCCTAACCTCTATGAGTTTCCATCTTCTGTTGAATACAAAAGAAGACTTTTTGAAGAATGCCAAACCAAACAGCTGCTGGTAGCCATTGACTTCTGTAATATTTTTTTCCCTACTATGGAAGTCAACAGCTACCATCAACTGTCTGGTTACAATACCAACATTCCTCAAAATCTCTTTTTCTATGTTCAACAAAAGAGAGAAATTTATCTTACACTATGTAAAAATGGTTCTTTGGGGAACCAAGAATAGTTCTACACTCTTAAAATGAAGGTTCTTTATTGGCATTTATGGTTCTATAAAGAACATGTAACTTCCATTGAACGTTTCCATTCCACAAAAGGTCCTTTACAGTTTAAAAATGTTATTAAAATGTTCTTCACACAAATAAAAGCGGCTCTTTGAAGAACTGTCTACTGGAAAGTTCTTTAAGGAGCCAAAAGTGGTTCTTCTACAAACCTAAAATGAAGAAACTTCTTTGGAATTTATGGTTCTATCAATATTTAACTTCCATTGAATGTTTCCATTCTTTACAGTAGAAAAATGTTATTAAAATGTAAAAGTGGTTCTTTGAAGAGCTGTCTACTGGAACATTTCTTTGAAGAACCAAAAGTGGTTCTTCAACAATCTTAAAGTGAATGTTCTTCATTGCCATTGATGTTGTTCATCACGTTGTTCCTAACCTATGAGTTTCCATCTTCTGTTGAACACAAAAGAAGACATTTTGGAGAATGCTGGAAACCAAACAGTTGCTGGTAGCCATTGACTTTGGTAGTACAATGAATAAGTCAGTGGCTGCCATCAGCTGTCTGGTTAACAACGTTCCTCAAAATATCTTCTATGCTCGACAGAAGAGAGAAATTCATCTTCACACTAAGTTAAAATGCTTATTTCAAGAACCATTCTCTGGAAAGTTCTTTGAGGAACCCCCAAAAATGTTGTTTAGAAGCTCCATCAAATCGTGTTTGAACGATAAAGATCCCAGTGAACAGCGGCCAGGTTAAGAAGAGAATGAGAAAGTCATCTGCTCAGGAGCAGCACGCTGCCCGACACTGAAAAAGTGCGGCACCCCTCTGCGCCGTTCCCCCAGATGTGAAAACAAATGTTATCACCTAAAGACTAATAGATGCGAGGGGCTTCACGGAAACTCCGCAGCCGCACGGCGCAGCCCTGGGGGATAAAGCTCAGAGAAGCTGGTAAACGCGCCTCTTGAACTCTCCAGAGCGATCCTCTTTTGTTCTTCCCGTTGCGGAGGAACAATGGAGCTGTCGGCATGATCGAATAATCCTGCCCGCTCCTCCGGTGACGGGGGCCCGGACGTCAGCGGCCCCCGAGCCTCTACAGAGGGGGAAGAACGGGTCGCGAACGGGGTGGGTGTTTGTGCTGACATGAAAAATGCGACGGCTGGAAATAACAGTGGTAATGTGGATAATTGAGGGCGGGCACAGATGAATGAGGCTGCGGGGTAACGTGTCGTTTTAATGACAGAGACCGGGGCGGGTTCGCGTTCGCCGCTGTCTCATTTCGGTCGCGAATGTTTACTGAGCCACAAACGTTTGGGTTTAACTTGTGTATTTTTCATGCTTCCAATTACCCTAGTTTGTGTCTTTCCCGTTTTATTTTTGCATCTCCTCCTCCTCCGACGTCGTGATTAAAGCGCAAAGTCGGCCTTAACCGGACCCGCGTGATTAGGATTCATGCGGTGGTCCGTGACTTCAGCGCAGGAGAATTCCTGCAGCGGCTCTGTCATGTTCCGCTGACCCACTTCACTCCTTCTCTTTGTCCTCGACCTCTCTTCCCATCGGCCCCTGCAATAATTCACCCGCTGCATTAGTAATGGCGCATTAACTGCGGCAGGGCGCTGAATGCAGCCTCCTCGCAGCGTTTACAGGCCGAGCTTCTCCGTTTCTCTGCTATCTAAAGGTCAGACCCGAGCTTCGTGCTCCGGTTGCGTGTTTTAGACCTCTGGTGTGCTTACAACAGCTGTGTGGCATTACTGTAGTGCATGTCAGGTGTGTTTTTATGGTGTTTTTCATCAATTAACGGCAACCTGAGGCATTTTCCATGACAAATACTATAAAGGGAGCACTTCTAGTCACGCAGCTGATTTGATTGCGCTAAAAACACACCAAATAAGCAGACTGTACAAGTAAAGATCACTTAAAGTCACGTCTTAATTACTGATTTCAGCATTTCAGTGCCTCCTTTGGAAGATGAACAGAACAAAACAGGTTGAGTTTATTCAAGCAAGGTAATCTTGAGGGCAACTTAAAGCAATAGATCACCTAAAAACCTAAAAATGAAAACTTATGTGTCATGTAATTACCTTAGTGTTGTTATTTCTGTCGTCATTTTTGTGTCGTAAACACAAAATGAGATGTTTAGTAGAATGCTTATGCTGTTAGAATCTAAAACAGACTAAAAACAGCATAAAGTAGGAAAATGTGTTCTTTTAAATAAGAAAATTGCGTTTTATAATGAGGATTTTGTCATTATTAACTTTAAAATCTTCCCATTGGATGGCATTCTGCAAAACGTTTCTGTTTGTGTTCAGTTGAAGGTTTGGAAAAAACAACGTGAATAAATGACTTTAGTTTTTTTTTTTTTTTTTTTTTTCAGTGTGCTTTCCTTTTAAGTTTTCATCTTCTTTGGAGCACAAAAAAAGATATTTTGAAGACTGACCTATGGAAGTCAATGGCTACCAGCAATTGTCTGGTTCCCAGCATTCCTCAAAATATCTTTGATGTTCGGATGTTCGAAATTCGGGTTTGGAACAACATAAGGACGAGTAAATAAAAAAAATGTAAAACACAACATGGGTGAATGTCTTAAAGGCTCCAAAACGGATGAAAAGCACCATAAAAGTATAACAAAATTGCATTTTATAATGCTTTTTTACTGAAAAATCTTCACCTGGAAAAACATCAGTCTGAATAAGTTTCCTTCTTCTGTTGAACACAAAAGAAGATATTTTGAAGAATTTTGGTAACCAAACAGTTGGTGGTACCTATTGACTTCCATTTAGTTTTTTTTTCCCTATGAAAGTCAATGGCGCTGTCTGGTTTCCAACATTCCTCAAAATATCATTAATGTTCAACAGAAGAAAGAAATTCGGGTTTGGAACAACATAAGGGCGAGAAAATAAAAAAAATAAAAACATTTTTAGCTCCAAAACAGAAAAAAACACCATAAAAGTATCACAAAATTGTGTTTTAGAATGAGGTATAATCTTCCCCTCTGATGACATTCTGCAAAACATCTCCATTTGTGTTCTATCTTAGGTTTGTATCAACATCAGGGTGAATAAACGACTCCAGTTTTGTTATTTTTCGGTGCGCAGTCCCTTTAAGTTTTACATTATGTAAATGTGAAGTGAAAGAGAGAGACAGGAAAAGCAGCGGGTCATTTCCTGTCCTTCGGGACACTCTCGTCTGCCATTCTGAAGGGTATGAACAAATTGACAGAGAAGCAGAGAGAGCGAGAGTGTGAGAGACTGCTGACTCACACCGCTTCCGTTGAGCGTACAAATCCTCTGGAGGAGCCGCTGAGAACCCCAGGTGTGGATAATGACCCATGACCCTTGACCTCCCCGGGTCACCCCTCACCCTCCCACTGCCGCTGCCCTAAAGAATGTTAATACAGTCCAGAGATCAGCTGATTCACTTACCCTCCTCTCGTTCATGCTAAGTCAAGCATTACTAGTACTAGTGCTTATAGTCAGTGTTAGTTTACCAATCAGAACACAGAGCAACCAGAGCTGGGTAGATTACTTACACTTTTTAGATTAATTTTTATGTAACTTGTTTTAAACTTACCAATAAATGTACCATATGTGACCCTGGACCACAAAACCATACATAAGTCGCTGGGGTATATTTGTAGCAATAGCCAAAAATACATTGTATGGGTCAAAATGATACATTTTTCTTTTATGCCAAAAAACATAAAAGAAATATTAAGTAAAAATCATGTTCCAAAATATTTTGTACGTTTCCTACCGTAAATATATTAAAACCTCATTTTTGATACGTAATATGCATTGCTAAGAACTTCATTTGGACAAATTTAAAGGTGATTTTCTCAATATTAATTAATCCTACCTGACATTAACGTTTTTATTTATACTTTTATATTGCAATAATTTCACATTCATGTTTCAAATTAATGTAGAAACAACATAAAGAACGTATATTTTTAATATTTGTTTAATGCCATCTTTTTTTATGACTAAAGGCATTTATCACTGATTCCAACTGATGTCTCTATGATTTTTTTTCCCTAATATTTAACCATTGAATATATATATATATATAACCATTCAACATTACAGTATCATTGAAAGCTATCACTTTAACATTTATTAGACTGTAAAAAATAACTAATAATAATAGTGAACTTGAAACAATCTTCACATAAACCCATTATAATAAATGCCACATAGGGCTAGTAGCTACCTCTGCCCTTCAGCAAGAAAACATAGCCTAAAATTATCCAAATTATATAGCTGATTTCCTCTTTTTTGATTAACTGCCATTTTGTGAATATTATGTAATCATGTAATCCATAAAAAGTAACTGTAATCTGATTACTAGCATTATAAAATCTCTAATTACGAGTACTTGATTTTTGTAATCTGATTACATCATCCAGATTACATGTAATCAGTTACTACCGAGCACTTATTTTTCTTCTTTTTATTAGCAAATGTGAAAACCTAGAGAACAGGAAAGATTTTAAATCTCCTTTGATTTTGTTCGTTTTTATCCGTTTATAAAAAGACTGAAGGAGCTCCAGGAGCGAACAACTAATTAGAAAGGAAAGCTAGTTAAGACTTTGCATATGTCAAAGAAGCCGTCAACTGTGGTTTCCCGTTATCATAACCGCTAATGAAGCCCTGTTGGCCTTTAACGGGACGTCCCGAGCCAACGGAGGCTTTATTACAGGAAAGTGCTGATTCTGATTCTCTTCGGGCTCAAATAAAAGGATCCAGCCAAAGGAGTTATGATGAAAAGAAACGCCAGCCAACATATACGGCAGACTGTAAAACGCTGAGGCAACGGGCAACAGCTTTTAGTCAAGAAACTGTCTCTCATTAGCGAGCGGTTTGATTTCAAAGGCCTGACCTCCTCTGATTCCACGTCGCCCTGGCACCTTCATTTTGGACTCGTTTGCGAAGCGTCGGGGACGCGGTCGGATCATTGTCGGTTCAGCGGGGAGATGCTCCGGTTGGCACGGCCCAGCGTGAGGCAACGATGCCGGGCCGAGGAATATTCTCTCCCTGCGCTGTCAGCCCCAGTTTGCGTCCCGGATGGTTTTTCCCTTCACAACGTCCATCATCTGTGCGAGTTCAAAGAGCGTCTAGCTGCAGGTCTTTGTCAAAAGCCCAGTTGGATATCTTTTATGTTGGGGATGTAGGATTTCTTAGGATACTTTGATTATTTATTTATTCCTCCACTCTTGTGTGATAGTGCCAATATTTTACACGAAACTGCTCAGCGCACTCTGAAATTCATGTTACTTTATTGTAGCGCTGTTGCCTTTGAAATTTCTTTTTTGAAAGTCTTGGCTTTTTCTCAACTCTCTCTCTCTCTTTCTCTCTCGCAGGCCCTCATCACATCTTCCCGACTTTCCATTCTCCGATCCCCATCGACGTGCGTCACCACGAGGGGAGATACCACTACGAACCCCATGCGCTCCACGCTCTGCACGGGTAAGCCTGCGGCCCTCCACTTTTCTGGCTCTGGTTCTTAGCGTTCGTGAATATAAATAATCTGTGTGCTCGCAAATAAAGCGTCTGCTTTGTTTATCCCTGCGGTCAGAATGCATGCAGACATGCAACATTCAAATGCGTGGTAATCAGGTGATCACAAAATGACCAGCGCATGCTTTTGATGCTTCATAAAAAGCATACGGCTGAAATGGACGTTCACATTCAAAGTAAAAACTGGGCTGTGTCATTCATTTCTTGGTTTAACCGTTTAGAAGACATAAAAAGCCTTGTCTTGTTTCCGTGCCAGATGCAAAACTCAAGGCCGGGTAAATCTCAAGTCCAGGAAAGAGATTAGTGCAGCTCACTAGATCAAACATCTGGAGAGGAGAATATAAACTTTTCTTCTCTCATCTTCGTCTCATTTAATTCTTTCGTTTAACATTTTACCTTTAAAGCACTGAGCAGATACTCTTTCCAGAGCGGCTTACTTAGTTTCTAAGTTTTTTGTGCAGAACTGACTGATGTCTTCATGTTTGGCGTGTACTTCAGAAAGTTATCTTAAAGGAAAGCGGTGCTCTATGAGTATGTCGTTTTATTGCTCACAGATTGCTCTTTCATATCTCAGGACTTTTTTCAGCTTAGACTTTAGATGCTTAGATTCTTTGATAGAATCTTGGGAGAATTTGATGAGAAATGTTTCGAGATCTCTGACTTTGTTGCAAAATGCTGTGTTCATTTGAGAATTTGACGAGACATGATTGAGTTCATATTGAGACTTTTTTGTTTTTAATAGAAAGCTAAGGGCATTGTCGAGATCTTTGCTGAAACTCTAAATGAGACACATTTGAGATTACAGAGGAGAAATGTGAGAACGTGAAAGCTTCATTAAGTTGAAGCAGATGTTTCTCAGACGATTCTCAGATGTTTCTCCTCAAATTCCATAATGAGACAATCGTTGATATAAATTATGTGCACATCCCTATAAAATGGGTATGTTGATAGAATCTTGGGAGAATTTGATGAGAAATGTTTTGAGATCTCAGACTTTGTTGCAAAATGCTGTGTTCATTTGAGAATTTGATGAGAAATGATTGAGTTCATATTGAGGCTTTGGTGTTTTTAATAGAAAGCTGAGGGCATTGTCGAGATCTTTGCTGAAACTCTAAATAAGACACATTTGAGATTACAGAGGAGAAATGTGAGAATGTGAAAACTTCACTGAGTTGAAGCAGATGTTTCTCAGATGTTTTTCCTCAAATTCCATAATGAGACAATTGTTGATATAAATGATGTGCACAATCCTGTAAAATTTGTACATTGATAGAATCTTGGGAGAATTTGATGAGAAATGTTTTTTTTGCATTTTTGCAAAATGCTGTGTTCATTTGAGAATTTGATGAGAAGTGATTGAGTTCATATTGAGATGTCTGACTTTTGATTGCAGACTTGGTGTCTTTAAAAAGCTGAAACTAGTGGAGATGTGAGTTACAGATAAGAAATGTGAGAATCGGTACACTTTGGTTTTGTTTCGTTTAAGTTTCAATTTTGTCTCAGATGTTTCTCTACTAATCTCTTAAAATTCTATAAAATGAGCATGTATATAGAAGCTCAGAACTTTTGGTTGTGGGAGAAGTCGATGAGAAACGTTTTAGCTCATATTTAGATTATTGACTTTTAAACAAAGTTTGGTAGAAAACACTGAGCACATTTGAGAATTTGATGATAAATGATTAAGTTCATATTGAGATCTGTAGCTTTTCATTGCAAATTTTGACTGAAAAAGCTGAGTATATTGCTGAGATATCTTCTGAAACTCTTCTTTTGATACACATGTGAGATTACTAGGAGAAACATGAGAAATAGGACACTTCATTGAGTTTTCAGCTCATTTTTGAGCTGAAACCCTTGATATAAACTATATGCACAGACCTATAAAATATAATTTTATCTTGATGAGAACATGAAGACAAATAGTTCATAATGAGATCTCTTAGGAGAGAATAAGGACATTTTCAGTTTTGTTTCTGAGTTCATGTTGAGATCTTTGAGTTTTCATTGCAAACTTTGGTGTAAAAGACTGAGCACATTGCTGAGATCTCTCCTGAAACTCTCAGACACGTGAGATTATAATGAGAAAACACAAGAAATGGGACACTTAATTAAGATATTTTTTGTCTCTGAGACAACCCTTGATATAAAACTAAAATGTGCACAGCATCTTAGATCATTTGATCTTGAAAACATAATGAGAAATAATTCAGCTTACAATGAGATCTCTTAGGGGCGAATCAGTTTTGTTTCATTCAAGTATCAATTTTGTCTCCAGTTTTTGTTCAGTTTCAGTTCATGTTGAGATCTCTGACTTATTAGTAGACTTTGGTAGAAAACACTGAGCACATTTGAGAATCTGTTGAGAAACAATTGAGTTCATACTGACTTTTGTTTGCAGACTTGGGTGGAGAAAGCAAATCACATTGTTGAGACATTTAAAAAACGTGTGAGAATCAGGACACTTCATTAAGATGTCGGATTTAAGTATCAATTTTGTCTCTTTGTGCCTTTAATGAGACAACCATGCATGTGGATAGCAGTTTAGATCATTTAATCTGATGAGAATGAGAATTTGATGAGAAATAATCAAGTTCATATTGAGATTTCTGACTTTTGATTGCAGACAAGCTGAGAACATTGCTGAGATCTCTTCTGAAACTCCAGAGGAGACTAACATGAGATTACAAGGAGAAACACTGGACACTTCATTAAGTTTTCATCTTTTTTGTCTCAAAGACAACCCTTGATATGAATTACATGCACAAATCTATAAAAGATCATTTGATTTGGTTGAGAACATGAAGAGAAATAATTGAGTTCATAATGAGTTATCTTATATCTTATCTTAATCAGTTTTGTTTAATTTAAGTATACATTTTGTCTCTGTGTTTGAAATAATTGAGATCTCTGACTTAAAACCAGACTTTGGTAGAAAATGCTGAGCACATTTGAGAATCTGATGAGAAGTGGTTGAATCCATTTTGAGATCTCTAACTTTTGATTTCAGACTTTGATGGAAAATGCCGAGCACATTGTTGAGATCTCTTGTGAAACTCTAGAAGAGACGTGAGATTATAAGAAGAAAACATAAGAAATGGAACCCTTAATTCAGTTTTCTGTTAATTTTTGTCTTTGAGACAACCCTTGATATAAATTTCATGCACAAACCTATACAATTAGAATGTGCATAGCAGCTTAGATCATTTGATTTTGAAAACAAAAATCTATTTTGTCTCCAGTGTTTGAAATGATTGAGTTCATGTTGAGATCTCCGACTTAAAAGTAGACTTATGTAAAAAAAAAACACTGAGCACATTTGAGAATCTGATCAAATTAATTGAGTTCATACTGAGATCTTTGACTTTTGTTTGCAGACTTGGTTGGAAAAAGCTGAGCACATTGCTCTCTTCTGAAACTCCAGAGGAGACTCACATGAGATTACAAGGAGAAACATTGGACACTTCATTAATTTTTCAGCTTTTTTGTCTCTGAGACAACCCTATAAGAGCTATAAAAGATCATTTGATTTTGATGAGAACATGAAAAGAAATAATTGAGTTCATAATGAGATATCATAGGGGCTAATCAGTTTTGTTTAATTAAAGTATCAATTATGTCTCTGTGTTTGAAATGATTTATATCTCTGCCTTAAAACCAGACTTTAAAAATGCTGAGCACATTTGAGAATCTGATGAGAAGTCGTTGAGATCTCTAACTTTTCATTTCTGACTTTGATGGAAAAAGCCGAGCACATTGTTGAGATCTCTTCTGAAACTCCAGAAAAGTCAGAATTTGGTCTCATTGCTGTCCAGGAGAAACAGTTCAAATGTTCCAAAGATTTTTCTCTTTCCTAAAGGTTTAGTCGTGTCTCCCCAAACAAAGATCTTCCTTAGCCGTCCAGTCCCAGCATCCCCCGGTTCAGGTGTGTTGAGCCGCGGCAGTAATGTAGGTTAACCTGCAGACCTTCAGAGCTTCATGCGTCCCACGTGGGTTTTCCAGCATATCGGCGGCGGTATTGTAGTAACAGAACATAAAGTGGGCCGCGCTAGTTTTTGAAGTTACACTTTGTTGTTCTTCCTTAAATACAGCACCACAGAGCTTTTTTTCCCTCCTCGTCTTTTTTGAAACGGGGTCTGGAGGCTCGAAGGAAGGTTTATCTTAAAAGAGCAGAATAAATCGATAGAATTCTCGAAGTAGCGTTGTTACATTTAAATTCACAGATTTTGATGGTGATACATTCGGTCGGCCCGCTAGCAGCTAGCCTATTCATCACGCGTAGAGCCGTGTTGGGGGGAGACTAGCTGTCTCAACACTCGCTCGCCTTGATTAATGTGATTTGATCTTGACAGTGGACCCCTAATTCATCAAGACCTTGATCTGGCTGTCTTTTCCTCTGCCTGAGCCAAATTCATCTAATTACAGGGACATTGTGCAGCAAATTAAGCGCGGTGTCGCCCGTGGCAAGCCGGGACACTTTGTTACAGTCGCCGGGCGGCATGTCAAGGGTCTCCGAGCTGATTGTCTAACATGACATCTCCATACAGTTCGTTTTATCATTGTTTGCATATAAAATAATGAGGGCGCTGGTTATTTTGTCAGAGCTGTCAGCTGAGCGGCCGTAGGAAGCTTCCCCTATGGATGTCTTGCTTTCCTCCTTCATTTTTTTTCCTCCGTTTGACAAAGCGAGGTGGGGAAAAGGTAGCTTTTTTTTCTGGAGCTGGCTGAAATGACAACGGACGGTGCGATTCATCTGCGTAGCAGACAGGAGCGCTGTGGGAATTCTCCCAGGCGGAGGGAAGGTAGCGCCGGTGACTCTGCCGAACGAACCTCCCACTTGTCAGCGTCACTTCTTGTCCAAGAGAGTGTCAGAAAGCTTCCGGCGAGATGACAGGACACTTCCACTGCTCCGATGCTGCGGGGAAAAGTGATTTGAGGGAGTATTTCACATCTGTGGTTTAGCGTAGTGTGGTTTAATCCAAGTTCGTGAAAGGGAACAAGAAACATGTTTACAGTAACGCACTTACAATGGAAGTTCAGCTAGAAAGAAAAGTTTATGCCTTTTTTTACAAACCAAGAAGTGACTGAAAGCTTGTAGACATAAAGTTGGACTAATATACAGTTGAGTTCAAAGTTTCAGAGTCTGCAAAATGTTAATTATTTTAACAAAATAAGAGGGATCATACAAAATGCATGTTATTTTTTTATTTAGTACTGACCTGAATAAGATATTTCATATAAAAGATGTTTAGTCTACAAAAGAAAATAATAGTCAAAGTTTACATGCACTTGATTTTTAATACTGTTGTTACCTGAATGATCCACAGCTGTTTTTTTGCTTTGTTTTTTGTTTAGTGATAGTTGTTCATGAGTCCCTTATTTGTCCTGAAATTCTTTGGTTTTCCAGCATTTTTGTGTATTTGACCCCTTTCCATCGAGTGTATGACTTTGAGATCCATCTTTTCACTCTGAGGACAACTGAGGGACTCATATGCAACTATTACAAAAGGTTCAAACGCACACTGATGCTCCAGAAGGAAAAACCATGCGTTAAGAGCCAGGGGGTGAAAACTTTTGAACAGAATGAAGATGTGTACATTTTTCTTATTTTGACTAAATATCATATTTTTTTCACTTAGTACTGCTCTTCAGAAGCTACAGAAGATACTTGCATGTTTCCCAGAAGACAAAATAAGTTACATTTACCCTGATCTTCAAATACCAAAAGTTGGCTCTTAATGCATTGTGTTTCCTTCTGGAGTATCAGTGAGTGTTTAAACCTTCTGTAATAGTTGCATATGAGTCCCTCTGTTGTCCTCAGTGTGAAAAGATGGATCTCAAAATCATACAGTCATTGTTGGAAAGGGTTCAAATACACAAAAATGCTGGAAAACCAAAGAATTCGTAAGGACCTGAAGGATATTTTTTGGAGAACTGTGGGCAGTTTAACTGTTCAGGACAAACAAATGTGGATCATTCAGGTGAGAACATAGTATTAAGAATCAATTGTATGTAAACTTTTGACCTCAACTGTATATATTTACCATATTACAGTAATAATGGCTGTACAGTAATAATAGTAGTAGTACATTTTTTTTTGTAATTGACTGAATACTTAATACTGAATACTTAGACATAAAGTTGGACTATATGTACAGTAGATGTCAGTCAGATGGTGTGAGACTAAAATCAGGCGTCAGGTTTTGTGTGTTGAGGTGTGATGTGAAGCATCATTCATCTGGAGCAGTGTTAGTATGTAGGTCGGTGTCCTCTGCTTGTGTTTGTATTTGAGGAAGTATGGAAGTATTGTTTGTTCTGTGAGAGTTTGGGGACTGTCCGTGTGTGTGTGTGTGTGTGTGTGTGTGTGTGTGTGTGTGTGTGTGTGTGTGTGTGTGTGTGTGTGTGTGTGTGTGTGTGTGTGTGTCAGTGTGTGTGTGTGTGTGTGTGTGTGTGTGTGTGTGTGTGTGTGTGTTGTGGCTCTCTGGCAGAAATGTGATTTATCTAAATCAGAGTATCAGCCCCCAGGTAGAGACGAGTTCCTGTCATACAGCAATTCATCACTGGCACCGCACACACACACAGATATAGCCACTAGTACATCAGTGTACAGTAGATTTTAGTTGGTGCTTACACATACTGTACAAACTTGTGGACATATGCACTGAAATTTAGATGCTATAAATATATATATACACACACTACCAGTCAAAAGTTTTTGAACAGTAAGATTTTTAATGTTTTTTAAAGAAGTCTCTTCTGCTCACCAAGTCTGCATTTATTTGATTGGAAATACAGGAAAATATAGTAACATTGTGAAATACTTTTACTATTTAAAATAACTGCTTTATATTTGAATATCTGTTAAAATGTAATTTATTGCTGTGATCAAAGCTGAATTTTCAGCATCATTACTTTAGTCTTCAGTGTCACATGATCTTTCAGAAATCATTCTAATATGCTGAATTGATGCTCAAGAAACTTTTTTTATTATGACTTATTATCAATATTTAAAACAGTTGAGTAAATTGTTTTTCAAGATTCTTTGATGAATAGAAAAATCTAGAAAGATCTAGAATAGAAAATAAAAAGAAAACAGATAGAAAAGATAGATGATATAATAAGAATAGCAAAGGTAGTTTTTTAAAATGTATTTATTTATGTATTTGTTGTTGTTTTTTTAGCTTTTTTTACTTAGCTTTTTTGTCTTGTTTCCAGCCAAAATATCTAAAATTTCTTAAATCAAGAAGGATTTTCTACACACTTAATTTTGGACAATAAAAGACAATTTACCAATTATATATTTTTTATTAATTGATTAATTAAAAATATTTTATGATATATATATATATATATATATATATATATATATATATATATATATATATATTATTCTTGTATATATGTGATGAATATTATTAATAAAAAGTTATTAATAAATTATATTATAAAATTTAAATGATAAAATTAAAAATGTATTAATAAAGTGTGATTAATTAATTAAATAAAAATAGCAAAATTAAATTATTTTAAAAAACTGCATTTAAAACAAAGCTATCAACACATTAAAATAATATTTCAAACATTTTTTTATTCTCTTTTTTAAAAACGTAAAAAAAAAAAAACTAATAATAATAATGATGTATGTATATGTTCTAAGCAAAAAATCACTTAATTTTGACTTGTTTTTTTCTCAAAACAATACAACAATTTTTACTTGTCTAGAAAATCCTTCTTGATTTAAGAATTTTTAGATATTTTGGCTGGCAACAAGACAAAAAATCTAAGTAAGAAAAGCATTTTTGTAGAGTAGAGTTAAAGGGTCAAATAAAGATGGGAGAAATGTGTTTTTAGCCCGATTCTTGAAGATGGCTACATATAATATAATAATAACAAATAATGCATGTTTACAACATTATTTAATTAAATGCTGCATTTGCTCTATAACAAGAACTTGAAAGATTTTTTAATATTTAATATTACTTAAATGTTTTGTTGTTTTTATGTACTTTAGTGATATGTACACTGTAAAATCAATTTGTTGAGTTAACTTAAAATAATTTGCTACCTGGCTGTTCAGTCAACTCAAAGAAGTTTAGTCAACTTGAAATGTTAAGTTGTACTAAGTGACAACTTAGATATTTGAGTTGATTCAACTTAAAATTTTAAGGCAGCAGGGTAACAAATTATGTTTTTTATTTTTTACAGTGTAGTATGATAAGCAGAAAAACAGAAATGAGTCAACATGCAGTCAAGAGTATAAAGCTACAAAATGAAAGCGAAGCAGCTCAGATCATTTAATCACTTAACTTTGCAGATCTCTTGAGGAAACGTGAGATTTCTGTGGTGTTTTCTCAGGGGAATCATTGCGACGCAGCAGATTTCCAGCATTGAATGTGCTGAAGCGCTTGAGATGTTAGCGAGTGAATCTGCTCTGGACTCCTGCGGCGCGTGTGAATGAGCGTTAAAGCAAACGCGCGCGCCTCCATCACCTAAAGCGCTCGGATAATGCCAACACGTGGGCACCTGACAGTCTGGCACGCTCTGGAAACAGGTGCTTTGCCCATCTGCTGCTCCACGCAAACAATGGCCTCGTGACGGGAGTCAAACACGTTCGCGCCGCTCCACAATAGACAGCGGTCAAATCAAGCGCGCAAACGCTGGACTCATGCGAGGGTTTTATTACTCAGGACAATATTATGGCAGATTAATAGAGGGAATGAGTGTGTATTTATGTGCTGTGATTGCGCTCTTTCGCTGTTATGACGGGAAGATAACAGGTATTTGCTAACATCTCATCCAAAGGTGCTAATCAAATCACGGCCAAAAAAGTGAATGCGTCACTCTATTATTATTAGGATGGCAGTCCAGTCCAGTGCTGCGACCACAGTCGCTCCCTGTTGCTTATTTAGTGCACATTTTCTAGTGTTATCCGAATTCAGATTGCTTCAGTTAAAATAAAACAAAAATATAAAAAAGACAATTTTATCAATTATATATTTTTTATTTATTGATTAATAAAAATATATATATATGAGATATATATATATATATATATATATAATGTGTGTGTGTGTGTGTGTGTGTGTGTGTGTGTAATTTTATGTATTTTATATATATATTATATATTTTATATATATTTAATATGCAGATTTTTAAAACATTACTTTTCATTAATACATTTCAAATGTTCTCATTTAAATTTTAAGATATATATTTTTATTAATAACTTTTTATTAATAATATTCATCATATACAAATGTTTGAAAATTATTTTAATGTTTTAATAGATTAAATATGGTTTTAAATGCAATGTTTTAAATAATTTAATTTAAATAATTTTGAATAATTACATTTTTTATTAAAAAAAATGAAATGATACTATTTAAAATGTATTAATTATAGTAATATTTAAAAAAAAAAATTGTGATTAATTTAAAATAACAAAAATTTAATATTAATAATTTAATTTAATATTTAAGCAATTATAACATTAAAATAATAACTCAAACATTTATAATTCTCTATTTTAAAAATGGAAAAAAAAGAATATACACACACAAACACATTTTATTATATTTATTTATTTTTTTTTATTTTATGTATATATATATATATATATATATATAACAAATATCTTTAATACAAAAACGATACAATTTAAAATGTATTATTTATAGTAATATTAATATATATATATATATATTTAAAACATTTAAATAATAATTCAAACATTTTTAATTCTTCATTTTAATTTGTAAAAATGGAAAAAGATACACACACACACACATATATATTTATATGTGTGTGTGTGTGTGTGTGTATATATATATTAATAAATAGAAATAATTATAAAATAACATTTTAATAAGAAAATTTGGAATCTATTAATGAAAAGTAATATTTCAAAAAACTAAATCTTCATATTTTTCTTCATATATTATTTTTTAGAATAATTATTCATAGTTCTTTATAATTCAAATTACATATGTGTCTGTGTAATTTTAAATTTTATATTTTTATTATCATAAAAAGTTTACATTCATAACATTTTACATGTGTGTGTATAAAACTAGAAATGATTTATTAAAAAGGATTTATTATTTATTAAAAACTACATAATAAATATAATAAATGAATAAATAAAATGTAAAATATAAAAAATAATATTTTAAAAAAGGTTCATATTTTTCATTGTATATTTTTTACCATTAAGAAAAAAAATGTATAATAACGTATATAATGATTTTTATTTTATTTTTTACATGTTATGCTCTATTTAAGCTCTGTTTGCTCCAGTCCCAGTATTTACATTAGTGACTCAACTCCTTCCCCATCTAGTGAAGTGTATGTATCTATTTGAGGTTGAGTGAGTGATTTGAGGTGTTGAGGCGCTCGTCGGATCCGGCTGCGTTTGGAGCCTGAGGACACTGAGATTGACTGGGTTCTGGCTCCGATCGTCTATGAGCCCCGCTGCATTCTGGGAGCCTTAAGCCCAGACTCTCCTTTGGAGGGTTGAGGTGTGAAAAAGTCGGCTCGTGAGGTCCCACAATCCCCCGGTGCAGAGCAGGCTGTCTTTGTTGTTGTTGCTCTGAAAATGAGAATCCCTCCACAGGCTAAGAGTGTTAAATCTGAATATTACATTACTTATTTAAGCGCCGCCCGGGCTGTGTGTCTTTTGTTTCAAACGCTGATGTTTTACATGCAGTGCATCAGAGAGAGGCCAGTATTAAGTATGCATGTGTCTGATATACATACATGCTCGCTCCTGTCTTGAGATCTTTTATTATGGTCAGAGTAAATAAGACCAACTTTCTGTAGTCCAGCTGCTTCGTTTGTTCTGTTGCATTATAGAGAAACTTGTTTTAATGGAAAAACATCAATAACTTGCTAATCACATACTGGCTATAGAGCCATTTAATAAAGTTTAATGATCCTAGATGAGGAAAAGTGCATTGGAAAGAGAAGTATGCCTGTTGTTTCGAGTAGACACCATAGAGAACAACTGGAGATTTTGACATTAATTTGATTCATTTGTGTTTGTTTATTTTTTCAAAAGAGAAAAATCTGATCCTTTAAAAACTGAATGCAATTTTTCAACTTTTCAAGATTTTAAATGTATTTATTTTTTAAAGTGTTTAAATAAAAAAAAAAAAAAGATTTTTAAATATTTCATAAAATATACATTTTAGGAGAAATGTCAGATGCTCTAAAAAAGGGAATACTTTTGTACATTAAAAATAATATTTTTTTAGGGCATTAAAATATGCTTATATTGGTTTTTGTGAAAAGTTTTTTATTATAATAAACATTTTTAATTAAAAATAATATTTTAAAAGCATAAAGCAAAATATGCTTATATTTGTTTTGTCAGAAAGTTTTTATTATAATAAATTTGTTTAATTATATATATATATATATATATAAATTTTATTAATAATATATTACATTAAAAATAATATTTTAAGGGCATGAAATATGCTTATATTTGTTTGTTTTTGTGGAAAGTTTTTATTACAATAAACGTTTTAAATTTTATTATATTTTATTGTATTTTTTTACGTTTTTACTTAAAAAAAAAATTTAAGAGCATAAAACAAAATATGTTTATATTTTTTTGTTTTGTTTTTGGAAAGTTTTATTCAAATAAACTTTTTAAATTATATATTGTCTTATTATACAACTTATTACTTTTGTACTTTAAAAATATTATTGTAAGAGCATAAAGCAAAATGTTTTGTTGGAAAGTTTTTATTATAATACATTTGTAAATTTGTAAATGTTATTATTAATGTATTACATTAAAAATAATATTTTATGGGCATAAAAATATGCTTATATTTGTTTTTGTGAAAAGTTTTTATTATAATAAACGTTTTAAATTATATATTATATTTTACTGTATAATCTATTATGTTTTTACATTAAAATAATATTTTAAAAGCATAAAGCAACATTTTACATTTACATTTTTTAAATTCTGTATTATATTTTACATATAGCATAAGACAAAATATGCTTATATTTGTTTTTATTTTGTTTTCGGAAAGTTTTATTAAAAATAAACATTAAACATTTAAATTATATATTATATTTTACTGTATACTTTATTATGTTTTTACATTAAAATAATATTTTAAAAGCATAAAGCAAAATTGTACATTTAATTTACATTTTTAATTTATTATTGTATTACATTAAAAATAATATTTTAGGGCAATGAAATATGCTTATATTTGTTTTTGTGAAAAGTTTAAAATTATATATTATATTTTGTTATATAATTTATTGCATTTTTACATTAAAAATATATTTGTTTTCGTATATATTATATTTATTTTAAATTATTTCATTTGAAAAATTATTATATATATAGAATTTTTCAGATGAAATATATATATATATAAAATTATAAATAGAATGGTCTCCTTTCTCTCTCTCACTCTTTCTCTCTCTCTCTCTCTCTCTCTCTATATATATATATATATATATATATTTAACTAATGGTTTTGAACATCATCATCAACCTCAAACTTGTGGCATGTGGTTGAAATTGAGCGAGACATTTCAACAGAACGAATGTCCCACTAACTTTATTGTCCCGTCTGGGAATCATCAGAAATCATCAAGAGCTTAAAGCGAAACGCGTCTGACGAATAAAACAAGAAAAATGATCCTGAACTTCAGCGAGAAGTTGTCTTGAAGGAGGGATGGAAACGAGGCAAAATGAAAGGGTGTCCGTGGATTGCGAGCGGGTCTGGATTGTGTTAGAGTTTGGCGTTTTTCCCATCACACCTCAGACGAGTCCAGTGCCAAACCTCAGGAATATTAGTTATGGCAAACTCTCATAAACGAGACGCTCTGTGTCAAACATCCAATAATGTGATCAGCGTGTGTGAAGTGTTTTCAGACTGATGTCTGACAGAGACAAACAAACCCGCTGAGAGATCCGTCCAGTGAATGCAGTCATTGAAAACACAAAGAAATGATCTCAGAGGATCTCTAGAGCTCAAATAAAACTGAAATTGTGATTTGAAACTTGTGATGAGAAGTGCTTAGAAACAAAAGAAAAGCTTTAAAGGCTTAAAACTAAATATATTTAAATTTTTCTCATCTGAATTTTTGTGATTTAAAAAATCTGATCCTCTGAAAAAAATCCAATCTTGCTCAAATTCAATTTTTTAAATTGCAAAAAAAAAAAAATCTAATATTTTTTAGAATGTGTATCATTCTTTCTTTCTTTTTTTTTTTTTTTTGCATTTTTTGAACTTGTATTTTTACACATTAACAGCAAATTACAGTGAATTTTCACATTTGTTTGTATTTGTTGTGTACATTTTTATTATAATAAACGTTGTATATATTTAATTATTTGTATAATTACAAATGTTTTATGAGCATTAAAAAATATGCCTATAAATAAATGTATCTATTTTAATTTTTCTCATCTGTTTTTTTTGTTATTTAAACAATTGGATCCACTCAAAAAATCCAATCTTGCCCAATATTAATTAAAATTAAATTAAATAAAATATTTCTAAAATGTGTAACATTCATTTTTTTTTTAATTTTTTAACTTTATTGCATATTTTTACACATTAACAGCAAATAAAAATTATTACAGTGAGTTTTCACATTTGTTTGTATTTGTTGTGTAGGTTTTTATTATTTTAACTTTTTATATATTTAATTATTTGTGTTATTACAAATGTTTTACGAGCATTAAAAAATACCTATATTTGCCAAAATATGTATAAATATAATTATTTATATATTTAAATATATCTTTTACTAATTTTTATTAAAAAAAATTAGTAAAGTTTGTTTGTTTTATAAAACGGGAAAATTGCACATTTCATCAAAAAGGGAAGTGCTTATTAACAAGAGAAGCTTTAAAGGCTTGAAGTTTTCTGTCAAAATAAAAGTTTAGTGGTTTAACTTTTAAAAATGAAGAAATGAAGACAATCATAAATATTTCTATTGTAATTTTAGTTATAATGTCATATAAAATTAGTATTAGTTTTGGTATAAATTTTTTTTTTTATATTTTTTATTTTAATTTTTTATTATTTATTACACATTACACAATTACACATTTTTTTAATTGCAACTAAAATCTAATTCCAATTTTTCTGATACAAAATTGTGATTGCAATTAAAAATTTTAGAAGAAATATCTTTTCTAAATTAATTCAATGTTTCAATTAATTTTTTTATATATATATTTCAGAATTGCGTAACATTCATTTTCATTGCAATTTGAGTTGGTTTTGACTCTGGTTATGTAGTAAGGTTTCTGTTGGTGTGTTTTTGTCTCCAGTCCTGCAGGTTTAGCAGGCAGTCCGGTGATTTCTGACATCTCTCTGATCCGTCTGTCTCCGGGAGCCGCTGGTGAGTCCAGCTTTCTTCCTCCGCACTCCTACGTCTCGCCGCATGTGGAGCATTATCTTCGCTCGACGCACGCAAGCCCCACGCTCTCCATGATCTCAGCGGCGCGAGGACTGAGTCCAGCCGACGGTCAGTCAAACACCAACACATATCACTCTACTATATATATATATATATATATATACACACACATACACATATATATGTGTGTGTGTGTGTGTGTGTGTGTGTGTGTGTGTGTCACGTTTGATCAGTTTATTTATTTTTCTTTCTTTCTTTATATATATATAATTTTATGTTTTAGCATAGTCATTTTTATATTTTTATTTAGTAGTAATAAATATGAATAAATAATAAAAAAAAATAAAAAATACATATGTTTATATTTTTTTATAAAAATAAAAATTTTGACTACATTTTAAGTTTTAGGAGAAAATCTAATTCTCTAAAAAAACGCTATCTTGTCTAAATTCAATTTCCATTCAACTTATTGCATTTTTATGCATTAACAGCAAATGTACAGCAAACTACAGTGAATTTACCCTTTTAATCATTTTTTATTTCTTCATCTTTAATTATATATTTTTTTAATTCTTCAACTTTATTTGAAATGTTTTTTATTTATTATTAACTTTTATTTTTATTTTATTTATTTATTTTTTACAGTGAGCTAATTACTATATTACTATAGTATTATGTATTATTTTTTTTATTTAGTAATAAAAATGAATAAATAATAATAAAAAATATAAATATTTTTTTTTCAAATTGTGTTTTTTTTCTGATTATAGTTTAAAATTCTAGGAAAAAAAATAACTAACTTTATTATTTTTATTATTACATTATATTATTCTTTATTACTTTTTTTATTTATTATTAACTTTTTAAAATTCAATTTGTCACTCTACACATAATTTTAAATGACTACAGTTGATTTATTTTTTTTACAGTAAAATATTACTGTATTATAACATTTAGTAATAGAAAATTAGTACATGTGTATTTTTTTATAATTGTGATTTTTCTGATAAAAATTCTAATTACAAATTTTAAATCTAAAAATCTAAAAAATCTAAAAATCTATTTATTATACTTTTTTATTTATTATTAACTTTATTTTTCAAATTTAATTTGTCACTCTACACATACTTTTAAATGACTACAGTTGATTTACCCATTTTATTTTATTTACACTTTTAATAATTTATATTTGTAATTCCTTTATTTGCAGATTATTTCTGACTTCTAACTTTATTATATTTTTTTGTATTTATTATTAACATTATTTTTTATTTTAAAAACAATATTTGTCACTGTGCTCATCATTTTAAACAACCACAGTTGATTTACCCTGTTTAATAATTTTTATTTCTTCATTTGCAAATTATTTCCAATGTTATTGTTAATGTTATTTATTTTTATTATTAAACTTTACCTTATCGCTCTGCTCATAATTTTAAATGACAAAAATTTTCTTCATTTACAATTTTTATTTCTTTATTTGCAAATTATTTAAGTCAAAGCAGTACGCACTGCTATTAAAAAAAAATAAATGAAAATACTTTTATTTATTATGGACATATGATAAAAAGTGACAGTACAGACATTTATAATATTATAAAATATTTTTAGTTTAAATAAATACTGTTATTTTGGACTTTCTATTCATCTGTGAATCCTGAAAAATAAAATGTATTACAGTTTCCACACCAATATTGTGCGGAACGGTTTTGAACATTGATAATAATCATGAGACACTGAAGACTAGAGTAATGATGCTGAAAATTCAGCTTTGATCACAGAAATAAATGACAGTTTAACAGATATTCACATAGAAAACAGCTATTTCATATAACAAAAATATTTCACATTTTTTATAGTGTTTTGTTAAATAAATGCAGCCTTGGTGAGCATAAAAGAACATTAAAAACATCTTATAGACCCCAAACTGTGGTTCGTCTGAATCAGATCAGCGTTATTTGAGCCTCAGAAGAGGGTTTGCAACTTTTGCCCTTTAAGGAGCCGTTCTGGAAATGAACACGAGGCAGAATTCCCCAAATCCGTCCCGAAGCCGTCTGAATTACAATTACAGGCCTTTGGCGAGCCGACGGAGTGACATATAAATCACGCTTCACAGTCTGTCAGCCGTAATGTGTTTGCACCTTTAAACTTAAATAAGCAGCGCGCAGGAGATCCCGACAGCGATAAAGACATAAAAGAGCCACGAGAAAGAGAAATGGGGCTATTTGAGCCTGAGCGAGCGCGGATGGGTAGATGTGGCCTTGAACACTTTCCAGACACATCTGACCCGCTTTCAGCCCAAAGGAGGCCTGCCGCTTTAAGAGCGTGTTTGTTTTGTCAAGTCAGAACATATAGAAATGAAAACCTTTGGAAGAGAATCCAAAAGGCTTTCTGATTGTATTCCTTGGCAGACAAAATTATTTCTAGAGACGGATGAATTTCGTTTTAATAAGAGACGGTTCGATTCAAGTGCCTCAACTTACTTTTCAGCTGTTTTTTTACTGCAACTTTAAGACTGAATAATTCATTCATTATATGCAAATGATGTCTGTTCTGATTGGCTGACTCTGCATCAATGTTGTTAAGTAAAACTATTAAAAATTGTTTTTGTTGATTGAAATAAACCTGAAACAATTTATTAACTTTTTTTTAGTTGTTAAGCCTAAATACTACTAAAAAGTAAAACTAAATAAATTAAATTCATAAATAAAAGCTAAATAGATATATTTAATAATAATAATAATAATAATAATAATAATAATTGACAAAAGCACATTCAGTTATGTGTTGGTCATTGAGTTACTGTTATTTTTATTAATTCGTTTTTTTATTATACTACATTTTAGAATTTTAATTTTATTTATTTTTAATTTATATTTTTACATTTCTGTATTTTCTGCTTTTATGTCATTTGTAAACTTTGAGTAATTTAGTAATTATTTTTGTTTGTTTCTTTGATTGATATTCGATGTAGATATTATATAAATAGATATTGTTATTTTAATTAATACATTTTTTATTATATTAGTTTTAAGAATTTAAATTTCATTTGTTTTTAATTGCTGCTTTCATGTAATTTTTAAACTTTTATTGATTTAGTAATTTCCCTTTTTTCTTTCTTTTTTTGGTTTCTTTGGTCATTGAGATATTGCCATTTTCATTAATACATTTTTTATTATATTAGCTTTAGTAATTTAGTTTTTTTTTTTACCTTTTCTGTTTATTAAACATGTCTATATAGTTTTATTAATGTGAGTGTTACATTGCTAGAAAAGATTTATAGTTTGAATAAATGTTGTTCTTGAAAAAAAAAAAAAAAAAAAAACATTGGCGGCACAACTGTTTCCAAAACTGATAATTCTACTAATAATTCAGAATATCAGAATGATTTCTGAGAGATCATGTGACACTTAAGCCTGGGAAACTGAGTAACAGCTGATAAAAAATCAGCATTGCATCACAGGAATAAATTATATTTTAAAGTATATGAAAATAAAAAACATTATTTTCTATTGTAATAACATTTTGTAATATTACAGTTTATTTTCTGTATTTTTGATAAAATAAATGCAGCCTTGACTTCATTAAAAAAAATTTGAAAGTCTTACTGACCCCAAACTTTTGAACGGTAGTGTATATGTATATATATATATATATATATATATATATATATAATGTTTATTTATTTATTTTTGGCCATTGAGATACTGTTATTTTATTAATTAGTTTTTTTTTTTTATTATATTAGTTTTTAGATTTTTAATTTATAATTATATTTCTATATTTTCTGCTTTTACTCTATTTTTTTTAAATTTTAGTAGGTTTTTTTTTTTTTTTTTTAAACATGTCTATATAGTTTTATTATTATTTATTTAAATTTTAGTTTTCGTTATTATGGTATATAAAGTTAAACAAAATGTATGTAAAATATATAAAAACATATATTATGGATAGAAATTTAGTTACTATTTTTTATTTTAGTTAATCATTATTTAGTTAATAAACAAATATATATATATTTATTATGGGTAGAATTGTAGTTAATCAACTGAGGTACTGCTATTTTCATTAAATCTTTTTTATTATATTAGTTTTTAGAACTTAAATTTATAATTTAAAAATATAATTTATAATTTGTAATGTTATCATTGATATTTCTATATTTTCTACTTTTAAGTTATTTTTCAAATAAACTAAAATCACTAAAACTGAAACCTAAAACCATAAATTAAAGATATTATTATTTAATATTAATAGTAATTAACTGATATTAATAAGAATTATTTAAAAAACAAATAAAAAAAAAGCGCATAAAAAATACTAAAATTAAAAACTAAACACATAAATATAAAAAAAGCTAATTCAGAATATTAATGGTAAATAAATACACACTTTTTCACAAGTTTCTGAATACTGAGGAGGTGTTGCAGTGCAAATGTGGGCGGGTCATATGTTAATGAGCTCATAGTTCTGATTATCCTGCAGATTTAGTCCTGCTTCTAAATACCTCTTTAACTCTCTCTTCTCTCTCTCTCTGTGCTCATGGCAGTGGCTCACGAGCATCTCAAGGAGCGAGGTTTATTTGGTCTGCCCCCTCCTCCTCCTGGCGCGACCCCAGCGGACTATTACCACCTGATGACGGGCCACAGGAACCCATACGGAGAGCTGCTGATGCAGGGGGCCGGAGCTGCCGCTCATCTGCCTGAATACTTCACACCGGTGGATGGTGAGTTCCTGAGACACACAGACACATGTTTGTGTGGATAACTGTGCTAAAATGCAAGATATTTGTTGTGCTCAGAATGCGATCTGGGAAAACCCAAAACACGGTGAAAGTTTACCTTTTTTTAGGCATTGATACCATATGAAAGCTGCCCTTTTCAAAACTATTTTCATTTTGTCCGTAGCTTAAAGTGAGTGTAAAGTGAGGCAATGAAAATAGAAACACAGCAGTCAAGTATCACAAGTAAAAGTCACTTTACTGTGGTAAAATGCTTATTTTAGCCACTGTAGTGAAGTGGAGATTTATGGCTCAGTGTAGGAGAAAAAACTCAAATATGTATTGTAATTGGAATCTATTGACACAAATAGATAAAGTGCTATAAACGAAACACTTCACAGTGTTTTTTGAATGTTTTCTTTCCACTAGTCTGAAAAAACACTTTATGAAAAACCAAAAAGCCCCAAATCTCAAAAAAAAACAAAGCTTAAATAGAACTAAAAATAGTACTACTGTTAGTTTTTATTATTAATTTATTTGAATTTTGGTTAAAATTTTAATTTTGTTGGGATTTTGACATTTTAATATTTTTTATTGTACAGGTCCTTCTCAAAAAATTAGCATATTGTGATAAAGTTCATTATTTTCTGTAATGTACTGATAAACATTAGACTTTCATATATTTTAGATTCATTACACACAACTCGAAGTAGTTCAAGCCTTTTATTGTTTTAATATTGATGATTTTGGCATACAGCTCATGAAAACCCAAAATTCCTATCTCAAAAAATTAGCATATTTCATCTGACCAATAAAAGAAAAGTGTTTTTAATACAAAAAAAGTCAACCTTCAAATAATTATGTTCAGTTATGCACTCAATACTTGGTCGGGAATCCTTTTGCAGAAGTGACTGCTTCAATGCGGCGTGGCATGGAGGCAGTCAGCCTGTGGCACTGCTGAGGTGTTATGGAGGCCCAGGATGCTTCAATAGCGGCCTTAAGCTCATCCAGAGTGTTGGGTCTTGCGTCTCTCAACTTTCTCTTCACAATATCCCACAGATTCTCTATGGGGTTCAGGTCAGGAGAGTTGGCAGGCCAATTGAGCACAGTAATACCATGGTCAGTAAACCATTTACCAGTGGTTTTGGCACTGTGAGCAGGTGCCAGGTCGTGCTGAAAAATGAAATCTTCATCTCCATAAAGCTTTTCAGCAGATGGAAGCATGAAGTGCTCCAAAATCTCCTGATAGCTAGCTGCATTGACCATGCCCTTGATAAAACACAGTGGACCAACACCAGCAGCTGACATGGCACCCCAGACCATCACTGACTGTGGGTACTTGACACTGGACTTCAGGCATTTTGGCATTTCCCTCTCCCCAGTCTTCCTCCAGACTCTGGCACCTTGATTTCCGAACGACATGCAAAATTTGCTTTTATCCGAAAAAAGTACTTTGGACCACTGAGCAACAGTCCAGTGCTGCTTCTCTGTAGCCCAGGTCAGGCGCTTCTGCCGCTGTTTCTGGTTCAAAAGTGGCTTGACCTGGGGAATGCGGCACCTGTAGCCCATTTCCTGCACACGCCTGTACACGGTGGCTCTGGATGTTTCTACTCCAGACTCAGTCCACTGCTTCCGCAGGTCCCCCAAGGTCTGGAATCGGTCCTTCTCCACAATCTTCCTCAGGGTCCGGTCACCTCTTCTCGTTGTGCAGCGTTTTCTGATACACTTTTTCCTTCCCACAGACCTCTTGCTTGAGGGTGTCAATGATGGCCTTCTGGACAGCAGTCAGGTCGGCAGTCTTACCCATGATTGCGGTTTTGAGTAATGAACCAGGCTGGGAGTTTTTAAAAGCCTCAGGAATCTTTTGCAGGTGTTTAGAGTTAATTAGTTGATTCAGATGATTAGGTTAATAGCTTGTTTAGAGAACCTTTTCATGATATGCTAATTTTTTGAGATAGGAATTTTGGGTTTTCATGAGCTGTATGCCAAAATCATCAATATTAAAACAATAAAAGGCTTGAACTACTTCTAGTTGTGTGTAATGAATCTAAAATATATGAAAGTCTAATGTTTATCAGTACATTACAGAAAATAATGAACTTTATCACAATATGCTAATTTTTTGAGAAGGACCTGTATATCAGTTTTAGTTTTAGTTTAGTTTTTTCAGCTTAAATGGAACTAAAAGTGGTACTAGTTCTGTTATATGTTTTATTCATATTTTAATTTCGTTTTTATTTTTTATATTTTCTGTTGACATTTTAATTTTAGTTAGTTAAATTTAGTTAGTCATTTTGTTTTCCTTCACTTCACACATTTTTGTTTACGCTTAAATGGAACTAAGAATAGTACTAGTACTGTTATATATTAATTAATATTAATATATATTATTATATTCAGTGATCTAAATATAAATTAATTTTAAAAACTAATAAAAAAAAAATAAAATGACTATACTATAAAATTAAAATAATATAAAATTAAATAATTAAATAAACATTTTAATTTTAGTTAAAGTTTTAGTCATTTTCTTGAGTTTTTGTCATTTTTGTCCAAGTAGAGTTTTTCTTCACTTTTATTTAACTTTTAGTTATTTTAGTTTAAGCTTAAATGGAACTAAGAATAGTACTAGTACTGTTATATATTAATTAATATTAATGAAGTGATCTAAATATAAATTAATTTAAAAAACTAATAAAAAAAAATTACTATACTTACAAAACAAAAATGAAAAATAAAAAAAATAAACATTTTAATTTTAGTTAAAGTTTTAGTCATTTTGTTAAGTCTTTTTTAAAATATATCTGTAGTGTTTTTATTCGCTTTTATTTCATTTTTTAGTTATTTTAGTTTAAGCTTAAATGGAACTTAAAAATATTACTAGTACTGTTATAGTTTTTATTAATATTTTGAATTAGTTTTTATTTTTATATTTTTTGTTTTTATTTTAGTTAAAGTTTGACTTATTTTTGTTATGTTTTATATATGTATAAACAGTTTTTATTCTTTTTTATTTCAGCTAAAATAAAACTAGCTGAAATTAATTACATTTTTTATGGTTTAGTTTTAGCTAACTATGCTACACACCCTGGTTAGGACAAGCAGATTCTTGTGGGAAAAAAATAATGCAGCAGCCCAAAAAAAAAAAAAAAAACCTGTGTATTTTGCCTTAAAAACAAACAAGTGATACGTGTACTGGTAGCTCCGCCCACTTTCTTCCCATTGGTCCAAAATCTGTCTCCTCATTAAAAATGAATCATCAAACATCATCACTTCACGCCTGGTAAGTTAGAGGAATTAAAAAGAACATTTGTCAAGCTCTCATAATTATTGATTTATTGCTTTTGGAATTTCTGTGTATCTAAATCAGAGTTGCTGAAGCATCACACTATTAACAGGTGGATTACGTTGCTTTTATTTAACTGTCTCTTCTATATTTAACACAGTTTTTTGCTGTTCTGCAAATCAGTCAGAGTAGAAACACCATGACAGGCCACTGTGACTAATATTCCTCAGGGAGACGGAGGTGTTATTTCAAACAAACACACGCTGATATACAGTCAGTCTCTGGCTCTCTATAGAACAAACATTAGTCTCCTTCAAACAATCCGAGTTGAAAAACAAACACACTCTGGCTGCTCTCGCTCTTTAGCGTGACGTCCGGGCGTGTGTGCGCGCAGATCTCGGGCTTTGCTAAAGCAACATGAATGAATAGCTCATTTAGCTGTGCTAACTCCGTCTGGCTTTGATCTGCATCCCGTCCGGAGCGGCTGATGCTTCCTGACAGCTTTTACACAGATGTGTTTGGACGCTGATGGTGGAGCGTGTCCCGCTCTTTGACGGGAAACAGCGTGAGTCAGTTACAAAGACAGATAGAAAGAGAATGAGAGATATGATAAGTCAAGCAACGCCAGTTAGAAGGTTGTAAAGGCAACTTTGGAGTTTAAAAACACCACATTCTCCTTGGTTATATGCCGTTTAGTCACGATTAACCCTAAAGTGCACTAACTGTATAAACAATGGAGCTGCCAGAGTTGGTGTAACCATCTAAAATATTGCATTTAGCAGCAGCCATTAAGTCCAAACAGATTAGGAAAGTGAAGAACACAATAGTAAAAATGCAACATTAAGTCATGTGAATGTTAGGGATGTAGTTGTGCTAAATTTGCAGGTAAACTTATTTTTATATTTTAAACCTATTTTTCAGTTATAGCCACCTATGAGTGGAAATTGCCCACAAACTTATATTGTCCTGGAGGGCATTTGTGCCCAATTTTGTTAGGTTGAGACATTGTCACGTCCAAAAACATGTATTTGTTCACTTGAATTTAGCTATATGCAAACGCTTGATGAATGGTATCAGGACGCAAATATACGTCAAGCAAAGCCAGTTAGAAGGTTGTGAAGGCAACTTTGGAGTTTTAAAACACCTAATTTTCCATGGTCCACGACTAACCAAAAATACCCAAATGTGCATTAACTGTATAAACAATGGAGCAGCCAGAGTTGGTGTAACTGTCAAAAATATTGCAATTAGCAGCAATTATTAGGTTCAGACTAATTGGAAAATTGGAGAACATTATCATAATTGGCAACATTTTGCATAAAGTCTGTAGATGTTGTGGATACAGTTGTTTTTTTTGAGGTAAATTACACTTTTTAAAAGTTACACTTTTAAGATTTTTTTTCCAGTTATACTGCCACCTTTTGGTGGAATTTGCTCCAAGTTGGTGTGGGATCTCATATTGTCCTGGTGAGCATGTGTGCCCAGGTTTGTACAGTTCAGACATTGTCACATCCAAAAACTCACATTTGTTCATATGAATTTAGCTACATGCAGTTATACAGCTTTCTACATACTCAATTTTTTGTAATATGTATGTTGCGGATACAGTTGTTTATGTGCGCAAATTTGGTGTAAACTTGATTACAGCTACAGTTTGGACATTATTTTTCAGTTACAGCACCACCTATTGGTGGAAATTGCTTATATTTGGTGTGTGATCTCATATTGTCCTGGTGTGTATGTGTGCCAAATTTTGTGAAGTTCAGACATTGTCACATCCAAAAACCTGTATTTGATCACATGAATTTAGCTATATGCAAATGCTTTATGAATGGTATTAGAACACAATTATACATTAAGCAAAGTCAGTTAGAAGGTTGAAAAAGCTACTTTGGAGTTTAAAAACACCTCATTTTCCATTGTTATATATGGTTTAGTCACAGTTAACCCAAATACCCAAAGGTGCATTAACTGTATAAACAGTGGAGCAGCCAGAGTTACTGTAACCATCAAAATATTGCATTTGGCAGCAATCATTAAGTCCAAATAGATTAGAAAAGTAGAGAACATTATTACATTTGGCAAAATTTACCATAAAGTCGGTGGATGTTGTGGATACAGTTGTTTTTGAGGTAAATCTTGGGGTAAATGTAATTTTTGTCCAATTATAGCGCCACCTATTGGTGAAAATTGTTCAAATTTGGTGTGCAATCTGATATTGTGCTGGTGTGCATGTGTGCCACATTTTGTAAACTTTGGACATTGTCACATCCAAAAACCCATATTTGTTCATATGAATTTAGCTAAATGCGAATACTTGGTGCATGGTATCAAAATGTAATTATATGGCTTTCTACATACTCTGATGTATGTAATATGAATCTTAAAGCAGATCTGTCCTCTATGAGGTTTAAGATCATGTTAATAAATTCATTTCGGCTGAGGTGAGGTGATTTTGAGGTAAACTTGAGTACAGTTACGGTTTTCTGATTTTTACAGTTTTCCGATTTTTTTAAGTTAAAGCACCACCTATTGGTAGAAATTGCTAAAATTTGGTGTGCAATCTCATTTTGACCTGGTTTTCATGTGTGCAAAATTTTGTGAAATTTGGACTTTGTCACAATCAAAAAACTTACATTTGCTCATATGAAATTTAACTAAATGCAAATGCTTGGCATTGAAATGCAATTCTGTTGCTTGCAACATACTCAAATGTGTGTAGAATGTATCTAAAAGCAGATCTGTTGTCTATGGGGTGGCGAGATCATGTTCATAAATTCATTTCCACTGAGGTGAGGTGATTTGGGGGTAAACTTGAGAACAGTTACGGTTTTCAGATTTTTACAGTTTTCAGATTTTTTTAAGTTATAGCGCCACCTATTGGTGGAAATTGCTAAAATTTGGTGTGCAATCTCATTTTGTCCTGGTTTACATGTGTGCAAAATTTTTGTAAAATTTGGACTTTGTCACAATCAAAAAACTTGCATTTGTTCATATGAAATTTAGCTAAATGCAAATGCTTGGCATTGAAATGCAATTATGTTGCTTGCTGCATACTCGAATGTGTGTAGAATGTATCTAAAAGCAGATCTGTTCTCTATGGGGTGGGGAGATCATGTTCATAAATTCATTTCCACTGAGGTGAGGTGATTTTGGGGTAAACTTGAGTGAAGTTACGGTTACAGTTTTTTTTAAGTTATGGCGCCACCTATTGATGGAAATTGCTCAAATTTGGTGCGCAATCTCATACTGTTCTGACGTGCATGTGTGCCAAATTTGGTAAAGTTTGGACATGCAAAAGCTTGGTGCATGGCATTGAAATGCAATTCTATGGCTTACTACATAGTCAAATGTGTGTAGGTATAAATCTGAAATCAGATCTGTGCTCTATGGGGTGGCGAGATCACGTTAATAAATTCATTTCCGCTGAGGTGAAGGTGTAACAGAGACAAATGTCGCTGCCATCGCTGAGCACTCCTGATACGTTCGGCCATTAAGATCATGCAAATTCCAACACCGAATGCATCCAAATCAACATTCGGTCACAGATCAGTAGCTCCAAAAGACCCCGGTAAGATATTGACGTTGTGAGTGTGTTTTGCTTTTCTTGTTTTTTTGTATTTTTAGCGTCAGTTCTCTCTGGATTTGGGTCCTGAGGCGGCTCTTAGCGCTAAAGATGTGTTGGGAGCTCCGACCAATGCCTGAACATGACAGCAAACCATTAGCTCATGCTAAGAGTAATGACCCTCGCGGCAACAAAGCTGAGGGATTATTTATTAGTGCTGCGGTCTGTGGGGAACCGGCCCACGCACACACAAAGAAATGATTTGTGTAATCCTGCTTGTGTTGGCACTGCACGTGATGAAATCATTATGGACGTCCGGTTGCCAGAGTCTCTGGATACGACCTCTAATTTTACACACACACACACACACACACACACACAGGGTGTAATGCGTTGCACCTGTTGAGTTCGCTGCAGTTGTTTCAGTAATTCTCCACTGAAATAGCAAACAGTTCAGTCTGAAACATACTTTACACAAGTTTGCAAGCTAGCTACCTGAATAATCAGATGTCCGGTTTAACGACGCAGACGTTTGATGATAACTTTATCTCTTAGAAAGTGTTTTGAGTCCCAGTTGATGTTACCAAGACGATCGCGAGCCGTAAACACGCAAACACACACTTATTATTCACACACATTCCTGTTTGAGCCAGAATCGGTTCTGTAAATTACCCTCATTAAACAAAGTCAAGTCTGCAATAGTTTGATTGTTATCTGGGTAATTACGGTAATTTATTGGGAAGGATTAATTATCCCAAATCAAATCAAAATGAGGTCATGCTGAGTTCGAGATGGAGACGATTAAGACAGTTCACCTTAGCATTTTTTTTTTTCCGCTAATCCTGTTCAGCCTTTTAACACAAGACAATTTCAAAATACTTTAATAATACGTTACAATTTTACCAGTGCATAAGTAACTGTAGGAACATTATTTTAAAATATTGTAAAAATAACATTTTATTTAAAGCATTTATTTTTATTTTTGTAAAAATAAAATATTTTATTTAAAAAAAATGTAATAATATTTTGAATCGAAATAAAATCATAATAATGATATTTTATTCTTTTATTGGGCATTATTTAATTTCAAGAGAATATGTTTTGTACAGACGTATACAAATTAAAAGTGATTTGCAAAGAACAGATACTATCCCTGGACTAATGCCATTTTTTCACACAGTTTGTTATGACATCTTCACTATCTGTGTAATATTGGAGTGATGCCAGTTTCCCAGTGCAGTTGTGTTTTTTATGTACAGTATATATTCTGTTTTGCGTGGTCTTGAGCACTTATTGATGGGGTCTGGCTCTTTCCTGCGGAGCCGTGAGTCGCAGAGAGTGTGTGAGAGCATCGATCATGCAGTCATGTTACACACACACACACACACACACACAGTTCCTGAAATAGCTCAACACTGGGAGAAACTGGAAATGACACGCTGAGATTCTCCTCAATGAGAGAAAAACAATCAAACAGAAGTATTGATCATCTGATCAAATGGTAAACTGGTGTTCATGTTAGCTGTTTGGTGACTGCCAGCACGTTTTTTTTCAAATGAAACACAATTATTGATTCAATTTAAAATACTGGTAGATATTTGCATTAATACATTGCACAATAATTAAGAAAGTAGAATAAAGTTTTATATTTTATAAAATATAAAAGGATAAGTAACTGTAGGGCACTTTGTTAATATACTAAATATTATTTAGTTTTTATGTATGTATGTTTTGTTTTTTGTTTTTTTTTTAATCAAATTAGAAAATTGTATTTTATATAAAGTAATATTTCAAATATATTGATTGGTTGATACTGATTGGATTTCACATCCTGAATAATTTGCATCAATGAATTGCACAATTAACATGTATTTTTTACACACAATATTAACTTAAGTAACTACATGGGAACTTATTTATAATTAAAATATTAAATAATTAAATTTTATTTTACAATTGTGTAAATAAATTTTTGTTTGTAAATAAAATTTTATTGTAAATATTGTAAGTATTTTTTATTATTCTTTTAATATTGTACAAATTTTACAAACTTTACAAACTTTTTTATTTTTTTAAATAATATTAACACAAATATATATTCATAGTATACAATATTAACAAAGTTAATATTACACCAAACTGGAGGGGTATTTTATTTAATTAATTATTTATTAAAATTTATTAAGAAAGTAAAATCAATTTGTATTTATTTATTTTTATTGTATTTTTTACACACAATATTGCCAAAGTAACTACACAGGAAATTATTTATACTTAAATTATTTTATTTTAATTACATATTATTTTACAATTGTGTAAATTGTTCAGTTAAATAATATTATTAAAAATATACATTAATAGCCCAAGCTATAGGGGCTCTTTATTCAGTAAATTATTTAATTTTATTTAATATTGTTTAATATTTTGATATTGCAACAATTTTATTTAAAATAATCTTTTAACTTTTTATTTATTTATTTATTTATTTATTTTTAAATAATATTATAAAAAAAGATATGAATAGTATACTATATTGTTATTGCCCCAAACTGTAAGGGCACTTTATTTAATAAATTATTTATTAACATTTATTAATAAAGTAATATATATATATATATATATATATATATAATAACAATATGGCCAAACTTATTTATAATTAAATTATTTAATGATTACATATTATTTTACAATTGTGTAAATGCATTTTTATTTGTAAACAAAATTGTATTGTAAAGTAATATTTTAAACTTTGTACAAATGTTATACAATACGATATTAACAAAGTTTAATATTTAAATAAATATTTATATATTATTAAATATTTATTTAATAATATTGTAAATACCTTTTTTATTTGTTTTTTTTTGTACAAACAAAACATTTATATTGTAACTTTTTTATATATTATAACATTTTATTTAAAGTAATATTTAGAAAAAAAATTAATTGATTGATCTTTTGATTAGATTTTAAACCCTAATGGATAAAAAAATTGCATTGATGCATAGCACAATAAAGATTAAGAAAGTAAAATGAATCTTGATTTTGTGTCTCGCCAGTGTCGCGGTTTCCCAGTCCTCGTCTGACGCCGCGCCTGAGTCGTAAGCGAGCGCTGTCCATCTCTCCGCTCTCAGACGCCAGCATCGACCTGCAGACCATGATCCGCACCTCGCCCAACTCTCTGGTGGCCTACATCAACAACTCACGCTCCAGTTCGGCCGCCAGCAGCTCCTACGGTCACCTGTCCGTCGGAGGCCTCAGGTACAGCCTGAATCTAAATGTTAGAGTGGATCATGTGGTTTCTGCATGCTGATCTCCTGCTCTTGTGCTGCAGTCCGTCGTTCCCGTTCCCACACTCCATTAATCCGGTGGCGTATCAGCAGCTGTTGTCCCAGCAGAGAGGCCTCAGTGCGTTCGGACACACTCCGCCGCTCATACAGCCATCGCCCACCTTCACCAGCAGACACCCGCTGAGCCTCTCCGCCCTGCAGACGCCCGCCGTCAACGACTCGGAGGCCAAGGTAACAAGCGTTTTACTAGTTTATTGACTTTACTTAATTTTTTATATTATTCATTCATTTGATTTAATTTACTATCATTTTTAGTTTTAAATTGATTTGATATTAAATTAACAATTTCTAGATTTAATTTTATATTAATTTTACAAAAGGTACTATACTATAATATTTTTATACTATTTATTAATTTTAATTTACTAGAATATTTTGTTTTGCATTTATTTGATATTAAATTAACAATGTCTAGATTTCGATTTATATTAGTTTTACAAAAGGTGCTATAATATAATACATTTATTTATTAATTTTATTTAATTTACTATAGTTAATAATAGTAATAATAAAATAAAATATATTATTATTTATGTTATTTTTAATGTATAAAAGGTGCTATACAAATAATAATGCAATTATTAACTATATTTACTATATATATATATTTTTTTATTTAATATTAAATTAACAATTTGTAGATTTCATTTTAGATTAATTGTACAAAAGGTGCTATAATACTTATCTGATATTAAATTAACAGTTTGTAGATTTCATTTTATATTAATTTTATAAAAGGTGCTATAATTTTTTATACTATTTATTCATTTTTATTTAATTTACTATCAGTTTTTGTTTTAAATTTATTTGATATTAAATTAACCATTTCTAGATTTAATTTTATATACATTTTACAAAAGGTGCTATCATATAATATTTATTATGCTATTTATTAATTGTATTTAATTTACTATAAATAATTAATAATAGTAGTAATAATAATAAAAAAATATATTATTATGTTATTTTTAATGTATAAAAGGTACTATACAAATAATAATGCAATTATTAATAAAATAATAGAAATGTTAAGTCTTGTTAAATATAGAGAGAGAGAGAGAGTACAAAATAATATTTATTTTATGCAAGTAATTTATATAGAAATGTTGATATACAAATAGTAGTAGTATTAGTAGTAGTAATAATTATAAAATAAATATTTTATATTTTATAATAAATTATATATATATATATATATATATATATATATATATATATGTGTGTGTGTTTTATAATAAATTAGATTTTATTATATTATGTTAATTTTGTGTATAAAAGGTGCTATACAAATAATAGTGATGTTTTATTTATGATAATGACACTAAACTATCATTATTATTTGCAATTAATTCATTAATTAATTGAAAAATAATTCAGAAGAAAACATTTAAAAATAAATAAAATCAGCCTGATTATTACAAGAGCAGACAGTTAAAGCTACTCAAACACTATAATGAATGCACATGCCGCTGGCATCTGACATGAAGCCGTCTGTTGATCAGAAGCAGGTTTCTCTGTGGTTGCGTTGCTGTCAAGTTCAGGCGAGCAGAACCACACAGCATTTACAAACCACGCATTGACTCTGTCAGCACTTCAGGAGGGGCTTTAGCTAAACGCTGTGTTCAGGTCACAATACGTTCACAGTCCTCTACTGCAGATGGTGGCATCTTCATACTGAAGCTTCTCTTTCTCTCCTTCCCTCCTTCTTTAGAACAATAATGGCGACTCTGCAGTCAGCAGCACAGTAAACCCCCTCAACAACAAGAGGTCAAAGGTCAAGACAGAGTTGGACGGGCCGCGACCTGTGTCGCCTTGCTCTCCGGTAAGAAAATACAACAGTACATTTTTATATTAAACTCAAATATATTTTATTATATTCATATCTAAATATATTTAGAAGAATTCATTAATAATTAATATAATTCAATTAATAATAATAATCTTTTTATAATAATGTTTACTGAAGCTTTTATATTTAATTATTAACTTAAGGTAGAATGTATTATATTAATATATAATATAATAACTATATATAATATATATAACCATATATATATATATATATATATATATATATGAAGCTTTAATATTTTGTATTATGTATGTATTCATGTATGTATGTTTTTTGTGTGTGCGTGCAGTGCATTATAAAATAATTTACAATAATTCCCATTTTAATTAGATTAAAACTGTTTTATGATCTATTCATTAATTTTGTATTAATATTCACTCCAGATAAAATATATTATATAGTATAAAGTATATAATATAATGTAAAGTATTAAGTATATATTAATTAAGCATAATATATTCATTAAAATTATATTAATTATATAAAAATATATATATATATTTTAATACAGTGAATATTAAAATAAAGTATACTTAAAATATAAACTTATTTTGATAAGTAATGTTTAAATAATTAAATATATTTTAATTTTAATGTGAAAATGAAAACTTTTTTTGTATGTGGTGTATTTTAAAATCATTTCATATATTTTATGTTAATACAAAAATATTAAAACATTAATGTTTGTGTGTGGGGTGCATTGTAAAACAGTTTAATATAGTTTATATGAATTAAAATTACATTTACTAGTAGTAAAATTATAATAATTATATTTATATCCATATTAATGTTCACTCCAGATAAAATATATTACATTTTAATATTAATATAAAATGGAACGTATTGTATTCATATATTAATAAAAAAAATATCAATATATTTTAATAGTGAATATTAAAATTAAATACTAATATTATTAAATAAAATATATTAAAATTAAAATATAACAATTGTTGTAATTTATAATATTACAATAATTAAATAGATTTTATTTTAATATATAAATAGTGTGGTGTATTGGAAAATAATTTCATATGTTTTATATTAATGTTAATTATTTTATTTTTTTTTTTTTTTTTTGCCAATATTTTTCATTATTGAAAATTGGAAATAAGCATATTTTGACTCCATATAAAATTTTTCCGAAGGTAATTGCAGTGCATTCTAGGATTGCTTTTTCTGTGAAATACACATGAGATGCTTGAAATCATCTGTGATCCCTTAAAATGCTGTCTAGGTAGGCAGCTCACTAGATTATGAAGCACAAGATGGAAAACGTAAAGAAACAACAGGCGGCGAACAGCCTATGCGTCCTGTTATTCCGAAAAAACTGTGGCTTTTTCTCTCGGAAGCGCTCTGTACTGATCAATGACGGGCCAGGAGGCCCCCGGGAGCCGCCGGCGTCCCCTGACCCCCTTCTTCACACGCACCGCGCAAGAAAAACTCCAGCTGATAAGAGCTTTACACACGTTGGCTCGCTCTCCGCGTTTCTCTCGCGGCCGTGTAAACTGTGCCAGAGCACTTCATTTTAATGAAATATTGGCTGGCCGTTATTGTCACCTGAGAGTTCCCCCCCCCTCTCTTTCTCTCTCTCTCTTGCGCGGCTCATCTTTTGACAAATCTGCGGCTGCTCTTGGCGGTGAGGCAGGTTGGTGCTTGATGCATGGGGAATAAGGCGGCTGGCGTCGTCTTGGGGCCAACAGAATTGATGAAGATAGCTCACGGGGCAGAGATAAACATGCTGCAGTCAGCATGCCGCGCGTGTGTTGCATCGCTACCCACAGCAGCGCAGCGGTCCGATCGCTCTTAACACCACACACGTGTCCCTACAAGCGCACAATTAATGTTTCGACTTCGTACTATGATTCTGGCCGAGTAAATAATATATCAGCGTTCAGGGAGTGCTGATATAAAGCGCAACGGCCATAAGATCTTGATATTTGGTTGAAAATAGGTTGAATGTACGTCTAATGCCGATGTCAGTTTCACATAAAATAGTGACGTTGATATTTTGTTGGGTTTTTAAGTTGAAAAACCTAAATTCTGCATCTTTTGATGTCAAGTCAACATTGGGTTTCGATGTCAACCCGATTTTCATTTCCAACCAAAATTCATTGTCTGTCCAATGTTTGAGTTTTGACGTCAACACAATTTTAGTTTTCAACTCAAATTTAACGACTGTTTAATGTTGGAGGCTAATGCCAAGCCAACGTTGAGGTTTGACGTCAACTTGATTATTTCCAAACAACATTCAACGTATGTTACATTTTGGTAGTCGCCTTCAAGCCAAAGTTGAATTTTTATGTCAACCCAACTTTAATTTTCAATGTCTGTCCAATGTTAAAGGATGACGTCTTTTTTTAGTTTTCAACCAGTCTTCAACATCTGTCCAATGTTGTAGGTCCATGTAAAGTCAACTGAAGGTTCTGATGTCCAACCAATTTTCATTTCTAAGCAAAATTCAATGTGTTCAATTTTAGAAAGTTGGCATCAAGCCAAAGTTGAATTTTTATGTTAATCAAATTTTCATTTCCTACCTAAATTGAATGTCCAATATTGGAGGATAACATCAAGTCATTGCTGGTTTTGATGTTAACAAAATTTTCATTTGCAAACAAAATTCAACATTCACCAAAGCTGAATTTTCATATCAACCTGATTTTCATTTAGCATCATTTAGATAAATTTACCATCCTTTGATGTCAACACAATTTTAATTTCCAACCAAATTTCTGTGTCAGTCCAATGTTGGAGGTTGCCATCAAGCCAATGTTGAGTTTTGACATCAATGCATTTTTTTTTATCTCCAAAGAAAATTTAACATCTGTCCAGTGTTTTGGATTTGACGTCAACCCCATTTTTAGTTTCCAAACAAAATTCAGTGTCTGTCCACCGTTCAAGTTTGACGTCAAGTCAGCTCTGGGTTTGGATGTCAACCCGATTCTCATTTAAAAAAAAAAATAAATCTGTTCAATTTTGGAAGTTGTAGTCAAGCCAAAGTAGAATTTTTATGTCAACCTGGTTTTCATTCCTAACCAAAACTCAATGTCTGTCCAATGTTGTAGGATGACACCAAGTCAACAGAGTTTTGGCTGCAAATGTAATGTCTGTTCAGTGTTGGAAGTTGACGTCAAGCCAGTGTTGGAATTTAGCATACATCTGATATTTACAAACCAAACGCAATGTTGGAAAAAAACTTCAAGCCAACTCTAGGTTTTGACCTCAACTTTTTTCTTTTCAACCAAATTTCAACATTTGTCCAATGTTGGAGGTTGACTTCATGCCTACACAAGGTTTTGATGTCAACCCAATTTTAATTTCTTCCCTAAATTCAATGTTGGATGTTAATGTAAAGCCAAAGTTGGAGGTTGACATCGAGGCAACGTTGGGTTTTAACATCAGCCTAAATTTTATTTCCAACCAAAATTCAAAATCTATCCAATGTTGGAAGTTGACATTCAGTCAACTCTGGGTTTAATTTCAAAACAAAACCAAAACAAAATAAATTTTAAAAAAAATTTTGATATCAAGCCAAAATTGAATTTTTATCTCTACTCGATTTTTATGTACAACCAAAATGTCAGCGTCTTTCCAAAGTTGGACGTTAAGTTAATGCTTAGTTTTGACCAAAACTCGATTTTCATTTTCAACCGAAATGTAATGTCTGTCCAAAATTGAGTTTTAACATACATTTTTTTTTTTTTTTTTTACCAAAATTCAATGTCTATTCTCTGTTGGAATTTGACTTTCAACTTTGGGTTTTGACATCAAATAGATTTTCTTTTCCAGTCAATTTTCAATGTCTGTACAATTTTAGAAGTTGACATCAGGCCAACACTTGGTTTTGACGTCAACCTAATTTTCACTTTCAAACAAAATCCAGTGTTGGCTATTGATGTCAACCAGATTTTTGTTCACGTCTGACCAATGTTGGAGGAAATTTTGATGCCAGACCAATTTTCCTATCCAGTGGTCAATGTTAGTCAACACTGATTTTTTATTTCCAAGCAAATTTCAGTGTTTGTCTAATTTTTATTTCCAACCAAAATTGAATGTGTGTTCAATGTTGGAGGTTAATGTAAAGTCAGTGTTGGAGGTTGACGTCAAGCCAACATTGAGTTTTGATGGCAAACCAAGATTCAACATCTGTCCAGCGTTGGAGGTTGATGCAAAGCCAACACTGGGTTTGAACATCAACCCAATTTTAATTTACAACCAAAATCTGTCCATATTTGGTGTAAACGTCTTTTTGTCTTTTTGACATTAAAAATATCTTCCGATACCATCGGGGACTGTCGCGCTTTAATCTGTGCAGTGTTTGGCTTCATGGTTTGGCTCTTTTTGGGATAAAAGGATTTTTTAAGGAAAAATACTACTACAAAAAGTGATTTGATAAAATAGGCTTAAATTGAGTAAACAGATCAAAAAATGTGATGAAGCACGGGTTGTGAAACGTGTATGAAAATGTTCAGCGATATATCATGATCCATCAATAATTTTTGACAAAACATTATAATAAATGTACAAAAATATAGGAAAACAGAAACCACACACATGCAAAAATCTCATACTCTGGGTGCCATTATAAATAAGTTAAAATGTATTTTTTTTTTTACATAGATACTGAATGTTAAATAAAATTCATTTTATATATGAACAGTTCAGATGCAAAAATATGGAAGCCTGTTTCTGCCATTGAATAAAAAAGTCATAAATTTGCACTTCTGACTTTTTTTTAAAATCAGAACTGTGAGATATAAATGCACAGTTTCAGTTTATAAAGACAATTTTAAAAACTATTTTATTGCAATTGCGAGTTTGTATCTCACAATTCTGACTTTTTTTCACAGAATTGTGAGATATAAACTCATAATTGCGAGTTATAAAGTCTAGTTTCAGTGAGGAGAAAAAAAAAAGACTGATACGTTCACAGAATTGCAAGTTTATATCTCACAATTCTGACTTAATTTCTCAAAATTGAGAGTTTATATCTCACAAATCGGAGAAAAAAGTCAGAATTACGAGTTTGTATCATGCAATTCTACAAAAAAAAAAAAAGTTGTCTAAATTGTGAGACATAACTTTTTAATTTTTTTTTATTTAGTAGCAGAAACAGGCTTCCATGCAAAAGGCTCTAAGTGCTGTTTGAAATTTTCTTCTAAAATGAGAATTTTTCTCAGGCTCCTATGTTTATGTTCAGTTATTTTATTTTAATGCCAATGAAAATAACCTTTTGTTTGCCAGTAAAGTGAAATTACTAAATATTAATAGAAATTTAATTAAAAATGTGCATTTTAGAAGACAATTTTAAACAGCACTCTTCATATTTAGAGTAAAAAAAAAGAAAGAAAGGCTGTATAGGAAAGCATTTATATGGAGATGGTTAAGGCATGCCTTATGCAAATTAATGACTTATTTAGAATACTCCAAATTCATTAACAATAACAAAAAGATCTCTTGTGTAATAATCCAGTTACAAATAATTCACGCAATTAATGCCAAGCGAGACCCATTTTCTCCTGCTAACAAAGCGGTCCGCTAAAGAGCGTTTATGCTGTAACGCTGCTGTTCCCCCTCAGGACCATTTGGGCGGCGCAGTGGACCTGAAGGAAGACTTGGACGACTGCAAACAGGAGGCTGAGGTGGTGTATGAGACCAATTGCCACTGGGAGGGCTGCAGCAAGGAGTACGACACGCAGGAACAGCTGGTGCATGTAAGTGTGTGTGTGTGTGTGTGTGTGTGTGTGTGTGTGAGAGAGAGGGTGGTTATGGGATAGTCTGACAGACGGCTGACACAGGTGAGCGTTTCAGAGCTGCGCTCAGTGGGAACAGGGTCAAGTCATCACTGAATACCAGCAGAACCAATTTTTTTGCAACTTATTCTGGCCAAGAACCGCCCACTTAGCATTTATAGCTTGGGATCAGCCAATCAAATTAGAGCTTGACATTATGAGAAAGCTCTTACTGTTTTTGTGTACAATGTGGTCCACAGGTGTCCCGTCGTTTACCTAAATTTACCAGCTCAGTTTTGGTCGGGGCAGCTGAGTGACACAAGTTGTCACTGACCTCTGACCTTTTGACCTGTGACCTGAAGGCCACAGCGTAAATCTGTCTCAGCAGATGATCTGAATTGTCCATGTGGAACTAAGCAGCTTTTGAGTACCACAGGTTAACAATACAAGTAAAGAAATATGGAAAAAATACATATTAAGACTTAAATGACTTTGATCCAATAGAAGTTGATCAACACTAAAAGAATTTGCATTTTTTAATATATAACATTAACTATATTATTATATACATTATAAATATATATATATATATATTATAAAAATACAATACAATTATAATAAGTGTTATGTATAGTTTAATCATATTAAAAATTCAGAATTTTATATATATTTTAATATTTCGATTTTTTTGAAATACTGGAGGTTAATTTCAACCGACTTTCATTTCCAAACAAAACTTGATGTTTGTTTAATGTTAATAGTCAATATAAAAACATAATTGTTTTTTTTTATATATATATATATATTATATATAGTATAGAAAATTAATATATATTAATTCTAATATAAAACCTGCATTTCATATATAATAATTTTCATTTCATTTTTGCTGGAGGTTAATATCAACATGATTTTCATTTCCAGCCAAATTAGTTTAATGTTAAAACTTGATTTAAAGCCATAATTGAGTTTTTAAAATATTATATTTAGATTTGTAAATTAATATGACATGTTAAGAAGTTAGAATAATGTTAGAAGTAGATGTAAAGCCATAACTGGTTTACACACATATTTATTATTTATATTATATTATATATTATATTTATATTTATAAATATTTATATATATAATATTAATTCTAATAAAGAAATCAGAACTTCATATATATTGTAATATTTAAAATTCTATTTTTTTTAAATACTGGAGGTTTATTTCAACCTGATTTTCATTTCCAACCAAAATGTGAAATATTTTTAATGTTAAAAGTTGATGTAAAGCTATAATATAATATTTTAAATATTATATAAAATGCATCAAATGTATATATAATATTAAATATAATAAAAAAAACTGACTACATTGTATATATAATTTAATACTGAATACTGGAGGTTAATTTCAACCTGATTTTCATTTCCAACCAAAATGTTTTTTTTTTTTTTCAATGTTAGAAGTTAATGTAAACTCTTTATTTAAAAGTAAATTAATATATAATATTAATTACAATAAAACATCTAAATTTCACATATAAATTTAATATTTAGATTTTTTTTTTAAGCACTAGAGATTAATTTCAACCTGATTTTTGTTTCCAACCAACTTTACAATAAGGTTCATTAGTTAAACATTAGTTAATGTATTAACTGACATGAATTAACCATGAGCAATACATTTGTTACTGTATTTGCTAATCTTCATTAACGTTAGTTAATGAAAATACAGTTGTTTATTGTTTATTGATGTTAGTTCACAGTGCATTAACTAATGTTAACAAGATTTGAATAATGTATTAGTAAATGTTAAAATGAACATTAACAAAGATTAATAAATGCTGTAAAAGTGCAGTTCATTATTAGTTCATGTTAACTAATGTAGTTAATGAACCTTATTGTAAAGTGTTACTGATATAGTTTATACAATTTATATATAATATTAATTTTAATAAAAAATAGAATTATATATATATATATATATATATATATATATTATTATTTTTTTATTATTATTATTATTAACTTAATTATTAACTATAGATGTATTATTAATTATAAAATTAATAAGTTAATATATATTAATTATATATTATAAATTAATATATGATATTAAATATTTAAAAACATCCAAATTTTATATAAAATGGAGATTAATTTCAACCTGATTTTCGTTTCTAACCAACATTTTATGTTTGTTCAATGTTAGAAGTTAAATCTTATATATAATCCTTTAATATTTAGATTTTTATAAAATTATCTTACTAATAAATTCAGGAGCTGGAAACAATCCACACACATAAATCCTCCACAAAGAGCGTCATTATGGCCACATCTGTAGGCTTTCCATCAAGTCATACAACACTCGACTGCTCCAGATCACTGATAAACACACACACACACGCTCTGTAAGCCTCTAATGAGTGGTTATGAGTGTATATCAGTAGTGCAAACAGGCGATCATGAGTGTGTGATCTAGTAAAAATCTCAGCGAGCGACTGAACGAACAGTGAGAGTGAATCAGTGTGTTTCAGTGTGATAACGACTCTTTCTCTTCGTCTGTCTTTCCGCTTCACTGATCGGCTGGAATGCCACAGAAACGCCACAGGACAAGTGCATGCTGGGATAGAGCAAGCCCGTCTCAGGAAAGCACATCAGACCCTCATAGAAAACAGTCAGCCTTTGACCCAATTCACTGTCTAGAGTCACTTTATTAGAAAAAAAATTCCAGTAAAGTTCAGTCTGCTTGTCTGAGTGATTCATTTAAGCTTGTTCACCAAAACACCAGTTGATTCAAAGACACAGAGGCTTCAATAAAGGTCCCAAAACTACAGCTAAGAAACAAAATGCAAAAAAAGTAAAAATAAATAAATATATATATATATATATATATATATATATAAAGAAAAAAATGCTAATGACCCAAATTTACAAGACAACTTGGATTTTAATATTTAAAAAATTTATAAGAAAACTTGCATTTTCATACTTTAAGAAAATCAACAAAAATGTAAAAAATTAAGCTAATAAAACATTTTTTGTTAAAAATGTATGCATGCATACATGAATAAATGTAAGCTATAGCTAAAAAAAAAGAAGAAGAAACAAACAAAAAAAACTTGGAACTAAGAAAACTTGGATTTATATATTTTAAAAATGTATTAAAAAATAAATGTCCCAAAACTACTACTAAGAAAATATTTATATTAAGAAAATCAACAAAATTGTTAACAAAAGAAAAAGAAAATTGTCAAAAATGCATGAATACATGAATGCATACATAAATAAAAAAAAAAAAAGTAAACAATAGCTAAAAAAAACAAAAAGTAAATTAATGTCCTCAAATGTATAGCTAAGACAACTTTGATTTTTATACTTTAAAAATGTCTAAATAAAAAAATTAATGTATAGCTAAGACAACTTTGATTTTTATACTTTAAAAATGTATAAATAAAAAAATTCTAAATTGGAAAAAATAATAAATGTCCCAAAACTACTACTAAGAAAATATTTATATTAAGAAAATCAACAAAATTGTTAACAAAAGGAAAAAAAAAAAATTGTCAAAAATGCATGAATACATGAATGCATACATAAATAAAAAAATGTAAACTATAGCTAAAAAAAAAAAGTAAATTAATGTCCTCAAATGTATAGCTAAGATCACTTTGATTTTTATACTTTAAAAATGTATAAATAAAAAAATTATGTATAGCTAAGACAACTTTGATTTTTATACTTTAAAAATGTATAAATAAAAAAATTCTAAATTGGAAAAAATAATAAATGTCCCAAAACTACAGCTAAGAAAACTTTTATATTAAGAAAATCAACAAAAATGTTAACAAAAGAAAAAAAATATTTGTCAAAAAGGCATGAATACATACATAAATAAAAAAAAATGTAAACTATAGCTAAAAAAAAAAAAGTAAATTAATGTCCTCAAATGTATAGCTAAGACAACTTTGATTTTTATACTTTAAAAATTTATAAATAAAAAAATTCTAATTTGGAAAAAATAATAAATGTCCCAAAACTACAGCTAAGAAAACTTGCATTTTTATACTTTATGAAAATGAACAAAAATGTTAACAAAAATAAATAAATAAATAATACAAATATAAAATTAAAAATGCATAATAATAAATACACAAAATAATAATAATGCAAAAAAATCCCCAAACTTTTTATACGTAAAAAAAATGTAAATAAAACATAAAATACATAAGCAAATTTCCAGCAAAACACCAGTTGTTTCAAAAACACTGAGGCTTCCAAAGCGATTAATAAAAGTGAAGAGAAGCGATCCTGCAGCGTTTGAAGCTCTTATATTTCCAAGAATCTCTTAAAGAGTGTGTTCGTAATTGCAAATTTGTGTCTCTCTCAGATCTCTCTCACAAACACACGCCATCACATTTTCTTATTCCCGTCTGTCAGACAAGGAGAACGCAGACGCTTGTGATGGATAGCAATGCTCTTCAATTGGCCAGTAGGCAAATGGGCTCCTCAGAAGCTCAAATTGCTTTATTTTCTCAAGTGTTGCGTCCAAACGACAGCAATTGTGCTGGAGTTTTCTTGAAAATGCACGGCCAATTAGACCTTAAACACAGCGCTGACATTACAAAGGGAGGCGAGACGTAAGAGACACAGAATGAAAGTGAGCTGTTGTGTTTGTGTGTTCGCAGCACATCAATAACGAACACATCCACGGGGAGAAGAAGGAGTTCGTGTGCCGCTGGGAGGAGTGTTCACGCGAGCAGAAGCCCTTTAAAGCGCAGTACATGCTGGTGGTTCATATGCGAAGACACACCGGGGAGAAACCGCACAAGTGCACTGTGAGTCACACACACACCTACAGTTAACTAGCTGTCGGAATCAGGGCACATCATAGACCTAGTACAGATTAACCCTAACCCGAAAAGAAAACTTGCATTTTTATATTTTAAAAAGTGTTTAAAAAAATAAATAACTACCAATAAAAAGTGTAAATGTCCCCAGACTACAGCAAAGGAAAAAAATGAAAAAGAAATGCAAATGGCCCAAATTTACAGCTAAGACAGCTTGGATTTTTATATTTAAACAAAAATAATATTTGATAATATAATACTATATAATAAGATAACTTGCATTTTTATACCTTAAAAAAAAGCAAATAAATAAATAAATAATAATAATAACCATAATAATAATGTCCCCAGACTACAGCTAAGAAAACGTGTATATACACACACACACACACACATATATATATATATATATATAATTGAAAAACATATACAAAATAAAATGAAAAAAAATGCAAATGGCCCAAATTTACAGCTAAGACAGCTTGGGTTTTTATATTTTAAAAGTGCGTAAAAAAAAAAAAAAATATATATATATATATATATATACAATAAAATAAAATTTAAATCTCCCACAACTACAGCTAAGATAACTTGCATTTTTATACTTTAAAAAATAAAGAAAAATGTAGGCAAATTAATAATAATAATAATAATAATAATAATAATAATGTCCCTAGACTACAGCTAAGAAAGTGTATATTTATTTATTTATTTATAATTTAAAAACATATACAAAAAAAATGGAAATGGCCCAAATTTACAGCTAAGACAGATTGGATTTTTATATTTTAAAAATGTGTGTGTGTATATATATATATATTAAATGTCCCAAAACTACAGCTAAGATAACTTTCATTTTTATAACAAATGAACAAAAATGTAAATAAAAAAAATCAAATAAATAAAATAATAATAATAATAATCATTTGAAAATGCGTACAAAATAAAATAAAAAAAAATGCAAATGCCCCAATTTTACAACTAAGATGGCTTGGAGTTTTATATTTAAAAATTGTATTTAAAAAATAGTATAATATACTAATAAAAATAAAAAAAATTAAGAAAACTTGCATTTTTATGCTTGAACAAAAATGTAAACTAACTAAATAAATAATAATAATGTCTCCAAAATAAAGCTAATACTTATTTTTTGTTAAAAATGTATGCAAAATATTACATGCATTCATAAATACATCAATAAAAAAATTAATAAATGTCCCAAAACAACAATAAACATGTTTTATTTCAAGCATAGTTTAGTGTGCATTTGAAAAACCTGCAACTCCAAGGGTTTGATTCCTAGGGAATGCATCCCTTGAACTTATAAAAACATACCTTGAATGCAATGCAAGTCGCATATAAGCAAATGCATTGAAGTAAACATGATGATTGGCATTGAATCAGCAACAGTATTTGTGCATGAAAATGAATAACATTGTCACAATTGTAGTTTATTGACACACACAGCAGGAGTGAGCTTTATGAATGTGTTTGTGTGTGTGTTTCAGTTCGAGGGCTGCTCTAAAGCATACTCGCGTCTGGAGAATCTGAAAACACACCTGCGATCACACACCGGAGAGAAACCCTACGTGTGTGAGCATGAGGGCTGCAACAAGGCCTTCTCCAACGCCTCGGACCGAGCCAAACACCAGAACCGCACACACTCCAATGAGGTAAACACACACCTGCTTCATTCAGATACAACACTACAGTCAAAAACATTCATTTACATTCTTATTATTCACACATGACTCAAATATGAACATATCGAGGTCATATTTCAAACTAAAATGAAAAAAAAAAAAACATGGATGTTGTTTTACTTCTAGTTTTTCATAATTTATTGTATTACAGCTAGTCGAAATTCTACAATAAATGTTTTAACTTAATCATAAATTGTTGATTTTAATTAAATAAAATCAGTAGCACAACAAATACTACCATGATATATAAACTTTTATGTATAAAAAAGTAGTAAAGTAATACAAATTAATGTTATTATTTTTGCATTAACATTATTTTTTCATTATTGACTATATTACAGCCAAATAAATTACTATATTTTTATTTAAATGAGCATAAATTGTTAATTGAAAATAAATAAAACATCAGTACAACAAATTCTACTATGGTATACAAGTAAAATTTAGTAAAGGTATAAATGATAAAAATGTATTAAATCATATTTTAATTGTTTTGCAATGATATTTTCTTTTTACTTGATATATATATATATATATTTAAATCCTGACTTTATTTTGAAATCCTGACTTCACTTCGAAATTCTGACTTTATATTAGAATTATAACTTTATTTTGAAATTATAACTTTATTTTGAAACTCTGACTTAATATATAAATCCTGACTTTATATTTCAAAATTCTGACTTTATATTGAAATCCTAACTTTGCTTTGAAATTCTGACTTAATATTTAAATCCTGACTTTATTTAAAAATTCTGACTTTATATTGAAATTCTGACTTAATATATAAATCCTGACTTTACTTCGAAATTCTGACTTTATTTTGAAATTCTGACTTAATATTTAAATGCTGACTTTATATTTCAAAATTATGATTTTATATTGAAATTATAACTTTATTTTAAAATTCTGACTTTATTTTGAAAATCTGACTTAATATATAAACCCTGACTTTATATTTAAAAATTCTGACTTTATATTGAAATCCTGACTTTATGTTGAAATTATAACTTTATTTTGAAATTCTGACTTTATATTGAAATACCATGATATAAAACCTTTATGTACAAAAAAGCAGGTAAATACAGCCAATTAAAATACTACATTTTATTTAAATTAACAAATTGTTAATTGAAAATAAATGAAAAAATCAGTACAACAAATTGTACTATGGTATACAAGTATATGGCATTATGGTAGTTAGAAGTAGGTAGGCAAATCATTAAAATAACATAAAAATGCAAACCATTTTAATGGTTCTATAGGCTATACTTTCTTCAAATATAATATTTTTTTTTAATATTGGGGCGACCTAGACTTCGTCTTGGCAAATTATGTGACATTTAAGCTGCTCTTTTACATACAATGGAAGCAGATGGCGATTATAAGCGTTACCTCAAAAACAACTTAAATTTTAGTTTGTTCGTCAGAAAGCGTTATCAATCAACTAGCGACACGAGGGTGAGCCGTTCATTTCTGGGTATAAACTCGAGCAAAGACGTGGGTCGACGCCATTAGATCAGTTAACGTCATCCGCGCAGGAGAAGGATCAGATAATCTACTTCGCTGTGGCATTAAGGATCTGCTAACTGCCTAATGCTATGTAAATGTGCCATTTTCAGCATACACTAACAAATTTAGGCCAAAATTAGATTTGTTTACGCATTCCCTCATCATGTGTAGTGATTGCTCCTGGATGCCCAACGCTGTCCCATTAACCAGCAACGTGTGCGCTCGTGAATAATGAGCTGTGAAGCTAATGAGTACGGCAACCCACAATACATTAGTGAGAATCAAGCGCGTCCCCAACGGAGAAACAGACCACCTGCAGACCGCGCATAGAAAATGAAACCTGGCGCCATTTCCGCTCTCGGTTGATCCATCACGAGCTTAAGGAGGGAGAAAGATCATTTCGTCTCAACTTTATTAGTAAACAGCCATGCATCACGAACGCTTAAGCTTTCGCGCAATCAGTATGTCAGCGCACGCGCCGTAATTTATTCCTCTAATTGTGTATTCACCTACCGCTCCATTTGAAGATAATCTGACTTAACAGGAAGAGATAAAACTCTAATTCAAAGTCGTACATTTGACTGTTCAAGGGTCGTGTGAAACCGAGTGATATTTATCTCTGCAGAAACCCTACGTGTGTAAGATCCCGGGCTGCACAAAGCGCTACACCGATCCCAGCTCACTCCGGAAACACGTCAAAACTGTCCACGGCCCCGAAGCTCACGTCACCAAGAAACAACGCGGCGACTTGCCTTCCCGACCCCATCCGCCCAAGGAGAACGGAGAGAACGAAGCAGGAACCAAGCTTTCGGGCCGAACGGCGGAGGAGAAACTCGAAGCCAACAGCACGACTAGAGGCGTCGAGGACTATCTGCAAGTCAAGTCTATAAAGACGGAAAACTCTATGGTAAGATCTAGTGAAGACGAGGCCCTCAGTGTTTCTGGATGTATAACAAAATGTATGCAATTTGAATAACAGGCGTCGGGTTTTTTGCATGCCTGTAATATGTACTCTCAAAATATATTATTCATTGCTGATTAAATATACATTAAAATGTTTTTGTCCGTTAGAGGTTATGCTAATCCAAACATACTAACAAAGCATGCTGCGGAGATCTGTCCATCTTTAACCGCTCTCTCTACATGTGCTTCCTGCTGTCTCTTTCCTGTTTCTCTCCCGTACACTTTCCGTAAGGACAGACGTTATTGAGGTGAGCACGGATCATGTTGTAATGTCTTACTATCCATCTGTTTTCAGTTATTTTTATTGGGCAGTTGACATCAAAATATTAATATATATATATATATATATATATATATATATAGAAATTCTTTACTTTATTTTGAAATGTTTTACTTTATACATTCTTTTACATTCAGACTTTATATAAATATTCTGACTTTTTATTGAAATCCTGACTTTATATTTCAAAATTTTGACTTTATATTCAAATTCTGACTTATATTTCAAAATTTTGACTTTAATTTGGAATTCTGACTTTATATTGAAATCCTGACTTTGAAATTCTGACGTTATTTCGAAATTCTGATGTTATGTCAGAAATCCTGACTTTATATTTCAAAATTCAGGCTTTATATTGAAATTCTGAATTTATATTTAAAAATTCTGACTTTACATTGAAATCCTGCCTTTTCTTCAAAATTCTGAATTATTCTTTACATCAAAATATGTGACACTGGACCACAAAACCAGTCCTAAGGGTCAGTTTTCCAAAATTGAGATTTATACATAATTTGAAAGCTGAATAAAGGAACTTTCCATTGATGCATGATTGATGTTTGTTAGGATAGGACAATATTTGGTCGAGATACAACTATTTGAAAATCTGGAATCTGAGACTGCAAAAAAAAAAAAAAAAAAAATCAAAATATTGAGAAAATCGCCTTTAAATTTATCAATGCATATTACTAATCCAAAATTAAGTTTTGATATATTTACGATAGAAAATTTACAAAGTACCTTAACGGAACATGATCTTTACTTGATATTCTAATGATTTTTGGCATAAAAGAAAAATCAATAATATTGACCCATGCAATGTATTTTTGGCTATTGCTACAAATATACCCATGTAAGACTGGTTTTGTGGTCCAGGATCACATATATTTGTGTAAAGTAAATGAATGTAAAAGTAAATGCACATTAATGACAAATGTAGCTTCCTCTTTTCAAACTAACAAGTTAGAAAACTGATTCGTTCATGTTGGGATCCTGAATAATGTCTCAAGATATTGTCTTTTTTAAGGGTAATATGTATATATTAATTTTGATGTCTCTTATGGCAGCTGCCCATTTACAGTATGCATGGTAAATGTCTCATACATGATCCTCTCTTTTTATATGTTTAATCTTTTTATGCACATTTTATTTTTTCTGTGTGGTTATATCATGAAAAGCACACACACAGAGCTGTAAAATCAAATTCATGATCCAGTATGATAGTGCACCTCAAAGACTTTTGGGTGTTGAGTTCATCACCGCATCAAAAAATTTGGACCCCTACACTGTGTAATTGCCTGAGATCTGTTGGCGCACAGAGAGGTTCTAATTTCCCATGGGCTTCCACCCCAACAATCCAGCCCAATCCCCCCACAATCCTGAGATCTAACGCTCCCGCCCTGCACTCAAGGATAAAAGCCATTAGTGGATTAATATTATATCAGTGGGACTGTTTTTGTGTCCTGAACAAATAGTGCCAGTGATCAAGCTGTGATCAAGAATAGCTCCCCCATTCACGTGGGGACAGAATACATTTGCCTCATTCAAGGGATGCGCCGTCAAATGACGTGAATACCTTATTTATGTTGAGAGCTTCCCCCTTTGTGTATTCATGCCAGGCCCCATGCATAATGCACAAAGAGGTTGCCATAGGAAATAACGATTTGTCAGGCACTTAACCTAGCCTTCTGAGAAGGATGAAAAAAGACGTGGGATGTGTCTTGAGGAAGGGTGTTTTCCCAAACCTCGACTCAGTATGCTCATTAGTTGCAATTTACACTTGGGAAAGTGATTGTAAGGGTCATGCGTTTGCATGTTGCTGTGTCTGCATTTTATTCCTTTTAGCTTCTTGGGTAATCAAACTTTCCATCTGTCCTCTTCAGATGTATCAGTCCAGCCCTGGTGGTCAGTCATCATGTAGCAGCGAGCCGTCACCACTTGGCAGTGCCGCCCACCATGACGGTGGAGTAGAGCCGCCGGGACTCAGCGGGGGCAGCATGGGAGATCTGAGCGCCCTGGACGACGTGCCCCTCGTGGATTCCACCGTCTCCACAGGGATGTTGGGCCTCCATCTTCGGAAGAACGCTAGCCCTGCTCACAGACTCACGCACCTGAAACAGGAAAAGCTTAAGTCGGTGAGGGACTCGTGCTCTTGGGCAAACCCAACTCCTCCTGCCCCCAGCACCAAGCTTCCACCCATCAACACCGGTGAGTAAACAAAACAAAAAGGAGAGAGATTTGATCACATTTCCACCCATCATGCATCCCCAAAATTTCAGTTTTTATTTATCTTAATTCATCTGTTCTCTTTTGCAGGTTCTTTATTGGAAGGTTCAGGTGGTCTCTGTGATCCAGGGCTTTTTATCTCCAGCCCACGCCTGGGCGACCTTTGCCCTGGGGAGACTACAGTTCTAAGTCAGCTAGTGGAACGTCGTGATAGCCTAGCCAGCACCGTGAGCTCGGCTTACACCCTCAGCCGTCGTTCATCTGGAATCTCGCCTTGCTATTCCAGCCGCCGGTCCAGCCAAGCCTCTCAACCCGGTGGCCGTCTTAACAACATCAGCTCGGCCGACTCCTACGACCCCATTTCCACCGATTTGTCTAGAAGGTCCAGCGAGGCCAGCCAGTGCGGAGGACTCCCTAGTCTACTCAGTCTGACTCCTGCCCAACACTACAGACTGAAAGCTAAGTATGCTGCTGCTACAGGAGGCGCTCCACCCACTCCTCTTCCGAATATGGACTTCACGAGCCTGAAGACTCGGATGGCCCTGTTAGGGGATTCCCATGAAATGGGCACGCTCCCTATCCATCCCCCTTCAGTTCCCAGAAGGTGTAGTGACACTAGCTATGCTAACCGTAGCATCTTGCCTCATGAGGTGACGGGAAACATCACTCGAAGAGCGAGCGACCCAGTTAGAAGAGTAGCTGCAGAGCAGCATTCCCTCCAGCAACGTTACAACAGCATGTCCAGTGTGAACCCCCATCACTCGTTACACCCTCCTGCATTCAGTCGACACTCAATCAACAACCTGTCCGAGGGTAATGTAAACCGCCACCTGTGTCCTCCCCGACCTCCTAGCATTTCGGAGAATGTGGCGATGGAAACCATGGCGAGAGACATGGACAATCAAAACAACAATCTTGATGATGCAGTGATGTTGCCTGATGATGTCGTTCAGTACCTTACTTCTCAAAATGGAGATCCGGTCCAACATGCAGGGACAGGGTACCGCCACCACCCTGGACAGAGCATCCACAACTTTGGCTCCCATTACCAGAGACGCCTAGCCTTGGTGGAGGGCAACATGAATGCCGTAACACGGCAAACCGCAGCTCCAAGCTCCCAGCAGACGTTTCCAGGTTCCTCCAGTGACACAAAGAGCCAGATGCCGGTGCAGTGGAATGAGGTCAGTTCAGGGACAGTGGATTCATCCCTCAGCCAAACCAAGCAGGGATCAGGGCGGGGAAACCTCACCGCACTCCAGCAAAAACAAAACCTCAGCCCCTTTCAGAACTCCAACCAACAAGTTGGGCTCATGAGTCACAACCTCGCTCACGCTGCCCAGCAGAATCACGTGCAACGGAATAGTGAGCTGAATTCCCAGAGGATCAGCCAGAGGCAACCACTACGCCCAGCTAACACAGAGCGGGCTAACTTTCAGCATGGTTATCATCAGGGTTCTGCTTCGAATGACATCAGCATCCAGAATAACAGGGTACAAGCTGGACAAAGCAATGCCACTTTTCCAAATAATCAAGGAAATTATTCCCAGATGAGCATCAACCAGCAAGGCTATGGCATTCCGGCCCAGAATCCCACGCTGAGCGGAAACCACGGACTGCTACAGCCAAGGCCGCCCACAGAACCCAAACCCTACAGCCGGCAGCTCTCAGGGCCAACGACAACTGCAGCGCAGCACCTCGGTTACCCGCAATCCAACTTTAGCCCCACATATGACACTTCCGAGGCCAGCCCAAAAAAATCAGCTGACGTGAACGGGACAAATACCAACGCCATGTTTTACACTGGGCAGATTCACATGTTTAATTCCAGCAGTCTGGGAACGGTGGGCACAGAGAGCGCAGCCATGGCCACCGTGGGCTCCCCTGAAACAAATCAGGTCTCCAGCACAGTGGATTCAAACGGAGCAGAGCACCCACAGATCGACTTCGACGCCATGCTGGATGATGGCGATCACTCCAGCCTCATGTCCGGAACATTAAGCCCAACCCTCCTCCGCAGCTTATCCCAGAATTCCTCCCGTCTCACCACGCCCAGGAACTCAGTGACGTTGCCTCCGGTGCCCGCGGGAATCGGCAACATGGCCATCGGAGACATGAGTTCCATGCTGACGGCACTCGCAGAGGAGAGCAAGTTCCTCAATATGATGTCATAGGAAGTACAAGCACAAGATTTAAAGAGACAGCTTTTAAGGTGTATGACTTTGAACAAGGACATTGCTAAACATTTTTTACATGCTTTTTAAAAGTGTATGATTATGTATAGTACTAGTTGGAAACTTTGGTAGGATCTTTTTTTGTTTTGTTTCGTTCAAGAAGCCATACTTTGCCTTAGACCGGTGTATGTACAGCACGTATGAACAGACAGAGAATTTGATAAGCGACAGTCCTGTATTTTTATACGACTTCTGAACTGACGACATGAACGCAGGAACAAGTGCCTCGCTGTGCACAAGCATATGCAGGAATTACATTACTCTAGCAGAATGGGACTGTATGTTTTTTTTGTCCTCTTCAGTTGGAGGAGGTTTTGTATATTCTGTAAATTAAATGTAATATTATGCTTCCTATCCCTGAGGTTCCAAATGAATATGCAGATAAAATATTATGAAATGTATGACTTGACACTTGAACGAGTCAGAATTCCTTCATTTTGATTTACTGAAGACCTGAGTGAAATCACAGGAACGTAACAGTGCTATAAAGAGATTGCAACCTTCAAGTCTGAGCTGAACTATCTGAGCGAACCGCACGACTGATTATCTTGAACTGTTGAACTCAATATATAGAAATATGTATGTTTAAACTGTCCTGTTGTACACAGATTCCTTTTACAAGGCTGGATCATGTAGATATCTTTTGTACATTTTTAATGAAATACAATATTGTTGTTTTTCTACTACAGTGTTGTTTGCGTCTTCATTCCCTAGGAATCAAACCCATGACCTTGCCATTGTTAGCACCATGCTTTACTGATTGAGCTACCGTTCTGTTGATGGAAGTGTTTCCGTGTTGATGGATGTTGAACGTAAATGCAATCTGCTCCTATCCTGTGCTGGTAATGCATTTCTCCTGAAAACAAGTCAGGCAACAGTCCAAGGCATACACATGACTTCAGAAATAGTTTTCTTTTCATTTCGTTTGAGAGCGGGCTACTTTAAGGGAACCAAACGCACGTCTTGTGCATACTGAGCAGGTTCTAGAGTAAAACCGCCATGTTTTCTCAAATGAGCAGTGGCAGACTGACCCAGAGGAGCGGCTGCCTAAACCACATAAAACACACACTTGAAGAAGGAAACGGTCCAGGGACGAGGTCTTCGGAGTAAAAGCCTCAGGAACAAATGGTTTTATTCTGACAGTGAATTCAGCCGAGGCCTCGTTTGATCTCCCGTTTCTGATAGCTGGAATTTCGTATTCTCTCTGAGAAATGAAAGAGCAGGGAAAATAGCCTTAGGAGGAGTAGCCTGAGGATGAAAAATATAAAGAAAAAAAAAATCAGGAAAAAGCGTTGAAGTCTGAGAGCGGACAAAAGGGAAATTGCCCGAGCACGTGCAGAGGGTTGAAAGGCATTGTAAAGACGCGACCCTAGTGACCTTCTGAGAAAACCTCATCTGCCTTAAATAGAAGACAATTAAAGTGTACATGCTATATCTAGAGCAAATTGTTTAGAGAGATGAAAATATTACAAATTTCATATTTGCCTGGCTTTTGATTATCACAGCCATTTTTTACATGCTACTGATTGCCACTGATCACGCTCATGTAAGCGTTGTGTTACATCACCTCCTTTTGGTATCCTTACGTGTACCTTAAAGGATTAGCTCACTTTCTAAACTTACTCCGTCTCCGGTTCAAGACAGTTAGTGTGTATCGAAAAACTACCATCTCATTTTCTCCTCCAACTTCAAAATTACTGTTTTACCTTTTTTGTAAAGGGCGTCTGATCATCTTTGCATGTTGTAAACACTGGGTTGGCACTTCTACTGTGATGTTTTGAAGGTTTTGAAGTTTTCAACCTACCCTTAACTGTCTTGAACCAGAGCGCAGAGTTCACACAGAGCTTGACAAGACAAGCATTTGGGGTTAAAAAGTATATAAATTGTAAATTTCGCTAGATAAGACCCTTCTTCCTCGGCTGTGATTGCTTAGAGCCCTTTGAAGCTGCCTTTAAACAGCAATATAGAAGTCCACTACATGGAGAAAATTCCTAAAAAAAAGTTTTCCTCAAAAAAACTATTTTTTATGACTGAAGAAATAAAGACATGAACATCTTGGATGACAAGGGGGTGAGTAAATTATCTGTGAATTTTTGTTCTGGAAGTGAACTAAAATGTTAATATTTTTGCTATATACTGTATGTTAAATTATAACTTTTTTTTTTTAAATAAACGTGACCCTGGACCACAAAACCAGACATAAGGGTCCATTTTTTATGTATGTTTGATGTATGGTTTGTTAGGATAAGACAATATTTGGCTGAGATACAGCTATTTAAAAATCTGTAATCTGAAGGTACAAAAAATATTTAAAAATATTGAGAACATTTCCTTTAAAGTTGTCCAAATGAAGTTCTTAGCAATGCATATTACTAATCAAAAATGAAGTTTTGATATAATTACGGTAGGAAATTTATAAAGTATCTTCATGGAACATGATTTTTACTTAATATCCTAATAATTTTTGGCATAAAAGAAAAATCAATCATTTTGACCCATCATTGCCTATTGCTACAAATATACCGTGCTATTTGAGACTACTTTTTTTGGTAAAAAAAAAACAAAAAAAAACAAATATATATATTTGATCCAAATTACAGCAAAAAAAAGGAACATTTTGAAATATTTTTACTATTTAAAATAACGGCTTTCTATTTGAATATATTTTTAAATGCATAATCCTTCAGAAATCAGTCTGATTTGCTGCTCCAAAAACATTTATTATTATTAATATGCTAAAAAACAGCTGAGTATAATTTTTTCAGGTTTCTTTGATAAATATAGAAAGCTAAGAAGAACAGCACTTACCTGAAATAGAAATCTTTTGTAACACTATAAATGTCTTTATCGTCACTTTTGGTCAAACTAAATCCAATCAATAAAGCCTCCTTGCTAAATAAAAGTATGAATTTCTATAATTTCCTTCTAAAAAAAAAAAAATTAAAATAAAAACTCCAAGAATCCAAGCTTTTGAATGGTGTAGTGTATAACATTACAAAAGCTTTTTATTACAGATTTATGATCTTTGGATCTTACTCATTGGATACTGTTTTAAATATTGATAATAATAATAATAAAAAAATTCTAGATATTAGAATGATTTCTGAAGGTTCGTGTGACACTGAAGATGATGCTGAAAATTCAGCTTTGACGCCGGAGTAAATTACATTTTAAAATACATTTGAATAGAAAGCAAATCAAATATAATAATAGATCAAATAAATGCAGGCTTGGTGAGCTGAAGAGAATTCTTACTGTTCAAAAACTTTTGACTGGTAGTGTATTTATCAGTCTTCCGCGTTAAATTCAAAATGGCGTCTAACCTGATTCAGGTCTATGATGAGGTGACGTGAACATAAACACTGACCGTCTCTCTTGAAAGTATCACCAACAGTGTCACCTGTAACTTTATATGGGACAGGAAAAGAGCATCCATTAAGTCCCCCCTCAGAGTCCAACGAGAGCCGTGGAGAAAGACAGACAGATATAATAGGAGAATGAGAGCGTGGGCTTGTGGGATTTGGTAATGGTGTGTGTTGAGAGCGGGGCTCAGGAGATCGCTGAGCTAACGATGCCGTAATGTAGTGCTGCTGTCCGCATGAGCAGCGGCGTGACGGATTGGGTGAGCAGTGAGAGCAGACCAGAGAACTCCACACACACAGCGGCCGATCAATCAATTAAAGACGCGGGCAACCCCGGCAGAAAGAGACGCTAATTAACACACTGCAGGGTGAGAGACTCTTACACACACGCAGGCCGCTGCTAGCCCTTCCGCTTAATCAAACACGGGTTCATCTCTTGCTCCTGACCTCCGGTAACTGACCCGTTTGGGTCACACTCGCCCACAAATACTGACCAGAGGAATCAGGCGAGCTGACGAGAGACTTCAGGCTTCTGTCAGTGTCCGGAAACTCAGAAAACATCAAAGACAGATCAGATTCGGCTTTCATCTGACGACATGTCCAGGTTACCGCTGATGTCGTTATGAGGCTACAAAACTCTAGAGATTAAACTTTCTTTTAATCTCACAAAACCAGTCTTAAGTAGCACGGGTATATTTGCAGCAATAGCCAAAAACATTGTATGGGTCAAAATTATCGCCTTTTCTTTTATGCCAAAGTAAAGATCATGTTCCATTAAGATATTTTGTACATTTGCTACTGTAAATATATCAAAACTTATTTCATTAGTAATATGAATTACTAAGAACTTCATTTGGACAACTTTTAAGGCGATTTTCTCAATAATTAGATTTTTTTTTTTTTTTTTTTGCACCCTCAGATTCCAGATTTTCAAATAGTTGCATCTCCACTAAAACTGTCCTGTCCTAACAAACCACACGTCAATAAAAAGCTTATTTATTCATCTTTCAGATGATGTATAAATCTCAATTTCAACAACTTGACCCTCATGACTGGTGTTGGTCCAGGGTCACATATTAGAAATTGTTTTGAAAATATGTATAAAGTATAAAATATACAAATATATAAAACAGCAAAATCTTGAAATATTTTGACTATTTAAAATAACTGTTTTTTACAGAAGCCTGTTTCCGCCACTGAACAAAAAATATAAAAATATAATTGCAACATTTATCTCACAATTCTGACTTTTTTTCTCAGAACTGTGAGAAATAAACTCAATTCTAACAATTCTAATAAATTAAGTCAGAATTGTGGCATATAAACCCACATTTGTGAGAAATAAAGTCAGGACTGTGAGATATAAACTTGCAATTATGAGTTGTTTTCTCAATTGCGAGTTTGTATCTCAAAATTCTGACTTTTTTTCTAAAAATTGTGAGATATAAACTGCAATATAAATTGCAAATTGCAAGTTATAAAGTCCAGTTCTGAGGAGAAAAAAAAGACATATGTTTACAGATTTGCAAGTTTGTATCTTGGAATTCTTTATAACTCGCAATTGTGATATTATATCATGCAGTTCTGACTTTATAACTCACAAGTTAAAGTTTATATCACGCAGTTGCAACTTTATTTCTCAGAATTGTACGTTTATATCACTCAATTCTGACTTTATTTCTCATAATGTGAGATATAAAGTCACAATTCTGAGAAATAAAGCCAGAATTGCAAGATACAAAGTCGCAATTGCAAGAGAAGTCAGAACTGTGAGATACAAAGTCGCAATTGCGAGAAAAAAGTCAGAATTGCAAGATACAAAGTCACAATTGCGAGAAAAAAGTCAGAATTGCAAGATACAAAGTCGCAATAGCCAGAGAAAAGTCAGAACTGCGAGATACGAAGTCACAATTACGAGGAAAAAAGTCAGAACTGTGAGATACAAAGTCGCAATTACGAGGCAAAAAGTCAGAACTGTGAGATACAAAGTTGCAATTGCGAGGAAAAAAGTCAGAACTGTGAGATACAAAGTCGCAATTGCGAGAAAAAAGTTAGAACTGCGAGATACAGAGTCGCAATAGCCAGAGAAAAGTCAGAACTGCAAGATACAAAGTCGCAATTACGAGGAAAAAAGTCAGAACTGTGAGATACAAAGTCGCAAATGCGAGAAAAAAGTTGCAAATGCGAGAGAAGTCAGAAATGAGATACAAAGTCGCAATTGCGAGGAAAAAGTCAGAACTGTGAGATACAAAGTCACAATTCTGAGGAAAAAAGTCAGAACTGTGAGATACAAAGTCGCAATAGCCAGAGAAAAGTCAGAACTGAGAGATACAAAGTCGCAATAGCCAGAGAAAAGTCAGAACTGAGAGATACAAAGTCACAATTACAAGGAAAAAAGTCAGAACCGCGAGATACATAGTCGCAATTGCGAGAGAATTCAGAACTGTGAGATACAAAGTCGCAATTATGAGGAAAAAAGTCAGAAATGTGAGATACAAAGTCGCAATTGCGAGGGAAAAAGTCAGAACTGTGAGATACAAAGTCACAAATGTGAGAAAAAAGTCAGAACCGCGAGATACAAAGTCGCAATTGCGAGGAAAAAAATCAGAACTGCGAGATACAAAGTCGCAATTGCGAGAGAATTCAGAACTGTGAGATACAAAGTCGCAATTATGAGGAAAGTCAGAACTGTAAGATACAAAGTCACAAATGCGAGAAAAAAGTCAGAACTGTGAGATACAAAGTCGCAATTACGAGGAAAAAAGTCAGAACTCTGAGATACTAAGTTGCAATAGCGGAAAAAAAAGTCTGAACCGCGAGATACAAAGTCGCAATTGCGAGGAAAAAAATCAGAACCACGATATACAAAGTCGCAATTGCAAGGAAAAAGTTTTTATATGACGGATTTCTGAGAAAAAAAAGCCAGAATTGTAAGAAAAAAAGTCAGAATTGCGAGATCTGACTTTATATCTAGCCATTCTGACTTATTCTGACTTTTAACTCGCAATTGTGCATTTATATCTCAGTTTCTGAGAAAAAGTTTCACAATTCTGACTTTTTTCTTGCATTTGTGACTTTGTATCTCACAATTCTGACTTTTTTCTTGCATTTGTGACTTTGTATGTTGCAGTTCTGACTTTTTTCACGCATTTGTGACTCTGTATCTCAAAATTCTGACTTTTTTTCTCACATTTATGACTTCGTATCTCGAAATTCTGACTTTTTTTCTTGCAATTGCGAGTTATTAAAGTCCATTTCTGAGGAGAAAAAAAAAGATGTTCACAGAATTGCGAGTTTATTACCTGAATAATAATTGTAAAAGTTATTACGAGAGTTTATATCTCACAATTTTGAGAAAAAAAGTCAGAATTGTGAGATATAAACTCTCGTAATAACTTTTTTTCAACATTCTTAAAAATAAAGGTGCTTCACAATGCCATACAGTAGAAGAACCTTTTTTGTTCAAACAATTCCATAAAGAACCTTTAACATCTGAAGAACCTTTCTGTTTCACAAAAGGTACTTTGTGGTGAAAGAAGGTTCTTCATAATAAGAATGTAAGAAAGAGATGGTTCTTAAAAGAACCTTTGACTGAATGGTTCTTTGTGGAACCAAAAATGGTTCTTCTATGGCATCGCTGTGAAGAACCTTTTAAAGCAACTTTATATTTATAAGTGTGCAGTCACTTCAGAAATCATTCTAATAGTTTGATTTGCTGCTCAAAAATCATGCATTATTATTATTATTATTATCATTATTATTATTATGTTGAAAACAGTTGTAATGGTAAAAATGTATATTTTTATATATTATAATATATTATATATTCATTTATTTTTTGTGATCACGCCAAATCCGAGAGTTTTAGTTTGTGGTCCAATGAACGTTAATGTGTGACTTTCAGGGTTTGTGGATCTTCTGTCCCACTTCTAAAGCTCTACGTCATTATTACTGTAAGACGACATTCACACGGCCTGTTTTATTCTTCTTTGATGGATCATGTGCTGGAACTCTTGATAGGTCATTTATTTTACTACAATAATAACATGTAAATTTCTCCTCCGGACTCCAGCTTGGGTTTGAGGAAAATCTACATTCATTTTTGAGTCATTATAAGTCTAGAAACATATATGCAAGAGTATATCATAACACTGCATACTTCACTTGTGTTATGAATTACAGTCAGACTGTTAAATCTCACAAAAACCTTCCACGTTACATGCCAAACTCCAAACTCTTTGACAAAAAAAAAATATGTTTCTAATATTTGTATCCATTTTCTTGCTCTTCTTTTAGATAATGCTTAAAACGCTGGCATTTTTAGCACTTCTTGTGTTGTTGCCTTCTTGATGAATCACTTCAGGATGAATCACTGTTGTATTTTTCATTTGTAAGTTACCCTGGATATTTTGTTTATTATTATTATTATTATTATATTACAGTAATAAGAATTTCGGGGGCATGTGCTTATTTATTTATTTTTACTTTTTGCATTAATCACAATCAAATATATCTTAATAGTTCTGAAAGAGTCTGACATAAACTTTTTTAATTAATTAATTTATTTATTTTGTGTGTTAATCGTTATGCAAAATATCTTAAATTCTTGAAATAACTATTTATTTATTTGTTTATTTTCTTTCTGCATTACAGTAATGCAAACTGTGGATGCTTCATATTTTATTTATCAATTTATTGATTGACTGATGCATTAATCACCATGCAAAATATTCTAATAGTTCTAAAATAGGCTCAGATATTAATTTCTTATTTATTTATTTTCAGCATTTTTTTTCTGAATTAAGGATTGCTTTATATTTTATGTATTGATTCATTTGTTGTTGTTGTTTTGCATTAATCACTATGCAAAATATCCTAATAGTTCTAAAATAGGCTCAAATATTAATTTCTTATTTTTATTTATTTATTTTCTGCATTACAGTAATGAGAATTGTGAATGATTTATATTTTATATATTGATTGATTTATTGATTGATGCATTAATCATCATGCAAAATATCCTAATAGTCTAAAATAGGCTCAAATATTTATTTGTACTTTTTGTGTAAGTAGTTCTAAAAGAAGAGTCTGAAATAAAAGTTTTATTTATTTACTTATTTATTTATTTTGTGTGTGTGTGTGTGCGTGTGTTTATCAATGTGCAAAATATTTTAAATTCTGGAACGGGCTGAAATAATTATTTATTTATTTATTTTCTACATTACAGAATTGTGGGTGCTTATATTTTAATGATTGATTTACTGATTGATGCATTAATCACCATGCAAAATATCCTAATAGTTCAAAAATAGGCTCAAATATTTATTTTGTTATTTATTTATTTTTTTGCATCACAGTAATGCAATTGTGAGTGCACACAAATAAAAGTAGACCATTTACAGTTCAGAAATGATTTTTTACTCTTAGCTTTATGAGCAAAAATGATGGAATATATTAAATTGTTTTAGAACTATTAGGATATTTTGCATGGTAATGCATCAATCAATAAATCGATCAATAATTACAAATATAAAGCACCCACAATTCTGTAATGTAGAAAATAAATAAATGGATAAACAAATAAACAAATGATTATTTCAGCCACACACACACACACACACAATAAATAAATAAATATCCCTCCACAAATCTCATTACTGTTATGCAATAAATAAATAAAAAAATATATTATTAAGATATTCTGCATTATGATTCATGCAAAATAAATAAGTGCATTAATAATAATAAATTAATTATTTATTAAAACGCACATCCCTCCATAATTCTCCATAATTACTAAAAGCACATTATTGTAGTGTCTAATTGCTTTATTGTACACCATAAATGTGGCTGTATCTAATAAACTACATAAAGGATCCAGAATATCATAAGAATATATGCAGAAAGTGTTTTCAATGTAATACCAGGTAAAGAGACAAGAGCTCTATAAAGTCCTAACAGTGTCATGATGCCACCAGGGCAGATGGGCCCCGAACACCCAGAATCTGTCAGGAGCGAGTCTGTCCAACACAACGTAGGAGGATCCGTCACACGGCTCTACATTTGATAGATTAAAGACTCCGCCATATAAAACACGAGGCTCACCGCCTCACTTCAGATCATCAACCTGAGCTTGATGAGGAACCTCTGAGGGTTTCAGCTGCTTTAAAGGCGTCTTTCCCTTTCATCAACAGTCTTTCAGTCAAACACGTCATGGTTAATGCGGATCAGGAGACGCCGTTCTCGAGGGCTTTGCCCGCAGGCGGCTCTCTGAGACCGGGAGAGAGATCTGAGAGCTTCCCTTCTCCGGCAGGCCACCAGCTCATTCTCTCTCTCCCTCACTCTCTCTCTCTCTCTCTCTCTCTCTCTCTCTCTCTCTCTCTCTCACTCAGTCAGTGTTAAAGAAGCTGGAGAACGCTTGAGTCTCTCTCTCTCTCTTTCTCTCTCTCTCTCTCTCTCTCTCTCTCTCTCTCTCTCTCTCGTTATTAATTAGCTCACACAATAGCTGCGCACTCGTCAGGGCTGGAGTGCTGTCAGTGTCCGCTCGTGATGAGAGTCGTCTGTCTCTCCAGAGACGCCAGAGATGAGAGCATTTCCACAGCCTGTTGAGCTGATGGTGTGAGAGATCCACACTGGAAAACACTGCATTTTAATGCATCTGTCTGTGGATTATAAGAAAACATTAGTCTTAGAGCCCTGCAGAAAACACATCATGTTTGTTTTCTTTATTTTATAAAAAGCACACAAGAGTGCACACAAATAAAAGTAGACCATTTACAGTTCAGAAATTATTTTTTACTCTTAGCTTTATGAGCAAAAATGATGGAATATATTAAATTGTTTTAGAGCTATTAGGATATTTCCCAAAATATCCTAATAGTTCTAAAATGAGCTTTAAAATTAATTTATATTGTTTTTATTATTTTATTCTATTTATTTAAATATATCTTAATATAATTAATATATATTTATTTATTTAATATTATTACTGATGCATTTATTTTGCATTAATTACAAAGCAGAATATCCTAATATATATATGTATATATGTTATTTTTTTCATTTACATTTTTTTATTAATTTATTATTGCATTAAAGTAATGAGATTTGCAGAGTGATATTTATTTATTTATTTATTAATGCTATGCAAAATATCTTAGATCTAAAATAAAAATAAAAATGTTATTTTGTATTAATCACTATGAAATAAAATAATTATTTATAATACTTGATTTTTTATTTTATGTATTTATCATAAATATCCATCAACAAGTAAAAAAAAACAATGTATTACACAAAAATCAGTAAAAATATTCACTCACAAATTAATATGTGTTTGAAAATATAAATAAAAAATAAAGGAAACATATATAAAAATAAACATATATTTGGTTTTAATGTGTGATTAATGTTGTGTGCTCTCTTCATTTTTATGAAAAAAAAAAAAAAAAAAAATTAAAGTTAAAAATTAAGATTACCGGAGTATTTTCCAATGTAGAAGATTTTGTAATGATCGCTATAAAATCTAATAATTATATCTAATAATTTCTTATTTTTTATTTTATTAATGATAAATATCCATTGACAAATAAAAAGCAGTTTTATTTACAAAAAAAAATGTAAATAAAAAAATGGATATAAATAAAACAAAAAATATATATATTTGTTTGTAATGTGTGGTTAATGTTGTGTGTTCTCTTCATTTTTATGTTAAAGTTAAAAATAAAGACTAGTGGAGAATTATTCAGTGTAGGAGACACAACTGAGACATAAAAGACATTTTTTAAATCACAAATATTTGTACAAAAATAAAATGAGTCAAATGAGTCATTTAATTAATTAATTAAATAAACACTTTTCAAGTTCTAAAATAGGCTGAAATATTTATTTATTTCTCATTGCCGTAATGAGAATTGTTATTATTGATTTAGTATTAAATCACTATAAAAACAATAATAATTATATCTAATAATTTCTTATTTTATTCTAAAATAGGCTGGAATAATTATTTTTTTTATTATTATTATTTTATTTATTCATTTATAAATACTTCAGATTTTTTCTTAATCCTTTCACTTTTTGAAAAAAATACAGCATCATGTTTTTTTCATTATGCACCAAATTAATTTAACCAATTTCAACTTTTATGCAAATATACCTTAAACTGAAGTGATTTTTAATATAATTTAAGTTGAAATGTACGGTCAATTTGATTATATTTAGCAAACTTTTTAAGTTGAAGTAGGTGAGGATTTTCCAAGTGTTGTAATAGTTGTGTTTGAGTGTCTTCAGTCTGATGAAAGATACCTACATCAACACAATTACTGCTGGAAAGGGTTCAAATGTGCAAAAGATGCTGGAAAACCACAATAATGTGCGAAGAATCACAGAAACAAAATGCAGTGATCATCTTACTGTATTTTTAGGGGCCAAGCAAGCAAGTTCTTCTTCTTCTTCTTTCGCTCGAATCTATGGAAGCTCATAGAACCGCTTGCAGGAAAGTTGTGAAATTTGGCACACTGATAGAGGACAGTCTCAACATTAACTATAGCCAATCTGGAGTCTCAAACTCTCTAGCACCACCACTGGTCCAAATTTTCACTCATGTTTATGCTAATAACTTTTAAACCGTAGGCCACAGAAGCAAAATCCTTTCAAAAATGTTTTCTCAGAATCCGTGGCTCAGGCCGAGTCGAATTAACACCATTTTTTTTTTTTTTTCTATTTTTAATTATTTGAAAAACCTATTTTTTCGAACTCGTCCTAGATGCTTTTTCAGATTTTCACCAAAATTGGCTCAGATCATCTTCAGACCATGCTGGCAAAAAGTTATGAAATTCAAGTTGATTAGTCAAACCGTTCTTGAATAGCGCACAAACGAAATCTACGAAAAGCACGCAAAAATGGATGTGAAGCTATATCTCCGCAGAGGTTTGGCATATTGAGACCAAACTTGGTGTGTGCTATAACAAGCATGACCTGAGACTACCTGCAGTGTTTCGGCACAGTGCCACCTAGTGGTAAGGAGACAGAAAAAATTGATACTTTAGCTTATAACTTGTGAATGGTTTGGCCATAAATCACAAAACTCGTCTCTTTAGATTCGGTGCATCATGCCAAGTCGAATGATTTTCCCATGTCAGCCATTTTGTGCATCAGCCATTTTGAATTTTGTAGTAAAATGCTATATTTTATGAACGCATTGACGTATCGTTACAAAACTCGGTATGGGTCATCAGCATGATGCCCTGAGGGAGCCTGTGAAGTTTTGAGCCAGTAGTAAAATCAAATATTTGCATGCTTATAACTGGTTGTGGTCGACTTATTTTCACGGGAATCACCTTTTTAGACTCCTGAATCCTTGTGATACCAGACATGCTAGGTTTTGCCTGATGGCTTGTGCAACGTTGCTTTTTAGTGCTTAAAAAACATTTGCCAATCTCTTAGAAACGGCTACTCCTATTGTTACTCCTATCGAAACATAGCGTGCCGGCTATATGCTAATGCCCAATTGCCACAATTTTGATAGTAAGTGGCAAAAAAAGCAAACAAAGTCAGCCATCGGTCATTTTTTCTCTTCTCCTATAGAAAAATATCTGTAACTCCAAAACAAAATGAGAAATTTTCACCAAATTTGACACACATATGTATGGGCACACTCTAAGGGCGCATAAAGAATTTGGTGGGATTGTGCCTCTTGGTGGTGCTATAATTGAACAAAACATGAAATTGCCTTTGACTACAATAGAGTATTATGATATAAAATGCTACATTTTTACCAATGCATTGGTGTACCATTACGAAACTTTGTATGTACCAGGGAGACCATGACCTGAAAGTACTCAAAATGTTTTGAGACGGTGCCTCCTTGTGGTCAACAGTGATAACCAATTAAATCGTATTACTAATGGTAGTTTTCATGATTTTGGCTAAAATCACCCTAAAATGGCTTTAATGACTCATTGCTGCAGTTGGTCTGATGCTTCCCTTGCCTAGTGCTTGGCCCTGTAATTGCTTTATTTTAAAATAATATTCAATGTGCAGATTCTGCATATATAAAGTAATTATATTAAACAGACCCGTGCAGTGTGTTGTTGACCGTGTCGTGAGCAGAAACATGAAACACAAACCCTGACAAGACCAGTAAAGACACGTCAAACAGCAGACAGCGAAACACCAGGACAGACGGGCGGACAAAACAAGACGTCTCCAAGAATCATGTCTAACCTTGTCCTGAAAGTGATGAAATAAAGAAGCTTTTATATCTCAGGAGGAGCTCATCTTGTGATATTGCAGTTAAATCACAGATGTTTTTAGTAAAATTCTTCATATTAAAAAAATACAAATGAGAGCAGTAAAAATCAAGCTTAAATATTCACTGACAAATGAATATATATATAAAGGGTGTATGAGACAACTGAGATATTAAAGAGATCATTTAAGTCTCAAATATTTTTACTAAAATTACTCAGGAAATAAAATTGAGTTGAATGAGTCAGTAGTTGTCAGTAGTAAAAGCACAGAGCTATGAAATGAATTTGGAGCAGCTTAAAATATTCACTGACAAGTGAATAAATGTATTTAAAAACATATTTAAAATATATATATAACAAATATAACATTCAAAATATATGTATATATTTAAAATTATTTTTTAAAAAAGGCTTTACATGTATCCGTTACTCAAAATCCTAGAATGCACTGCACAAAGCTCAGTAAAAAGTAATGTATCCTTCAACAAAAATCCCACTTCCAAGTGAATAAATATATTTAGATGTATACTGTTAAATATTAAAAACTAAAATATTTGTAAAAATAAAAAGTCAGGCATGTATTCTTCATGAAAAATTCCAGAATGCACTGCACAAAGCACAGTAAAAATATTCACTGACAAACAAACAAATGTAAAAATATTTTAAATATGAAATCATATTAAATATATAAATTATTATTATTATTATTTTTAACTTAGACATTGCCTGTATCCTTCATAAAAAAAAAATCTAATATCAGTGATATTTTTAAAATACTTTTTAAAAATAAAAAGTCAGGCATCACATGTATTCTTCACAAAAAAAAAAAAATCCAAAATGCATTGCACAGTAAAAATATTCACTGAGAAGTGAATAAATATATCAAAAAATCTATTTAAAAAATATGTTAAAAGAAAGATATTAAATATAGAATAAAAAAATAAAAATACATATAAATGATTTACAAAGATTAATGAACTTTAATAAATTCCCATTAAATCATTTTTTTAGTAACATCACTTTTTTGTAATTATTTGTGAACTTTACTAGCAATTACAGAGTGAAAACAGTTTCCAGCAACAGAAGACACAATAGAGATATTATAGAGCTGATTAGTTATTTTATGGTTCCTGTGGGTCTGAAGCTCCGTTGAGTCGGTTGAGCAACTCCGAAACATGAGCCAAAGGCAAAAGAGAGTCGGTGGCAAAGGCTCACGAGTATGACGGAGATCCTGCAAATTTAAAGGTGCTGCGAGCAGAACGGCGGCCCTCGGGGGCCGATTTTAAGACTTATTAATATCTCATGGCTCTGTCCCACTGACTTCTGCCCTCCTCATTATAATACGACAGCAGCCAGCCAATCAGAGCGTGCAGCTGATGCCGGGGGTCAGGAGGGCGGGTCTGGTGAATATTAATATTTCTAAATGCATAATTCTGTCGTGCCCAGAGGTCACCGATGGGGGGGCGGACCCTGAGGCGGCTTGTCTAACCCACTTCAGAGACGAGCACCAACACACAGAGAACCACAGCCAAAGAAAACTACGGAAGCTCTGTGTGTTTTCATTACGTTCTGTGTCAAAACCTAGTGAGCTCACTACATAGACAGCAATTTAGGGCATCACAGGCCTGATAAAGACTGTAGCATCAGTAAGTGTACTTCTTTTAGTCAAGCATCACATGCATCCTTCAACAAAAATTCCAGAATGCATTGCACAAAGCTCAGGAAAATATTTACTGAGAAGTCAATAGATATATATTTAAAAATATTGAACAAAAAAAAGTTACAAATATATAATGCAAAAAATATAATAAATATCTAAAAAAATATATGTAAAAGGCATCACATGTATCCATAAAGTTATAAATATATTTAGAAACAGATTTACAAATATTCAACAAAAAACATTTTGCAGTCTACCTGTGATAAAACTGTGGCAGATATTAGTTTTGTGAAGGATGGCCACTGTGGTAGGAAGCTTTTTAGTTGTTTCTGATCAATCTGCATGTAAACATAACATATTTCCTAAATATCTACAAACATATGTTATTTTTTGGCTTAAGAAGAGTCAAAAACGTACATACAACATCTTTAACATAGGATTTAAGAGGGCAAATAGCAGTTAGACACTTTAGACACTATGCCTTGACTGTTTATCTGCAGATAGCATGATAACACATTTAATAATAATTTCATACAAGTTCAGTAAAGCAATAAGTGACACATTTTAGACATAATATTGCTTGTTTTTGCTCAATTTTGCCAACAAAAATAGTTCCAAACAAAGATCACAGCACTGTTTTGCGTCTCTGAACACTGGACGGTGTTTACTTTTTGAATGAATCAGCTTTTTGAACTAATCGGTTGATAAAGTGATTCACTGATTTACTCATTAACACAGTCAAATGCTTTGTTCGTGAATTAACAGTCACTTGCTGCCACCTACTGGCGGTTTTAATTTCACATTTTCAATTATTTTTTCATGTCTGAAATTATTTCAAATATCAGTATTCAACGTAGTATTACGGTATAACGGTAGTATTCAGACTACCCAAGAACTTCACCACAGATTTGACAGGCCTCAGTTAACATTTTAAATGAAACATTGCATGATAGTACAATTAGAAAAATATGGGACAAGTATGGCATTTTTGGAAGGCTTGCCAGAAGAAAACCTCTTCTATCTAAAAAAGCATAGCAGCATGGTTTAGGTTTGCAAAGTTGCATCTGAACAAACCATAATGTCCTTGAACAGATAAGAACAGAGTGGAGATGTTTGGCCATAATGCACAGCGCCAAGTTTGGTGAAAACCTGTAGAGCATATCAGCACAAACACCTCATATCAAAAGTCACACATGCAGGTGGAGGGCTGATGACTTTGGGCTTGTTTTGTAGACACAGGACCTGGGGACCTCACAGTCATTGAGGCGACCATGAACTCCTCTGTATACCAAAGTATCCGAAGTCAAATGTGAGGCCATCCGTCAGACAGCTAAAGCTTGACCAAAATTGGGTCTGATCACAAGCACACCAGCAAATCTACAACAGAACGGCTGAAAAGAATCAAGGTGTTGCAGTGGCTCAGTCAAAGTCCAGACCTCATCCTGACTCAAATGCTGTGGTGAGAGCCGTCCATAAACAAATGCCCACACACCTCAATAAACTACAGCAACGTTGTAAAAAAGAGTGGGGCAAAATTCCCCCATGAACAATGTGAGAGACTGATAAAGTCATACAGGAAATTATTACTTCAAGTTATTGCTGCTAAAAGTGGATCTACAGACAATTAAATCATAGGGTGTCCTAACTTTGTCACACATGGCTTTTCCATCTTGGCTTTATTTTTGTTAAATAAATAATTACACGGTGTGATTTGTCATGTAATGCAGTTTATCTGAGGATATATGTTTTTCAAATGTTAAGACCTGCCAAGGACCATATAATTTTTCTATGTCCTGATACATGTAATAAATGTATATATATATATATATATATATATATATATATATATATATATATATATCCCACAACTAAAATCTAAGAATGCATTGCAAGTCCTCAGTAAAAAATATTCACTGACAAATCAATATATATCAATTATTTAAAATAAATAAATAAATAAATAAATAAATAAATAAAAATATTAAATGACAAATTAATACACACACACACACATATATATATATATATATATTTTTTTTTTATATTTTGAAAATAAATACATAAATAAATTTCTTTGCTTGTTCTTTAAAAATTCTGAGATTGTATTTTGGATTTAAATTATATGAAAGCCCATTTATGCCAAAAATAATGAATAAAAAATAAAAAAGGTTGTTATCTCACAAACTCGCAATTCTGAGAAATAAAGTAAGAATTGCGTGATATAAGCTTGCAATTGCAAGTTATTAAGTCAGAACTGTGAAATATCAACTCGCAATTCTGTGAACATATCAGTCCTTTTTTCTCCTCAGAACTGGACTTTTTAACTCACAATTGCGAGAAAAAAAAGTCTGAATTGTGAGCTTATATCTCGCAATTCTGACTATTTCTCGTAATTGTGAGTTTCTATCCCGCAATTCTGACTTTATAACTTGCAATTGTATGTTTATATCTCATAGTTCTGAAAAAAAGTTTGAATTGCAACATGTAAACTCACAATTGCGAGAAAAAAACTCAGAATTGTGAGATAAAAAGTCACAATTACTTTTTTATTTTTATTCAGTTGCTAAAAAGGGCTTCCCTAACTTTTTTATTTTTTATCGTCTGACAGAAAAAAATTCTGTATACTTGCAATCTCATGGTTGACTAAAACTAAACATAAAATGAAATAAAATACAAGTTAACTGAAATCAAACATAGAAAACTTCAAACTTATTTTATTTCAGCTAGTGATTAAGGCATTTTTGTTTATTGTAATTTGGAGTACTAAAATTAATTAATAAAATTTAATAAAAACTGCAGCCATATTTAAAAAATAAATAAAAACATAAAATCATAAAAAAATGACAAAACTACACAACAAAATGACTAAAACTTTATCTGAAATTAAAGTGAAAAAAGAAAATGTAAAAATAAATTTTAATTCAAAATATTGACAAAAACTATTATAGCAATGATAACAACATAACATACTGCAGTTTCAGTCTGGACTAGAGACTTCCGGATCATCATGAACTTGATTGTGTGTATTTGTCAGTGCAAACACACACTCATCTCTCTGCATCTGGTTCAGCTTTATCAGGAATGCTAAGTTAAGTGCTATAGGCTGGTTTAGATTTACCACAAACAAGCTCCATCTGGCCGCCGTAACCCAGTCTCAACCCCGCGGCGCTGACAGCCCTCATGCAGCGGCCCGGACCGACAGCGCGACACGCCGGACTGACATCCGCTCTGGAACCGGAAGAAAGACGAGAAGCTGCGGGACGCAGATAAATCACACTCGAGCCACAAAGAAAGTGGTTTAGATGCGTGTAGACCTGCATGAACATGAACACAAACACACTTTGCTCAAAACAATCAGCCAAAAGACAACTAAAAAATCCTGCTGGTTTCTCAGAACGTTCTGACGAACTATTTCCTGTAACATTAATTGAACGTTTATTCAGAAATGTTCTCAAAACGTTAGCACACAAACAGTTTCTGAAGCAGATGCTAAAATGTTGGCATGTTCAGTTTTCTTGTTGTATTTATAGTGTTATTCAAAGGTTACAGAAATGTTACATAAACCTTTATTTTCACTCAACATATAATATTAATTAAATGTTTATTATCCTAAGAACTTTCCCATAATTCTTGCAAATTCTTTAAAAACAAAAACATATCCAAAAACATACATATTATTTAATTATTTTTTTAGTTTTTAATATATTCATTCACTCGTCAGTGAATATTTATACAGAACCTATGCATTCTGGGAGTTTTGGTGAAGGATATAATGCTGATGATATCTATCTATCTATCTATCTATCTATATATATATATATATATATATATATATATATTAAAATTATATATCTTTTACCAGAAATCTCGAAAATGCATTAAATAAATGCATAAACAAACAACTAAATAAATAAATCAAAAATAACTTTTCCTCTCAACATTATAAGAACTCTATATCAGAACTTTACCATAATGCTTGCAAAAAAAAAAATTAATAAAGAAATACATAAGTACAAATATTTGCTAGACAAGTGAATTAATATATTAAAAACTAAATATAATATATACATTTTATAATATTAAAATTAAAAGGAAGGTATCACATGTATCTTTTTACCAGAAATCTCAAAATGCATTGAATAAATACATGAACAAATAAACTTTGCACTTTGCCTCTTTTTCCTTTAAAACAATAATTATATACAAATATAAAAAGAGGCTTCATATCCTTCACCAAAACTCCCAGAATGCATACCAAGAAGCTCTGTAAAAAATATTGTGAATGAATATATTAAAACATAAAAAAGATTATATATATATATATATAATAAAGTATTTATAATAATAATAATAATAATAATAATAATAATAAAAAAGTATTTAGTAATATTACAATTAAAAGGAAGGTATCACATGTATCCTTTACCAGAAATCTCAAAATGCATTGAATAAATGCATGAACAAATAAACAACTAAATAAATAAATGCTCAATAAAAGTATTTACTGATTAAAAAAAATATAACATTAATAACACTTTTATTTTTAATATCCTAAGAACTTTTCTTCTCAACATGATCAGAACTTTCCCATAATGCTTGCAAATGCTTCCTTCACCAAAACTCCCAGAATGCATAAGTTCTGTAAAAAAAAAAAAAAAAAAATATATATATATATATATATATATATATTTTTTTTTTTATTATTATTTTTAAGTCAAGCATCATATGTATCCTTCAGAAAAAAATTCTTAGCACAAAAACATTCATACATCGTTTACTTTTTTTAACTTAAAAAACAAACAAACAAAAAAACATGAATACTTAACGAATTTCAGACCATACAAAAGAAACATTCCCGTAATAAAATATAATATAATCAAACATAAGTCAACTTGATGCACTAAAATAACTAAAAATTAGCAAAAAACTATATACTTTTTTTAACACTAACAAAACCTAACAAAAATGCACAAAAAAAACTAAAATTAAACTTAAACCAGAAAATATTATTAATTTTCATATTTCAATTATACTAAAAAACTCTGTTTAAAAAATAAATAGCACAAAACCAAAATGAAAAGGATGAAACAAAACAAAAATGAACAAAGGTAAATTCTTTTGTGTATATTTGTTTCTATAAATGCAATTGTATTTTAACCAGGACTAGAAAGGACAAAGGAGTAAGTTTTTCTTCTCATCTGTAAGTGGGACAGTTTTTGTGTCCCTAAAACTATATTTCTTATTCTCGCAGTGATTTTCGCCGCGGCCCGCGAGACAATTCCTGGACTCCAGGTCTGTCAGTGTCATGAAATAATTACACATAAATATTCATGCCATGTTTCTATGCAAAATAGCATCTGTTTTTGAAATAACATACCATCTGTTTTGGGGACTTTTAGGGACAATTGTGATAAAGAGCTCTTGTGATACGCATTATCCATTTTGATCTGAAGAGACGGATGTTTTGCTTGCACTGTTGGACGTCGAGGCGTGTTTCGCTAATAGATCATCCTAATCGCTCCATGAAATCCTCATCAAACAAGTGGAGATATTTACTGTCTTTTCTTCATTTATGCCTTGTTTTTTACAATTTCAACACAGCCATATTAAACTAAGTCTGTGGTTTAAATACATATATTATTTTATATATATATATATATATATATATATATAAATATTATGAAATGTCATTGCAATTCAAAATAACAGTTTTTTTTTTATATACTTTAAAATATAATTTATTTCTGTGATGCAAAGTTGAATGTTTAGCATCATTACTCCAGTCTTCAGTGTCACATAATCCTTCAGAAATCATTTTTGTATACTGATTTATTAATTTTATTATCAATGTTGGCAGCAGTTGTGGAACTTAATATTTTTTTGGAAACTGATATTTTTTTCAGGATAAAAAGTTAAAAAGAACAGCATTTATAAAAAAAAAAAAAAAAAAACATATTGTTATATAGTTTTATTGTTATAAAAATATTATATAATGTTATATAGTATAATTGTTCATAGATTCATTATTCTTATTTTTAGTTAATTATTAATTATTATTAATAAATTATTAGTAGTGTTAATATTGCTTGTGTTAGCTAATGCAGTCACTATTTTTGTTTAGTTCATTATTAATCATTATTTGTTTTTGATTAATTGTATTGATCTGGATTATTTCTTTTTGATAGACAGACGAACTCTCATCTATCCATCCGTCGGTCCATCTTTCCTTCCGTCCGTCTGTGATAGAGAGAAATGAGAGCGTGTCCTCCAGTTAAATTTAGAGCAGATTTTCACTTCACGAAATGCAGGCGGCTTTTAGCACCCGAGGTGTTGAACACACACATTATAGGTGGGAAAACATTCCCAGCATCCCCTTGGCATGCAGGTCAGCGTCAACGCAAAGAAAAAGACACGAGGAGGTCAGAGATCAAGTCTAGACCTTGAGTTGGACGCCGTGAGCGGCGCTGATGAGCCCAAAGTAATATAAAAATAATAATAAATATTTAAAAATATCAAAATAATGAGTACTGCGCACAAGACACTACTTTTAACACTATATAAGATAAAAAATAATAATTAATAATAATAATAATCAAAAATATAAAAATGTTTACCGCATACTGCACACTACCATTAAAAAAATATATAGAATATAAAAAATATTGATAAATAACAAACAATACAAAATACAAAAAATAATGTGTACTGCATACTGCACACTACTGTTAAACACTGTATAATATAAAAATATTAATAAATAATAAATAATATAAAAATAATGTGTACTGCATACTGCACACTACTGTTAAACACTATATAATATATAAATAATATTACAAAATAAAACTATAAATATTACAAAATAATAAATATAAAAATAATGTGCACTGCACATTACTGCTGTTAAACACTATATAATATAAAAATAATATATATATATATATATATATATATATATATATATAATGTGTACTGCATACTGCACACTACTGTTTAACACTATATAATACAAAAAATAATACATATACTATATATATATATATATATATATATATATATATATATATAATGTGAACTGCATTTTGCACACTACTGTTAAACACTATATAATATAAAAATAATAAATAACATATAACATATATAGAGAGAGAGAGAGAGAAATATATAATGTGTACTGCATACTGCACACTACTATTAAACACTATATAATGTACAAAATAATAATACATATATATATATATATATATATATATATATATATATATAAGCCAAAATTATTAGCCCCTTATAAAATATTTCATTATTTTTCAAATAACTCCCAAGTGTTGTTTAACAGAAAGACAATTTTATCAGCACAGCATTTTTAAACATAATACTTTATTCAGGAAGCTTTTAGGGTTTATAATACAAATAGAAATAAATGGATAACCAAGAATTTTAAAAAGTCTACTTGTCAAAATTATTAGCCCTCTGATGTTAATAGTCAATAGTGTATCCCTTTTGCTTGATAACAACCTTTAGTCGTTTGCTGACAAGTTTCAAGCATGTCTCCTGAGGAATGACAGTCCATTCTTCCTTAGCAAATCTCTCAAGCTCCTCCAGATTTGTTGGTGTTCTGGCACAAACTCTGGACTTTAGTGTGCCCCACAGATTTTCTATTGGATTCAAGTCTGGGCTTCGTGCAGGCCAATCCAGTACACTCACTTTGCTCATTTGGAGGTATTTCTTCACCAGAAGTGAGGTATGCTTTGGGTCGTTATCATGCTGGAAGACAAAATGTGGACCCAAACCAAGTTTTCTTGCAGACTGTCTGAGGTTGTCTTTCAAAATCTTCTTATAGTCTTTCTTTTTCATGTTTCCTTCAACCCTGACGAGATTCCCAGTTCCAAACGCACTGAAACATCCCCACAGCATTAAACTCCCACCACCATGTTTCACTGTGGGAACGCTGTTCTTGGAGTTGAATGCCTCTCCCTTTTTTCTCCAAACATAAAACAAACAAAACTTTAGTTTTGTCTCATCTGACCAAAAGACACATTTCCAGTATGCATCACATTCCCCCAGGTTGTCCTTAGCAAACTTCATTCTAATTTGGAGGTGTCTCTTCTTCAAAAGTGGAGTCGTTCTTGGTCGGCAACCTCGCAGTTCATTCCTGTACAGGGCTCTAGTGACTGTCTTCGTTGAGACATCAATTCCAGACATTGCATATTACTTTACTATATATATAAAATGTGTACTGCATACTGTGCACACTACTGTGAAACACTATATAATATAAATAATATTAATATACACTTAAAAAAATGAAATTTTACAAATAATTAAGAAGAAATGGAATCAAATGTGAAATTTTGAAGCAGAAACACTGAAAAAGTATTTCCTTGTTAAACGTACACCTTGAAAAAAGAAATAAAAGAGTTTTGAACTAAAAGAGCTTGACCAAAATGAATTAAACTAAAGGAAAAGTCCCAGGACAAACCCTCTTACTCTGACAAGACAAACAGCCGGAGGCCTCCAGAGCCCAAACTCACCCCACCAAACCCAAAACACAGCGGCCACCGCGCTTTCATCTCAATGCCACACGGGTCAGCAACGTAACGGCGGTTTGAACATAAATAATGCAGCTTACATCTTCACAAAGACTGGCGGTGTGAGCGTCTTCTGTTGTGGTAACAGAGAGAAAGGCTTCAGGTTCAGAACTCTTCCCTCATGTAAGAGTTCAAACACTAAAGACCCTGAACAAACATGCATGCTGTCTCTTTCATACAATGAACATGTTTGACTGCGTCAAATACTTCACTTTCTACTATCATCTATACATCACAAGCCAAATAAATAAACCATTTAGACTAAAACTAACTCGTATGTAATATATATTGTAATGGTTTCCTCAAAGTTAGCAAGAATGCCTATTAAGATTGTATGTATTTATTTATTTATTCCATGCACTATACAGTTTTTATGATATTTAATCATGTTTTTTTTAAAAACATGGTGAAAATGTGCATCTTTAAAGGTTGTGAGGTTTTTTCTCCACTTTAGCAGCACCTACAAACACCAGTATTTACAGTTTTATTCTTATCTATATTCTGAAGATTTTTACTGAGGCGGTTGTTCATTTATGATTCACATGGATTTATTATTGCATTTTATCTACTTACGTCTAAAGATTTAAATTACAAAGGGCGTTTTTTCAAAACTCACCGCTTCAGCAGCACTTACATACATAAAATGTTACAGTTTGCTCACATATAATTCGCCTGATTTTATTATTGCACTTTATTTGCAATACATAACTTCAAAAGTTTTTTACAGCATTTCAGCAGCACAAGCTGTGTGTTTATCATTTATTAAAACAAATGATGGCGTTTTTAACTTCTAAAATACAAGTCCATAATCCATAATAATGCTTACTCCAGTAAAAAAGTGGTCTGGTCTGAATTTAGGAAAGAAATTTGCCAGATCAAGGACCGTTTACAAGCCAAAACAGTCCAAAACAGCTCTAATCAAATATATGGCTGGATTTTGATGTGAGAAACAACAAGAGATGGACTTTTTCACTGTGATTGGAGACTCGGATTTTTGTTAAAAACATCATAATGATGGATTTGTTTCTTACAAACACAGAGCTTTCGACTTCTCAAAACTTAAGATATTAAGATATTATAAATATTATTATAAATATTTTCATTTTTGTGAGCATTTTTTCCAGTTAACATTAATTTTTTTTTTTATTATTATTAACTATAATAACCCAGGTGACAAATTAAATGAACAGTCACTGTTTTATTTGAACATAAACATCAAATTAATGTTTACAACATAACCTGCAACTTTAGGTTATAAAAACATTGTTGGAACATTGTTTCTAAAACACTGACATCGTTGACAACATCCACTTTTCGTGTCACGGTTATAACGTTACAATAAACGTTATTTTCACCTAAATTATAATGGTATTTGAACATTTATTTTGAACATTCTAAGAATGTTAAAATGTTTACTGGAATTAAAACGTTATTTAAAGCTTACAAACTGCTTCTTGCAACATTCTGCTAACTTTATATTCACCCAAGATATAACGTTATGTAAACGCTTATTTTTAACATTCTAAAAACATTAAAATATACAGTTTAATTGCAATTAGGATGTTATTCAAAGGTTACAAAAATGTTTCTTACAAAATAAAATTTTTGTTTTTTCAACATTTAAGTTTACAAGCCAAAACAGTCTAAACAAATATATATGGCTGGGTTTTGATGTGAGAAACAGCAGGAGATGGATATTTTCACTGTGATTAAAGACTCTGATTTTAGTTAAAAACGTCTTAATGTTGATTTTGTTTCTTACAAACACAGAGCTTTCGACTTCTCAAAACTTTAGATATTAAGATATTATAAATATTATTATAAATATTTTCATTTTTGTGAGCATTTTTTCCAGTTAACATTAATTAATTAATTTATTTTATTTTATTTTTTTGATTAACTATAATAACCCAGGTGACAAATTAAATGAACAGTCACTGTTTTATTTGAGCATAAACACCAAATTAATGTTTACAACATAACCTGCAACTTTAGGTTATAAAAACATTGTTTATAAGGAACATTGTTTCTAAAACACTGACATCGTTGACAACATCCACTTTTCGTGTCACGGTTATAACGTTACAATAAACGTTATTTTCACCCAAATTATAATGGTATTTGAACATTTATTTTGAACATTCTAAGAATGTTAAAATGTTTACTGGAATTAAAACATTATTTAAAGCTTACAAACTGCTTCTTGCAACATTCTGCTAACTTTATATTCACCCAAGATATAACGTTATGTAAACGCTTATTTTTAACATTCTAAAAACATTAAAATATACAGTTTAATTGCAATTAGGATGTTATTCAAAGGTTACAAAAATGTTTCTTACAAAATAAAATTTTAGTTTTTTCAACATTTAAGTTTACAAGCCAAAACAGTCTAAACAAATATATATGGCTGGGTTTTGATGTGAGAAACAGCAGGAGATGGATATTTTCACTGTGATTAAAGACTCTGATTTTAGTTAAAAACGTCTTAATGTTGATTTTGTTTCTTACAAACACAGAGCTTTCGACTGGACTGGCGTGGTGTTGATTACTTGTGGACTATTGTGATGCTGTTTGGACTCTCTGACGGCACCCATTCACTGAAAGGATCCACTGCAGGATCCAAATGCTACATTTCTCCAAATCTGATGAAGAACATGATGAGGATATTGTCAGCAAGTTTTAATTCTGGTTGAACAATCAAGTTCCACTGAAATTAAAAAGGAAGGAAGTTGTTTTTCCAAAGCTGTAAACAGATATTCACCATCATCCCGCAGCACTGAAACACATCCAGCCTGCAGTCAACCAGCAGATGCTGTGCTTTAGACTCTATTAACTAACTAGCTGGATGTATGGCAGTAACACACTGGTGATCCGGCTCTGATTATTGCCACAGCAATGACCTTATATCAAGCCCAGCGGACGCCATCTAATCTGGGCCTGTGAAAAATAGAGCCGGACTCGTGCAGACGGCATCGGGCCTGATTTATGCAAACCAGCTTCCCCGGCCTGTCACTGGCTAATCATCAGCAAGGATGATAGATGATGTTTATTTTACCATGATGGAACGCAACCCCCTGGCTGATGATAATTACAATAAAATGGACAGATCAAGCCGGCCGAGTTATTAAATTATCAAACTATAATTTGCATTAATGTCAGCGTTTTGGGGGCTTCCTGACAGGCGATTGCACGCGGATGCGGGAGAAACCGTTCCACCTTCACAGCTGCTGCCCTTGACCTCTAACACCTTCCTCTTCCTCATTTCCCTCTTTATAGTATCCCACACAGATAACCGAAGCGGCTCTATCTGCAAAATCCAGTTGCACATAAGCAAACGTCTCGGAATTCATCTCGTGCCTAAATCGATACGTTACATTGAGGGCCATTGCAAAAAAAAGCGGAAACAGAAATATAAACAAGAGAAAGGCAATGACAGGAGCAGCGTTCACTCCTCAGAACGAGATGAAAGAGACACGCACTGAGAAAACACAGAACACACAGAGGATTTTAGAATCGACTGGTCTGGAGTTTTGCTGTAATGTACAAACAAACCTGTTCAGAATCATTAAATGACCTCACAGTCAACATGAAATCAACATCACTGTATTTACATTCCTTATTCACATTCCCGATCTCATCAGTGTATGTTATATATTAGTGTAGAGACACCTTCACCATCAAATCAATTCATTTAGAAATAAAATTAAGAGCTGCTCCTCTTCTCACTTGTGAATAAATCACATTATGGATGTAAAATAGTTTGGGAGTATAATTTATCCCTGAGATTGATTTGATATGGTTCAAAATTCAGTGAAAAATGTGTTTTTTTTAAGTACCATATTTGATACATCAGGTTTTATGGCTTATTTAGTCTGATATAGACTGTTAAATATGTTAAATATTTTTAAATATATATTTTTTAATTAATTTACTACATCAAGTTAGACTTAACGAAATGTTGTCCTAATAACTAGCTGAAATAAGTATTTTATAAAATATTTTATTTAGTTTCTGTTAACATTTTTTTAATTAACATTGAAATTTAGTTTAAATACAACATGAAGATATTAAGATATTATAAATATTGCATTGAAATACTATTATAGTTTATAGTTTATATAGTTATATATATATATACAATTTTTTTTACTACATCAAGTTAAACTACATAAAGTAAGAAATGTTGTCTTAACTAGCTAAAATAATATTTTTTTTTTATTAATTTAAATGCATGTATTACAACATGAAGATAATAAGATATTATGAATATCTATAATAATAAAATATTATGAAGAATAAATATTTCCATTTTTGTTAGCATTTTTTCCAGTTAACCTTATTATTTTTTTTTTTTACTATAATAATCCAGGTTACAATTTAAATGAACAGTTACTGTTTTATTTGAACATAACCACCAAATTAATGTTTACAACATAACCTACAACAAAGGTTATAAAAACATTGTTCCCCTTCAGTCGTTTCACTACGACGTTACTGGATGGGAACATGCTTTGTGACCAACCACCTCTGAGCTAAAGAGAACACCTCTGGTGTGACCTTAAATGCAGACGTTGAGCCAAAAACTCATCACCAAACAACAATGACTTGTGCATGTGTGTACAGTAATTTTAGACACTTTAGACATTTTAGACAAAACTGAAGCATACAATTTTTAAATACATGAATTATGCTTCCATTTTTGTTGCTACAGTATTAGAAGTGACTTTATTTGTTCTAAAGAAGGGGGTGTCTCAGTGCCTTAGTCCATAGAGTCTTATGCAAAAGTTTAGGCACCCCTTGATTAACAGATTTTGTTGATTTTTTTTTTAATTGAAAAGATGTTAACACAGTCTCTCTTGGAAACATTGGTGCATGGTTACTTTTTATGTCATAAATTGAACAAAGATAAAAAATAATAACATTATTGTGGCACTGTGCAAAACGTGTATTTTACCCTCTGATTTTTACCCTCAAAACGCAATTGGGCTACTTTTGAGTAGCAGTTGGGTGGGTTTTGTTGTGAAAACCTGGCAACCCTGACTCTCTCAAGCCTCATTCACTCCGCTAGCGCCGCAGCGATCATTCTTGGCAACTGGCCAAACTTTGTCCATCATGTAAGGAGTTTTAAAAATGAAAAATGTGACCTCAAATTAACTATCTTTGCGTTTAGTTTTTTGGATAATTAGCTGTAAATTCGAGGCACAGGTAGCGTAGTCTTTTGTTCATCACCACTCACCTCTACACCAAGACAAACACAACTGGAAAGGGAGGGAGGGCTTTACTTCTGCGGCTCTCTGTTCATCTGTGACGTACCGATTATACGTTGTGATGTGCGCAATGCGCGCCTGTGCTGAGACTTGGAGGGGAGGAAGCCATCAGAACTCGACAGAGTTTAATATTTCCCAACCCCACCTGATATTTTGATTTTTATTTGTTTGACAGGGTGTGTGCAAACAGAATACACATATAATATACATATATTAATTTACTTAAAGGTGCTGTATGTAGGATTGGCACCCAGTGGTTGAACTAGGTATTGCAGTCCAAATTCAAAATATTGAACGTGCAGGTTGCCAGACAGACGACACCAACAGTAAGGAGCATAACCTGACCATGGAAAGAGTTGAGCCTTACACAAAGTTGATCAGCTAATTTATACGTTTGCAAAATTTTGAATTGTTTGCAAATTATAAACCACCTCATTTATTTTTTATATCTGAATCTGCGTTTAATTATGGAGGCTGCTGCTGCATCCTCCAGAGGTCGGATTTGTTGGCCGCATATATTGAGGCGGCCCAGTTGTAATCGCAATCAAGTAGACTGTTATTCATTGTGAGGTTTAAAATACTATAATTTATTTCTTACTTTGAAATCTAAAAGTTATTTTTCTCAAACGAGATGGCTTGTTTATACGGCTTTTACCGTTACATACAGGTATGTGCCAAAAAATATGAATATCGAGGGAAAGTCCATTTATTTCAATAATTTGTTTCAAAAAGTGAAACTTTTATGTTATATTAGTTCACTACACACAAAGTGAAATATTTCAAGCCTTTATTTATTTCAATTTTGATGATTATGGATTAAAGACAAAAAAAAAAACAAATCCAGTATTTCACAAAATTAGAATATTTCATGTGACCAATAAAAAAAGGATCTTAAACACATGTTGGCCTTCTGAAAAGTGTGTTAATGTACTGTATTATGTCCTCAGTACTTTGTTGGGCCTCCTTTTGCACTAATTACAGCATCAAGGCGGCGTGGCATAGAGGCGATCAGCCTTTGACACAGTTGGGGTGTTATGGTAGATTCCCTGTTCCCTCATCTGCCTCTTGATAATACCCCATAGATTTTCAATGGGGTTTAAGTCAGGCGAGTTTGTCGGCCAGTCAAGTACAGTTATTCCATGGCTATTAAACCAGGTACTGGTAGTTTTGGCTTTGTGGGCAGGTGCCAAATCCTGCTGGAAAATAAAATCATCATCTCCAAAAAGCTTGTTGGCAGCGGGAAGCATGAAGTGCTCTAAATTTTCCTGGTAGACAGCTGCGTTGACTTTGGACTTGATAAAAGACAATGGACCCACACCAGCAGATGACATGGCTCCCCAAACCATCACTGACTGTGGAAACTTCACACTGGTCTTCCTCCAGACTCTGGGACCTTGATTTCCAAATGAAATGCAAATTTGCTTTCATCTGAAAACAGGACTTGGGCCACTGGGCAACAGACCAGTGCTTTTTCTCCTTAGCCCAGCACAGACGCTTCTGACGTTGTTTTTGGTTCAGGAGTGGCTTGACGCATGGAATTCTACAGCTGTAGCCCATGTCATGTAGACATCTGTATGTGGTGGTTCTTGATGCACTGACACCAGCCTCAGTCCACTCTTTATGAAGCTCCCCCAGATTTCTGAATCGCCCTTGCTTGACAATCCTGTCAAGGCTGCGGTCATCCCTGTCACTTGTGCACCTTTTCCGGCCACATTTTTCCCTTCCTCTTAACACTCTGTTAATGAGTGGTCAATGATGGTCTTCTGCACAACCGTCAAGTCAGCAGTCTTCCCCATGATTCTGAAGCCAACTAAGCCAGACTGAGACAATTTCAAGGCTGAGGAAACCTTTGCAGGTGTTTTGCGTTAATTAGCTGACTAGATTGGGACACAGGGAGCCTACAATGCTGAACTTTGTCATGATATTCTAATTTTGTCAAATACTGGGGGGGGTATCTTTAATCCATAATCATTAAAATTGAAACAAATAAAGGCTTGAAATATTTCACTTTGTGTGAAGTGAACTAATATAACATACAAGTTTCACTTTTTGAAACAAATTATTGAAATAAATGGACTTTCCCTCGATATTCAAATTTTTTGGCACATACCTGTATGTTATACTGTCGATCACACACTTTTTTTGGATGGATGCCGAGGCTTTTTAGGATGGGTAGAATTTTCGATCTCCGACTCTGATCCCTTTCGTTTAGCAGCTTCCATGACTGAAATGAAATACGTTGTGTTTTCTGCCAACTGGCAACCCGGGGTGCTGAAATACAATTGGGTAAACTGGCATTGGGCGGGTTACACAAACCAAAACAGAGACAGGATTCCGGCACAGAATGCATATTTTCAAAGGAGAATAACTAACTGTAGCATTGTTTTTCAGATAAATAAGTATGTTAACTTAGCATGTTTCTTAAATATCTGCAAACATAATATGGTATTTTTATGATTTAGTAGAGTCAAAATCTTACATACAGCACCTTTACAAAAAAAACAAAACCTCCCAAGAAAAAAGGCCACTTTCTCTCGAGGAAGAAAAAGGGCAGGTGCTCAAGCCCCCTTTGATGTCTATGTGTGCACGTGCCTGGTCAAACATGTTCATTAGAAGGGGGTGTCCCAATACTTTTGGCAATATAGTGTATAATGCAATGCAATCCAATGATGACTTAGATAAGTAAGGAATAATTATTCCGCTTATACTTTGGTTACCACACCTCCAGACATTGATCAGATCAGTGGTTCCCAACCTTTTTTACTCCGCGGCCCCCCTCTTTCTCTGGTCAATTTTGCAAGGCCCCCCATGCCTGACATTTCCTCTTATACTGTACTTCCATAGTAAAGAGAAAAGTGTTTATTTTGAAACCCTTTTTTATTAACAAAACCATTTGTTTTGCCTTATTATTCTTCTACTGCATGTTATTAAAAAAAAACTCAAAATTCAAACAAACTTTAAATTAAAGCTAAACTTTATAACCTTAAAAAGAAAGCCTCTGCTCAATTCTAACTTTTAAAAATAATAAAAGTTAAAGTTAACGCTCCTGAATTCTTTACTTAAGACATTTTTCAGAGTAGCTACTTTTTCTTAAATAAGTGATAGTTTGTGAATCAATAGCGGACTTATGCGTGCCTATGTACGACTCTGATATACGGGAGTGTCATACATTAGGCACGTGCGCGTTTGTTGTTAGAACTAACGTTACTCTAATCATCTTTACCTTTACAATAGCGCAACGGTTTGCTTCCTGCAGCCGAGAGATGCAGTTTGCGTGCAGCCACTGAAAGATTTGAGTCGCCGTTTGGTCTGTTATTATCAGTGCGATGAGGCTTGCTGCACTCAGTCTGAAGAAATCAATCACAGAACACGAGAACACTTTGATCATTTTGATTTAACACAATAATAATAAAAAAAATTAAATGAGTATAGGATATGTAACACGCTGAGTCAGGTTTAAGTGATAGCTCGCCTAACTCAAGTTGCAGCAGAAATCAGCCAAAACGCCCACAGGTTGCATTCCACATCTCAAGCTTTATTCTCCTGGCAACAGTGTTACTTATTAAAAGACGACAACTGAAAAGAGCAACAGAAACGAAAAGTAAAACCGTCAGACCCGCATATGTGGAGCTCGTGGCTTATACGGCTGCAGACACTTCACAGAATGGCGCTTTCTCTTAAAGGAGCCACAACATATTTCCCTCGTTACAGATTGTATTAAATTAATAAATTAATTTTAAGCTATCTTGAGGCCCCCCTGGATGATCACTGAGGCCCCCTAGTGGGCCGCGGCCCACAGGTTGGGAACCACTGGATCAGATGATATATTTCAAAGCATTCGTACATTTTTTCTCCTTAAAATGCTATTGCGAGTAGGATTAATTTCTTACGCAGCTTGTCCAACTCCTTCGTTTGCTAATTCCAAATCGTCATTTTAGACCTAGTAACGACGCTTGAGCCGTTGATAGCAGACTATGCAGTTAATAATGTAGTTTAGACAGACAGACTGGCAGGCAGACAGACGGAAAGAGAGAGAAAGAAAGAGATTAAGCCTGTCTGTGCTTCTCTCAAATGTGATCAGCAGCAGCGTCTCTACTTATAATGAAACTTTAAGTTCTTTTTTTTCAGGAACCGCGTCATTACCTTGCTTGTGAGAAATGCCATGTAGTTTTTAAGTTGTTAATTGTCAGAGCAGCACTAACAACATTAGTGCGTATGTTCACGTGTGTGCTGACTGTTATGTGTGCGTCTGTAAGAGAGAGAGTGTGGGAGAAAAAGAGCATGTGCCTTTCGTACATAATAAAACGTAATTTTGCGGCAAAAACTTGGAAATAATCTGTGGTTTTTATCCTGTTGTTTATTGTATTTGTTTGGCCAGTATCATTGTGGGTTTTGTTTATTTTGCTGTTTTAGGCTGTAAGGACCTTTGAAACAACTGAAATAGTGTGGCGAAGCGATATAGACATGTAATGCGGTCAGAAGCTGCCTGGAACTACGTTCGCCACGTGTTTCCCTAAAAATAATGCGCACCTTCAGACCATTCGTCAGCTAATCAGATTCAAGCATTCAACGGCCCCGTAGTATAAGAACAAATAAACGTTCCTCAAAAGATATGAGATGTTTTGGAGGCTTGGGAAGATCATTCCTCCAATGAGGAACAGTGAAAGTAAAACTGGAAACAAACATTCCTCAAAAGATCCTGATGATCAGATTTGAGACTAAACAATGATTCGATGGAGAATCAAGTAAAGCCAAGCTGCTTCAAGCCAGTAATGGTTCATCTGGAAATACTCATAATAATCAGGAAAGGTGGATGTTTATATAAGTATACTAAAAGACTAACAAACTGTATACTAGTAGTGTATAGTATGTAGTATGGACAGAATGTGCAGGAAGCGCTGTTGCAGATAATTCAACACGATCACATCTACAGGGAGTGAAGTTCAGACGTAGTTCGACACGGATTCAGCGTTTGGAGTCTCACGAGCGCCTCGTTTTCTTCTGTCCGCGAGCAGAACTGAGTTTACTATGCAGCCAAGGACTCACGCTGAAACATTTGCCTCAGTTGTCCTTTTTTAACGAAGTGTTTGAAGGGTCTCGCTGGGGAAGGAGAAGCCCTGGTGAGCCGCCAGCTGGACAAGAACGAGAAACGAGAGGAGGAAAAAAACAGGGAAGGGAAAAGAGAGAAGAGGCTAATGGGGCTGCTCCTCTTTAAAGTGTGATCTACCAGAGGAATTGATGCATGTGAGAGCTCTGCTTTTGCACTTCTGCTCGTCTGTTTGACTAGAAAACCAGAGAAACCTTCTTAAAGACACTGAAACGTACAAACACTTTATCTAGAGAGGAATCAGCCAGGTTTATAGTCTGTTAAGAGGATGAAAGGTGCAGGAAGGCACATGGAGATTTGGTTTTTAGTCACATTTATTTGTAAGTTCTTTACAATACACATTGATTTAAAGCAGCTTTATGGAAAAATATGGTAATATTTATAATATTTTAATGTCTTTGTGCCTTACTGTTGCATTTAGCTGTCACAAAGCTCACTAAAAATAAATAAAAATGTATTTAAAAATATATTTGAATAATAGTTATTTTAAATGTTCAAATTATTTAAAAAACATACAAATATATAAATAAAAACATATATATATATATATATATATATATATATTTTTTTTTTTAATGCATGATTAACAAATACAAATATATAAATAAAAAACAAAAAATATATATTTGATTTAATGCGTGATTAATTAGATTTATTTATTTATTAAATAAATAAATAGTCCTATTAATTTGGTGGTTGTGTTTAAATAAAACAGTAACTGTTCATTTAATTTGTAACCTGGGTTATTGTAGTTAATTAAACTAAAATTGAAACAAATTTTTTTTAAAATAAATAAAAAATAATGTTAAATGAAAAAAAAATAAAAGATTTAATAAAAATGCTTATTTCAGCTAGTTATCAAGACAACATTTCTCATTTTTTTGTAGTTTAAGTTAACGCACAAAATATTTAATAATAATGATGATAATAATAATAATAATAATAATAATAATAATAATAATTATTATTATTATTATTATTATATAAACTATAGTAATGCAATCTACTATATTCTACAATAGTCAATGTAATATTTATAATATCTTCATGTTGTATTTATTAGTAACAAAGCTCACAAAAAATGAAAAAATATATTTAAAAAAAGAATAAATATTTTTAAAAACAATAAGAACAATATTTTAAAATATTTTAATAATAAATAAGTAAATAAATAAATATATATATATATATATATATATACATACACACACACACACACACATAATATATATATATATATATATATATATGTTCAAGGCAGATATATTCGTATTGCACTTTATAGAAAAATATGATAATATTACTATTAAAATGTTAATATTTATAATATTTTTATATCTTAATGTTGTATTTACCAGTCACAAAACTAACTAAAAATGAATACAAATATTTCAAAATATACTTAATATATTTTAATAATATATATAAAATATATTTAAATAATACTTACTTATACTTAAATATATTTGTTTTAAAGCGTGATTAATGTAGTCAAATGTATCCAACTTTATATAAAGAGCTGGGCAATAATATATAAATTAGATTTTGATTATTGGTTTATTATTGAAATACTTGTTTTTAATACTTGTAAAAAAACTAATTTGGTGGTTATATTCAAATAAAACAATAACTGTTAATTTAATTTGTAATCTGGGTTATTATAGTTAATTAAAACAAAAAAATAAATAAAAAAAAAATAATGTTAACTGGAAAAAATGTTAACAGAAACAAAATATTTAATAAAATACTTATTTCAGCTAGTTATCAAGACAACATTTCAAATTTTTATGTAGTTTAACTTTACGTACAAAAATATTATATATATATATATTATATATATACTATATAAACTATAATAGTATCTCAATTCAATATTTATAATAATATTTATAATATCTTAATATCTTGTCATCATGTTGCATTTACTAGTCACAAAGCTGACTAAAAATGAATAAAAATATTTCAAAATATATTTTTTAAATGTTACAAATGTTTTAAAAATACAACAATATAAATAAAAACAAAAAAACATATTTGTTTTTAATGTGAGATTAATGCTGTGTATTCATTTAAATGTATTTGTATAGGGCTTAAATAAAAACAAAACTCAGTATATATATATATATATATATATGTTTAATGCGTGATTAATGTAGTTAATTGTATCCAACTTTATATAAAGAGCTGGACAATAATATATAGATTAGATCTAGATTATTGTTTTATGAACAAAATAATTATTATACTTATTTATTTATTTATTAAATAAAAAACATGGATTTGGTGCTTATGTTCAAATAAAATAGTAACGTTAATTTAATTTGTAATCTGGGTTATTACAGTTAACTAAATCTGAAATCTGAAACTAATGTTAATTGAAAAAAAGAAAATGAAATAAAATAAAACATTTATTTATACCAAGTAGCTAACAAGGCAACATTAAAATAAACATAAAAACAAATAAAAACTATATATATATACAAAAACACACAACAAAATTACTAAAACTTTACCTAAAATTAAGAACTGATTCAAAACATTACTTAAAACTATAAAGGTATTTCAATTAGAACTACAATAACAGTTATTTAAGGAAAATTAAATGCATTCATTTTTTTTTTTTTTTGCAATTAAAAACATGACAGAAACATACTAATATTATTATTAGATTGTAAATTCTCTAGAAATATCAGTAGTGATAAAGCAAACAGTCCAACATACGCTCATTTATTAAAGTCACTGAATTTCCTCAAAGCTGATATGAAACGTGTTTTGCGTCCGCACCGAAGGAGTTAATGCATGCTAATCTGAACATTGTTTATTTCTGTCTTTTCATACAAAGCACAGATCATTTACTGTGAGACATGAAAGGGAGCACCAGCAGCCCCCCGGTGATACCATCCAGGCTCTGACCATTAAACTCTGTTTATGGATCACAAAACAAACAATAACAAACAAAAGAAATCGCACGTAATTAGCAGAGGTGGCAATTTCAAACAGATGTGAGATCTGGCCGCAGCCCAGTCGCTGGTAAATACAGAGAGTCATTGAAGGCGAATGCTCCAAAACCCGCTCTCGGCCAATCAGGGAGGAGCGTGTGTCCCCAGCGGCCCCAAGGGTCGAAGGTCACCAGAGCTAAAGCAGATCAGAGGGGCCGAGGGCCTGGAGCCCGGACACCATCATAAATCCAGCGGCTCAGAGGAAGCAATCCTTTACCAACAATCACACGTGTCTCAAACCATTTTCACTCAGCTATTTTTAGATCATTTTTACTTAACTTTCTGGAAATTCATATTGTTAATGTTTATATCTTCATGTTGCATTTACCAGTCGCAAAGCTCAGTAAAAATATTTAATGACAAATTAATTAAAATATATATACACAAACATATATATATATATATTAGTGCTGTCAAACGATTAATCATGATTAATCACATCCAAAATAAAAGTTTATGTTTACATACTATATATTTGTGTACTGTGTATATTTATTATGTATATATAAATACACACACATGCATGTATATATTAAGGAAAAATATTTTAGATTTATAACTATTATTTATATTTATTTATAATCAAAACTGTATACAGGTATAAATATATATATATACATATAAATATTTTGTTTTAATATATACATGTATGTGTGTGTATTTATATGTACATAATAAATATACAGAGTAAACACACATATAGTATGTAAACATAAACTTTTATTTTGGATGTGATTAATCACGATTAATCGTTTGACAGCCCTAATATATATACACACATACATATATATATATATATATATACACACACACATACACATATATATATATATATGTATGTGAAAAAAATAAATAGATTTGTTTTTATTATGTGAATAATGTTATGCATGTATTTGCAGTGCTTAAACTCAATAATATATATAAAAAAATGATTTATTGTGTCATTAATGTGTATAAGGTCAATTTTATTTGAAGTTGTTTTATGTTTATGTACACTGCCGTTCAAAAATTTGGGATCAGTAACATTTTTTATGCTTTTAAAGAAGTTTTTATGCTCGTCAAGGCTGCATTTACTTGATCAAAAATGCAGGGAAAAAAAATAGTAATATTGTGAAATATTATTACAGATTAAATGAATGGTTTTAAATGAATGTGAATATATTTTAAAATGTAATTTATTCCTGTGATTCAAAGCTGAATTTTCAGCATCATTACTTCAGTCTTCAGTGTCACATGATCCTTCAGAAATCCTTCTACTATACTGATTTATTACCGATTTATTATCGGCTCAGAGGAATCAATCCTTTACCAATGATCACACACGTCTCAAACCATATTCAGTCAGTTATTTTCTGTGTTTGCACATATATGAGTTGATTAGATCATTTTATTTTCTCTAAATTATGTTTTCATGACCTGCACATAATCCATACTACAAAAAATATATATACATATTTTGGACAAAATATATTTAAAAATATGCTAAATTTATGTTATAAATGGTGAGGCTCTAGAAAATGTATTTAAAATGTATAAATGAAATAAATTGATAATATTTAATATGTAAATTAAATGAATTAATTTAAATTAATATTTAAAATAAAATAATAAATAATATTTAGATCACAAAATTTCAAAGTGTATTTCAAGGCACAATAAAACACATTCCCAGTCTTACAATATTCTGCATTTAGGCTAATGCAAATGTAGATGGAATCGCCTACTAAAGAACAAAATTTAATTCATCATGATTTTTATATATATATATATATATATATATATATATATTATATAGTAATAATGTAGCCAATTTTTAAATGTGAATGTATTTTTCTATATTCAAATATATGGAGAATTTTGGATATACTTATTTATATTTTTAAAATATATTTAAAAATATTACAAAAAATAGCAAAAACGTTCTTGATTTTATATGTAATTATATATATTTGGGTCATTTTTTGTATATTTTATTGTATTTAATTTATATCTAGCATTATAAAACTGCTATTTATGCAATTTACCATGTTTAATTATGTCACAAATCAGACTAAATGAACTTGAGATATAAATGCTAATTTTTTTGTTTAGTTTTGTCCCCAAGTGACAAAACATGACCTGCATTTGAAGTTGTCGTAAAACGCACATTAACAATCCACACTGCAAAAATATATATATATATATAAATATTTTGGCCAAAATATATTCAAATTATATGCTAAATGTATGTTGGAAATGGCCAGGCTCAAGAAAATGATATAATAATAAATATTTAAATAATAAATATTTCGTTCACAAAATATATTTCAAGGCAATAAAACATTTCCAAAAACACAATATTTTTCATTTAGGCTAATGCAAATGTGGACTGTAATAATGTAATGTTTAAATGTAAATGTATTTTTATATGTATATATTTTTTAAATATTTTTTAAAAATATAAAAAAAACTGACAAAAATTATGTAATTATGTGTTTATATACAGCATTATTTTGCATTTAAATCAACTAAAGTTAAGTTTAAATTTATAAAACTTTACAATTTATGCAGTTTATTATGTTTGATTTTATCATAAATCAGTCAAATGAACTGGGGATATAAATGCAGCTTTTTAAAATAATAATAAAAACAAAAATTTACCCCATGTGACCCTGTAATATAAATATAAATATTTAGTTCACAAAATACATTTTAAAGTGTATTTCAATAAAACATTAATAAAACATTTCCAAACTTACAAACAAACATTTAGGCTAATGCAAATGTGGATTGTAATAATGTAATGTTCAAATGTAAATGTATGTTTATATATATTTAAAAAAAAAAAAAGAAAATCATATACAAAAAACTGGCAAAAACTTTATTGGTTTTATATGTAATTATATAAGTTTTGGTCATTTTTATATATTTTATTATAATTAATTTATTTATAGCATTAATTATATTATTATATTATTATTGGTTTATTAAATGAACCAAATGAACCATATAAATGCAGCTTTTATATATATATTTAGTTCACAAAATATATTTCAAAGTGTATTTCAAAGTGCAATAAAACACATTTCCAGTCTTGCAATATTATTGCAATATACATTTAGGCTAATGCAAATGTGAATATACAAAACATTGCCAAAAAACTTAATTTTTTGTATATCTGATAATATTTAATTAATATATACAGCATTTAAATCAACTAAAGTCGAGTTTAAATTGATAAAACTGTGCAATTTATCATGTTTAATTATGTCACAAATCAGACAAAATTAACTTGAGATATAAATGCAGCTTTTAAAGATGATAAAAAAGTGCAAGAATATGCAAATGTGGATTATAATAATGTAGTGTTCAAATGTAAAAGTATTTTTATACTTTAATACATTTTCAAATATATATTTTTAAATACATCCAAAAACTTTACTGATCTTATATGTAATTATATATGTTTTGTACATTTTATTATATTTAAATTATATATAGCACTATATTGAATTCAAATCAACTAAAGTTGAGTTTAAATTGATCAATTTTTGTGATTTATCATGTTTAATTATATCACAAATCAGTCAAATAAACTTGAGATATAAATACAGCTTTTAAAAATAGTAAAAAAAAAAAAAAAAAACAGTATTTAGTCCACAAAATATATTTCATAGTGTATTTCAAGGCACAATAAAACACATTTCCAGTATTACAATATTAAACATTTAGGCTAATGCAAATGTGGATATATGTGCGGCCTTATGTCTCACTTGGGACAAAGAGGATTAAGTAAGTAAATGTGAATATACAAAACATTGTCAAAAACTTTATTAATTTTAACTGTAATTATACATGTTTTGGTCATTTTTTGTATACTTTATTTATAAAGCATTATTTTGCATTTAAATCAAGTTAAAATTGATAAAATGTTGCACTTTATTACGTTTAATTATATTATAAATCAGTCAAATGAATTTGAGATACAGATGCAGCTTTTAAAGATGATTAAAAAAAGAGTTTTTGTCCCCAAGTGAGTCTGCAATATGCTGCAGTGTCCCAGTTTACTACAGTAAACCTACTTACAGTGGGACAATATTAGTGCATACAGAAAAGAATACAAAAATGCAACAAGTCTGAGTCATAAACACATGAGAGCATGTGAATTATCAGCAAAACACGCCCCCTAGTGGAGGACCAAACCAAATGTACTGTTTGATGCAAATTCATTCAAACATAAATGCTTAAGTGCTTATTTTTAATTAAATTAATAACTGATGACTTTTGCCAAACTCGCCCTTTTGTGAAGTCTTTTCCTCTGCATGTGGTTTGCCATCAAAGTCGCTTTGCAGAAGAGCATCTGTTAAATGCATAAATGTAAATGTTAAATAAAATTGCACTTGGACTTGAATTGGTACAAATGCATCATGTATAAATTGTTCTATTAGTAACTGACATTTAATATCAGTTTAAAATGCATTTTCATAAACTAGCGGTGCCTGTAAATAAATGGACGTATAAACGCAGGCCTCAGGTGTAATTCAGCAGCTATTTTAATAATCCAGACACGCAGTAAACAGCAGAACCATAAAGGTGTCTGCATGTGTGAGAAAGAGATGCTTTATTTAGTGAGTTCACTGTAAAATCAAGGCCAACATGAAGGCTACACTTTAAAGATGAGGAGAGAAGACAAAACCACAGTATCGTTTAAGAAACGGCATGAGAGAAAAGAGGAAAAAACTAAATTCCCACATCTGAAATGCATCTGAATTAGAAATCATATTTTTTTACAGTGCTAAATTACAAAACAAAAGTTTCAGTGTCATTTTATTCAACTTATTTATACATTTTAGATGTTTTGAGAACACACTCACAAAAAAAATACAATTTACTTTAGTAATTCATGTATTTCTCAGTGAAAATGTGTCATGAATAAATAAATAGGTCACACTATTGATATTACCTGAGAAGATCATTTATCTGAAGTGTTTGAAACATACCTACACAGCTGTGCTGTTTTGTGTTTATCTGCTTCTCCCATTTGCTCTTTTTACATTGACTATTACTCTATATAGACTAATACAATCTGATACAACAATACTTTCTCAAATATTTATTACAATATAAATGTAATATTGACTTCAATGGTATAAGATGACAATATATATTGAACTGTCACCAACTGAACTGCAGTGCTCAAACTAATACTACTACTAATAATAATAATAATAAAATTAATAATAATTAAGCTACAAACTCGATAATGATGTACAATGTTTCCATCTAACGTGTATTTTGAGTTGCAGCTCGTCATATTAATGTAGTGTTAGCACTAGTTAGCAGTAAACCGGTTACCTCACCTGAATATGTTCGTAGATTTGTGTTGGATGTCATCTTTGAAATTAAAATATGGATTATTTTACTTCTAAACATCATACTTTTTTGCTTTCAGTTAATGTAATGAAACTAGCGAGCTAAGCCAGTAGTAGTGCTGACAGCGTCGAGTCAACATGGCGGAAGACGGGAAAACGAACCAAATCAACTGAGTCATTTACGCTGGAACCGCTCCGATTGATTCAAAACCGTGACTTCAATCATTCAGTTCGAGCGATTCATACATTCAAAAATGTATGTATATAAATATATACATGTGAATACATGTGAATATTTCCAAAATATATGCTGTATGCGTGTGTATTTATTTATACATAATAAATATACACAGTACACACACATATATTATGTAAACAAAAACTTTTATTTGGATGCGATTAATCACGATTAATCGTTTGACAACACTAGTTTTGTATTCACCTTATACGACCCATTTTTACGTTTTAAATATGAGTTTGAGTTTTTACACCGATATTTTACTAGGTGTAATTTGTATGAATGACCACACCTAACCCCACCCTAAAACTACACCTTACAGAAATAGTGCAAAATCATGATTTATAGTGCATATTCCAAAAAAAAAAAAAAAAACATGCTATAAGAACATGTACATTTTCTGGTATTGAAACTGTGTTCATATGATTACACCACTTTGTAGTGCAACGCTCTACCAACTGAGCTACACGCAGTCCTGAAAGTGTGTTGGATACCTGTTGCTGATAGGGGAGCAATTGTTGTATACGCTCTATGGAGACGTATTTTGAGGATTTGTGAAAAAGACTTACACTGGGCGTATAAGTTGGAGGACATGTTGGTATGTTGATAGCTGAAAGGAAGCTTTTCAAAACTCCGAATCAGTTACACAAAATGATTATATGCTTCGAAGCTCTCAAATCGTGTACGCAAATCATTTGATTCAGATCGGCACTTCAAAGCACGTATCACAAATCATTTGATTTAGATCAGAACTTTAGGAGCGGATTCGCAAATCATTTATTTCAGATTGGAACAGATGGGTTTGCAAATCAGAGCGGGAAAATGGAGTGAGGATCACGAATCATTTGATTCATTTGATTCAGATCGAGACTTCAGAGAGGGTTCGTGAATCATTTAAATTGGAACTTCGCATATTGCAAATCATTCGATTTAGATCAGAACTTCGGAGTGGGGAATCACGAATCATTTGATTTAGATTGAGACTTCAGAGAGGGTTCACAAATCATTTAAATTGAAACTTCGCATATCGCAAATCATTCAATTTAGATCGAAACTTCGGAGCGTGGAATCGCAAATCATTTGATTCCGTTTGTGACCTTGGAGCGGGTTTGTGAATCATTTGAATCATTCCAAATGGGATATATCACCCTCCGAAGGGTACTTCGGAGTGAAAACAACCATGGCTGCCATATTGAAGTGTCGTTCCAAACTGAAGTGCTCAAAACTAGCCACTTCAAAGGGCCCTTTGAATGAAGGAATTTTGAAGGGTACAACTGATGGACACTTCGGGCCCCCATGATCCTTTGCGCAGATTCTTTGCATGATGACGGCGCCCCCGTGTGGCCACGGAATGATGATGATGCAGAAGGGCACTTTAAGAAACAGTTGTTTGGTCCCCTACAACCCTTTGAAGGGATTAGGGCATAGGGATGAGCCCTTCCGAATGGAACGCAGGGTGAGGCTTCAGAGAGAGTTTGCGAATCAATTGATTCAGATCGAGACTTCAGAGAGGGTTCGTAAATCATTTGATTTAGATTGGAACTTTGCATATCGCGAATCATTTGATTCAGATCGGGACCTCAGAACAGGTTCGCGAATCATTTGATTTAGATCGGAACTTCGGAGCTGATTCACGAATCATTATTCAGATCGGGACAATGGAGCGCGGATCGCGAATCATTTAATTTAGTTCGGAACTTCGGAGAGGGTTCACTAATCTTTTTTTTTTTTTTTTTTAATTAAAGAGTACAAAACATCCACCACAGTTTACTACAAAAATCATAGAAAACTATGGTTAAATTGTGGTTACCATAGTACCATGGTTAATTGCCAGGTTAACAAAAAAGGTAGTAACACCTTAAAAGGACACATACGATGGAGATGCAGTTTCACTGGTTTAAAATGAACAGACCCTTGGATAGTTTCCACTTGTCTAGACTCTAGATCAACTTTGAATAAAGAAAATTGAGATTTAGAGACAGATTTATATTAATGTATGTGAAATTTAGCTAGCAGACATTATTTGAGTTATATTTATTCTCTTTCGAGTAGTCAAACAAAACAAGGAAAACATCTTTAAAACAGAAAAGTCACTTACAAAAAGAGATTACATAAACATTAAATAAATCTGATCAAAATGTCTCTGTGCTGTTAACTGCCAAACAAGTGAATGAATATAGTTACATCCATAAGTTTTTTAGTAGATGAACTCATGAATCAGTTGTTTGACCTCTTCATATTTAAGGAGAGAACTATAGTTTCCAAAGTCGGACATCGGTTGTTATGATTTTCAAAGGTTTAGCAGGCTATTTAATGTAGCCTATCGTTATAAGAACGTTCCATAAATATTACTTTAAGAACGTTTTGTTCTAACATTGGTGTAACTTTTAAAAATTCCAAATGTAAATTTGTTGTTCGAATGCAGTTTTGAAAACATATATACTCTATGCACGTGTGTCAGACCGCAGTAATAATGTTTTCTGGCCTTATTATTGCGCTGCGAAAATCTGCTGTGTTGGGATAATGACATTGGGCTGATTGGAGTCCGTCTTCCTCCAGCAGCACTGCTGCAATGCGACCGCATTAAATTTCATAGTGTGCTCAATTACATCTTCATAATCAGAATGGATGACAGAACGTCCAATTCACCTCCCGGAATCCCTGAACACGAGACATCTAATGTCAGTCTGACAGGCCTCACATGGGCCGGGGGAGCCGAAGCGCGCATACATATTAATCAGGCCGATTAGACGTGTTAAACGCGGGCCAGTATGGAGAGGTGGGTCTCTCGGACCTCCAGGTCTGCATCTCATCACCGTGAGCCCCCTCGGCACGGCGCGGCCCGTTCCTTCCGCGATGACCCGCTCGGCTGCCAGCGTCTGCTGCAGTCCGCGCTTCCCTGCGTGCACCGGGGCCGGCGGACTCCCACGAGCCTGCGCTCGCTCCCTGCCATCTGCCGTGATTTATAGAAAACGGCCGATGATTTATGGTCCAGTCATCGCACAATGAAGTCGTCCTCTTTCATTCGCTCGACCTCCCCGACCCAGCCGCCACTCCCAGCCAGGTTTGGGAAATATGCTCTAATCATACACTAAAAAGATGTTTAAACAGTGAGGTCTGGCGGAGGGAATTGAGCCCTTTAATAGAATTAATTTTCTCCGGCTGGGTGAATGTTGATGAGGAAAAAACGCGCGGTGGCGCGCCGGAGATGAGACGCGGCCACCGCGGAGAGAAGCGGCCGCTAATGAGCGCGTCGTCGCTCGGGTTTACACCTACGCCGCAACTCGCGGCTCCAAATAAACAATTACAGGTGTACGGGGAATCTCAAACAAGTATTTAGGACGTTCGTTTCGTTTGCTCTCTCTCCTCATCCCAGCTAACAAAAATAAGTTAAAAACGTTATTTTGAAGGTTCCAAAACATTCGGATTTTTATGTACAATGCCACAGAAGAATGCTTTTTTCTAAATGGTTCCATAAAGAATCTTTAATATTTGAAGAACCTTTCTGTTTCACAAAAGGTTCTTTGTGGCAAAAGGTTTTTCAGGATATAAAAAGGTAACAAAGAGATGGTTCTTCTGTGGCATCTCGGTACCTTTTAAAGCACCTTTATTTTTACGAGTGTTGGCTATTTTGAGCTACAAAACGGCTTGTTTTGCTGGTTGATTTTGCAAATTGGTGTCTTACCATATTATTTTAATGTATTTTGTTAATTATGAACACATTGGTTTGTAGTGCAAACTGTTTTGCTGTTTACTGCATGTTTTCCTTCTTGTTGTTTACTTACAGCTGCTAACGAACGTCTCACCCATCTACGTTGAAGAATACACTGTAAAAAAAAAAACTATTTGTTGAGTCAACTTAAAATTATTTGTTACCTGGCTGCCTTAACATTTTAAGTTCAGTCAACTCGGAAAAAAGTTTAGTCAACTTGAAATGTTTTACAAAGTGACAACTTAGACATTTGAGTTGATTCAACTTAATTTTTTTCAATTTTAAGGCAGCCGAGTAACAAACACAGCTGTTAAGTTTAACAAACTATTTTTTAGTTTAGTCAACTCGAATATCTAAGTTGTCACTTAGTACAACTCAACGTTTCAACTTGAATAAACTTATTTAAGCTGACTGAGCTTAAAATGTTAAGGCAGCAGTGTAACAAATTATTTTAGGTTGACTCAACAAATAAGGTGAATAAAAACATTTTTGGTGGTTATGTGAACGTTTTTGCAAACATGATGGGGATGTTAGTTTTGAATGTTCTGAAAGAAGTAGTAGCATTTAAAAAACGTTCTAAAACATTCAAGAAAAAAAAGGTCCATGAACATATAAATAGCATTTTAGTGCTGTAATTAAAAAAAAACATTATTAAAAACCAGATAACTTTGAATAAATGTTCTGTTAATGTTACTGGAAAAATGTTTGCTAACTTTGAGAGAATCTTCAGCACGTTCTAAGAACGTTCCCTGTTAGCTGTTGTTCTAAACCTGTACCCAGCTAGCAATGAACATCCTCAGAAATTTGGCTAACGTTCATGTAAGGTTCTCTTAAAGTTAGCAAACGTTCTTCCAGCAACGTTAATAGAACACCTGTTCGAAGTTATCTGGTCTTTAAAACATTAGCAGAAAAACATTTATTTAACTTTTAGTTGGACGTTTGTCTGACACTTTTTGTTACTTCTTGTTTTAAAACATTCAAAGAACATTCCAAAATTTTCAAAAGTTCCTATAATATTTGCAAAATGATAAAAGTGAATATTTCCTATATAAGGGGAGACACTGCAGGCAAAAACAAGTTTGAGATTTTGGGCTTTTTAGTTTTTCATGTGTTTTTTCAGACTAGTGGAAAGAAAACATACAAAAGACACTATTTATAGCATTTGTCAGTAAATTTCAATTACAGTACATTTTTAAAGGCTGTTTCCTCTAAATGAGTTTTTTTTTTCTCCTACACTGAGTCATACATCATTTCAGTAGCACTAGTATTTTCTGAATTATGGAGTGACAAAAATGAGATACCCTACTTTAAAAACATTTAAATAAACAAGAATTTTCATTCAACAGACTTAATTCAGTGTTTAGATTTTTGTACTAGAAATGTATGCAAATTAGCATATATTTTATTATATAAAGCCTCATTTGCATATTTCAACCTTACATTTTAGATAACTTGCAATACAAAAAATCAACTGGGTAAGGAAGGCGATAACTATTAGGTTTTTTTGTTTGTTTGTTTGTTTTACCCTATTCACCTGCAGTGTTTCGCCTTAATGTTTGCATAACCAGAAATAAGAAATTTCTAAAACATTTTAAACACCCAGAGAACATTCATGAATAAAATTTTCATAACGTAATAGTAAAATGATCAAAATGTCCTTGGAACATATTTTTGTTAGCTGGGTTAGGACTTTAATTATTCTCATATTGAGAGGAGAACCAATGCATTGACATCAAACCTGGTGCAGTTCATCTAAAGGTGCATTTTACGCTTGAACACAAGCATGCAAGAGATTTGAGAGCGTATAGACTTTAAATATGGTGTGTATGGTGCTTCAGACCCCAATGTTAGATAGCTGTGATCAGTATGAACTGTTTAAAGATTCTGTCTAACATGTTTGGTGTTACTGACCTTGATTCCTGTTATGACCATGCTTGGAAAAACAGTAACCTGGCATTGAGAAACTGTTAGCATAGAGAAAAATACTCAGTCACACAACCAGAAGTTCATTTAACTAGAAAAGCTGCCCTAACTCAAACACATTTTTGTTTTAGAAAACTGAGGGACGAATCTAAATAATTTCCAGTTTTTTTGCAATTTGCAATTTGCAGTTCATAACTATTTTACGATTAACTTACGCCCAGTGACGGTTATTTAGGGGCGGTGCCTTTGTACTTATTTTATTTTTTTCTTTAAAAATCGTACGTTTTCGAACGATTTTAACACCGTACGAACTCATACGAAATCGCAACTTCGTTAAATAGTGTTTAAATACATAAATACATTATAGACAATTGTTGATTAAGAAAGTGAATAGGTAAATTCTTCATTCCTGAAGGACTTTTAGTGTCACAGAAACTGTGTCACAGAAATCGTCGAGCTCCATATATGAATCCTCCTCGTGATATTCCACTGATTAATCACACAGAATGAAGTCTACAGTAAATCAATTTCTCCCTGTTAAGGGCTCTGTCAGCGCGGCGGATCTCACGGACTAATACAATAACAGATAATCAGGCGCCATCCCGCTATTTTCAGCTTCACTGCGTCTCTCATCTCTGTTCTCCATCGCGGATGATGATGATGCTCTTCTTCTGAACGCAGGACAGTGATGGCGTGTCAGGACACATGTACCTCTCCAGACATCAGTAATTATCATCGTGTCATTCATGATTCAGACAGCGTTCTGTCATTTCACGATGATCTCAGAGGACGAACGGACGCTTTGACCACTTGCAAAATGACTGTTATATCTTTGACTATAAGTTAAAGTTATAAGTTAAAGCTACAAATAAGTTAGGAATTGAATCACACTTTTTGCAGTAAACAGAGAGCAATCTACTACCTAACAAAATATGACACTATCCACCTTTTTCTTCACGTAAAAGTGGGCGCGGCCATTTGTAAATTTTATGGGTGTGGCTTCCGCGGTCGCATCGGCATCCAGCTAATTTTGTACAAACAGCTCGTTTTGCTGATTGATATTGCAAATTGATGTGTCTTGTCATATTATTTTAATGTATTATCTTAATTATGAGCACACTGGTTTGTAGTGCAAATAGTTTTTCTGTTTACTGCATGTTGTTAATATTCTCCTTATTTAGCGGATAATAAACCGGAAGTCTCACCCATAGGCTTGATCACAAAAAATAACCAGTTTTATCCACAAATTTAGATTACAAACTTATTTCTCAACACTTACGTCTTTCTTGCTGAAAATTCTCATATCAAATTTCAAACTCTATAAATAATAGAATAATGTACCTATTTTGATTGTATCTTTCTTTCAGAGGTCTCATTTGTTTACATTTTACTTTTTCTTCTTTCCTTTATGTATTTTAAATGCAGTGCTGTTTTTTCTTTGCAATAAAAAACCAGTATACAGGGTCCTTAATTCACATAAAATCTGAAATATCAAGAATTTTTAAATGTAAAAAATAATGGAAATGAATTAGAAACAGAATGTAATAGTGATTATATATATATATATAAAAATTCAACGGAAATTAAACATTTTACAATAAAATACAATTTCTTCTGTTTTAGATTTCAAAACCACACATTAATTTAATGTGCTACTTGCCATTTGTAATTTGCTAGCAATTTATGAGTGAAAATGACTTAACAGTAAATTCTTTTCCATTTTTTTCAGTGTAATTGCATAAGTCTCTCTCTATAAACCCAATAAACGATTTAAAAAATACTCATCTGGTAATCCAAATGCAAAGTCATGAACCTTGAATATATAGTGTAGTATGCTAGTCTTCCATTCCAGAAACTAATCCTTCAAGAGCTTCAGCTTTGTTTTACCGCCACCTGCTGGTGGGACACAGAAGTTCAAAATGAACAGTTCTCCAGTCATAAATTGTACTAAAAGTCAATCATGGATTTCACGCCAGCTCTTATAAAACAATAAATCCATTAGAAGCACATAGCAAGATAGAAAAGAGGCAGTGAGATAACCAAAGGACAGAATGATGGTGCAGGTAACAACTACAAAGACTGAACTTGTGAAGGTCTGGAGTGAAAGTCCAGCGAGTCTTCAGACATCAGAGTGACAGATGAAAGAGCATCTCATTACTGACACCCGTGACCTTCAGCCGGACGGACAGAGAGAAGCACAGCCTGAGAAAGACTTTCTGAGGAGGTCGGGAACGTCTTGGTTCATGTGTTTGACTGTTTGTGCAGAAGTTCAAGTGTTGAATCTCAAAGTGTTTTAAGAACATGTTCAGGTCATATTCCATCCTAAAATCAGCTGGAAAAAAAAAATATATATAAATTCTGCATTTTTGGGGGAATTGGGAATTATTTTCATTGAAATTAAACTTTAAAATTGTCCAACTCAACTTTATAAAATGCAAAAGTAACACATCCAAACGTACTGATAGTTGAACATATTTAAGATCAAATTCTCCCATTCTATATGCAACAGTAAAATATTCAAGAATATTGGTCATGTAAGATAAAATTCTCCAAATGAAATTTGCATAATGTAAAATTAAATTATTCCAAGATATTGATAATTGAACATATTTAAGATCAAATTCTCCTTTTCAAATTTGCATAATGCAAAAGTGAATTGGTAATTTAACATTTAATATCAAATCCTCCTAATCAAATTCAAATTTGCAAAATGCATAAATTATTCAGGGATATTGTAAATGAACATATTACGATCAAATTCTCCTATTCAAATGCATCAAATTCTAATTTGCATAATGTAAATTATTTAAGAATATTAATTATTTAACATATTTAAGATCAAATTCTCCTATTCTAATTTGCATAATGCCAAAGTGAATTGTTTCAGGATATTGGTCATTTAAACTTTAAGATCAAATTCTCCTATTTACAGTCATGTGAAAAAGTTAGGCCACCCTATTAAATTCCATGGTTTTTTACATTGGGACATAATAATAAATTATATGGTTCTTGGCAGGTCTTAGCTTTTGGAAACAGAAATCCTCAGATAAACCACATTACATGACAAATCACACCGTGTCATTATTTATTTAACAAAAATAAAGCCAAGATGAAAAAGCCATGTGTGGCAAAGTTAGGACATCCTATGATTCAATTGCTTGTAGATCCACTTTTAGCAGCAATAACTTGAAGTAATAATTTCCTGTATGACTTCATCAGTCTCTCACATTGTTCTGAGGGAATTTTGGCCCACTCTTCTTTACAACGTTGCTGTAGTTTATTGAGGTGTGTGGGGATTTGTTTATGGACAGCTCTCACCACAGCATTTAGGTCAGGATGAGGTCTGGACTTTGACTGGGCCACTGCAACACAGTGATTCTTTTCTTTTCAGCTGTTCTGTTGCCGTTAGCCGTTGAATGTCTTCCACTTGTGAGTAATCTTCCTCACTGTGGAATGATGGACTTCAAATTGTTTGGAAATGGCCGTGCTACTCTTCCCAGATAGATGGCAGCAACAATTGCTTCTCTAAGATCATTGCTGATGTCTTTTCTCTTTGGCATCGTGTTAACACACACATGAAAGCTCCAGTCCAGCAAACTGCCAAAATGTCTGCTTTCATAGAGGTGCTAACTCTTGCTGATGATCAGTTAATCAAAGGCATTTGATTAGCAGTGCCTTACTGCTATTTACCCTCCTAAATCCTATGTTAAGGGTAAGGGTGTCCTAACTTGGTCACACATGGCTTGTCCATTTTGGATTTATTTTTATTAAATAAACAATGGCATGGTGCAATATGTTATGTATTGTTGTTCATCAGAGGTTTTACTTTCCAAACTTTAAGATCTGCCAAGTAACAAATATATTTTATAATGTCCTGATACAGAAAACCATGGAATTTCACATGATTGCATTAAATTTGCATAAAGCAGAAGTAAAACTTTCAAGAATATTGGTAATTAAACATATTTAAGATCAAATTATCCTATTCAAATGCATTAAATTCTAATTTGCACAGTGCAAAAGTAAAACATTTAAGAATACTAATCATGTTACATTTAAGATAAAATTCTCCAAGTGAAATTTGCATAATGCAAAATTAAATGATTCCAAGATATGATCATTTAACACATATAAGAACAAATTCTTCAATTCAAATGCATCAAATTCAAATGTGCATAATGTGAATTGTTTAAGGATAATAATTTCAAAGAAAAAAAAATAAGATCAAAATCTATTCAAATTTGCATAATGAAAAAGTGGATTTCAGGATATTAAACATTTAAACTTTAGGATGAAATTCTCCAATTTAAATGCATCAAATCTGCAAAAAGCTAAAGTATTTAAGATACAATTCTCCTAATCAAATTAAAATTTGCAAATTGCATAAATTAGTTAGGGATATTGATCAAATTTAACATATTTAAGATTCAAGAAATTGTCCTATTCAAAATTGCATAATGCAAAATAAATAGTTTCAGGATATTGATCATTTAAACTTTAAGATCACATTCTCCAATTTAAAATTTGCATAAAGCAAAACTAAAACATTGAAAGATATTGATCATTTAACATATTTAAGATAGAATTCCCTTATCAAAACCAAATTAGCAAAATGCATAAATTAGTTAGGGATATTGTTTAAATTTAACATATTTAAGATTCAAGAATATTGATCATGTTACATTTAAGATAAAATTCTCCAACTGAAATTTTCATAATGCAAAATTGTATTATTCAAAGATTTGATAATTTAACACATATAAGAACAAATTCTCCCATTCAAATGCATCAGATTCAAATGTGCATAATGTGAATTGTTTAAGGATAATAATTTCAAAGAAAAAAATTAAGATCAAATTCTCCTATTCAAATTTGCATAATGAAAAAGTGGATTGCATTTCAACTTTAGGATAAAATTCTCCAATTTGAATGCATCAAATCTGCAAAAAGCAAAAGTATTTAAGATACAATTCTCCTAATCAAATAAAAATTTGCAAAATGCATAAATTAGGGATATTGATCAAATGTAACATATTTAAGATTTAAGAAATTGTCCAATTCAAAATTGCATAATGCAAAATAAATTGTTTCAGGATATTGATCATTTAAACTTTAAGATCAAATTCTCCAATTTAAATGCATCAAATTTGCATAAAGCAAAACTAAAACATTGAAAGATATTGGTAATTTAACATATTTAAGATAAAATTCCCCTAATCAAAACCAAATTTGCAAAATGCATAAATTAGTTAGGGATATTGATAAAATGTAACATATTTAAGATTCAAGAATATTGATCATGTTACATTTAAGATAAAATTTTATTATTCGAAGATTTGATAATTTAACACATATAAGAACAAATTCTCCCATTTAAATGCACTAAATTCAGATGTGCATAATGTGAATTGTTTAAGGATATTAATTTCAAAGAAAAATGTAAATGTAATGAAAAATGTAAGATCAAATTGTTTTTCAGAATATTGATTGTTTAAACTTAAAATCTCAACTTTAAATACATCACATCTGCAGAAAGCAAAGGTATAACATTCAAAGATATTGGTAATATAACATATTTAAGGTAAAATTATTCTAATCAAATTCAAATTGGCAAACTGCATAAATTATTGAGGAATTTTAAAAGCGGAATATATTTAAGATCAAATTCTCTTATTTAGATGCATCAAATTCTAACTTGCTTAATGCAAAAATAAAACATTCAAGAATACTAATCATGTTACATTTAAGATCAAATTTTCCAAGTTAAATTTGCATAATGCAAAATTTAATTATTCCAAGATATGATCATTTAAAATATACAACATTAAATTCTCCAATTCTAATGCATCAAATTCAAATGTGCATCATGTAAATTGTTTAAGGATATTCATAATTTCAATTTTTGTTTCAGGATACTGATCATTTAAACTTCAAAATCAAATTCCCCAACATAAATGCATCATATCTGAATAATGCAAAAGCAAATTATTCAAGGACATTGATCATATAACATATTTAAGATCATATTCTTGCATTCAAATGCCTCCAATTCAGTAAAAGTAAATTAATCAAGAACACTGATCATTTAACATTTAGGACCAAATTCTCCAAATTCAAATTTGCTTAATGCAAATGTAAGGACATTGATAATTTAAGGTTTAAACAAGTTTGTCAAGATCTCTGTAAACATTTGAATGGTCTAAAACTGCCTTGCTTTATTATTTTATTGAAGTTTCCTGCTCTGACGAAACATCCTGCAACTAAAAACGCTGCTTCTCTCTTCATCACAATCCCTGACTGATCCCTGAACGCCGACAGACCCTAAAGACGAAACGCTGACACGTCAGCATTAAACCAGAGACGAATCACCATTGATAACCTCAAAATCAACACCTATATTAATATTTAAACAATATATGACAAGCCGCTGCATAATCAAAAATCATTCATATCATAGCCAGTGCAATAAAGACTCACACAGACAGAGAACTGGAAAACTCAGGTTTGGTTTATCTAGACTGCAAATTCTACACAGGTGAGCGTGAACAAAACCAGGTCGTATATATACAGCCGCAGGGTCAAATAAATACAGACGTGGATATTAAACATAAGCATGCGCAGCATGTGAAGCTCTACGTTTCAATCTACCGCCATTAGCGAAGCATTTATGCAAAACATCCTTCAGTAAACCAATGGTCTGAGTTGCTCTTACCAAACTGAATTAAAGATTCAAGCAGGTCTGTATGTAGTGCCCTAGAAAGTATTTACAAATTTTATATTTGATTCTCTCAGCTTCACATATAATGAACAGTAGTGACATTTGTGACTTATTCAGTGTGAATCGATTGCCTGCATGCAGTCCAGAAATCGAAATAAGAAACGTATTATGTTTTTTTAAATGATTCACCCCACAAAAACACTGTTTTCTTGGTGTGGAATGTTCTTTGGGATTTCTAACAAGAGCGAATAATGTGACTTTGCTTCTAGAAACTGATGTAAGGCCTTTAAAATCAAATCTTAAATCTGATGTGGAACATCCAGCAGTTGCACAGAGTGATTCATTTAAGCACCAAGATTTAAAACCGGGTACAAAGAGACAAACGGAGCACTTTAAACGGCACAAACTAGGTTAAAACAGCAATTTGACTAGTAGAAATCCAATTTGGATTATTTTGAGTTAAAAAAAAAGAACAGAATTCTGCTTTTGTGGGTGAATCTTTCATTTAATGATTCAGTTTTGCTTTGGATCATTTTTAAATGAACGCCAAAGAAGGTTCTAATACTTTTTCATTGAATCAAAGTATATTTGTATACAAAAATGCATTAGTATGGTCCTTAAATCATAGAAATCTCCATGTTAGTATTGAAATAATTATGGGTCGCCTAAAATTTCTGGAATTTTGTGTTTGTATTCATCGTTGTTACAATCAAAAGCTCTTCACCTGTTGGCCGGAAATAAAACGAATACTGTACAAATACAATCTCTGTTCTTGCATATTCTTAAAATGCCCCCAAATTAATTTTGTCACTAAAAGAGCATCCTAAAGAACGAGGCAGCAGCGTTAAAGATGATGCGTAAAAATGGGCGTTACATTCACTAATGAGAGGTAAGACGACTCCTGATTGGCCGATCGGACAGAACCTTACGTGTGCTTTGAATATGACGAGGATAAACGGCATGGAAATGGTAAAAGAGCGATTAAAACGGTTTCTCGTACACACAGAGGCACTACTGCTGCACACACACTCGCACGCAGATGTTTGTTTCTAACGCGGCCGATTGCAGACCCCAGCGTGTGAGTGTTTGCACCTGTTCAATGAATCACGTGCCCTTTAACGAGGCAAATGCGCATGTGCAGCTGAAGATCTAAATGTGCAAAATCATGGGAGAGTTTGAGGACGCGTGACTGGAGGAATGATTCAGCTGTGAGACGAGACATCTGAAGAACTGCTGCTGTTGCTGTTGGTGGTTTGAGCTCGCTTGATGTACAAATTCAGCAGCTTCATCTGTGGAGAGAAAATCAGACACATCAGCTGCATAAATAGACAGTGTTTTAAGGGATTGTAAGTGCACTATTGAAAACTCTAAAAAAATAAAAAGGCAGGAACATTATGGGGATATTATAATAGATTTTTTTCAATACTTTTAAATTTTTTTCAACATTTTCAATACTTGAAGGGAAATAAAATCAAACATAGACAAAAACTTAAACTTATTACAGTTAAAGTACTAAAATAACTTAAACTAAGCTTTAATAAAAACTATACATATTTAAATGAATAAACCAAAGATGACAAAAACACACAGCAAAAATCTAAAAACTCTAATGAAATTAAAATAAAACAGAATATACATATATATATATATACAGTTGTGCTCAAAAGTTTACATACCCCTTGCAGAATCTGCAAAATGTTAATTCTTTTAGCAAAATAAGAGGGATCATACAAAATGCATGTTATTTTTTATTTAGTACTGACCTGAATAAGATATTTTACATAAAAGACATTTACATATAGTCCACAAGAGAAAACAATAGTTGAATTTATAAAAATGACCCTGTTCAAAAGTTTACATCCCCTTGATTCTTAATACTGTGTTGTTACCTGAATGACCCACAGCTGTGTTTTTTTGTTTAGTGATAGTTGTTCATGATAGTTGTCCTTGTTTGTCCTGAACAGTTAAACTGTCTGCTGTTCATCAGAAAAATCCTTCAGCTCCTACAAATTCTTTGGTTTTCCAGCATTTTTGTGTATTTGAACCCTTTCCAACAATGACTGTATGATTTTGAGATCCATCTTTTCACACTGAGGACAACTGAGGGACTCATATGCAACTATTACAAAAGTTTCAAACACTCACTGATGCTCCAGAAGGAAACACACGCATTAAGAGCTGGGGGGTGAAAACTTGAACAACAAGACTGATGAACAACTATCACTAAACAAAAAAAACACAGCTGTGGGTCATTCAGGTAACAACACAGTACTAAGAATCAACTTTTGAACAGGGTCATTTTTAAAAATTCAACTATTGTTTTCTCTTGTGGACTATATGTAAATGTCTTTTATGTAAAATATCTTATTCAGGTCAGTACTAAATAAAAAATAACATGCATTTTGTATGATCCCTCTTATTTTGCTAAAATAATTAACATTTTGCAGATTCTGCAAGGAGTATGTAAACTTTTGAGCACAACTGTATGTATATGTATATGTAAATATATATCTATCTATATATATATATATATATATATAGATAGATATATAGATAGATATATAGATATTTAAATCAAAATATTCAAAATATTCACAAAAAAACTATAGTATATCAATGATACCAAAATAACATCGGAATATTACACCACTTTCTAAAATAAACTAATTTTAGGCAAAAACAAAAAAAATACATAAATAAATAATAATAATAATAATATATACACTACCATCCAAAAGTTTGGGATCAGTAAGAAAAATTTAAAAAGTTTTATTTATCAAGGATGCATTAAGTTAATCAAAAGTGTCAGTAAAGACATTTATAATGTTAGTAAAGATTTCTATTTCACATAAATACTGTTCTTTTAAACCATCTATTCATCTGTGAATACTGAGAAATAAAATGTATCACAGTTTCCACAAATAATATTGGGCAGCATAACTATTTTCGACACTGATAATAATCAGAAACGCTTCTTAAGTGGCAAATCAGTATATTAGAATGATTTCTGAAGGATCACGTGACACTGAAGACTGGAGTAATGATGCTGAAATTTAGCTTTGATCACAGAAATAAATTACATTTGACTAGATATTGACACAGAAAACAGCTATTTTAAATTGGAACTAGATTAGTTTGTGGATGAACTTTAAAGTTGACTTGAGAAAACCTTGTCTGAAAGTTTGAAATAACTTTGAAAAGTTTGAATTTAATTCTTAAAAATTGAAGTTTGGCACAGAATGGGAAGACACGTTTCTAGCATGAATCAGCATGTTGCTAGCATGATTTAAGATGGTTTAGCCATGTTGCTAGCATGTTTCCAGCATGATTAGCATGTTACTAGAATGGTGCTAGCATGATTATCATGTTACTAGCATGATTAGCATGTTGTTAGCCTGTTTCTAACATGAATAGCAAGTCACTGGCATGATTAGCAAGCTTTAGCATGTTGTTACCATGAGTAGCAAGTTACTAACATTTTGTTAGCATGCTTCTATCATGATTAACATGTTATTTGCATGTTAACTTACATGTTTTGTAACATGATTAGCAAGTTACTAGCATGTTGCTAGCATGATTCTAGAATGAATAGCAAGTTACTAACATTATATGGTTATCATGTAACTAGCATGTTGTTAGCATGATTAGCATATTTCAAACATGCTGCTAGCATGATTAGCACGTTTCTAACATGATTAACATGTTACTAGCGTGTTGCTATCATGATTCTAGCATGATTAACATGTTACTAGCATGCTGCTATCATGATTCTAGAATGATTACCATGTTACTAGCATGTTGCTAGCATTTGCATGTTGCTAGTATGTTGTTAACATTTTTCTAGCATAATTAATAAGTTACTAGCATGTTGCTTACATGATTAACAACTTACTAACATGGTTTTTAAGTTACTATCATGTTGCTAGTATAATTAGCATGTTTTAACATGATTAACATGTTACTAGCATGTTGCTAGTATGTTGTTAACATTTTTCTACCATGATTAACATGTTATTAACATGGTTCTATCATGGTATCATGTTACTAGCACATTGCTAGTATAATTCTAGCATGATTAACATGTTACTAACATGTTTATAACATGATTACCAAGTTACTAGCATGTTTCTAGCATTAGCATGTTGCTAGTATGTTGTTAACATTTTTCTACTGTAATTAACATGTTACTACCATGTTGCTAGTATAATTAGCATGTTTTAACATGATTAACCTGTTACTAGCATGTTGCTAGCACTAGCATGTTGCTAGTATGTTAACATTTTTTCTACCATAATTAACAAGTTACTAGCATGTTGCTAACATGATTAACCACTTACTAACATGGTTATTATGTTACTATCATGTTGCTAGTATAATTAGCATGTTTTAACATGATTAACATGTTACTAGCATTAGCATGTTGCTAGTATGTTGTTAACATTTTTCTAGCATAATTAACAAGTTACTAGCATGTTGGTAACATGATTAACAACTTACTAACATGGTTATTATGTTACTAGCATGTTGCTAGTATATTTAGCATGTTTTAACATGATTAACATGTTACTAGCATGTTGCTAGTATGTTGGTAACATTTTTCTACCATGATTAACATGTTATTAGCATGATTATATCATGGTATCATGTTACTAGCACGTTGCTAGTATAATTCTAGCATGATTAACATGTTACTAACATGTTTATAACATGATTACCAAGTTACTAGCATGTTTCTAACATTAGCATGTTGCTAGTATGTTGTTAACATTTTTCTACTGTAATTAACAAGTTACTACCATGTTGCTAGTATAATTAGCATGTTTTAACATGATTAACCTGTTACTAGCATGTTGCTAGCATTAGCATGTTGCTAGTATGTTGTTAACATTTTTCTACCATAATTAACAAGTTACTAGCATGTTGCTAACATGATTAACCACTTACTAACATGGTTATGTTACTATCATGTTGCTAGTATAATTAGCATGTTTTAACATGAGTAACATGTTACTAGCATGTTGCTAACATTAACATGTTGCTATTAGGTTGTTAATTTTTCTACCATGATTAACATGCTACTAGCATGTTGCTAGTATGTTAACATTTTTATACCATGATTAACATGTTACTAGCATGATTCTATCATGATATGTTACTAGCATGTTGCTAGTATAATTCTAGCATGATTAGCATGTTACTAACATGTTTATAACATGATTACCAATTTACTAGCATTTTTCCAACATTAGCATGTTGCTAACATTTTTCTACCATAATTAACATGTTACTAACATGTTGCTAGCATTTTTATAACATGAATAAGTTACTAGCATGATTCTATCATGATATCATGTAACTAGCATGCTGCTAGCATGATTACCAAGTTACTAGCATTAATCTAACATGATTAACATTTTATTGGCATGCTGCATGATTAGTATGTTACTAACATGTTGTTAGCACAATTAGCATGTTACTGTCATGTTGCTAGCATCATCCGCATATTACTAGCATGATTTTCAGATAGATGAGTTTGAATGGCTTAGAAATATAATACATAGAAGGGAATCGTAATTGAGTCTCAAGGATTCTGGGAGTTTTGACAGTTGTAGTTTGAATAGTCTTGGCTCATTTGAACATTCCATCAATATAAGTCTATGGGATTTTTGGTGGTTTTGATATAGTCTGCTTTACCAAAACCATAAGCCGGGTCAGTTAGTAAAGATACAGCACACTGGGTCACATCACTCTGCAGGTCTGACTCGAGTTTGATGGTTGTAGCTTGAAAGCTCTAGGAGGAGATAGTGTTCACATTTTGTCTCAGAAGAATGATAGTAAGCTCTTTCTCAAGCCAACTTAATAATATTTCTGAATTTTTACTGTATTTTAAATCAAATAAATGCAGCCTTGATGAGCAGAAGACCACTAGTGTGTCTTTCGCAGTGAAGGGAATCCCAGAATGCACTGCAGCAAGCAACCATATGGATAATATCTGACCTTGCTGCCGGTCAGCTGCTGCAGATGAGGCTTCAGATCTTCACCGATGACAGAATAAATGGCCACCAAACAAAACACACTGGCCTTGCGCACGCTGCTCTCTGTGTTATCATAGCCCTGAAACACACACATACATTCATCTCACTGTTTGACTCTGCATCACTGTTACAGCTGACAGGTGTGTGTTTGTGTACCTGCAAGAGTCCCGGGATGATGTCGGGCAGAAGCAGAATCAGGGAATCCTTGGAAATGCGCTCGATTACTTTGGTCTGCATTTTAATGGCAGCGAGGTTAATGGGATAGTCGGCCGTCTGGATGATGGGACACAGGACTTTGATGCACTGCTCAGAGTGGATGGATCCGGCCAGCGTGGACGCCGTTTCTTCTGCCGCTCGTACAACCTGTGAGGACAGGAGACATGACCGTCAGACAAACAGCACAGAAAAGCAGACACATCTACTTGAAAACATTAATTAATTATTGAATTAGTTATTAATTAAATTATTATTACTCTTAATTTATTACTTATACTTAAAATATAAAAAAAAAAAAACGACTTCATTACTAAACTAATATGAATCAGCTAAAATAAAATAAAATAAAAATATAATCAAAAATATAACAATTATTATATTTCAGCAGTTTGCCACGGCTAAATTTCTCATTTTCATTTATTTAACTTGACATACTAAAATAGCAGAAGCTAAACTGAAATAAAAATGATAGACATATAAAACTAATTGTTTTTAAATAACAAAACAAACTAAACAACTAAAATTGAAATTAAAATGGAAAATCTATAAATAAAAAATATTCAAAATAGTATTCAAAACTAGTCAATGATACTAAATTAATAGGTAAAATAATTATAATTAAAATAACAACAATTACATTTCATTATTTCAGAAGTTTTAAGGCTCTTCAGGTTTCCAATTCAGTGAACTATTCATTTTTTTATTTAATTTAATTCAATTTTAGTTAAAGTTTTAGTCATTTTATTGTGTATATTTGGGATTTTGTTAGTTTTTTTTTTTATAAAGTTTTATTTTTTTTGGCAACTAGCTAAAACACATTCTTTACATTTTATTTCTAAATATTTTATTTCAAGTAATTCATTTTTATTTTCAATGTTTCTTTTTATGTTTTTATGATTGTTATATCATGAATGAACCTTCCTCATATATCATATATATGAATCCTGTTTATTTATTTATTAACATTTTTGTCCTTTTCAAATGTAGTTTTTAGTTTTACAATATATATATATATATATATTTTTTTTTTTTTTTTGCATTTTATTTCTGTTTATTTTCTTTTGAGTAATTAATTTTTATTTTCAATGTTTCTTTTAAAGTTTCAGGCTTGTTAGGCTTTCTCATATTTCATATATGTGATCATGGAAAACAAAACCAGTCATAAGTCGAATAAATAAGCTTTTCATTGATGCATGATTTGTTATAATAGGACAATATTTGGTCAAAATACAACTCTTTTAAAATCTGGAATCTGAGGGTGCAAAAAAAAAAAAAAAAATCTAAATAATGAGAAAATCATTTTTTAAGTTGTCCAAATTAAGTTCTTAGCAATGCATATTACCAGTCAAAAATTAAGTTTTAATATGTTTACAGTAGGAAACTTACACAAAATCTTCATATAACATGTTCTTTACTTAATATCCTAATGATTTTTGACATAATTTTGACCCATACAATATATTTTTAGCTATTGCTACAAATATATCCGTGTCACTAAAGACTGGTTTTGTGTTCTAGGGTCACATATGGGAAATCCTTGTTCTTTACAGATGAAAACAAGTACTTATGTGGATCAAGAAATCAAGAAATTTTAAGTCTTCAATTTTTAATCTTGAGGCTCTCTGGTGGTTTTACTTCTTTGTGGCAGTCTTTATGGGCCTCCAGGGTTTTCATGATGGTGAGTTCTGCATAGTTCTTGAAGCGCGCTGGTTGACTGCGCATGATCTCCTTCAGGACGCGCAGCGCCAGCGCTCGAATAGTGTGCTGTGAACACAACCATCAACATGTTATTGAGCTGCATCTGTGCGGTTTTTAATTGATGGACCTCAGATTTCTGACCATCAGTGGTGGACAGTAGTTTTACTTCGCTAGTGTACTTAAAGGATTAGTTCACTCTCAGGACAAAATTTACAGATAATGTACTCACCCCCTTGTCATCCAAGATTTTCATGTCTTTCTTTCTTCAGTCGTAAAGAAATTATGTTTTTTGAGGAAAATATTTCAGGATTTCTCTCCATATAATGGCCTTCTATGGTGCCCCCGAGTTTGAACTTCCAAAATGCAGTTTAAATGCAGCTTCAAAGGGCTCTAAATGATCCTAGCTGATGAATAAGGGTCTTATCTAGTGAAACAATCAGTTATTTTCGAAACAAACTGACAATTTATATACTTTTTATATACTTCAAATGCTCGTCTTGTCTCATCTCTGTGATGCGCATGCGTAGTCTGTGTGAAGACAGTTCAAGACAGTTAGGGTATGTCGAAAAACTCCCATCTTATTTTTTCTTCCCAACTTTAAAATTGTCAACACCTCACCAGTGTTTACAAAGTCAACATACAAAGAAGATCAAACAACCTTTACAAAAAAAGCGTTGTAGGATTTTGAAGTTGAAGACGAAAATGAGATGGGAGTTTTTCAAAATACCCGTCCCTAACTGTCTTGACCCAGATCACACAGACTACGCATGCGCATCACAGAGACGAGACGAGCATTTGAGGTTAAAAAGTATATAAATTGTCAATTTGTTTTGAAAATAACCGATCATTTCACTAGATAAGACCCTTCTTCATCGGCTGGGGTCGTTTAAACTGCATTTTGGAAGTTCAAACTTGGAGGCACCATAAAAGTCCATTATATGCAGAGAAATCCTGAAATGTTTTCCTCAAAAAACATAATTTCTTTATGACTGAAGAAAGAAAGACATGAACATCTTGGATGACAAAGGTGTGAATTAATCCTTTAAGTACATTTTTCAAGTATCATTACCTTACTGGAGTATTTTTTTTTTTTGAGTAACCTTCCAAAGCGTAAGATTGTACTTTTTACTTTACTACATTTCATAAAACATATTGTTACTTCTAATAATATATATTCCTCAGAGACGCAAAAAGTCTCTGATTCTTGATCAAACTGATTCTTTTCAGTAAACCTGTTTAAAAAAATTGGTTTGCAAATCACACCAAATGATTCATTCACAAATTGCAATGATCCAATTGCAGCTGTTCTCGAGTCTAATTTAAAGAAACACTCCACTTTTTTTGCAAACAGGCTCATTTTCCAACTCTCCCAGAGTTAAACAGATGAGTTTTACTGTTTTCGAATCCATTCAGCCGATCTCCGGTTCTCCCGGTAGCCCTTTTAGCATAGCTTAGCATAAATCATTGAATCGGATTAGACCATGGATGACTAGGAACTATACTCTCGTTCTGCCGTAATAATCAAGAAAATTTGCGGCTGTACTATGGGTGCACAGGCGCAATGATATTACGCAGTACTTGAATATAGTCCCTAGCTAGGTAACTTCCAACGTGCCGCAAATTTTCTTGATTATTACGCCAGAACGAGAGTATAGTTCCTAGTCATTTCAGCCTAGAAAATTGCAACTTTTCATTTTCTGCCGGTCTTAGTACACGATGTAACTACAGAAGAGTCAAGTTTTAAACAGGTAAAATATAGAAAGTCTTTGGTTTTATTTTTGAGCGCGATGCTTATGGTCTAATCCGATTAGACCAAAGGACGAGTGTTTCTTTAAATTATCTGTTTAGAGCGAGTCTCCAGTGAACCGAATTCACAAGTAAGAACCGGAAGATCTTGTGAGTGCACCACAGACAAAGTTTGCGAAGAAAAAAATGATGATGAAAATATAATTATATTTTTCTTTAAATGTTCTTCCTAACTTCAGGCCTTATTCTCATGTAATAACTGTGACATTCTGCAAAACAGCAAGCATTTTTTTCTTACTGGTGAAAATGTATGGAGTGAATTTTGTGCCAATATTTATCAAACAAATCCAGCGTTTTGCAAACAAACACAATCTGCTTTTACTCAAATAATTGATTTGTGTACTTTGTCCACCACTGCTGACCATTAACAAACTATGAGTGGAGTGCATCTCTCACATCTTTGTCCCCCAGCGTCTCCAGCAGCAGCAGCAGCATGGTTTTGAAATGCTCCTCCCACACAGCCAGACTGTCGTCACGCGTCACCTTCAGCAGCTCCAGCAGAGCGGCCCGCCTCTCCTCCACTCGCTCGCTGTGATTGGACAGCTCCTTCAGCAGCTCACCAACTATCTCCAGGTGCTGCCCAGGTCCTGACCAATCAGAGTCGGTGACATTAAACAACCACAATGAATCTGTATGAATCACTGAAGCAAAATGGAATCATAAAATTCGGAAAATGCCTTTGATATTCAGTGACTGTCAACTTTTCAACCTTTTCAAAGAAAATTGTCAATGTATACATTTTAAAGCCTGCGTGAAACTTGAATTGTTTTGAAATGTTTATACATTACCTATGGTTAGGTTTTTAACCCTAATACTAAGCTAAAACTAAAACTATTAAAAATATATATATATTATTAATAAAAGAAAACATATTTTTTTTTACAATGTAAACCTATTTTATGTCAGCTTTCAACATTTATAATTTTTGTTTAGTTTAACTTCAAGTACTAAAATAACTGACACTAAATATATAATAAATATAGGTATTTAAAAAAAAATGACAAACACTAAGGATTTAATGAAAATGAAAAGGAAAATAATGAATACATAAAAAAAAATAATAAAAAATTAGTAATATTTAAAACACAAACTAATACAATAAAAACAATTAACTTTAAACTAAAATGAAAACAGAAACAAATAAACTGTTAATTAATAAATAGTAATAAATAAATAGTTAATTAATTATTCCTAAACTGTAATATTTAAAACATAAAAACAGCACAACAAAATGAAAACAATAAATAAAATAAAGTTAAAATGCACACAAAAAATAAAATAAAAATAAAACCTGAATAGTCATTTTAAAACACAAAGACCAATAAAATAACATGACAAAAATACTAAAAAAACACAAATCTAAAATTAATATTAAAAATGAAAATGAGAAAATTAAACAGAAAATAATAAATTAATTAATTAATCATAGGTATTAATATTCAAAACACAGAAACTGAAAACAGAAAAGCCAAAATTAAAATTAATAAATAAAAAAAAAATTAGAAAATTAAACAAAAAAAAAATTACATAACAAATATACAAAACTTTAAACGAAAGTAAAACCAGTAAATAATAAATGAATTAATCCTAAGTATTAATATTAATATTGAAAATTAAAATTTGAAAATTAAACAAAAAAAGAACATGACAAAATACTAAACTTAAATTAGAAAATTAAACTAAAATTCAAATGCAAACAAAAAATAATAAATAAATAATACCTAAATCATAATATATAAAATATAAAAACTACTACAACTAAATTGCTAAAAAAATTAAACTAAAATGAAAATGAAAACTGAAAATATGAAAAGAAAAACGAATTCAACATATTAACACTATAATAGTATGAGTGATACTAAAATCAGTGAAAATCAGTGATACTAAAATAGCACTCATCTGCAGAGATTTTTATTTAATCTGACTTGTGTTCCCTTCAAACAGTTCAAAACATCTTTATACCTGCAGAAAAACTTTTCTGATGCATAATTTTGTTTTCTCCGCAGTCCTGTGGACGACCTAAAAGAGAAACCCAAAGACATTGGCCTGATTCTGTGAACATTATGAAGTAATTCTTCCATTGATGTGTTTGTTTATTTACCATCTCGGATGTGCTCCACATCGTCAAACACAGCAAGCGCTCCTTTCTCGTAGGTGTTGATGGAGTCGCTGTAGTTGTAAGGGTTGTACTCGCGAGCCCACGGGCCGCTGAATGATCGAGGGGATGGTGTGTTTAATAATGACGTCTTGTTGTCCAGCGCTGTCCGGCCTCCCTCCATCACACCAGCTGACAGACGAGGATCCACACCGGGGGACGCCACACTGGTCTGAATGAGAAACACAATTTCACAATATTACTTTTTTTTCTGTATCTTTAATCAAATAAACACAGCCTTGGTGAGTAGAAATGTCTCCTTTAAAAAGCATTAAAATCTTACTGATCCCAAACATTTGAGAGGCAGTGTATATATAGTTTAATCGGTCTGGGGGCAGAAGGAATTCAGCAAGGTTGCATTTATTTGATCAAAAACACAGGATTATTGTAAAATATTATAAAAGAATAGAAGACAATCTTGCAGGTGGTGGTACTCACTGTATCTTCCCTCTTGCTATCGCGTTTGATGGGCTCGAGTATGTCTTCCTGACTGCGGAAACTAAAACTCTGGATGGCTTCGGTTACACCTCTCAAAGAGCTGAAGATCTCCTCTGAGTTCATGTTCTCTGTGTCGTACTCCAGCATACTACACACACACACACACACACAGAGTGAGGCGTGACTTCATATGTATTGGTTTTAACATACAACACAAGGCGGAGAGATGACACAAATGTGATGAATTCTGCTCAGCTGAAAAGTCAAAAGTGACACATCTTAAACATTTCATAGAGACAGATCAACGCTCGACAAACATCTGCATCAGCCACAAAGCAAAAAGCAGTGTGAACAAAAGAAATCAGATGGATAAGAGACAGAAAGACATCACAAAAGTAATGAAAATGTAAGACACAGGTTGTCACGCTGAGACAAATGTCAAGAGTGCAGTTTGACTAAAAAATACAAGGTTTGCACAATTTTTGCACAATTTGTTAGGTTTTTTTAAATAGTCTCAAGGCAAGACACTACAGGTGAAGAGTGTAAGACAGTTGTTGTGCATTACAAATTCTCTTGAAATATGCACTTAAGACATTATCTAATTAAATTTGAACTCATTTGCATACACTACTAGAACATTTATCTGAAACTTATTTTGAATTTGTTGAGAAATTAGAGTTAAATATTTTTAGAGAGGGAATTTTGGATTTCTCATTTTTTATCACTCCATAAATCAGAAAATACTTTTAACAAACAGAAAAATACCATGTTTTTATGAATAAACTATAAACTGTATAAAACCAGGTGAATGACATATTAACAAACCCCTCAGTAAAAACTTTAGAATACAGACAAAATAAAACTCAAAGTTTGGTGTATGTAGATGCTGTTGAAATGGAGAACAAACTCACGGCCTTTAAAGATACACACTTTCACCATATTTTTATGAAGAAAATGTAAAAATAAGTCTGAATGATGTATGAACAAACTCCTCAATAAAAACCTTCAGAATATAGATAGGAATAAAACTGTAAATGTTGGTGTATGTAAGTGTTGCTGAAGTGTTGGAGAAAACTTTTAAATAAAAATGCAATAATGAAACCATATGAATGATAAATGACCAAACCCTCAGTAAAAACCTTCAGAATATAGATTTGAAAAAAAAAAGTAAATTCTGGTGTATGCAAGTGCTGCTGAAGTGTTGGAGAAAACTTTTAAAGGTGTGTACTGTAATTGAAATCTACAGACACAAATATATAAAAATGTAATTAATAAAATCATGTGAATGATATATGAACAAAACCTTCAGTAAAAAACTTCTAAATATAGACAGGAATAAAACTATAAATGTTGGTGTATGTAAGTGCTGCTGAAGTTTTGGAGAAAACTTTTAAAGATGTGTACTGTAATCTACAGACGCATATACAAATGTAACAATAAAATCATGTGAATGATATATGAACAAAACCCTCAGTAAAAAAACCTTTAAAATATAGACAGAATTAAAACTGTAAATTTTGGTGTAAGTACTGCTAAAGTGGAGAAAAAAACTTTTAAAGATATGTACTGTAATTGAAATCTACAGACACAAATATATAATAATGCAATAATGAAACCATATGAATGAATATGAAAAATCCCCTCAGTAAAAACCTTCAGAATATAGACTGGAATAAAACTGTACATTTTGGTGTAAGTGCTGCTAAAGTGGAGAAAAACTTTTAAAGATATGTATTGTAATTTGAATCTACAGACGCAAATATATAAAAATAAAATTATGAAACCATGCAAATGATATATGAATAAAACCCTCAGTAAAAAACTTAAAAATATAGACAGCATTAAAAATGTTAATTTTGGTGTAAGTGCTGCTGAAGTGTTGGAGAAAACTTTTAAAGATGTGTATAGTAATTGAAATCTACAGACGCAAATATATATAAATATAATAATAAAATCAGGTGAATGATATATGAAAAAAACCCCTCAGTAAAAACCTTCAGAATATAGACAGGAATAAAACTGTAAATTTTGTTGCATGTAAGTGCTGCTGAAGTGTTGGAGAAAACGTTTAAAGATGTGTACTGTAATTGAAATCTACAGACGCAAATATATATAAATGTAATAATAAAATCAGGTGAATGATATATGAGCAAAACCCTCAATATAAACCTTCAGAATATAGACAGGAATAAAACTGTAAATTTTGTTGCATGTAAGTGCTGCTGAAGTGTTGGAGAAAACGTTTAAAGATGTGTACTGTAATTGAAATCTACAGACGCAAATATATATATAAATGTAATAATAAAATCAGGTGAATGATATATGAAAAAAACCCTCAGTAAAAACCTTCAGAATATAGACAGGAATAAAACTGTAAATTTTGTTGCATGTAAGTGCTGCTGAAGTGTTGGAGAAAACTTTTAAAGATGTGTACTGTAATTGAAATCTACAGACGCAAATATATATAAATGTAATAATAAAATCAGGTGAATGATATATGAGCAAAACCCTCAATATAAACCTTCAGAATATAGACAGGAATAAAACTGTAAATTTTGGTGCGTGTAAGTGCTGCTGAAGTGTTGGAGAAAACTTTTAAAGATGTGTACTGTAATTGAAATCTACAGACGCAAATATATATAAATGTAATAATACAATCAAGTGAATAATATATGAACAAAACCCTCAGTAAAAACCTTCAAAATATAGACTGGAATAAAACTGTAAATTTTGGTGTAAGTAAGTGCTGCTGAATTATTGGAGAAAACTTTTAAAGATAAGTATCCTGAATTAACTTTACAGACGGAAATACAAGTTTAATAAAAAAAAACTTAAATGTGTATTTTGGATGTTTTTTCTAGTTTGAAATAAGACATGTTATAGAAGCAATATATCAAAACTGACTAGTGCATGAAAAAACAAAAAACACTGGTTTTGCCTATAGTGTTTTGCCTTAAAAGTAATATTACAGGTCAATTTAAACCCGAAACAATCCTTTAAATATCATGCATCGACTTTAATTTATTCGGCTACAAATGAAAAAACAATAATTGTGCATGAGATTCCTTCTCTTATGTGTTAGCATCCTGACGCCCGGCCTGAGGGGTTACCTGGGCGAATACGCCCTCCGATAGGCCCGGAGAGGGGGGGTGGCGGGGCCGGGGTGGGGAGGAGGGAGGTTAGAAGAAGGCTTTGAGCTCCAGCCCCACAAACGACTGAGCCGAGAGGAAGAGGAGGATGAAGAGGGAGCAGGGAGGTGTAGAAACAAAGATGAGGAAGAGAGGAAGAAAAGAGGAAATAGTAAAAGACGCTAGTTCTACCATATCCTGACCAAACATGACGCCATTAAAGAGTACATCACGCCTTGCAAGTTCAAGTGAGTTTAACGGATGTGAGCACAAAGAGATGCGTATGTTTTTATGCATAGTGCTAGGAAACCTGTGTCCGCCCACAATGAAACCTGATTGGTCCACATGGCTGACTATTAAACAGTAAATGTTACCGTTAAATAAAGCTAAATCCTTTACAAATCATTCCTAGAAAATAGTAAATACTAGATAAATAAGCATGAACTAAAATAAAATATATTTCAGCTAGTTGTCAAAGCAAAATTTCTTATTTACATTTAGTTTGTTGAAGGACTAAAATAACTACAACTAATAACTTAAAACTAACAAAAACAACAAAATCACTTAAACTTTACCCAAAATAAACAGCTAAACAGATCATCTAAAAATGCTATTTAATTCGAAATATTAACAAAAACTACAGCAATGATACTAAAAAAAAACACTGATTCTGAATGGCTGAGATTTTGTCACTTCAGACAGCATTAAAATATATAAAAGTTAAAAAATAATTATTAAAAGTAATTATTAAAAGGACTAACAAATAAACACCTTTCACAAATCCGAATTGTTAAAGGAATTACAGTCACTATTTTTGCTCATTTCAGCCAAAAAAGCACAAAATGTTATTAAATTAGAGTCAAATAACATTTTTCTTTCAATGACAAAAAAAGAGGAAAAACTTGAAAAAACAAAAACGAAACAAAATATCAATTATCACGACTAGTCATAACAAAAATGATCGCATCACGTCACACCAAAAACAGACATTTATAATCTGCAACATAAGATGCAACACACTTTAATATGCCAAAACAGAACAATATTAGTAATATAACATGGATTTAATGTTATATTTGATGATGTGCATTTAGTGCAAAAGCTGTTGTTAGTTCATGCAGAAATGACAAACAACATCATAAAAAACAAATTGAAACAGCATCAACATCTATTTGCCCTCAGAGTCAGTGAAAATTTGTGAAACATGACTGTTTCTTCATTTTTGTTATTAAACTTAAGCGTGTAAAACCATGTTCAGAAATTAGTTACTGATGAGGACAGAATCACTAAAGCAAATGTTTGTCTTTTAGAAAAAAAGACAGTGAGAAGAATGTGATTGCCATTGTGTCCAGGACCAGAGGGAATCTGCAACAAGTTTGCTGTAATTATATTGAATTAAGCCTGATGTACGTTAGATGTAGCCGAGAATATGTCTTTTATATATATATATATATATATATATATATATATATATATATATATATATATTTTTTTTTTTTTTTTTTTTCTAGGTGATGTGATGCGTTATTGTAAACTAAAACTAATATCATAAAAAACTTATGTTGCTTTAAATAAAAGTTAACTGCAAAAAAGTAAATAAACAAGTAAACAAAAAACTGTAAACCATTGTTTTAGTTAATTTTCTTTCACTTTAAGCTAAATTTAATTTTAAGCTGAGTGTAAACTCAAACTAAATAAACTAAAAATAATAAATCAAATGAAGAAATACTATATAGATATATTTAAAAAAAAACAGCAAAATTACTAAAACTTTAACTAAAATGAAAATAAAAAAATATAAAAATAAACATAAAATATAATATGAACATAAAAATACAAAAAAATTAGTGGTGTCAAAATTAGCGCGTTAACGAAGGTGATTGATTTTTTCATTTTAACGCGATCAAAATATTTAACGCAATTAACGCATGGGCGGGGCCACCCCACTCACAACTGCTTATGAAATGCTTTTATTTAAATGCGCAGAGCGTCTTTACGAACACATCAAACAGGAGACTTTTCAGATGCTCGCTCCAAATTTACTTTAGCACCAGACGCGAGTCAAACGACCGCGGAAGCGGTACCGGCGACGAGGAGCTTAAGTAAAACGTCAGCGAACTGCGGTCAGATGAGATGCTGTCAGGCCATATGTCGGTAAAAACGAATTTAATTGTCCTGTCAGCCTTTATACTCTGCTTGTAGCGCGCGCTCTTGAAGCTCACGCGCAAATGTGCCGACGCGCGCTGTATTAGGCTATATTAAACCCAAATGAAACTGCGAGCATGCGAAGTCGTAGCTATATCGTCAGGTAAAACATGAATTCATTAAAGCTGCCTTAAAACTGTGCGTGTAAGAATTTATTATTTATAGGTCAAAGCAGTGTCAGATCAAGTTCAGCAGCGACAACTTTTATAGTAACAGCAGCCAAAACATCCTTATAACCAGTTGCTGTGATGTCTGTTAATCAAGGAACAAAATTAAAAAGAGGAAATTAATAACTAAGTTCTATCTGTATATAATTTAGAATTTGATATAATTTAGGCTATATTTTCTTGCTGAAGGGCACAAGTAGCTACTAGCCCTATATGACATTTTTTATAATGGGTTTGTGTGAAGATTGTTTCAAGTTCACTTAAATTATTATTATTAGTTATTTTTTTAAAAGTCTAATAAATGTTAAAGTGATAGCTCTTAATGATACTGTAATGTTGAATGGTTATATATATATATATATATTCAATGGTTAAGTATTAGGGGGGAAAAAAATCAATCAGTGATACTTGCCTTCAGTCCTAAAACAAGATTGCATTAAACAAATTAAAAATATATGTTCTTTATGTTGTTTCTACATTAATTTGAAGCATTAAAGTGAAATTATTGCAATATAAAAGTATAATTAAAAACTTTAATGTTAGGTAGAATTAATCACGATTAATCGCGATTAATTTCAGGAAAAATGTGTGATTAATTAGTTAATTTTTTTTAATTGATTAACACCACTAAAAAAATACATAAAATTTATAAATATTGATAAAACAACAGAAATGTAGGTGAGAATATTATATTCTTATTATTAAATATTTATTTTATTGTAGTATTTTTATTTTAGTTTTATCTTAAAAATAAATCAACTAAAATATCCAATTTTCTAATATATTTAAATAAATATTTTAGGTGATGATATAATAAAAAGTAATTTTGTAAGATTTAACTAAATAACTTTAATGATACTACATTTTAAAAATGCAAGCCAATAAAATAACCGCACTTTTACTGAAAACACTATAAAATTTGACAGAAAATAATATATTAAACATTAAATATCATTATTACACGGCTTTGTGGAATACTCGTTTCTGATTGGTCAGTTGCCACATTCCAAGGTTTGTTATTCCCAGATAACAACCGCCAAAACTAATAACACAGGCTCATCCGGGTTCTTCGAATCATATTGACCATTAGTAATTATACATATCACTCCACTGCTGTCTGCCGCATATCAATCACTGACAGTTTGGCGCCATCTTGTGGCTTAAACGCTTAACTACGATTTGAATTGGAGGACTTCAACATTAATTTCAATATGTACGGAAAATTATTATTGTATTTTTTTATCATATAAATTATTATTTTGTGTGTGTGTGTGTGTGTGTATTGCCTTAAGCTACTTTAAGAAACTGTTTTTCGTTGCAAAAAGTTGTTACAAATGAGCTAATAAAATCTTAAAATAAATCACATTTGTGCCCATTATTTAGCCTATTCATGTAAGTTACAAAGTAGCCAGTAAAGACGGTGTGCGCTGCGTGCAACGAAGAACTATTTTTTGCGGAAGCTTTGCTTTCATTTAAAGACCTTGTAAATAAGTGAAACATTACTCAGATCAATGTTTCTTGTCTAATTTTTTGCTTTTGTAGCAAGAAGCCATGTAATAAGCGGGATAATGTAGATCCAGCAGGTTGTTATCGCAGAATAAAGCCCGACAGGCTTACTTTATTTAGATCTATGCAACAGATCTAACCAATCAGATATAACTTTTTTAACTAGTTATCCAAATAATGTATAGTCCTACAGTTTCATCTAATATTTTTGGCTGTTTTTCTCTTTCGGCCGATAATTGTGTGAGCAACTTTGCAGCATTTTTCTTCCTATTTCTCCGGCCTCAGATTCCATGTAGTCCTGAAAACGTCCCATAGCTTCACAGACAGTTAATGTATTTTGCTTGGTTGTTTTGTGGTGACGTACCTGGGTGACAGTCCTCCGTGCGAGCCGTTAGTGGGCGAGGTCAGGGGGCTGGTACGGGTCACGACGTGTCTTGGAGGGGTGCGTCCCACGCTGCCGCTGCTGCTGGGAGACGCCTGAGACTTAACAAACGACACAAATTTGTTGTGAACAAATGGCACACCATAACTTTGAGTGATAGAGAGAGAGATCAGCGTGTATGTATACCACTGCAGCCACGTTACTGCTGTTCTTCAGATGGTTGTGCAGGAGTTTAGTGGCTCCGTCCTGGAAGGTTTTGGGCAGAGCGCCTAACAGCATGGTGAACTCTGGGGTGTTCAGCTCAAACAAGGCGATCAAGACCATCTGGGCAGCCTGGACCAGGATGAAAACACTAATGTGAAATCATTAAACGCTCAAAATGTATTATTGTGCTTGATTAGGTGTAAATAAAGCATTTCAAAGTCTTGCAACTATATGTGAGTTTGATACGCATCCCAGTGGGCCTTAGTGAGGGACAGAAGTCATGTTTAATCACAAGTGAACGCATGAAGACTGTGAGGGACAAATCTTAGATCGTAAGGCCATATCTCATTCACTTTTTTTATCTAGAAATCCTTGCAAGGAAAGCATTTTCAATGTTTCGTCAGATGAACAATTAATATTAAGGTAAATTGAACCTGTGCTACTTTAGCTTTTTTTTTTTTTTTTTTTAAGTAACAGCATTTATGTTGAATTTATTTTTATTTATTTCCAGTTAAATTTTTTATAATTTTGTTATCATTTTTATTTTTTTCTATTTAGGTTTAATTGTTTTTAATTATTTGCAATTTGCTTTTTAGTAGTTTTGTTATGTAATTTTTATTAGATTTTTTGTTTAATAAAACAATTTTTTTTATTATTACATTATTATTTTAGTAAAACTGATATACTATTATATTTTTTATTAATATTTTTCATTTGCTTTTACTTTTATTTGTTATGTATTTTTATTTTCATTAATTATTATTTTAGTAATTTTGTCAAATTTTTTATTAATTGATGTTTTTTAAAATAAAACTATTTAGGTTTAATTTATTTTATTTATTTGCCATTTGATTTTGAGTCGTTTTATGTTATTTTTATTAGTTTTTATTTTTAAATAATACTATTCAGAATTAATTTATTTTTATTTACTTTCTGTTTATTTTTTTATAATTTTGTTATTATTATTATTATTATTATTTTAGTAATATTATTATACTATTATATATATATATATATATATAGTAATTTAGTTTTCATAATTTTTATTAATTGTTGTTTTTTAAAATATAACCTTTTAGGTTTTATTTATATTATTTATTTGCAGTTTCATTTTTTGTAGTTTTTGATTTTAAAACTGACTTTACTTACTTAGTAATTTTGTTGTTGTTGTTGTTGTTGTTATTATTATTATTATAGTAATATTGATATTCTATTATTTTTTTTATAAATATTTTTGATTTGCTTTTATTTGATATATTTTATATATTTTTTATTTATAAATTTTGTTGTCATTTTTATATTATTTAGGCATGATTTATTTGTTAGTATTTTTGTATTTACTTTTAGTATTTTTATGTGATTTTTATAAGGGTTTGCTTTTTAAAATAATACTATTTAAAATTCTTTTTTTTTCATTTCAGATTTGTTTTGTTTTGTTGTTATTATATTATTATTTTAATAATATTGATATACTATTATATTTTTATTAATATTTTTAATTCACTTTTATTTGTTTTATTTTTTTCATTGTTTTAGTAATTTTGGTGTCATTTTTATTAATTGTTGTTTTTTTTGTTTTTTTGTTTTTAAATAAAACTATTTAGGTTTAATTTATTTTATTTATTTGCAGTTTGATTTTGAGTAGTTTTATGTAATTTGTGTTAGTTTTTATTTTTGAATAATATGTATTTTTTATTCATTTTTGTTTTAGTAATTTAGTTTTTATTAAATGTTGTTTTTTTAAAAATAAAACTATTTAGGTTTAATTTATATTATTCATTTGCCGTTTTATTTTTAGTAGTTTTGTTATGCCATTTTTATAAGTTTTTGATTTTTAAATTTATTTTACTTACTTAGCAATTTTGTTAAATATAAATAGTAAAAATTTGTACATTTAAAAATATTTTTAATTCGCTTATATATATATATATATTTTATTTTATTTTTTTTTTTACATTTTTTTTTACTAGTTGTAGTTTTAGTTGCCCCAAAACAGACTAAACATCTGTCCCTCACAGCCCCGTTTCATTCATGCCAACACAAATACGTCATCTGCACTGCCGAAGGTCAAAGGTCATTCAAGTGCTTCAGATAAAGATGTTAGTGCTGCAGAAATGAGGAAAGACAGTTATCAGCTGCCATGCTGAAACATCATCAAACATCAGAGCAAAACCCTCCAAAGGAACATCAGACAGCATCAGTGTTAAAAAAAAGCCCTGCGTGACCTCCACAGGCAGTCAGTCAGGAGATCAGAGGTCAAGGTTGGGGGTCACTACCTGTTTACATCTCTCCTCCAGGTTACTTTCCCCCGGCAGAGAGGCCACAGTGGAGCTCCTGCCCAACGCCTCCTCGTTCGGCCAGATATAAAGCGTCTGAGACACACCACAACTCGCTTTGACAAACCAAACTTCAGCTGGAGTCTCATAAAAGGGAAGCGAAGAGTGAGGAAAAACACACTTACCTTCCTGACGTCCGAGCTCTTGGGTTCTGTGGTCCATGTGATGATCCGGGAAACGGCTAACCGCGTCTCGCTGGAGTTCACGAAGTCTGACGGATCCATCTGTCTGGCCAAAGATTCGATGTACTTCAGGATGGCCACCTTCACCTGCTCAAACACACACACACACCCACACACACCCACACACACACACACACACACACACACACTGAGTGGTTAATATGATTGTGGTTTTTGTATTATAATGTGAACAAAACCGTTTATTTGTGACATAATCAAGACATTCAAAAGGTTTGATAGCACTTTACAATCTGGGTCATTACAGTTACATGTATATTTTTCAGTTAGTTTTAGTTTTGTTTCATTTGATGTAGTAAAATGTACAACTGAAATGAAAAATAGAAACTGGAGACAAACAAAAAACAAAAAAAAACTGAATAAATAAATAAATATGTCAAAAGCACAACAAAATTCCAAAAACCACTAAACACAAAAAATACCAAAACTTCTAAATTTCAATGAACATGAAAAAATATAAAAATGCAAAATAAATGTAAAATAAAAAAAATATGAAATATAAAACTGAAATGAAAAATACAAACTATATTATTATACTATGTTATTATTCCAATAGTATTTTTTTTTATTTATTTAAAGTTGTATTTTAATATCATTAGGTCAAATATTATTTTTACTAAAAAATATTAAATCAAAAATTTACAGGTTTTTTTTTTAAATAAAATAAAATAAAATAAAATAAAATAAAATATAAATGTATTACATTTCAGCCAGTTTCCAAAACATGTCTTATTTTAATTTAGTTTTACTTGACATACTAAAAGCTAAAACTGAAATAAAATGTTTAAAAATTATATAGACAACAATAAAAACAATAAAAATTACAAAAACACACAACATAATTAAAATTACAATTAACATGGAAAATATAAAAATGAAAACTAATTAAAAATACTTATAAAAACTATAATAGTAAAGAAAAAAATCTAAACACAAAAAATATTAAAACTTTAAAATTACAATATAAAAACAATAAGATATGATAAATGAAAACATTGAAAAAAAAAAGTTCAGGTAGTTGCAAAGGCAACATTTCTATTCTTTTAAGTAGTTTCATTTGGCATACTAAAAACTACAAATGAAATAAAAATAAATAAAAACTGCATAGACAAAAAAACACAAATGATAAAAACATACAACAAAATTGCTAAACTTTAACTAAATTACAATAAACAGATAATATAAAAAACACACAAATTCTAAATTGTAATTGTAAACTGTAAACAAAAATATATGTTTTTGAATGTTATAAAAAATAAATAAATACAATTTTTGTCAAAACCACACACACATAACACACACACACACACACACACACATACACACATATATATATATATATATATATAATTTGTTTTTTTTTCCCTGGTAGCTTTATTATTTAGTTTCACTTGATGTACTAAAACATAAAACTGAAATAAAAAATAAAAATAGACATAAAAATAAAAAAAGTCAAAAACAACAAAAATCCTACAACTTTAACAAAAATTACACTGAAAAACATACAAAATGTACCGTGTGGTTTGATGTGATATTAAATGTTTTTTTGGATGCTGGTTATGAGTTCAACTGAAGCAGAACAAGAAAACACTGGAAAATTGTGAAATAAAGACCTTGAGGTTCGGGGTCTGCGTCTGATCAACGATAAACCGCATCAGGATGTTGAACTGCTGATCGTAAGGAAAAGAGTCCCTGTGAAAACCAGGACGGAAAGAAGAAAATAAACAACACAAGTGACACAGATGACTGGAGCACAGAAATACAGCACATGATTAACACGCTTGCACAGTTCAGAGTCATTTTGTGGTAAAGTTGTTGAAGTGAAGGCGGGTCAGACCTGGTGACGTCGAGGGCCCGCTGGACTTTGGCTTGAACGGAGCCCAGAAGATCAGCCCCCATTTTCTTCAGCAGCTGTGTAAGGAGAATAAAGAGCCAGTCCTGAAGATCCTCTCGGTGTAACGTGATGAAGTCCACCAGCGTCTCCAGAAACATGCTGAACACCTGACAAACACACAAACTTTACTGTAGAAACACGGGAAATGTGCATTTAGCATCTCTGCTGTTATAAAGGCCGTCCTTCTCAAACTCAACAGCACATTCTGTGCAAACCAAAATAAAATTGTAATAATTTGTTTAAAAATTAATACATTTAAATTGAAATAAATACATGTAAAAAATGAAATAAATAAAAAAAATATATATTTTAAAAGTATTTTATTTCATGTAGTTGCCAAAGCAATATTTCACATTTTAATTTTTTAAGTGGAACAAGTTTTTTAAGCAAAGTACTAATTAAATTAAATAAATATTTTACATTAAATTACATTTTATAGAAAACTAAAATGACAAATATTTCAAGAATTTTAAGATAACTAAAATTGAACAAAAAATTATATAGACATTTAAAAAAACAATAAAAATGACACTAGCACAAAATAACTAAAACTTGAACCAAAAAGAAAAAAAAAAATCAGCACGTGTGAACCAAAATAAAATATAAATGAATTGATTAAAAAATAATACATTTGAAAAATGAAAAAAATTACAAATATAATTTTTTTTACATTAAATTACATTTTAACAATAACTATGCAGACATTAAAAAAAAAAATCATACATATATAATATATATTATTATATTTAAAATTAACTTCATCTTTTTTTTAAATCTTGAAAATATGCAAGAAAATATAATATAATATAATATAAAAAATGTATTCATATAATATTAGTCACTTCAGCTAGTTGACAATGCAATATTTTTCATTTTAGCTTAACGTGATGTATTAAAATGACTAAAATTGAACTAAAAATGTATTTTAAAAATGCTTAAAAAAAAACAAAAATGTATATGTATACACACACACACATATATATATATATATATATATATATATATATATATATATATATTATATGTATATATAAATATATACATAATACATAACAGAAAATACAAATATATAAACTAAAATGACAAACATTTTAAAAGTGGTGTTAGTATCTCAACAGTACTAAAACAACACCAATGTAAATGGCCCCCAAGTTTTAAAAATGTATTTATGATTTTGAGGTTTGAAACTTACTCTCTGATGGATCATCCCAAAGCAACACCAGAACATAAAACACAACAAAAATCATCAGTATTAGCAGTTGAAACAAACATGAACAACTCACATTTTTTCATGAAATAGTGACTTGTTGAATATGATGAAATAAAAATGTCACCTTGCTGTGAGGATCTGCAAACATCCGGGTGAAGATCTCACACAGTCTTTTCAGCTCCACACGACTAAGAACACAAATACACTTTGCATCTTTATTACACTTCAGATTTTCAATTTACTTTTCAAGCAAAAAGCACATGTTTAAAAACTTAAACATGCTTTTCAACATTTAGATATTATCTTACATATTATATATGTTGACTTTTATTAAACATTTTTAATAAAATGAAAACAATATATTTAGGAAATTGTATTTATCAAGCTAAATAATTACGAAGATGCAGAGACACAGAGAATAAAATTAAAATATTCAAATATAAAAAATCGTAATAACCAGTGTAGATGATATTTATACAATTAAAATTATAAAATTATATATATATATATATATATATATATATGGAATGTTTTCACATTATTTCCTATTATTTTTTTCTTCTAGAGAGTCTGATTTCTTATAGTGGCTTAAATAAAAGAATTCATAAATAAATAAAAAACTGCTAAGGTCAATATTATTAGCCCCCTTAAGAAATCATTAGTTTGATTAGTTATAGAACAAACCACTGTTGTCCAATGACTTGCCAAATTAACATAATTTGCCTGAGTAACCTAATTAACCTAGTTAAGCCTTTAAATTGCTCTTTAAGCTGAGGATTAGTATCTTGTGAAACAACTAGTAAAATAATATGCACTGTCATCATGGCAAAGACAAAAGAAATTAGTTTGGGCTTGGGAGAAAGAATTGTTAATGCTCATGAAGATGGAGAATGATACACACGTTTATCAAAGCGTTTTCAAGTGTCAAGTACTGCAGTGAGATGCATTATCAAGAAGTTTAAAGAGACCAACACAGTGGAGAACAAGACGGGCAGAGGCAGGAAGCGAAAGATTTCAAAAACTTTGGAAAGAAAACTAGTGAGAGAGGTTTCTAAAGACCCAATAACAACTGCCAAGACAATAGTGAATGACCTAGCCAAGTCTGGAAATGATGTCTCAACGAAGAGAGTCACTAAAGCCCTGCACAGGAATGAACTGCGAGGTTGCCGACCAAGAAAGACTCCACTTCTGAAGAAGAGACACCTCCAAGCTAGAATGAAGTTTGCTAAGGACAACCTGGGGGAATGTGATGCATACTAGAAACGTGTCCTTTGGTCAGATGAGACAAAACTAGAGCTTTTTGGCCATAGAGATGTCGCCTATGTTTGGAGAAAGAAGGGAGAGGCATTCAACCCCAAGAACACCGTTCCCACAGTGAAACATGGTGGTGGGAATATAATGCTGTGGGGATGTTTCAGTGCGTTTGGAACTGAGAATTTCATCAGGGTTGAAGGAAACATGAAAAAGGAAGACTATAAGAAAATTCTGAAAGACAACCTCAGACAGTCTGTAAGACAACTTGGTTTGGGTCGACATTTTGTCTTCCAGCATGATAACGACCCAAAGCATACCTCACTTCTGGTGAAGAAATACCTCCAAATGAGCAAAGTGAGTGTACTTGACTGGCCTGCACAAAGCCCAGACTTGAATCCAACAGAAAATCTGTGGGGCACACTAAAGTCCAGAGTTTGTGCTAGAACACCAACAAATCTGGAGGAGCTTGAGAGATTTGCTAAGGAAGAATGGGCTGTCATTCCTCAGGAGACATGCTTGAAACTCGTTGAGAACTACAGCAAACGAGGCTGTTATAAAGCAAAAGGGATACACTATTGACTATTAACATCAGAGGGCTAATAATTTTGACCAGTAGACTTTTTAAAATTCTTGGTTATACATTTATTTCTATTTATATTACAAACCCTAAAAGCTTCCTGAAGAAATTATTATGTTTAAAAATGCTGTGTTGATAAAATCGTCTTTCTGTTAAACAACACTTGGGAGTTATTTGAAAAATAATGAAATATTTTATAAGGGGCTAATAATTTTGTCTCCAACTGTATATATATAAAATATTTTAATTTGTAGTTCATGTACCCGATGGCTCTTATTTTTTATTTATTTATTTTTTATTTAAAAAGGTAAAAAGGTAATATAATTAAAACACTATTTTTAAAAATGAAATTAGAGATGCACAATTTTTTTTTCTTAAACACAATTCATTTACTAAAAAATTTTATATAATATTTATATAAATATATATCAAATTAAATTGTATGTAAATTAAATGTAAATTATTATCTTGTCTGTACCTGAGGACTCTTTGGCTCTTCAGGAGGTTCTGGAGTCCCAGCAGCCCCTCTTTCCTCTCAGACCAGTTGGAGCTGGCACAGTGGTTCAGGATCTCAGCCACGTCCTCCGTCTGACGCAGGTAATGTGGGACAGCGCCGTTGCGAGAGCTAAAGGAGCGTTCAGAGCAGGCACTGGATGCATCGCTGTTGGCGTCGTCATCTGAGTACATGCCGGGAGATTCGTACCGCCGCCGCATCGGCCTCTGCTACAGAACATAAACCACACACATCTTTACTTTACACTTTATTCTCATAGTATTCCGACTTTATTCTCTTAGTATTCCGACTTTATTCTCTTACACCGTGTCCTAACTACACGCGACGCGACAAGATTCCAGCGACAAACAATTTGGGTGTCCACACCAGATGCGATGTGACAACGCGACGCGACAGAATCAATCAAATATCACAGCCAATCAGAAGCGCGTGTGGGCGGGCTCTCCCTGGTATTCCGACTTTATTCTCTTAGTATTCCGACTTTATTCTCTTAGTAATCTGATATTAGCATTCCGATTTTATTCTCATAGCATTACGACTTTATTCTTGCAGCATTCCGACTTTATTCTCCTAGTATTACAACTTCATTCTCGCATTATTACGACTTTATTCTCATAGTATTTTAACTTTATTCTCGTAGATTATGACTTTATTCTTGCAGTATTGCGGCTTTATTCTCATAGTAGTATGACTTTATTCTTGTAGTATTACAACTTTATTCTCACAGTATTCCAACTTTATTCTCATAGCATTCCGACTTTATTCTCGTAGTATTCTGACTTTAGCATTCCAACTTTATTCTTATAGCATTCCAACTTTATTCTCGCAGTATTCCGACTTCAGCATTCCGACTCACAGTACTACGACTTTATTCTAATAGCATTCTGACTTTATTCTCGTAGTATTCCGAATTTATTCTCGTAGATTACGACCTTATTCTTGCAGTATTCTGACTTTATTCTCATAGTATTTCAACTTCATTCTCGTAGTATTACGACTTTATTCTCGTAGTATTTCGACTTTATTCCCATAGATTATAACTTTATTCTTGCAGTATTGCGACTTTATTCTCGTAGTATGACTATTCTTTTAGTAGTATTACGACTTTATTCTTGCAGTATTCCGACTTTATTCTAGTAGTATTACAATTTCATTCTCATAGTATTACGACTTTATTCTCTTAGTATTTCGACTTGATTCTCATAGCATTCCGACTTTATTCTCATAGACTTTATTCTCAAAGAATTCCGACTTTATTCTAGAAATATTTAGACTTTATTCTCTTAGTATTCCGACTTTAGCATTCCGACTTTATTCTCATAGCATTCCGACTTTATTTTCATAGTATTCAGACTTTACTCTCATAGCATTCCGACTTTATTCTCGCAGTATTCCAACTTTATTCTCGTAGTACTTTATTCTTGTAGTATTCCGACTTTAATTTCTTAGATTTTGGTTAATTTTTTAATGTGCCACTAAAACGTTGTCATACAAATAGAAATTAGTTTATTTTAAATTGTAAAAATATTTCAGAATTTAAAAAAAATATTTCAGAAAATATTTTTGATCATATAAATGCAACCTTGGTGAGAAGAAGAGACTTCTTTAAAAAACACAAAAAAATCTTAACAACCACTTGTATGAAATGTGACAGACATTAATGAATTACTAAAGAAAACAAATTAAATGATGAAGGACCAATCTGGTGTATCAACTACCTTATTCCTGGAGTCTCCTAAAAGCTGCAGGGTTTCCAGACAAGCGCAGAGGGGAAGTAAAGACAAACACATCAGGAATATGATGACGGATGATAATCAGACTGGAGATTGAGGATGTGATTCTCACCAGAGCGTCTGCCACAGCCGCTTCCACCTCTGTGCCCGTGTTCAAGATCCGCATGGCGTTTACAGACGCTGAGATACGCGCCTGATGGATGAGACCGAACCGATCTGACAGAGACAGAGACGGAGATGGAGAGAGATTAATAACATAACATGCAACATCAACATCAAATATTTTTTATTGGGACAAAAATAAAAGTAAGTCAATAAGTAAATATAATATAAGTAAATATAAGTCACTGCATGCTTTTCATTCATCAGCATCACAGCACACAATCCTGCAGAACCGATTGATCTGACTGAAAACATGCAAGAAAACTGCACAAATAAAAATCTGCATGTAAGGTGGAGGGAAATCAAGAAATCACATAAAGCTCAATCAAAAAACCTTATCAACTGCAAGAAATTGATGTCAAAACAACAATAAACTTTCAAAATTAAACAGAAATATTCAGTGGGGCCCAACATTCTGAAATCAAGCTGAAAATTAATGATTTTAAACCAATTTAAATGATTATTGATTCAAATTTGGAAATAAAAAGCCCAGAAATACATCAAGTTTTAGGATTTTAAAGATGAATTAATTAATTTATGTATGCATGTATGCAATAAATAGAATAAACAGAACAAATGCATAAATATTGACCATGGTATATTATAGTTAATTACAACTTCGAAAAGCATTTTCGAATAAATGCATATATGCATGAAAAAATAAATAAATAAATAACTAACAGAACTAATTCCTAAATATTGACCAAGGTATATTACAGTTAATTACAACTAAATAAAATAAATAAAATAAATAAATCAATAAATAATAATAATAATAATAAAAACATTAACTGAAATTATTTTTAAAAATTCTGATATTTTCCAAGGCAACATTTCTAATTTTCAATTAGCTTAACGGGATGTAAAATAAAATAACAAAATTATCTACATTTAAAAACCATATAAAAAAAAAAACTAATAAAACCTAATACAAATAAACAAACAAACAAAGAAACTAAATACAAAATTACTAAAATTTTAACTAAATTTAAAAAGAAATTGCAAAACACAAAAATAATAATAAAAACAATTAAAATATAAATAAAAACTATATTATTTGAAAACAACATTGATGTGGACTTAAAAAAAAATCAAATCAAATCAAATAAACAACAAGCACGCTATACTAAAAACTATGTAGATTAAAAAAAAAAATACAAAATTATTAAAATATAAAATAAAAAAGTGTAAAATACAACAATAAAAAAAGGTAAAATATTAAAAACTATAATACTATTAGAAAATAACACTGATATGGACCAGACGGAGAGAAAGAACTTAACTTGTAAGCTGATAATGTAATTTTTAATAATAATAATAATAATAATAATAATAATAAAAGTTTCTATTCATTTAGAAAAATACAAAATATAATTTATTACACTTTTGGACCCCACTGTATATTAAAATTACATGATGACAAATGAGACATATATATATTATATATGTCTCATTATATTCACATAATATTCTATTAAGAAATAATACAATAAAATAAACAACATGCACACTATACTTTGACAAGGCTGTAAGGAGATTTTGGAAATGGCATAAGGGTGAAATAACACACTTTTGCCAATAATCTCAAAATCTCCAAACATCAGATGATGAATTGCCTGTTCAGTATTATGACATAAATGGCAATAAAAAAAAATGCACATTTCACAAATTAAAACTAAAATCACAAAAAAAAACTGCATTACTGAAACAAAAACATACAAAATGTGCAAAATAACAGTCATCAGTTCACATCCAGGTAAAAAAAAAGCTTCATCAATAACAGTGAATGTAGAGCTGTGATCATGGTCTCTGGCGCCACCGTGTGTTTGAGCTCGAGTCACACAGGAGTCTAAACCTGCTTAAACTTGCTCTAAACCTGGATGTGACTGACAAACATACACTTCTGAACAGATTCAGCATGAGCTTGTTAAAAACACTGATGATCTGGATTGTGGTGCCGTGACCCGGACGCCGCGAAAATCACCTGTCTGCAGGACGTCAGTGGCTGTCAACGCGCTTGTGGAGCGAGAGTGTCTGTGGGATGCTGGGAAAGTTCAGGTCACAAACACATTTAAAAAAACAACAACAACAAAAAAAACACATTTTTCTGATGACACATGACAGTTTACACACTCACAAACACAGTTAAATGAAGAGAAGTTATAGGGAAAGAAATATATGAAATCAACTGGTTATAATATAATGTGTGACCCTGGACCACAAAACCACAGTTTTTTATTGAAATTTATACACCATCTGATAAATAAGCTTTCCATTGATGTATGGTTTGTTAGGATAGCAAAAATAAATGATTTTTAGCATAAAAGAAAAAACAATCATTTTGATGTTATTTTACATTTTTATTTTATTTTAAATAAAACATTTTTAAGTTATTATTATTTATAACTTCTTTGATATTTAAGACTGGTTTTGTGGTCAATAAAATAAAATAAAATAAAATAAAATAAAACATTTATTCTTTTATGCCAAAAATCATCAGGATATTAAGTAAAGATATTTGGTAAAGAAGATATTTTGTACATTTCTTACCTTAAATTTATCAAAACTTTTAAATTTTTGAATAGTATCTTGAAGAGTGTATCTTGGCCAAATATTGTCATATCCTAACAAACCATACATCAATGGAAGACTTATTCATCCAGATTCAATATGATGTATAAATCTCAATTTTGAAAAATTTACCCTTGACTAGTTTTGTGGTCCAGAGTCACATATAATATAATAAAGTTGTAAATATTAAATATTAAACATAAGATACATTTTTTAGTCATATCATTCAGTTGTATTGTTTCATGAGAAATTAATGGTGAAAGAGAAACATTTAGACGCAAACTTCTCAAACCCAACCCATTCACCAAGCTGAAGTGTGAGTATAGACATGCGCAGGAGTCTGGTCTGGTTTTCATCTCTTACCCAGTGGACTGAACCCTCGAGCTGGACTGGTGTCTCTGCTGCTCTCTCGACTCGTGTCACGACTACAGCCCTGACTCATGCTTGGCCGCGGGATACGACTAGCCCGCACTGACACACACACACACACACACACACACACACACACACACACAGGAGTCAGCAGCACAGGACAGAGGAAAGACATGCAGGTAGATTGAGACCATGAGGAAGATACAACAGCAGAGAAATTAACACATCAGAAACATGACATATACATTCAACTTCCACTATCACAATCATAAAAATGTCTAAAATAAAATACATAAAATATACAAAAAACATTAATATATAATTATTATTATTTATATTAACTTCTTTCGAAAAAAAAAAAATGAAAATATATAAAACACAAAAAAATTAATATATTATTATTATACAAATTCCACTTAAATAAAAATAATAAAATACAAATATGACACATATATACACATAGTAAAATTTAAAACAGTATTATTTTTATTATTTTTATTTTGAAAATTCAACTTCCCCCTTTCAAGAAAAGAACACAAATATGACAATATATATGAAAACATACAATTATTATTATTAATATTATTAATAATAATATTAATAAAATATATAAAAAATATACAAAACAACATTATTAATTATTTTATTCTTTTAAATTAAACTAATTTGAAAAAAAAAAAAAAAACTCAACATATTGAACAATACAGAAAACAACAAGAACAAAATAACATTGCTAATATATTATTATTTAAATTCAATTGAAATAATGAAAATTATAACACACATGACCCAGTAAGATTTGCAATTCTCACCAAAAATGCGAATTACAAATTCTCACCAAAGCTGCATTTATTTGATCCAAAGTACAGTTTCTATTTGAATATATTTTTAATTGTCATTTATTCCTGTGATCAAATGAAAGAAATCAATACTTTTATTTATTTATTTTATATTCTATTTATTTTATTTATATATTTTATTTTAGATTTTCTATTTCTGATGAATTTTATTTATATTTAACTTCTTAAAAAAAAATAAATAAAAAAAATACATAAAACACAAAAAAAAAAAAATATAATTATAATACAAATGCAACTTAAATAACAATAATAAAATAAAGAATAAAAATATAACAATATTAAAAAAACATACAATTATTATTATTATTATTATTATTATCATATTGATATTTTAAATTCCTATTCACAAAGTCATAAAAAAAATCTAACAAATTATATAAAAATATACAAAACAATAATATTAGAGTATAAGTTCACAAACAAACTCATTTAAAAAAAATTATTTCAGTTAAATGCTGTTCTTCTGAACTTTCTATTCAAAGAAACCTGAAAAAAATTGCTAAAAAAAGCAATGAATTACACTTTAAAATATATTCAAATAGAAAAGTTATTTTAAATTGTACATTTTTACAAAATCGATTTTTTTTTTCTGTTTTTGCTGTACTTTGGATCAAATAAATGCAGGCTTGTAAGCAGAAGGGACATTAAAAAAATATTAAAACTCAAAAACATTTGACTGTTAGTGTATGTAAATAAACAAAAAAAAATTAAAAAATATATATATATACAGGTCCTTCTCAAAAAATTAGCATATTGTGATAAAGTTCATTATTTTCTGTAATGTACTGATAAACATTAGACTTTCATATATTTTAGATTCATTACACACAACTTGAAGTAGTTCAAGCCTTTTATTGTTTTAATATTGATGATTTTGGCATACAGCTCATGAAAACCCAAAATTCCTATCTCAAAAAATTAGCATATCATGAAAAGGTTCTCTAAACGAGCTATTAACCTAATCATCTGAATCAACTAATTAACTCTAAATATCTGCAAAAGATTCCTGAGGCTTTTAAAAACTCCCAGCCTGGTTCATTACTCAAAACCGCAATCATGGGTAAGACTGCCGACCTGACTGCTGTCCAGAAGGCCATCATTGACACCCTCAAGCAAGAGGTCTGTGGGAAGGAAAAAGTGTGGCAGAAAACGCTGCACAACGAGAAGAGGTGACCGGACCCTGAGGAAGATTGTGGAGAAGGACCGATTCCAGACCTTGGGGGACCTGCGGAAGCAGTGGACTGAGTCTGGAGTAGAAACATCCAGAGCCACCGTGTACAGGCGTGTGCAGGAAATGGGCTACAGGTGCCCATTTCCTGGTGTTCCCCAGGTGTTCCCCAGGTCAAGCCACTTTTGAACCAGAAACAGCGGCAGAAGCGCCTGACCTGGGCTACAAAGAAGCAGCACTGGACTGTTGCTCAGTGGTCCAAAGTACTTTTTTCGGATGAAAGCAAATTTTGCATGTCATTCGGAAATCAAGGTGCCAGAGTCTGGAGAAAGACTGGGGAGAGGGAAATGCCAAAATGCCTGAAGTCCAGTGTCAAGTACCCACAGTCAGTGATGGTCTGGGGTGCCATGTCAGCTGCTGGTGTTGGTCCACTGTGTTTTATCAAGGGCAGGGTCAATGCAGCTAGCTATCAGGAGATTTTGGAGCACTTCATGCTTCCATCTGCTGAAAAGCTTTATGGAGATAAAGATTTCATTTTTCAGCACGACCTGGCACCTGCTCACAGTGCCAAAACCACTGGTAAATGGTTTACTGACCATGGTATTACTGTGCTCAATTGGCCTGCCAACTCTCCTGACCTGAACCCCATAGAGAATCTGTGGGATATTGTGAAGAGAAAGTTGAGAGACGCAAGACCCAACACTCTGGATGAGCTTAAGGCCGCTATCGAAGCATCCTGGGCCTCCATAACACCTCAGCAGTGCCACAGGCTGATTGCCTCCATGCCACGCCGCATTGAAGCAGTCATTTCTGCAAAAGGATTCCCGACCAAGTATTGAGTGCATAACTGAACATAATTATTTGAAGGTTGACTTTTTTTGTATTAAAAACACTTTTCTTTTATTGGTCAGATGAAATATGCTAATTTTTTGAGATAGGAATTTTGGGTTTTCATGAGCTGTATGCCAAAATCATCAATATTAAAACAATAAAAGGCTTGAACTACTTCGAGTTGTGTGTAATGAATCTAAAATATATGAAAGTCTAATGTTTATCAGTACATTACAGAAAATAATGAACTTTATCACAATATGCTAATTTTTTGAGAAGGACCTGTATAGTAACAATAGCATATTTTTTGTAGTGGCAGTAGTCAACATGTATTCTGGAAACTGCTATTAAATGAACAAACAAAACTGATCAACTCAACCAAACATAATGAACAATGGAGAAAAAAGAAAAGTTTTCAGTCAGAAATAACACAAAAGGAACAGCTGAATTAAAGCAGAGAACGCTCTAGACCCAGACAAGCTATCAATCTGCAGTAAATGATGCTCATATAACAACAATAACATGAAGAACTGCAGCTGGTTTCTGTGGTTCACTGCAGACATATTGACTGTGATCACATTAATGACAGCACTGCTCACATTGATCACAGACTCACGCTGTAAATGGACTACAATGGGTCACATGGATAATAGGCCTTTCTGTGTTGCTAACTAGTTTATTTGGACAGTTTTAACCCACTTACAAAGCATTTGGATCTTCATACACTTCATCACTAAACTAAAATAAATGATGCTGTGTGATGAGGAAGAGTTGTGCATATGTGGCCATTTTTTTCATTTTCTCCTTTTTTAAAGCACATTTTCACATTTTTAATGTCAACAAGAATTTTTTTAAATCCTCCCAACAAATCAGCAGTGTTTCTTACACCCATTTATATGTTGTGTAAACAATATTACAAATAGGGTGTGTGATATTTCTAGTTTAGTTTTAACGTATAAGTTGCTGACATTATCAAGCATGTCATTAATTTTGCAAAAAACAAATAAAAACACGTCTTGAAAGCTGAGAGTTACATTTTAGACACAATATTGTGTTTTTAATGTTTCGTCAACAAAAATACTCCCAATCAAAGCCAGATCAAAACATACAAGTGGTTTTTAATGGTTTCTTCTGCTCATCGAGGCTGCGTTTATTTGATCAAAAATACAGAAAAAAAATGTATATTGTGAAATAACTTAATGTATATTGTGAAAAAATTTTAAATAACTGTTTTCTATGTGAATATATTTTAAAATGTAATTTCCTCCTGTGATGCAAAGCTGAATTTTCAGCATCATTACTACAGTCTTCAGTGTCACATGATCCTTCAGAAATTATTCTAATATGCTAAATTAATATCAGTGTTGAAAACAGTTGCTTAATCTTAATATTGTGTTGGAACCTGTGAACCTTGTGAACAAATACAAAGTTGAAAAGAACAGTGTTTATTTAAAATAGTCTATGGCCGGTAAATTTTAGAAAAGAAATTAATACTTTTATTCAGCAAGGATGTGTTAAATTGACAAAATGTGATAGCAAAAAAAACATTTTGAATAAATGTTGTTCTTTTTTTACCTTTTATTCATCAAAGTATCCTGAAACAAGAATCACGGGTCACAAAAAAATATTTATATTTATATATATATATATATAACAATGATAATCAATCAGAATATTAGAATGATTTCTGAAGAATCATGTGACACTGAAAATTGAATGGCTGATAAAAATTCAGCTTTGCATCACAGTTATAAATTATATTTTAAAATATATTAATATAGAACACCATAATTTTAAACTGTAATAACATCTCACAATATTACTTTTTTCTGTATTTTTAATCAAGTAAATGCAGCATATAAGATGAGCATATAAGAATTCTTTAATTAAACGTACTGATCCCAAGCTTTTGAGCGGCAGCGTATGTGTGTCTCACATCAATGCTGCAATGTTTCATTCCCAAATGAATCTGTTTTTTGAACAAATCACTGGAATGAATGACTCATTAACTAACACAAACTTGCTGCCACCTACTGGTGGTTTTAGTGTCATATTTATTTTTCCATGACAGGCCTAAACCAGCGAAGACAGCAGCGCAAAAACACATTCAGCAAAGAATCAATTAATTATCAAAATCCCAATAAATATCAAAATGTAATTTTCTGTCAATATCACACACCCCCAATTAGAAACCGCTTGTGAACACACATTAGATAAAGTTGCGTCTGCTAAGTGAACAGATGTAAGTGTCTTACCGTCTCTTGTGCGGCTGGGGCTCGTCTCTCGACTGCAGCCTTGACTGCGTGGGATCTTACTGCGTTTGTCTGACGGCGTCCCTGTGGATCCGGCAGTTCGAGGGATTCTTCCAGAAGAACGAGCCAAGAGCTTTCCGGGTGAGCTAGAGCGGCTGCCCGCTAAAACACAGAGATATTTAACTTAAACATTGTTTGGTGACTTGATGTCATTGTTACTGTAAATACTGTATATGTCTATAGTAAATAATACTAAAATAAATAAAAGCATATGGGAGCAGCACATGCATCAGACACAAAAACAAAGGCTGTGTAAGACAGAGATCGTCCACTCGTATATTTACAATGTACTGTTAAAAAACAACTTAAAAAAAGGTTTCTCAACTTTTTTAAGTTGAAACAACTTTTTTTAAAGTTGTTTTTTTTTTTTACAGTGTGCTGCTCAAAAGTTTGGAATTTAGTCTTCAGTGTCACATGATTCTTCAGAAATCATTCTAATATGCTGATTTATTATCTGTGTTGAAAACAGTTGTGCTGCTGAATTATTATTTTTTTTTTTTTTTTCAGGATTGTTTGATGAATAAAATGTTGAAACAGTATGTTAGAACAGCATTTATTTAAAATATGTATCTTTTAAGTCGTTTAAGTCTATCACTTTTTATTAATTTAACACATCCTTGCTGAATAAAATCAAATTTTTTTTCTAAAAAAGACGAGACAAAATTTACTATATGTACTTTATGTTTTATTCATCAAAGAATCCTAAAATATATATCACACATTCAAAAAAAAAAGAAAAAAAAAAAAAGTAAGGATTACTGTTTCCAACATTGCTAATAAATCAGCATATTAGAATGATTTCTGAAGGATCATGTGACACTGAAGACTGGTGTAATGATACTGAAAATTCAACTTTGGATCACAGGAAATTTTTTTTTTTTTAAATATACTAAAATAGAAAACCCTTATTTTAAATTGCAATAATATTTCACAATATTATTATTATTATTATTATTTTTTTATAATATACATTTTTTATTAATGTTAATAAATGTTTTATTGGCTTTTATTTTTATATTTTCAGTATTCATTTTAAATTTAGTTTAATTTTTAGTAATTGTGTTATGTGTCCTTTTTTATTAGTTTTCATGTACAAAATATTTAACTTTTTTTAGTTTTAGTAATTGTCATTTTAATCAGTTTTTTCAGTTTTAGTTTATTTCTTTTATATTTATATTTTTTATATTATTCATTTTTACAATATGTTTTTTAGCTTATTTTTTAGTAATTGTCATGTGCTTTTGTCAGTTTTGTTAATTTTTGTTTTTTAAAAATATTTCTAAATAATTTTTAGATTTAATTGTTTCTTTTGTTATGTGCTGTCTTTTTTTATTAGTTTTCTTTAGTTTAGTTTAGTAATTGTCATTTTAATGAATTTTCATTTTTATATATATTTTTATTTCTAAGTAGTTTACTTTTTTTTTTTTTTTTAGTTTTAGCTTAATTGTCTATATTTCTGGATAGTTTACATAGTTTACATGCTTTTGCCATAGTATTGTGTTGCGTGTTTTTTCAGTTTTGTTATTTATTTTATATATATATATATATATATATATATATATATTCTAAATAGCTTTAATTTTTTTACAATCTTTTAATTTTTACATTATTTTTATTTTTAGCTTAATTTTTAGTGATTGTCATGCATTTTTGTCAGTTTTGTTAATTTTTGTTTTCAAAAATATTTCTAAATAATTTTTAGATTTATTTTTTTATTTTGTTACGTGCCGTCTTTTTTATTAGTTTTCATTTAAGAAATATTTGACAAAATTTTTTAGTTTAGTAATTGTCATTTTACTTAAAATTTCTTTTTTTAATATATTTCTAGATAGTTTACTTTTTTCAGTTTTAGCTTAAATTTCTATATTTCTGAAAAGTTACCTTTTTTTCAGTTTTAGTAACTTATGTGCTTATGCCATTTTTTTATTTTAATTTTTATAAAATATTTTACATTTTTGCATAATTTTTTGGTGTCAGCTTAATGTTTAACTCAGTTTATAAGCTTAGTTTAGTATTAAGCTTAAGCTTAGTTTTGATCTATTTTTACAATTTTTACAATATTTTTTATTTTTAGGTTAATTTTTTAGTTTTGTTAATTTTAGTTTTTTAAAAATATTTAAAAATAATTTTAAATCTTTATATTTTACTTTATGTGCCTTTTTTTTCTTCAAAAAGTAGTTTTAATTCATTTTTATTCCAGGTTTAGTTGTGTCTTGTTTAGTAAATGTAATACTTCAACTTAAACTTACTTCAGTTAGTTGCAAAGCAACATTTAAAAATTTTGTTTAAATAATTTTTGTTATTTAATATTTCTATTTTATTTTATTTTATTTTAGCTTTATTTCAGTTAATGATAACTTTACATGTCTAGAAAAAATAACTAACCAAGGCCATTGTAAAGATGGACGCCGAGTGAACTGACTCGCCTTAAAGGGATTTTGACAAAAACAGAGATACGACAGCAAAATCCAGCAGTACAGTGAATAACAGTGATGTGCCTCATGAGGTGGATCATGCTTTCATGCAAACGTCAATCCGTGTTTTACTGCGTACCGTGAGTTTTACCCCCCACCGGATTAGCCGATCTGGATCCTTGACGCGGGACAGTGAAGAGAAACTACATTACCCATGAGTCCATGCATCAGCATGAACTAGCGCTGATCTAAAGCATGCTGATGTTTATGACGCAGCAGAGGAAGAGAAATGGAGTTCATATCTCTTCATTAAGAGGGACGTCAACCGAAAACAAACGAGAGCCACATTATACTGGAGTATAATGTATGTTACACTGCAGCCAATGATATTAATGCTACTGTACATCTACTGATCGGGGTTTATATTGTTCAAAGGGACAGTTCACCCCAAAATAAAAACACTTCTTTGTTTTTTTTTTTGTGAACTATTCCTATCATTTCTGTGTAAAGATATTTGAATGACAGACATAAATCCTGATCTAATTTGTCAACCAGAGCAGGACAGCTGAGCAGGATGATGTAACCGCAAACTCACGTTGTGATTGGGACACAGCTTTGGCTCGGCTCCTCCCCCTGCTGTCTGTCACAGGAGCTCCACCCCCAGCTGCTTTGTCTGAACTCTGCCGCCTTGTTCGGACACGACCTGCAGGAGGACAGAGGAACAATACAGAACTGTGAAAAAATTATTTTAATAACTGCTAAATAAATGTAATATTTAATAAAAAAACATTTTATATGAATATATATTTTAATATATAAAAATTAATTATAAATAAAATAACATATTACGAATTAAACAATTAATTAAATAAATAGAAATAAATAAATAGAAAATTATAATAAAAAGGACAAAAGCACATCAAATGACTACAATTTCATCTGAAACCAAAATAAAATATTAATATTAGATGAAAAATAAAAACAAACGTAAAATTTTAAAATGTGTTCACAAGTTGAAGAACAAAAATGACTAAGAAAATAAAAATATAAAAATGGAAAAAAAATGAAATTTAAAAAACTAATAAAACTTAAAAAAAAATCTAAATCAAAATGAAAACTACTGAAATAAAACTGTAGATTTAAAAAAAAATAATTAATAAATGAATATACATATACTGAGAATAAACAAAATAGTACAAAAAATATCAAATTTTATATAATAAAATAATTAATTAATTAATTATATATATACACATACACACAATTTTAAATAATAAAAATTATATATAACAAATTAATATTTTAATATATACATATATTTCACATATTATGTTATGTGTGATAACATATTACAAATACAAATATTAATTAATTTAATGTTTTTTTAGATACATTTATATAAAAAATGAATAAAACTGACAAAACCACATAAAATGACTAAAACAATTCAAAATCAAATTGAAAATTGTATTGAAATAAAGCTGAAATAAAATACAATAAAAATTGTAGAAAAAATATTAAAAAAATAATAATTATTAAAATGTAATTAATATTCATATACTGAGAACAAAAATATGACAAATAAATATCCAATTTAATATAATAAAAATAATTAATATTATATATGAAACAAAACAAATAAATACATATTTCAATTATTATTGACAAAATCAAACATATTATTACAAATACAAATATTAATTAATTTATCATTTATCATTTATAAAATAAAATATAAAAATTGTAGCTAAAAATAAAAATTAAATATGTAATAAATTAAATGAATATTCATATACTGAGAATAAACAAAAAAATATTAAAATAATATCCAATTTTAGATAATAAAATTATATATATATAACAAATGACTATTTTAATAAAAATATATTTCACATTTATTTCTGATAACATATTATTACAAATACAAATATTAATTAATTTATCGTTTTTAGATACATTTATATTTGAATCCAAAATATTTATTACTTATTAATTACTGACACAGACAGACATTACTTATTGCAGAAATAACTGTGCAAACTGATGCAAACATGCACAAAAACCTAAATACAAAACTCAAACACACAACTTTTACATTTAACAAGCCCGAACTGGACACAGACGCTGTGAAGACTCATGCTGACTGACATGAACATCTTCAAACCGATTATCCAAACACATATAGTCATATAAATGCTGGAGAATGTGTATCTATATGTTCTGAGTGACTTCATGTAACTTAGTTCTCACATGTTGACAAGACATCTGAATGTTTAGGGACACACTAGCTAATAAACTAGAACCATTTTCTGTGTGCGTCTTAAACAGACTGACAACATTTCCACACAAAATGGCACAGAGTGATATATAGACAGAGTAGGATGAAGACACACACACATCTTACCCTCTACATTACCAGCCGCATCTTTGAGCAAATAAGAGCAGAGGTACAACAGAAGACAACAGCGTCAGAACGCATTTGGGATTGTGATGCAGGAGTGTGTTATTTATTGAAACACCCTCATAGAAACGTGTTTGGAGTCTGTCAAAACTCATGCTTGGAATAGATTATAATGCCTGATATAAAGGCTTGGTTATATCATCCTGATACACAAGATAGCATCTTTTTTTTGTCAAGTATAAAATAATAATAACAAATATAACTGCAAGCAGTGATTGTGGGGCCAAGCACTAGGCAAGGGAAGCATCAGACCAAGTGCAGCAATGAGTAACTGAAGCCTTTTTAAGGTAACCACTAGTAATATGATTTAATCGGTTATCACTTGACCACAAAGTGGCACTGTCTCATAACTTTTTGAGTACTTTCAGGTCATGGTTTCGATGGTACATACAAAGTTTTGTAAAGGTACACCAATGCATTGGTAAAAATGTAACATTTTATATCACAATACTCCATTGCAGTCAATGGCAATTTCATGTTTTGTCCAATTATAGCGCTACCAAGAGGCACCAAAATTCTTTGTGTCATTAGAGTGTGCCCATACATATGTGTGTCAAATTTGCTGAAAATATCTCATTTTGTTTTGGAGTTATAGACATTTTTATATATGAGAAGAGAAAAATGATCGATGGCTGACTTTGTTTGCATTTTTATGCCACTTACTATCAAAATCTTGGCAATTGGGCATTAGTATATAGCCGGCACGCTATGTTTCAGAATTTCCTATCATCCGAGTAACGGTTTCTAAGATAATGACAAATGTTTTTCAAGTGCTAAAATGCAATGTTGGCATGTTTGGTACCACTGGACTCGGCAAGGACTCATGAGTCTAAAAATGTGATTCCCGTGAAAATAAGTCGAGCACACCCCAAGTTAAAAGCATGTGAATATTTGATTTTAACACTAGGTGGCGCTGGCTCGAAACTTCACAGGCTCCTTCAGTGCATCGTGTTGATGACCCATAACGAGTTTTGTAACGATACATCAATGCGTTCATAAAATACAGCATTTTACTACAAAATTCAAAATGGCCAACGCACAAAATGGCTGACATGGAAAAGTTATCCTATATATAATTTCATTTAAAAAATTATTTAAATGCATTAACTGCACAGACACCTAAAAAGGAATGAAGTCGAAATGTTTCAGGAATAAAGCTGAAATGTATCGAGAATTTAAATCGTACAAATTGAAGTAATAATAATATTTTGAGAGTATAGCCTACAATCTGCATGCAAATGACCCAGATTTAAAGCACCGGGAGAAGTTGACAGCCCACTGGAATTTATTTGAAACATTAAGACTTTATTCTTGCAATTTCGACTTTATTCTCATAGTATTCCTACTTTATTTTTGTAATTTCTACTTTATTCACGTAATTTCGACTTCATTCTCGAAAGATTTAGACTTTATTCTCGTAGTATTTCTACTTTATTCTCAAAACATTTTGGCTTTATTCTCGTTATATTTTGACTTTATTATTATAGTATTTCGACCTTATTCTTGTAGTATTTTGACCTTATTCTCGTAGTATTTTGAGTTTATTCTCGAAAAATTAGGACTTTAATCTCGCAGTCTTCGATTTTTTATTTTTTTTTTATGAGAAAATCGCCTTTAATGTTGTCCGAATTAAGCTCTTAGCAATGCATTTTCTCTTCAAAAATTTATTTTTGACATATTTATGTTAGGAAATGCACAAAATATTTTCACAGAACATAATCTTTACTTAATATCCTAATGATTTTTGGCATAAAAGAAAAATTAATAACTTTAACCCATACAATGTATTTTTGGCTATTGCTACAAATATACCTGTGCTACTTAAGACTACTTTTGAGGTCCAGGGTCACACATACATATATATATTTCAAATAAACATCAGTATTTACTGTGTTTACTGCTCTCCATCTCTCTACACATGTAAGTTTTGGTTGTTTTACCCAGAGAGGCGTAGGATCCAGGTGGCAGCGCTGAGGCTGAGCTGAAGGGGGCAGCGGTGGGAACAGCGGGCATTCGTGATTTGGCACTGGCTGCGGCGTTAACGTCCACATCGCTGCGCGATCGCTGGAGAGAGCCAGAAGAAGAAGATGTGCGAGAACTCACAACTTTACCTTAGAGAGAAAATAAGAAAATACTTCAATTCAGTGCAACATATTTAATAAAACTCTAGTATGAGTTGATAAACATACATCTATACTGCTATTATACTTGTACATGTATATGCTCACTTTTGCTCAAGTTGCTCCCGACGGGTGTTTTGACAGACAGCGGTCGACTGTGAGACAAATTAAGAGTGTGAAAACACGAAGATTGGAGTGTGAAACTCATTTGCACTTTAACGAGACTTAATTAAGAGTGTTTCTCACGTGAGGCTCTCCTGCGAGCTGGAGGACGAGCGGTCGGACTGCGGCAGAGACATGACGCTGTCGGAGCTCTTCAGGTGAGACTGGAGCGCTTTCTGATAGGTCAGTTCCAGCGCTTGAAACAGATGCTCCGCCTCCTTATTGAAGTGAGCATGGAAACCCCAGTAACATCTACAAAACATTCATTCAGATTACAGCTGATCGTCAGCATCATCTTACTGTTATCAAAATGGATGCACAACATAATCAGTGACCATACTGATATCAGCCAATATGTCCATGTTATTTTCTGATTACATTTGTATAGGCTACACAGTTATTAGTGCTAAACCAATATTTATCTACAATAACTATTCTGCATTGTAATTAGGGTTATTGGTAACTTAAACTAAAACCATTAAAAAAAAAAAAAACCTTTTTATAACTTAATAAAAAAAAATCTAAATTTTTCATATGTAGTTTAAGCTGAAGTACTAAAGTAATTCAAATATAAATACAAATAAATATATGTATATTTATTTAAAAAATAATAATTAAAAAAAATGTAAAACACAAAACAAAATTGCTTAAACGTTTGCTAAAATTAAAATGAAAACCGAAAACATAAAAAAAAATAATTATATATATATATATATATATATATACAAAAACTTTTATAGGAAACAATACAAAATTACAAACTGAAACATAAAATCTATATAGTCATATTTTTAAAAAATTATAATAAAATGAGAAAAATGCAAAACAAAATTGTTAAAATTAAAGTGAAAACTTAAAAATAGTTACAAGAACTATTATAGTAAAAACATAATACGACATTACACTCCATAATGTACTCTATATATATATATACATATAGTCATATTTAAAAAATAATAATAAAATGACCAAAAATACAAAACAAAATTTCTAAAACGTTAGCTAAAATTATATAAAATAATAAAAATAAAATCCAAAAACATAAAAATAAAAAAGATTAAAAAACGACATTTTTTTTTTTTAAAAACTACTATAGCAAACCATACAACATAAATTAAAACTAAATCTATATAGTTATATTAAAAATAATAATAAAATAAAATGACAAAAACAAAAAAAATTTGCTAAAACTTTAGCTAAAATTGAAATATTCAAAAGATTAAAAAAAATATATATATTAAAAAAATACAATACAAAAACATAAAATCTATATAGTATATAGAATAAATAATAATAATAAAATGACAAAAACACAAATAAACAAAATTGCTAAAACTTTAGCTAAAATTAAAATGAACACTGAAAACAAAAATAAAAACCATTCGAAATATTTACAAAAACTATTATAGTAATTTCTACATAAAAAATAAATTATAAATTCTATATAAATGTATATTGTACATAAAACTAACTAAAATTAAAATAAAACAGAAAGCATTATATAAATATAAAAAGCAGCTCATTTAAATCTGCATTTCATTGTTTTTCCACTGAGTAAAATGTCTATATCAGTGCATTAATTCTGTGTTGAGATGTTTTGTACATCAGCAGTTATTATTAGTGTTATTATTATTATTAAGGACAAACACAGAATCACTCACTTTCTAGCGACTGATCTGGCCTCGGAGTCGGCATCATGAACTCCTTTCTTAATGGTTTCCATCAGGACAGCGACATGCCTGAGGATACGAGAGGATAAAAAAACACTTTTAGAGTGCATTCAGCGGCTCTGCCAAACTCCACCAACAGCAGAACATGAGCTGGAATCAATCAAATCGGCTGAAACCCGATTCTCCATCCATTAACCAGGAAGTGCTGGCGAAGGCGAGGTGACATTGCCATGGCCAACATGTGCGGATTCATCAAGGACGTCAGCCTGATTCTGAGAGTGTATGCACTCATGAAGACCTGATCTCATCTCTGAGACCCTTTATGAGATGAGACACGGACACTAAATCCTCTCCTGAGGATCCACACTGTCATTGTGTCATCGGGTTTCATAAACGGGGTAGCAAAAGAGATTTGAATCTGCTCGAAGTCATAAGCAAAGCAGCTTTGAAACTGTCATTTGTCAAGCTTTTTACAAAAATGGTTCACCCAAAAATCATAAAAGATTTAGATGAGTTTGTTTCCTAATCAGATTTGTAGAAATGTGTCATTCCATCACTTGCTCATCAATGGGTGCCGTCAGAATGAGAGTCCAAACAGCTGATAAAAACATCACAATAATCCACAAGTACTCCACACCGCTCCAGTTCATAAGCTAACATCTTGAGAAGACAAAAGCTGTGTGTTTGTAAGAAACAAATCCATTATTAAGACGTTTTAAACTTCAAACCGTCATCTTAAGAAATATGTGCAGAAAAAGCAGTGTTTACATGCAAAATCAGTCCAAAACAGTTAAATATATGTGATGTTAACTGATGGACTGCAGTGGTGTGGATTACTTGTGTGATTATCAGCTGTTTGGATTCTTATTCTGACGGCACCCATTCACTTCAGAGGATTCATTGGTGAGACAGATGAAATGCTACATTTCTACTAATCTGATGAAGAAACAAACTCATCTACATCTTGGACTTTCATCAAAACTATTCCTTTAATTTAGTTACAGTAATTTAAACCACAACTACACTAGCAATTACTCACAAAAAGTAGGTTATAAAGTATTGTGAACTGGATCAAACGATTCCTTTAACAAAACCTGATTAAAAAAAAAACTGTTCATTTGAATGATTCAGTTTAATGAACCAGTCGAACCAAATGATTCAATGATACTTTAAAAAAAAAGTTATGTATTAAAAGAATACATGCAGTCTTATTGAATTTAATAAATACAAATTCTTTGAAATAACTGAATAAGGAACTGAGAAATAATATTCAACTGACTAGATAAATGCAATCTCACTTCATATGAGTCATCATCAGGGGAGTGACACAAAATGCTTCAAAGTGAGTTATGACTCAAATGAATCACTGAATCATTTGGATGAACAGGTTCATTTAGCTTTATTTCATGATTAAGTTTGTTTAGGAGACAGTTATTGTTGCTAATCCGTTTAAGCTGAAGTACTTAAATTATTAAAATATAAATACAATAAATATATGAAGAGTTCAGATGCAAAAGCCTCTAAATCCATCTGACATCTTTCTTTTAAAAATGCATTTTTATCAGGCTCCGATGTATAGGTTTCTATGTAAGTACTGGTACTTCTGATTGAGCTGAGGGTGGGATTTTAGCGACTTTGAAGTAAAAGTATTTGATGGATGTATAATGTGTGTCGAGAGCATTCACTCAGTATCATTATCTCATTTTTGACCGAGATGGGTTTTGCATCTGAGCTCTTTATATATGTATATGATATATACAATTCATATTAAAAAATAGAATAAATAAATAAATAAAATTACATAAAATGTAATTAATTAATTACATTAATTAATTAATTAAATAAACAGGTCCTAAATTTCACACAGCCACATCAATATTGGATTGGTGCTCCGTAACAAAAAATATATATAGTCATATTTTTAAAAAATGATAAATGATAAAATGATAAAAACACAAAACAAAATAGCTAAAAGTTTAACTAAAATAAAACAAAAATAAAAACATTAAAAAAGTACAAATATATTTATTTATTTAATGTATTTATTTTTATTTTGTTTTACAAATAAATAAATGTATATAACATACACAATTTATTTTGATTTAAATAATAGACACCAATAACACAAATAAATGCTAATAAAACAGAAATAATAACTAAATAAAGAATAAATAACTAAATAAATAAATAAAATTACATTAAATAAAACTAAATTTAATTAAATTAAAAAATGTAAATAAATAAAATGTAAAAAAAAAAAAAAAAAAAAAAAAAAAAAACGGGTCCTAACTTTTACACAGCCACATCAATATCAGATTGGTGCTCTATAACAAAAAAAAAAAAAAATATATAATAATAATAATAATAATAATAATAATAATAATAATAATAATAAATAAAACAAAATAAAAAATTATATATATATATATATATATATATATATATATATATATATATATATATATATAAAAAAATACAAAAAATGACAAAAAGCACAAAAGAAAATTGCTAAAACTTTAGCTAAAATTAAAATGAAAACTGAAAATAAAAATAAAAACCATTCAAAATATTCACAAAAACTATTATAGTAAAAACATAATAAAAAAAAAATAAAAAAAAAAAAATCTATATAAATGTATATTGTATATAAAACGAACTAAAATGAAAACAAAACAGAACGCTATATATATATATATACATATAAAATGTCTATATCAGTGCATTCCTTCTGTGTTGAGATGTTATGTGAGTTATGACTCAAATGAATCACTTATTCATTTGGATGAACAGGTTGAATAAACAGAATCATCTGAATGAACTGATTCACTACAATAAAATGGACTTTCAAACATTACTTGAGGACATTGCACGAGACGAGAGTGTGTATGAATTGCTCCAGTTGTCATTTACCAATTGTAACTGTATGGAAAAGATAGAAAAGATCAACAAACTACATTATTCAAAACATCTCACTCTGTATTGCATGGAAGAAAAAGTCATAGAGATTTGAAACGACATTCGGATGAGTAAATGATGAACTATCTTTAAATCTCACCTCTCTAGAGAATTGGTCTGCCACTCCTGAAGTAGAAGATCTAAAAACTCATAACAGCGTCTGTAAATCACAGCAAAAATTTCCTGTTAGGATCAGAGTGGATGTGTCATTTCATGTGTGTGTGTATATACTCACCGTCTGACGGCCACTGATTTAGACGTGCAGTTGCTGGTCATGATGGGAATCAGACGAGGATAGTGAGTGTGCTGAAGAAGAAATAACATCACAGAGTGTTACTACAACAGACATGATCAAATTCATTTTTTTGACATTTTAATAGCTTTTAGGTTAGATGTATGGCTTAAATCTGTGAGAATCTGAAACAGAACTAATGTAAATTACATATAAATTTCATATATAATATTCAAAATGTATTTAACTAACACTTATTATTCATGAAATACTGAAAAGTATCGATATATATATTATATATATATATATATATATATATATATATAAATACTCACATTAATGCTATTAATATTATAAATGATGAAATTACATATATGTACTATAATTAATAGTATGTTTTATAAATATAAATACATTTACAAATATTAAATATATGTTATATTATGTTGCATTATACACTACCAGTCAAAAGTTTTTGAACGGTAAGATTTTTAATGCTCACCAAGCCTGTATTTATTTGTTCCAAAGTACAGTAAAAACAGCAAAATCTTGAAATATTTTAACTATTTAAAATAACTGTTTTGTTTTGGATTTCATGTTGAAATACAAAGCGGTTTTCATTTAACGCATCATTGAATTTGCTGGCAAGATGCCAAAGTAAAAAACGTTGACATATTTATACCAAACTTTGTATGTGCCGTTGTCACCTCACACTGACCGCGTCAGATCAAAATGGTAACAGCGCCATCTATTGGTCAAGAGTGATAAACCATTCATAAAATCAATAATTATTAATTTTCCAAAACTGCTAATAATATTTGATTGCATCAGCCTATTGTAATCCAGCCAGTCTCAAAATATTCCTTGGATCATGCCGACAACATAGATACCAATTATTCCATAGTCGACCGAACTTCCTGTCCGTCCTTTTGATTTATGTTGAAAACTATTTTTTCAAACTCCTCCTAGACAGTTTGTCCGATTTTCACCAAAATTGACTCAGATCATCTTCAGACTGTGCTGACACAAAGGTATGGATTTTGTGTTGATAGATGAACCTATTTCGTACAGCGCCACTACAAATTTAAGGCTTGATGCCAAAATGACTGATGCTGTATCCCTGAAAAGCTTTGACACAATGACACCAAACTTCGTGTGTCATTGTCACCTTACACAGAACACACCACACTTTTGGTCAAAAGTTATAAGCCATTAAATCATACCACTAGGAGTTGTATATATTTTTCTTTTGTCTAAAATAATGCTGCATTGCCCTTTAATTGCTACTTGCAGCTATATTTTATTTCTGTGATCAAAGTTGATTTTATAGCATCATTACTCATCACATGATCCTTCAGAAATCATTCAAATATTCTGATTTGCTGCTCAAAAAACATTTATTGTTATGATTATTATGTCAAAAACAGCTAAATAGAACTTCTTCAGGTTTGTTTGATGAATAGAAAGTTCAGAAGAATGGCATTTATGTGAAATAGAAATCTTTTGTAATATTATAAATGTCTTTATCATCACTTTTGATCAATTTAAAGCATTCTTGTTTGTTTTTAATATAAAAAGTTAGATTTTTAGCAAATGTAAAAGACCTTTCACACCAAAAAGTGAAATGAATAAGCCCAAGGCTGAAGGAAAAGTAAATACATGTCTGTGCAGTAGAACTGTAGGAGAAGGAAGCTCAACACTCTTGAGAAAAATGAAGCACAAATGTTAGTTAATCCTAAATAAGTTTTGCTTATTAGTATGGTTGAATTAGATCAACAAAGGTCAGCAGCAAAGACATTGGCTAATAAAACGGGATTAAATACATAAGGGAAACTAAAAAGTAACTGGCGTTACTTTTTTGAAAAAGTATTTTTTTAAAAGATATTTTCTTTTAAATCAAAAAGTAATACGTTACTTTAGTAGTTACTTGAAAAAAGTAATCTGATTATGTAACTCACATTACTTGTAATAAAAATAATAATAATAATAATAATAATAATAATAATAAATGTTTCTTAAACAGCAAATCAGCATATTAGAATGATTTCTGAAAGATTATGTTACACTAAAGACTGGATAATGATGCTGAAATTTTAGCTTTGATTACAGGAATAAATTACATTTTAAAATATATTCAAATGGAAAACATTTTAAACCATAAAAATATTTCACAACATTACTGCTTTTACTGTATTTTGGATCAAATAAATGCAGGCTTGGTGAGCAGAAGAGAATTCTATAAAAAAACATTACAAATCTTGACTGGTTGAGTGTATAATATATATATATAAGTGTATAATATAGTGCTTAATATTGCACACACACACCTCAAACTATTTTCGACAGCATCAGTTATGGAGAATTATTCAATAGGAAGCACACTGGGATGTTTTTCACTTCTGTGATGTTCATCAAACCCACAAAAGCCACACAAAACATGTGCAGGACACCAGAAGAGACACAACTAAAATGCAGATCAATCTTATTGATCATGTTTGCCGTTTTAAATCCATCATCAAGCCTGACTGCGTCACACAGAACAACAGCTGTGTATGTGTGTGTGTGTGTGTGTGTGTGTGTGTGTGTGTGTGTGTGTGTGTGTGTGTGTGTAAACATACCCTTATGATGAGACGGATCACTGCCATTCCGGATGTGGCCATAACTTTAGCACTGTTGGGGACGAGGTTCAGCAACGTTGGCATTATGTTCTCGGCTCCGTGATCAAATTTATTGCCCAACACAGACGACAGGTGTCTGGAGAGACATTAGAGATCAGATTAAAAATGTAAAAATAATAATTGAATGTCTATATAATACTTAAAAATTTATAAATACATAAAATTTAAACATTTATTTAACACATAAAATGTAAAATGAAATTTGTGTTCCAATTTACTTTTTGTTTACATTTCCAGGGTTTACACAGATATTAAGATATTAAGACCTTTTTAATACCACCTTATATGGAATTTAAGACCTAAAACCTGTAATGGAAATGCACATTATATTATACATGGGTCATTCCTGGGATTCAGTTCATTTTCAACTTGGAATATTTAACTTCTAAATACCCCACATCATTAGGCACTTATCAAACCTCCAAAAAATCATATTTTGCACCTCAGCCATTAAAGATCTTCTATTTTAATTTATTTTTTTTATTTTGTTGTTGTTGTTGTTTTTAGCTTTAGACACCTTTTTATCCTCAACCCCGTAATGAACAAAATGGGATTGATTTAAAAAGGATTTTACACAGATATTGTTATAAACCAAACATGTAGCTTCTGCCCTCGATAACAATTTAATAATACCAAATTTATCATTTATCATCATTTTCACATTTTTATAGGACTGAGGCTAAAAATACACAAATTGTGTGTCTATGGTCTTTTTATTTTTGTAAAAAAATATTTTTAATTTAAAATTTCAACCAAAATTGTATCATTTTGTCCCTTAACATGTCAGCTGGTAATCAGCAAGAAATACTTTTGTTCTTAATTGTCTTCCCTATATTTTTCTAAAAATATTAATGTGACAACGTGTGACGCGGTTGAAGACTGTAACATATTTGAAGGGATACATTGCCGTAAATGTACATTTTTGGTTTTGTTTCTCTCTCAAATGATCCCCTTGTTTCTGGGTCAACATATCTGCATGGCCAACACTGTCTTTCTGCTGCAAATGTGGGTGCAATTTCTGATGAATAATGCTTGTCAACATTTAAGCGGACATATTACATCAAAACTTATATTTAAAGCAAAAATATGCATTGTCATGATTTTGAAGTATATACATTTACTGAAACCATGACTATTTTATATTTTTGTTCATTAAAATTATTAATAAATGAAGCAAATAACTCAACCCCGTAACAAGCTTACAACTCTGTAACAATGAGAAATACATATATTTGTGACAGGGTTGTGTTTTTTTGTAGTGTAGCAGAGTAGACCATACATGGCAGCAATAAAATAAGTGCATTGTATATACTTATGGATTAAAATAAAATGTTGAAAAAGTAATAATTTTCCATCTTAATTTTATGTGACAGGGTTGAGTTGTTAAGTTTGACAGTACCCTCCATGACTACGACATGCCTCTAAAATATGAAAAAAAGGATGATTCTACTAAGCATTTTCTGCACCATTATTAAAGAGACCTGGATGATGTCATTTCTGGTAAATGACGTCACATAAGAGTGGAGTCTAAATTATTACAGGTGTAGAATGGATAGTGTGGGTTGAGTTCATACTGACGGACATAACTTTAAAGTCTGTTTTTCATAAAATATTTTGCCTTTTATATATATATATATATATATATATATTTTTTTTTTATTTTTTTATTTTTTTTTTTTTATATATATATAAGGAATGAACACAAATAAATGCATACATTGTTGACAAAAATCACAGACACTATGCACATTTGACTAATGCACATTTTTAAGTACAAACTCGGTTTAAGATAGATATAAGACATTTGCAGCAGAAAGACATGTTGATCCAGAAACAAGGGGATAATTTGAGAGAGAAACAAAACCAAAAATTTACATTTAAGGCAATGTATCCCTTCAAATGTGTTGCAGTCTTCAACCCCATCACACATTGTCACATTAATATTTTTAGAAAGATATAGGGACAACAATTAGCAACAAAAGTATTTCTTGCTGATCACCATCTGACATGTTAAGGGCTAGGGTTTTAATTGAAGATTTACTTTAAAAATATTTTTTTAAAAAAACGAAGAGACCGTAGACACACAATTTGCATATTTTTAGCTTCAGTCCCATAAAAATGTGAAAATGATGATAAATGATAAATTTGTTATTACATTGTTATCAGGGTCACATGAGCAGTAGCTACATGTTTGTTTTATAACAATTTCTGTGTAAAATCCTTTTTAAACCAATCCCATTTTGTTTGTTATGGGGTTGAGAAAAAAAGGTGTCTAAAGCTAAAAACAACTAAAAAAAAATAAGAAAAGGTCTTTAATGCCTGAGGTGGGAAAATATGATTTTTTGGAAAGTTAAAATATGTGCCTAATATTGCGGGGTATTTATAAGTTAAATATTCCAAGTTGAAAATAAACTGAATCCCAGGAATGACCCACATATACACTACCGTTCAAAAGTTTAGGATCAGAAAGATTTTTTATGTTTTTTTTTTTAAAGAACTCTCTTATGCTCATCAAAGTTGCATTTAGTTGATCAATAATACAGAAAAACTGTAATATTATGAAATATTACTGCAATTTCAAATAATGTTTTTTCTATTTTATTATACTTTTAAAAAATCATTTATTTCTGTGATTAAAGCTGAATTTCAGCATCATTATTCCAGTCTTCAGTGCCACATGATCCTTTAAAAATCATTCTATTATGCTGATTTATTATCAGTACTTTTTATTTTTTTTTTTATTTGTGATCTTTTTTTAGGATTCTTTGATGAATAAAAAGTAAAAAAGAACAGCATTTATTTAAAAAAGGAATATTTTGTAATAATGTGCACTAATAATCGTTCAAATGGTTTTTTTTTTCCCCCCAGCAAGTTAAATTTAAAAAAAGACTTATAGCAAATAAATAACTTTTTAACTTTTAGCATCCTGTAAAAAGTACCACATGTTTCGAACATTAATAATAAATCAGCATATTGTTAATAAATAAGAATGATTTCTGAAGGATCATGTGACATTGAAGACTGGAGTAAGTGATAATGAAAATTCAGCTTTGCAACACATGAATAAATCCAGCCAAAATATCTAAAAATTCTTAAATCAAGAAGGATTTTCTAGACAAAAATAAAATTAAAGTAAAAAGTAAAGTAAAGTCTTGTTTTCAGAAAGAACAAGTCAAATTAAGTGCGTTTTTGCTTAAAACAAGCAAATAATCTAACAATGAGGTAAACAAAATAATCTTATTTCAAGCAGAAAACTAGATTATTTTGCTTAACCCATTGGCAGATTATTTTGCCCTTACCAAAAAGAAGTATACTTCAAGTTTATTTTATTAAGCATACTTAAGTAAAGTTCAAGTATATTTTTTAAGTATAAGTCATGTAGTAAGCATACAAATACCAGTGTACTAGTAGTTGTATATAATACTTGTACTCCTTGAGACTAAACTGACCCACTTTCTAGTATATAAAAGTATAGTTTAAGCATACAGTTATAAAAACTTTGAGTACACAACTAGTTTACTTCTATGTTTTTAGTTTGTACTGCAAGTATACTAAAAATGACTTACAGGTACTAATTAAAAACTACACTTTGCTGTTTGATGTTGCCTTTAAAGGCAGTTGCCTATAGCTTGGAACGGAGCCCTTCGGTCGAATGAGAGTGTGTGTTTCCATGCACACTAAGTGCTTCACACTCTCTGCTCCATCATAAAGCGCAGCAGATCTTACAATGCTGGACTCAGTCCAATGTTTGAAACCAGACCACTTAAACTAATTGATTCTTTTCATTAAACTAAGTCTGTCAGCACCACTCAGCAGTCAGTCCATCTTCAACTAAGGCTGAACGGGATGATGGTTTATACCAGTGACTGCGTCCACCCAGAGAAATGCAGGTATATTTGAATGCTTATCAGTGGATGAGGCTGTTTTACATTACAGAAAACAATCAATGAAGATGAAGCAGCTTTAACTGAAGTATCTTTTAGCCTAAAAACAAACATGTTTTACTCACCCGAGTGTGATACAAGCCTCGCGCACCACTTGTGAGCGCAGATCTTTGGCCGAGAGTTTGAACGCCCCCTCCAGCTGCCGTAACTGCTGCGAAAAACCATCGTAGTCGCTCGCACCGGCCAATAGCAGAGAACGAACCTTTTTCAGCTGCAAAACAACCAAACATAGGGGCAAAGGTCACAAAGGTCACATCAAATGACATGACTCTATAATACTGGACTGATGTGATAATTACCAGTTTGATCATACTTTACAAAAAACAAGACTCTGCACTGAAAAGCTCTAATTTACATGGAAGCTTGATTCTGACATGGGACTTTTTTTTTTTTAAAAAAAAGGTTGACTTATTTGAAATTCTGAGAAACAAAAGTCAGAATTGGGAGATATAAACTCAGTACTGAGGTCTAAATCCAAAATTGCTAGATATAAACTCAGAATTGAGATATAAACTCAGGACTGACATATAAATTCAGAATCACAAGATATAAACTCAGAACTGAGATCTAAACTCAGAATTGTGAGATATAAACTGAGAATTGAGAAAAAAAACTCAGAATTGGATTGCGATATAAACTCAGGACTGAGATATAAACTCAGAATTGAGATTTAAACTCAGGACTGAGATATAAATTCAGAATTGAGATATAAACTCAGGATTGAGATGTAAACTCAGAATTGAGATATAAACTCAGGATTGAGATGTAAACTCAGAATTAAGATATTAACTCAGAATTGAGATATAAACTCAGGATTGAGAAATAAACTCAGGATTGAGAAATAAACTCAGGATTGCCAGATATAAACTCAGGACTGAAACATAAACTCAGAATTGTAAGATATAAAGTCAGGACTGAGATCTAAACTCAGAATTGTGAGATATAAACGTAGGATTGAGATATAAACTCAGAATTGAGATATAAACTCAGAATTGAGATATAAACTTAGAATTGAGATATTAACTCAGAATTACAAGATATAAACTCAGTACTGAGGTCTAAATCCAAAATTGCAAGATATAAACTCGGAATTGAGATATAAACTCAGGACTGAGATATAAATTCAGAATTACAAGATATAAACTCAGAACTGAGATGTAAACTCAGAAATGTGAGATATAAACTGAGAATTGAGAAATAAACTCAGAATTGAGATATAAAATCAGGATTGAAACTTAAACTCAAAATTGTGAGACATAAACTCAGAAGTGAGATATAAACTCAGGACTGAGATATAAACTCAGGATTGAGATATAAACTCAGGATTGCCAGATATAAACTCAGGACTGAAACATAAACTCAGAATTGTGAGATATAAAGTCAGGACTGAGATCTAAACTCAGAATTGTGAGATATAAACGTAGGATTGAGATATAAACTCAGAATTGAGATATTAACTCAGAATTACAAGATATAAACTCAGTACTGAGGTCTAAATCCAAAATTGCAAGATATAAACTCGGAATTGAGATATAAACTCAGGACTGAGATATAAATTCAGGATTGAGATATAAACTCAGGATTGAGATATAAACTCAGGATTGAGATATAAACTCAGGATTGAGATATAAACTCAGGACTGAAACATAAACTCAGAATTGTGAGATATAAAGTCAGGACTGAGATCTAAACTCGGAATTGTGAGATATAAACGTAGGATTGAGATATAAACTCAGAATTGAGATATTAACTCAGAATTACAAGATATAAACTCAGTACTGAGGTCTAAATCCAAAATTGCAAGATATAAACTCGGAATTGAGATATAAACTCAGGACTGAGATATAAATTCAGGATTGAGATATAAACTCAGGATTGAGATATAAACTCAGGATTGAGAAATAAACTCAGGATTGAAACATAAACTCAGAATTGTGAGATATAAATTTAGGATTGAGATATTAAGATAAAGTCACAATTACATTATTTATTTTGTTGTTTTATGGCAGAAATAGGGTTTCATAATTTTGCACTAATGACCAGTTGACTTGACATGATGGATGTTAAACACTGATTTAAGTTTAAACTGATTATTTGATATTATGTTAGAGAATGAGAGACATGACACTAGCACAACTGTGCAATGTGAAATCCCTGAATAATGAATAATAACATGGTTTAGAATCATTATACACAAATATATGACCACAGAATGATGTCACTGACTACTGATCACAATCAAGTATTCCAGAGAGAGATGGGTAACAAACAGTCATTTCATTCCATTATAAATGTGAAATCACTCACTGCAGCCACTCGCTGTTCCCAATCGTGCTTGTCATCAGAGAGAATTTCTCGGATCTTGTTCATGGAGTCCTCAAGCTCTCGAGCCGAGTAAATCTGTGAGAAACAACAGCGTCATCGAACTCACTGAACACTGGCGTCTGTCCAGAGATCTCTAATGGAAAACCACTGAATCCAGAGTCTGACGCTCCACATTACAGACAGACATGTCATTATTGGTGCGGTATTGATGATTCCTTGAGTTACTGACTCACAGAAGCATTTAGATGCAGTTTGGGGTCAGTAAGATTTTCAATGTTTTAAAAGGCAAAACATTCTGTATTTATTTGATTAAAAATACAGTAAAAATTCTGAAATATTATTACAATTTAAAACAGCTGTTTTCTATGTGAATATCTGTTAAAAATGTAATTTATTTCTGTAATAAAAATACTCCAGTCTTCAGTGTCACATGATCCTTCAGAAATCATTCTAATATGCTGATTTGCCGCTCCAGAAACATTTCTGATTATTATCAATGTTGAAAACAGTTGTGCTGCACAATGTTTTTGTGGAAACTGTGATAATTTTATTTCTCAGAAATCTTTTGTAACATTAGAAATGTCTATACTGTCACTTTTGAGCAATTTAATGTGTCCTTGATGAAAAAAGTATAATAAAAGTATAAAAGTACATAATAAAAGTATATATATTAGCGTTCATCTACAAATGCTCACCTGTATGGTGGGCACATCTTCAAAGGCACGGATGAAGTCTTCTTCATCGACAGCACCAGCACCAGAGCTCTCCTTACCTGATGAGAGAAGGTTTTAGTATTTTTTTAATTTTATATTTAACATTTCTTGTTATATATCAAAAAAACTTTACATTTAATATTATATATATATATATATATATATACACACACACACACACACAGTGGGTACGGAAAGTATTCAGACCCCCTTAAATTTTTTACTCTTTGTTATATTGCAGCCATTTGCTAAAATCATTTAAGTTCTTTTTTTTTTCCTCATTAATGTACACACAGCACTCCATATTGACAGAAAAACACAGAATTGTTGACATTTTTGCAGATTTATTAAAAAGAAAAACTGAAATAGCACATGGTCCTAAGTATTCAGACCCTTTGTTGTGACACTCATATATTTAACTCAGGTGCTGTCCATTTCTTCTGATCATCCTTGAGATGGTTCTACACCTTCATTTGAGTCCAGCTGTGTTTGATTATACTGATTGGACTTGATTAGGAAAGCCACACACCTGTCTATATAAGACCTTACAGCTCACAGTGCATGTCAGAGCAAATGAGAATCATGAGGTCAAAGGAACTGCCTGAAGAGCTCAGAGACAGAATTGTGGCAAGGCACAGATCTGGCCAAGGTTACAAAAAAAATTCTGCTGCACTTAAGGTTCCTAAGAGCACAGTGGCCTCCATAATCCTTAAATGGAAGATGTTTGGGACGGCCAGAACTCTTCCTAGAGCTGGTCGTCCGGCTAAACTGAGCTATCGGGGGAGAAGAGCCTTGGTGAGAGAGGTAAAGAAGAACCCAAAGATCACTGTGGCTGAGCTCCAATAGATGCAGTCGGAGATGGGAAAAAGTTGTAGAAATTCAACCATCAATGCAGCCCTCCACCAGTCGGGGCTTTATGGCAGAGTGGCCCGACAGAAGCCTCTCCTCAGTGCAAGACACATGAAAGCCCGCATGAAGGACTCCAAGATGGTGAGAAATAAGATTCTCTGGTCTGATGAGACCAAGATAGAACTTTTTGGCCTTAATTCTAAGCGGTATGTGTGGAGAAAACCAGGCACTGCTCATCACCTGTCCAATACAGTCCCAACAGTGAAGCATGGTGGTGGCAGCATCATGCTGTGGGGGTGTTTTTCAGCTGCAGGGACAGGACGACTGGTTGCAATCGAGGGAAAGATGAATGCGGCCAAGTACAGGGATATCCTGGACGAAAACCTTCTCCAGAGTGCTCAGGACCTCAGACTGGGCCGAAGGTTCACCTTCCAACAAGACAATGACCCTAAGCACACAGCTAAAATAATGAAGGAGTGGCTTCACAACAACTCCGTGACTGTTCTTGAATGGCCCAGCCAGAGCCCTGACTTAAACCCAATTGAGCATCTCTGGAGAGACCTGAAAATGGCTGTCCACCAACGTTCACCATCCAACCTGACAAAACTGGAGAGGATCTGCAAGGAGGAATTGCAGAGGATCCCCAAATCCAGGTGTGAAAAACTTGTTGCATCTTTCCCAAAAAGACTCATGGCTGTATTAGATCAAAAGGGTACTTCTACTAAATACAGAGCAAAGGGTCTGAATACTTAGGACCATGTGATATTTCAGTTTTTCTTTTTGCAGAAATGTCAACAATGTGTTTTTCTGTCAATATGGGGTGCTGTGTGTACATTAATGAGGAAAAAAAAATGATCTTAAATGATTTTAGCAAATGGCTGCAATATAACAAAGACTGAAAAATTTAAGGGGGTCTGAATACTTTCCGTACCCACTGTATATATATATATATATATATATACCTACTCTCAGAAAATTGTTGCAGTTGCAAATGTTTTGGTACTCACATGTTTATTTATTTTATTTTTTTTTGCATGGAACAACACAAAAAACTGAAAATAAAAGTCTAATCTGATACAATTCCACACAGAGCCCAAAAAATGCACTGGACAAAATTATTGGCATCCTTAACTTAATATTTGGTAGCACTTTGGTAGCAAAATCAATGGCTTCCTGTAACCATGAACGAGTTTCGTACATCTCTCTACTGGAATTTTGGACCACTCTTCTTTTGCAAACTGCTCCAGGTCATTCAGATTTGAAGGATGCCTTCTCCCAACTGCTGTTTTGAGATCTCTCCACAGGTGTTTTATGGGATTCCGATCTGGACCATTTCAGAACTCTCCAGCGCTTTGTTTGTAACCATTTGCGAGTGCTTTTTGAAGTGTGTAACGGGTCATTGTCCTGCTGGAAGACCCATGACCTTTGGTGGAGATGCAGCTTTCTGACATTGGCCCAAAATTCTTTGGTAATCATCAGACTTGATAATAACATTCACAGAGTCAAGGCATCCAGAAGCAGCAAAACAACCCCAAAAACATTCACAAAGTCACAGGCATCTTGACAACAGACTGTAGGGACTGTGTTCTTTTCTTTGAAGGCCTCATTTCTTTTTCTGTAAACAATGCCATGATGTCCTTTACCAAAAAGCTCTACTTTTGTCTCATCTGTCCACAGTACGTTCTCCCAGAAGAATTGTGGTTTTGTCACATAAGTTTTGGCAAACTCCAGTCTTGCTTTTTTATGCCTTTGTGTCAGCAGTGGTGTCCTACCATAGGATCCCTTTTCATTCAGATGGCGATGGATAGTGTGAGCTGACACTGTTGTACCCTGTGTCTGCAAATCAGCTTGAATTTGTTTGGAAGTTAATCTGGTTTCTTTATCCACCATTGGAACAATTCTTTGTTGTAATTTTTCATTAATTTTGCTCTTCCGTTCACATCCAGGGAGGTTAGCTACAGTGCCGTGGGCTGTAAAACTCTTGATGATACTGCACACAGTGGACAGAGGAACATTAAGATTTCTGGAGATGGACTTGTAGCCTTGAGATTGTCAATGTTTTTCTAAATTTTTTTCTCTCAAATCCACAGACAACTCTTTACACTCTTTCTTTTCTCCATGCTCAGTGTGACACACAACACAAAGGTTGAGTCAACTTTTCTCCATTTTAACTGGTTGCAAGTGTGATTACTATATTGCCCACATCTGTTACTTGCCACAGGTGTGTCTAAATGCAAATTACAGGACCCAGGACCATCACATGCTTGAAAAGCTTATTTCTTACAATTTTGACAAGGTGCCAATAATTTTGTCCAGTCCATTTTTGAGTTTCTGACTTTCTTCTCTTTATATTTTTATTTTTTTATTTTTATATTTTTAGTGGGTTTTAAATAAGTTTGATTGTAAAGACATCCATAGCTAACATGGCGTTACAATGCAGCTCAGAATTGAAATTGTTTTTTTTATTACTATTATTACAGAATCACTGGAACACTGGATTGGCCAATCGGAAGACAAGAAGGGTTTTATAAAATAGCATAATAACCGTCAAGCTTCACCTGAGCTCTTGGTGCTGGATGCGGAGCTCGGCCTACGCAGGGATCCTGTCCTCCGCACCGATGACGCTCCTTTAGAGGACGACGAGGAACGACCTCCATCCACCGAATCGTCATCATCGATGTTCTTATCTGAGAAAACACAGAGAAAACACTTCAGCGTGCTGTTTCAAACACAATTTATATACTAATATAGTTGTAATATGTGACCCTGGACCACAAAGCCAGTCTTAAGTAGCATGGGTATATTTGTAGCAATAGACAACAACACATTGAATGATTCAAAATGATTGATTTTTCTTTTATGCCAAAAATCGTTAGGATATTACGTAAAGATCATTTTCCATGAAGATATTTTCCTACCGTAAATATATCAAAACTTAATTTTTGATTAGTAATATGCATTGCTAAGAACTTAAATTGTACAACTTTAAAGGTGATTTTCTCTATATTTAGTTTTTTTTGCACCCTCAGATTGCTGATTTTCAGATAGTTGTATCTTGGCTAAATATTGCCCTATCCTAACAAACCATACATCAATGAAACGTTTACTCATTCAGCTTTCAGATTCTAAAAATTGACACTTATGACTGGTTTTGTGGTCCAGGATCACATATAGTAATGTAGTTTGACTTAAGCTTTTATTTTTTATTTTGACATTTCAATTTTAATTTAATTTTTAAATCATGATACATGATATAATTTCAGTTAGAGGTCAATCGATACTGGATTTCACCGATACCGATAGCTAGGTTGGACCAAGCTAATGGAAACTAACAGTGGTCTACTATTTAAAAAAGGGAGTGAACCATACTTTGTAAAAGAATAAATGTATTAATATTAAATATAGATTTAAAAATATCAGTAAATGTTGAAATGAACACACTAACAAGGAAAGATACTTACATTTTACAGCTTTTATTAATCTTAGTTAATGCTACAAATGGACTCTTATTGTGAAGTGTTACCATTTCATATCAACATCTACACAAAAGCCATAGTATTGAAATGACATCATATGGATATTGTATGTATAGTCTCACAGTTTAATTGCTTCTATTCTAGAACACTTGATGAATAGCTAATCAAAATAACTAAATATTTTAGTCACAAACCGAGCAAAAGCACAGCGCCGCGTCCAGGAGATCTCATATCAGTAAACGCACAAACCAGACATGTCGCGTTCAGTTCAAACAGCGGCCTAAAACTGTTTATTTAATCAAAAAACAGACATAAGTTTACTTCAAAAATTATCAAAAAGCAGGACTGATGAGTTTGAAGTTCGGTGTTTAAAACAACCGAGCAAACGGAACGAGAAAGCGTGATCTATATTATAGCTCTCATATGAAACATACAGACTTTATTAGAGCCTTCCAGCCCATGGTCTTTATGTACATTTACATCGATTTGGGACAGATTTAAAGTTTTTAATGTAAAACTCTGTGATAGCGCTCTGTGATGTGGTATGATTTCTGTCGGCTGAATGAACATCAATAATTTTATATATGCAACTTGCTGGCTAACAAATGCATTAATGTGATCAGCTGGATATAAACTAATGCAAATAGATTGTAACAATGGTGACATTAAACATTTGGGTTGGACTTACTGTTTTGGTCACATTGTTTAAACCCTTTGAGGTGCAGCTAATGTTCGCTTCCTCTCAGCCTTGCTAGCAAACATACTGCTGTGCCTTCTCTACTAATGAAGCATCTAGTCAACAAAGTACTTACCAAGTAATGATATGAAAACATGCACTATAGTTTGTTGTCGATGATTTAAATCTGCATCTGAAGTGTCCCGCTGTGTTCAGCGCATAGTATCACGTGTATAAACAAACAGCAGGTGTTATCAGTGATTTCTGCCTCTAGAGGTTGCTCTCATCATACATGTCTATGGCTCTCATACTGTATAATGACAGCAGAACCTTCTCAACCTAATCAACCATCAGCAAAACCGATACATTGGTCGACCTCTAGTTTCAGTGAACCATAACAACCCTGCTTTGCACCACAAGTTAAATTCAGCCTAATGTACGTAAACAAAACATGAATTAATAGAACAAAGCTTTAATACCAGCAGCATTTCATCAGAACATCCTTACATTACTCTGCACCTACAGACTTCTGATGTGCCGTATGTGTGTGAATCTGAAGGACGTCACCTCCTTTGCTCAGCAGCTCAGGAAAAGCCCCAGCAGAGCTGCTCACGTGAGGAAACCAGCACCAAAATCTGCCAGACCAGCGATCAATCGTCATGAATTATTTATACACACACACACACACACAAACGCACAGACACACACACACCCCGACCTTATTCATCATGCATTAGTGTCAACACCTCTCTCCCACAATCCTTCACTGTGAACGGCCTCCTAACACACGCCGAACTACTCCAGAAACCTCAAGGGAAACAAACACACATTCATCCAGACACCCAAACCACAAACACCTATTATTTAACATAATAAAACAATCCAAAACCCTTTTCTGACCACTAAAACAGAACTTAAAACATTATTTACAATCAAAAATGATGTTTCATGTCATTTCCGAAAAAAATTGTGTCAGCAAACACTCACTCATACACATATTCTTATTTTGACACTAAGAAAATTACATTTTCTGCCCTCTAAGATTCACTAAACATTTGTTTATTTTAATTAATATGTAATTTATAAGTCCATTAAGCATTTTCCATTCAAAGGTTCCATAATGCAGGTTGAGAGGACACAAATGAAGGCAAAACACACACACATCCTGACTTTTTTCCTCATGCATTAGTGTCAATACCTATGTTCCACAATCCTTCGGCCTCCTAACACGCGCCAAACTACTCCAGAAACCTCCTGGGAAACAAACACGCATTTCTCCACACATCCAAACCACAAACACCTATTTTTTAACATAATAAAACAACCCAAAACCCTTTTCTGACCACTAATAGAGAACTTAAAACATTATTTACAATCATTTTTACAATCAAAAATGATGTTTCATGTAATTTCCAAAGAAAATTGTGTCAGCAAACACACACTCATACACATATTCTTATTTTGACACTAAGAAAATGACATTTTCTGCCCTCTAAGATTGAAAGAAATTTTGTATATTTTAATTAATATGTAATTTATAAGTCCATTAAGCATTTTCCATTCAAAGGTTCCATAATGCAGGTTGAGAGGACATAAATGAAGGCAAAACACACACACATCCCGACCTTATTCCTAATGCATTAGTCTCAACACCGCTCTTCCACAATCCTTCGGCCTCCTAACACACGCCAAACTACTCCAGAGAGCTCCAGGGAAACCAACACACATTCATCCAGACTTCCAAAATCCAAACCACAAACACCTATTATTTAACATAATAAAACAACCCAAAACCCTTTTCTGACCACTAAAAGAAAACTTAAAACATTATTTGCAATCATTTTTACAATCAAAAATGATGTTTCACGTCATTTCTGAAAACAATTGTGTCAGTAAACATAAATTCTTAGTTTGACACTAAAAAAATGCCATTTCCTGCCCTCTAAGATTCACTAAAAAACAAATTATATTTTAATTAATATGTAATTTATAAGTCCATAAAGCATTTTCCATTTAAAGGCTCCATAATGCAGGTTTTGGTGACATAAATGAAGGCAAAACACACACACACACACACACACACACACACACACAAACAGACCTTATTCCTCATGCATTAGTGTCAACACCTCTCTTCCATAATCCTTTGGCATCCAAACCACAAACACCTATTATTTAACATAATAAAACAAACCAAAGCCCTTTTCAGACCACTAAAAGAGAACTTAAAACATTATTTGCAATCATTGTGTATATTGTACATTGTGCAAGCATATGTGTATTTTAATCAATATGTCATTTATAAGTCCATTAAGCATTTTCCATTCAAAGGTTCCATTGAGAGGACATAAAAGAAGGCAAAACACACACAAACACACACACACACACACACACACACAGTCTGCATGCAGCATTTAATCACAGCGATCAGATTTCAGAAAGACAGAGGCAGAGAGACAGACAGTTTGGGGAATAAAAGCGACACTGATGCTCGTCCCCTCCTGACCTACAGATGCAATGTCTCTGTCTCTTTCTGTCTGTCTCTGTCTGTCTCCGTCCCTCTTCTCATGCAGCGCTCAGACAGTGAGAGGCTTACAGGCGCAGATCCTCCGGCACACCAGCTTCCTCAACATATCGTCAGGCTTTCCCACGCTGCTTCATTCTGACACAGCCTCCAGTGGCGGTGCGACCCCTCCCTGCCTCCGCAAGCGCATGTGTGTGGAAACTAGAGCATGCTGGGATGAGCTATTACTGATGAAGCCACGCCCACATCACTGGGTGGAGAAGGGCAGGGGGAGGAGCCTCATATATGGGCTGTGTTCACAATACTGCTCACTACATGCATACTGCATACTGTTTTTTAGACTGTATGTGAAACAGTATGCATGATGTAAGCACTGTTGTCACATGAAGACGCTTAATTGCATGTTTAAATCTGTGAGTGGCAATTCAGTTATGTCATAATACCAATGTAAGAATTTAAATTAATTGAATAATATAAATGTTTTTTTTTTATATTAATCATAAAAGTATAAACCATATATAAATAAGAATATTAAATATTTTTAAATAGTATGTTTGGTCCAATATTGGGTAAAAGGAAAATAACAAAAAATAAAGGCAGAATTAAAATATTATGCATATATAAATACACACACACACACACACACACATGCATGTTTATATTTAAGAAAATATGTTATGTTTATATATACATATATTTATATATAATATAAATTATATGAATTTAAATTAGGGTTGTCAAACGATTAATCACGATTAATCGCATCCAAAATAAAAGTTTATGTTTACATACTATATGTGTGTTTACTTTGTATATTTATTATGTACATATAAATACATACACATACGTGTGTATATTAAAGCAAAATATTTATACGCATATATATTTATACCTGTATACAATTTAGATTATAAATAAATATTAATATTTTAGATATAAATCTAAAATATTTTTCCTTAATATATACATGCATGTGTGTGTATTTATATATACATAATAAATATACACAGTACACAAATATACAGTATGTAAACATAAACTTTTATTTTGGATGCGATTAATCGCGATTAATCGTTTGACAGAACTAATTTAAATATATACACATGTAAATGCAAATATTTTTAAAATATATACTGCATGTGTGTCTTTACAGATATTATGTACATTTTGGATGCAATAATTGTGATTAATCATTGCTTAGCACTAGAATAATTAAAACATTAATACTAATAATGACAGCAATAATAATAATAGAATTGCATAGACATTTTTAGAACACATATGCAACCGTATGCACTGACAAATGTTTCAGTATGCTGCACTGTTGTCACATGACCTGTAAATATATTTTAATTTGAATAACAATAAAAAGAAAATATTTTAATAAAAAGGTTCTGAACCAGTTTTGCGTAAAATGTCTCGAAATATTACAAAAAATGTCAAATATGATAATCACTGAAAACAACACATTTGGATTGGTCTCGGGAGGGTGGGGTTTGAGAGAGAAGGCAAGTCAAAAGCAAGTGTACACTACTCATGTACACTGAGGATGTACTGCATACTGCAGGTTGAGTAGTACGCTATTCCAAACAAAATCACACTCTGAACAAACACAGACAGAGAGAGAGAGAGAGAGAGAGAGAGACATCTAAACAGCTGACTGAAGTACGTAACCCAAAGCATCCGCTCATGACTCATGGCTGAAATCACACTCTCATCATTGCTGACAAACACACGGTCACACACTGACTGACAGATACAGCTAAACAAGCTTAACCAGCAGTTAACACCGCAAAACACACAAGAACACTTGCTGAACTGCTGAACACTTGAAGGAGTCAAAACAGACCTGTATTATGACAGACATATTTCTGAAAGTAAGATTTGAACAGTAAGTTTTTTAATGTTTTTAAGTGTCTTTTGCTCACCTAGCCTGCATTTATTTGAACCAAAGTACAGCAAAAACTGTAAAATGTTAAAATATTTTTACTATTTAAAATAACTGTTTTCTATTTGAATATATTTTAAAATGTAATTTATTCCTGTGATTTCAAAGCTGAATTTTTAGAATCATTAGCCTACTCCAGTCAGATGATTCTTCAGAAATCATTCTAATATGATTTCGCGCTCTGAAGTTCCGATCTAAATCAAATGATTCGCAATCCTTGTTTCGAAGCTCCAATGTGAAACAAAAGATATGCAAACCCACTCCAACTCCCGATCTGAATCAAATGACTTGCAATCCGTGCTTCGAAACTCTGATGTGAATCAAAGATTTGTGAACCCACTCCAAAATCGCCATCTAAATCTGACTCAAAAGGCGTGAATCAAAAGATTTGCGAACCCGCTCAAAAGTTCAGATCTAAATCACATGATTCACGTTCTGCACTCTCAACTCCTGATCTGAATCAAATGATTCACGAACCACGTTCCGATGTGAATCAAAAGATTTGCAAACCCCCTCTGAAGTTGCGATCTAAATGACTCGCAATACGCGATATGAAGAATCAAAAATCATTCGCGATCTGCACTCCAAAGAACCGATCTGAATAATGTTTTGTGAACCATCATTTCAGATCAGGACTCGGAGCATGAATCACAAATCATTCAATTCACAAAGTCCCGCTCTGAACTCCCGATCTGAATCAAATGATTCGTGATACGCGATCCTATTGGAGCGCTTCAGAACAGGGAAACATTTTGCAATGCAATAGACCAATTCAGTGTTTGCAAACAGTGATGGTGGGTTTTTTTGTGGGCGGAGCTTATCTGGTTGCAGAAAACATCTAGGTTACGTAGGTAACCCACGTTCCCTGAAGGAAGGAACGGAGACGTTACAGATGGGAACATGCTTGTGACCAGTCACCGCTGAGCTAAAGAGAAAAGGCCAATGAACATTGGCGAGTGGAATTTGCATGCAACGCCACTCCCCCGTACATATGGGTATTTAAGATGGCGGCGTGCATCCACAGGGCAGCCATGACCTAATAGTTAGGGAGTCAAACTTGTAACCTAAAGGTTGCGGTTTCAAATCCCAGGTCCGGCAGGGATTGTCGGTGGGGGGAGTGAATGAGCACTCTCTCCACCCTCAATACCTGAGGTGAGACCCTTGAGCAAGGCACCGAACCCCCAACTGCTCCCTGGGTGCCGCAGCGATAGCAATATGGCTGCCCACTGCTCCGGGTGTGTGTTCATGGTGTGAAGGATGCATCTGAAACTGGGCAGGTGCCGAGTGAATCCGGTCAACCACGAGACGGGCTGGGAAGCTGTAACCAAGCCTCCCGCCAGCATTCAAGCGGGATCAGTGGACGTGACTACGTTCTGAAGTAAAGTCTGGCTGCACGGGGCAGTGCTTACCTTCCTCCCAGTTTCCCGCGTTGGCGAATCCAGAGCCTGTTCCTGAGCGTCGTTGATGAATCCAGGCTCAGGAACAGGCTCGAGCGAGGAACCCAGGGACAGAGGAAATTGCTCTCTGTGTGAATAGGTGTTGAAATTGCTCTCTTTGTGACAGTGAGCACACTGTTGATGACCCCCGGAGAACAACCTCTGCCATCCCTGGGCTGCCCATGTCAGGGATGCTTTGCAGCTCTGTAGTTGTCCTTCACAGGTCCCTGAGCAGCGGGCGACGCCGCTCTCCTGCGGCCAGCTCAACGTCAAGTTGTAGGGGCCGCCTCCTTGTAAGCAGCGGGGGGCGGAGCCAGTGACGATGTCGCAGGCTGGGCACCCGGGAACCCAGAGGCCTGACGCCAGGTCAAGACATGTTTGGCAGCCTCCGTCTGTTCTTGCACTGCTGGGAACTGCTGGGCGAAGTCCCTGACGGTGTCGCTGAAAAGGCCAGCCTGGGAGTACTCTGCCGACGTCAGCTGTCTGTGCCAGACTCAGCCAGAGATGGCGCTCCTGGACCACCATGGTGGCCATCACCTGACCAAGAGAGGGCAGAGTGATGGTAAACCTTGGTCAGAACTACCATTGTGCAGTTCTTTTAATGCCTTGGCTTGATAGACCTGCAGGATAGCCATGGCATGCAGGGCGGTGGCCATTCGTGGACGTGGACCATTTCGCCAGGCGACAGCGCTCTGCAGGCATAAACGCACCGCAACCGCACGGTCTACCTGGGGAAGATCCACGTACCCCCTGGCCGCCCCACCATCGAGGGTAGTGAGGGGTGAGAAGCAGTCAGAAAACGGGCTATGTAAAGGGCCCGCCACGTGCTGGAGAGCTCCTCATGCATCTACGGGGAGAAAGGCACCGGGAGGGGATGCGGCAGTGCCACCCGCCCCCGGAAACCAACTATCCCGCCTCGAGCGATTGGGGGAGGCACCTCAGACAGCTTCAACCCGAACCCCTTGGCGGCCCATCTGCCTCAGCTGCCTCTGATGTTGTTGGGACGAGTCAGCGCCATTCTTAGGAAATGATGGAGAGACATCCCGGGGGAACACTCTCGAGGCTCACTCGAGTATGAGCACCGGAAGCCGGGAAACAGGGCGGCGGCCGCAATCTCTGTCAGCAGGCAGTCAGGCAGCAACAGCAGAGGTAGACTTGATGACAGCAGCGGCGGCAGAAAAAGCAATCTCTTCTCTCTTAGTTTCACTACAAGAGGCAAAGCTCCGAAGAAAAAAAATTTAATCTTTAAAAATTAATCTTATATACCTGTATGTATGGGAAAATGGTGTAGCATGCAAATTCCACTCGCCAATGTTCATTGGCTTTTTCTCTTTAGCTCAGTGGTGATTGGTCACAAGCATGTTCCCATCTGTAACGTCATAGTAAACGACTGAAGGGGAATGACAGTTTTCAAGTAGCAGTCTATGGAGGTACATTTTTCTAAAAAAGGTAAATTTGAGTTTCTATTTCAAAATTGTGACTTTATTCTCAAAATTGCTAGATTAAATTTCACAATTCTGATAAGAAAAGACAACTCGTCATTCTCACTTTTCCCTCGGGTCTGGCTTTTTTCCCCTGAGAACTGAAATACTCAGTATTGTTGGGGTATATTGAATTACAAATGTCCGAACTAGGAGATAAAAACTTAAAGCTGCAGTCCGTAACTTTTTTGGTTAAAAATTATGCAAAATAAAATGTTTGAGCAAGTACATAACCAGCCAGTGTTCAAAACTATCGCCTTACTTTAGCCTGATTCACAAAGGTTAGCTTATAATAATGTTTTTAAATTGAGTGGTACGGGTAGGTTTTCGCTGGAAATTCAAGCATGTCACTGCGTCATTACGTCACGTCTGTAAACATAAAGGCGGCGCCCTGGCTAGTAGCTTTATCACATGTGAGAATGCTGCAGGTGACGAATAGTTTATAGCCTTTTCTCACTGCGGCTGAAATAATTAAACTTATCATTTTGATTGCGGAATGTAATCCAAAAAGTGCTTATGAAACACAAGTGACTGAAATTAGATTACTCCAGTTTTAAATATGCATCTGTTTGCAGATAGCCTACGTGGGATTACATAAGTTTTGTATTTTAAAGAACACCCGTCCTAAGGAAGAATGATTATCTTTTTCGGCTAAAATAATTTCTTTATATGAAATTCAAATTTTATGTCAATCAGAGATTAGACTGTAGAGAAACAGAAACGCGAATAGGCCTACACACTACATATTCGTAGTTACGCAATGCTGATGTTGTTAACATGAACAATTGTACAGAATTGTACATGAACAGTAATAATAACTTGCTAGTTTGATGTGATATGAGATAACCGATTGTTAGATTTAAACACCTGTAGCGTTTTTCCTCAGTTTTGGTCAGAACAAAAGTTTCGATACTTAGATGACAATATCCAGTGAAAATTTTTATTTGGGCCATATATTTGAATCTGTTCCTCTGTGATTCCTAAGTACAGTGAATATCCACAAAGGTGCGGTGACTGACAGCTACCAAAACATTAGATTCATCCGTGCTGGAGCACAACCCACGCATGGAAGATAATTCCGCACTTGTTCAGACAAAGATGGCGACAAAGTGGCAAAACTTGCGGACTGCAGCTTTAATAATAGTAATAGGTTTAAATTTAATTTAATGCTGACAGGGCTACAATGCATCCCCTATGAACAGCATATGTGAATATTATGTAGACATATTGTTTAAATCAAACTTATGCTTTATAAGTAGAGTAATCATAGCAGTTTTCATCCATAGTCTGTCTGTTTAAACATCTGCATTTAACTTAAAATAGTGTCTTTGATGACAATATTCTATAAGAAATTATTTGCGTTCTGATTCTGGCATTAAAAGGCACAAAAATAGTTTTTTTTTTTCTCTTATTCCATGGATTTTACCCATTTCATTCCACTTTCATTCACTACTATGAATTGGTCTATGGTTTAACTGACTCAGAAATCATTCTAATATTCTGATTTGCTGATCAAAAAACATTTATTATTATTATTATTATTATATTAAAAACAGCTGAGTATAATTTTTTCAGGTTTCTCTGATGAATAGAAAGTTCAGAAGAACAGCATTTATCTGAAATAGAAATCTTTTTTAACATTCTAAATGTATTTATCATCACTTTGAATCACTTTAAAGCATCCTTGATAAATAACAAAAACAATAATTTATATATATATATATATATATATATATATATATATATATATATTCAGATAAATTATCTTTGCATCTTTCTATTTATCCAAAAAATCCTGAAAACAGTACTGAAACCTGTTTTAAATATTGATAATAATAATAATGTTTCTTGAACAGCAAATCAGCATATTAGAATGATTTCACAAGGATCATATCACACTGACACTGAAGACCGGAGAAATGATTCAGAAAGTTCAGCTTTGATCACAGGAATAAATGACATTTTAACAGATATTCAAATAGAAAGCAATTATTTGACATAGTAAAAAATATTCACAATATTACTGCTTTCTCTAAATTTCGGATCAAATAAATGTAGGCTTGGTGAGCAGAAGAGAATTCTTTAAAAAACATTAAAATCTTTTATCTATTACTTTTGACTGGAGGTGTAATTTAAATTGCAAAAGAAAAGCAGAGAAAAAAGAGCAAAAATATATATATAAAGATAATTCAAGAAAAAATGTCAATGTTTCACCAGCAGGTGGCAGAACACTCAAACTAATGAGCTGGTAGTTCGTTTTACAACACATACCTATTTTGTAAATATGTCACTTTCTAGTGATATACTGTAAAATCAGCTGTGAGTTAGCAACATAATAAAACAACACATTATTAAATGTCACAAAGGCTCTTAATAAAAGATTCCTGGCCGCTTTAAACATTCATAACAAACATTTTATGTGACCCTGGACCACAAAACCAGCCATAAAGGTCTATTTTTTACATCATCTAAAAGCTGAATAATAGCCTTCCATTGGGTGTATGGTTTGTTAGGATAGGACAATATTTGGCTGAGATACAACTATTTGAAAATCTGGAATCTGAGGGTGCAGGGAAGGGAAAATCACCTTTAAAGTTGTCCAAATGAAGTTCTTAGCAATGCATATTACTAATCAAAAATCAAGTTGAGATACATTTATGGTTGGAAATGTACAAATTATCTTCATGGAACATGAACTTTACTTAATATCCTAATGATTTTTGGCATTTTAAAAAAAAAATCGATAATTTTGACCAATATAATGTATTTTTAGCTATTGCTACAAATACACCAGTGCTACTTAAGACTGATTTTGTGGCCCACAAATATGATCTGGTAAAAAAAAAAAAAGACCAATAATGAGTAAAAGATCATTTCCACATGGGCTGTTCAGACAAATTCTGTTCTGACACTGTGATTTAGGACTGGCTTTTACCAAAAAAACCTTAAAAACTGATCTAAAAGATGCCTTTTCTATGTCTGACATTTGTGAGCTTGTGATTTAGAAAAATGTACTAAGATTTGGGCTTTAAAGCAGATGGAAAAATGCTGTTGCTGTAATCGAGTTCTTCTTCAGATAAATCTCTGCATCTGCTTTAAGTAAATCTAATTAAAACGAGGAATGTGAGAATGATGGGACGTTATATAACCAAGCACAATCCCAACTTTTAATATATGTAATGTAGTTCACAGAAAACGTATATGTTAAAATATTATATCTATTTCATTTGCAATTAGTTATTTTAGTACTTAAACTAAACTAAAATGAGAAATACTGCCTTGAAAACTAGCTGAAATAAGACAAGTTTACTTTTTTATACATTTTATATTTTTTTCACATTATTTCAGCATTAAAAATGCAAACATTGAATCAAAATCAAACAAATAGGGCATGATCTTTTTTTTATTATCTGTTTAAGTTATAATAGAAAAAAAATAATGGTAAATATAAAAATTTCAAACATATAGGCTTTGCTTTATTCATGCAAAATACAATTTCCCATCTTTCATTAAAGGATGAATCATCACAGATTTGTCTCCGTTTCTGTGTGTGTGCAGATGTTATGGTTCATTAATGCATCAAACAACATAATTTTTCTCCTTTCTTCAAGGCAAAAACAAAATATCTGATCAGCACTGCTCATTTTTCCTCCAAAGTGCTCTCTAACCTACTTTTAAAGTCTTCCGTATGAAGTGATGAGTATCTGGACCGACCAAAGGTAAAAAAAAAAATGTCCTATTTGAGACGTGCGTCCAATCCAAAGCTGCTTATTTTTGCTGCGTTGTGTGTGTGGGCTGATTTCAAAACGTCCCACACACTTTCACTCTTACGAAACACACAAGACGCTGTAAACACAGCGAAATCCTTTCAGCGTTTCTCTATCAAACGCATGCTTTCCTTAAAATGGTGTTAAGACCGTATTAGACTGCCCAAACCATTTTTTCTTGAGTAGCTTGTCTCTCTGTGACTCACTTGTACAGAGTCCTATTCAACGCGGCATGTTAATTGGCAGCTGACAAACGCAGGACAAAAGCAACATTCAGTATCACAAACCTCTGAGGAAACCTCAGCTCATTACACTTACTGTTTATTAAACACTCTATTGACCAAGGTTTTGATTTTGGAAATGGTGAGGACATAACAGCAGACAACGGACATTTAATTGTTTGATTAAAATTAGTAGTGTATGGATATTTGGTAGGGACATCATAGCAGCTCTACTAAATTCCAAAGCCTTAAAAATCATAACAAGCGATGTCCGACCAAAACTATATGAAGAGATCAAACAACTGATTCATGAGTAGATTTTTCTGCATTTTTGTTTAAAATAATCTTAAAACTTTTTGTTGCATTGCCCTTCAATTGCTGGTTACAGTTATGTTTTATGTCTGTGATCAAAGTTGAATTTTTAGCATCATTACTCCAGTCACATGATCCTTCAGAAATCATTCAAATATTCTGATTTGCTGCTCAAAAAAACATTTATTGTTATGATTATGTTGAAAACAGCTGAGTATAACTTTTTCAGGTTTGTTTGATGAATAGAAAGTTCAGAAAAACAGCATTTGTCTGAAATAGAAATCTTCTGTAATATTATAAATGTCTTTATCATCACATTTGATCAATTTAAAGCATTCTTGCTAAATAAAAGTATTCATTTCTATATATAAGCGTTGCGTTACTTTTTAAATCTGGGCAGGGCTTGCTTGTTTGTTTTTAATATAAAAGGTTAGATTTTTATCAAATGTAAAAGCCCTTTCACACCAAAAAATGAAATGAATAAGCCCAAGGCTGAAGGAAAAGTAAATAAATGTCTGTGTAGTAGAACTGTAGGAGAAAAATGAAGCACAACTGTTTGTTTATCCTAAGTAAGTTTTGCTTATTAGTATGGTTGAATTGGATCAACAAAGGTCAGCAGCAAAGATATTGGTTAATAAAACAGGATTAAATACATAAAGGAATGAAAAAGTAACTTTTTTGAAAAATATATTTTCTTATAAATGAAAAAGTAATGCGTTACTTTACTAGTTACTTGAAAAAAGTATTCTGATTACGTAACTTGCATTACTAGTAATGCGTTACCCCCAACACTGTTGATAATAATAATAATAATAATAATAATAATAATAATAAATGTTTCTTAAACAGCAAATCAGCATATTAGAATGATTTCTGAAGGATCATGTGACACTAAAGACTGGATAATGATGCTGAAATTTGATCTTTGTTCACAGGAACCAATTACATTTTAAAATATATTCAAATAGAAAACGGTTATTTTAAATCATAAAAATATTTCACAACATTACTGCCTTTGCTGTATTCTTGATCAAATAAATGCAGGCTTGGTAAGCAGAATTCTTTAAAAAAAAAAAATAAAAAATCCTACTGTTCAAAAACTTCTGACAGGTAGTGTATAATATAGTGCGTAATATTGCACACATACACCCAAAACTATTTTTGACAGCATCAGTTATTGAGAATAATTCAATAGGAAGCACTCTGGGATGTTTTTCACTTCTGTGATGTTCATCAAACCCACAAAAGCCACACAAAACACGTGCAGGACACCGGAAGAGACACAACTAACATGCACAGACATTGAAGTGAGTTGTTGTTTTTGTCACTCTTCTGAGGAAGATTCATTCACTTATTTGACATTTTGATTAGATTCATCAATGTTCACCTGATCTAATTTTGTAAGTCAGTTTTCTTTCTGTTTTAAAGAAGTTTTCTTTGGATTGTTTGACTACACGAAAGAGAATATAGGAAGATATTACTTTGTGTTTCCTGCTAAATTTCACATAAACAAAAAACTGGCTCATTTTAAAATGTACATTTACTATAATTAAACCATGATATCCACAACTTAACCATGGTTTTGCTATGTTAACCATAGTTGTATCATGATATGTATAATGAAACTCTGATAATATAAAAAAAACATGGCTACACTTTTACTGTAGTAAAACCATGGTTAATTCTCTAAAGAGATTTGTATTTGTGTATACTTTGTTTGTTTGTTTTGTTTTTATAACTGTACTGCCTTAATGGTTTGATTCAATAAAAAAAAAAAAAAAAAAAAAAAATCAAGAAATTAACCCGAATTCCTGAACTAAATGGAATGATTCGCTATACACACTCTAAATCAAAAGATTTGCGAACCTGCTCCCGCTTCAAAGTCATGATCCAAATGACTCGCGATTTGCGACCCGATCTGAATCAAATGACTTGCGATCTGCACTTCGAAACTCATATGTGAATCAAAGAGTCGCAAACCCACTCCCAAGTCCCGATCTAAATTACTTGTGATTTGCGATTCGAAGTCCCAATATGAATCAAATGATTCGTGCTCGGAAGTTCTGATCTAAATTAAACGTTTCTCTCTCCGAGCTCGGAACTCCTGGTCTGATTTGCGATCCGCGCTCTGATGTGAATAAAAAGATTCGCAAACCCGCTCCGAAGTTCCAACAAACAACTTCTCTCCACACAAATATTACTTATAGAACAATAAGGATATTCTTTACCAGAATAAATCACTTTTCTTTAGAGACTGGTTCAAATACAACCTTTTAGTAGGACAGCTTTTTAACTCACAGGGAAGACTTTATAACTATTCCGATTTTTTACAGATATATAATATTCCTGTATCTGCTGATGAATCATCAAAGTGGACTTAGATATGGATGTGGAAACTATCCAAAGTTCTACTAATTCTGACTGTATTCATCCAAAGCTCCGATCTGAACCAAATGATTCGCACTCCGAGAAACCGATCTGAATAATGTTTCGTGAACCATTATTTCAGATCAGCACTCGGAGCACGAATCACGAATCATTCAATTCGCGAAATGATTCGCTCGTTCAGAATTCCCGATCTGAATCAAATGATTCGCGATACGCGATGCGACTGGAGAGCTTCGAAAAAGACGCAAATTATTTGGAGTTTCGAAAAGCTCAGTTTCAACCACTGGTCCATATATAATGTTATATAATCTATTATAGATCAGTGGTTTCAACCATCACTATAGTCATGTCGAAATTCGAAAATGAATGGCTCTTTTGATCTGACTTTTGCTAGTGAATCGCTTGAACTGAATGACGGAAGACACGAGTTCGAATCGATCGGAGCGGTTCCAGCGCAAATGACTCACTCAATTGATTCGCTTCGTCCGTTCCTCGCTTTTCGCGTCTTCTTCAGTCATGTTTACACGACACAGTCAGTACTACTACTGGCTTAGCTTACTAGTTTTATGACATTAACTGAAATAAACAGAAAGAGTATTATGTTTACAAATAAAATATCCATATTTCCTCTCCAAAGATTACGGAGCCCCTAAAAGGACATGGTGGTGAAAAAAATTGGGGTGGTTGAAAAAAAATCGAGGTGGGTGGAAAAAAATTCGGGTGGGAGGAAAAAATAATTTGATCCTTTTTTGCGTTCCTTCGCAAAACTTTGCGTTCTCTCGCAAAGATGTTTGCGTTCCCTCGCAAAACTTTGCGTTCTCTCGCAAAACCAGATAAGTTCGGACAAACACTCCCTATAGCTTGCAGTGGTTCATACAGCTCCGTACGTTCGCAATGGAGCGGCTCATGGAGCTCTGGACTCAATATGAAGAAATACATGGTTTTGGGACATTCTAAACGCTTAATGTTATATATATATATATATATATATATATATATATATATATATATATATATATATATAATATTATATTAATGGGTACAGACAAACAACGCGGTGATCCATTTAGCCACGATAAGAGTTTTTAGTGTTTTTCTACGGGGAGAAAACATGTCCGTTCATATTGTCTGCTTTTATTAATAAACTGTGAACCAAATTTGGTCTTTTTATATTACATTCTTCTGCCATTAGCCTACCAAGCGTTTTCCATAACGGTTTACTACGGAGGAGAAAAAGCTTAACGTGCATTAGCGCATTGATTTCATATCTGTCATAATAATAATAATAATAATAATAATAATAATAATAATAATAATAATAAAATTGCTATTAGTATTAACAATATTTATTAATAATGAATTTGGCCTTCCAATGTCATTGTTTACACTAAGCAACAGCAGGCAGTGAATTAAGACAACCAAATGTGTATTATTATTAATCTCCAATTCCTTTTGTAAAACAACTGGGTGTGCTTTCTGTTTTATATACATAATATTTGATATACATTCTAAAACGCTTAGTGTAATTATTTCGTTTTGTTTCAGAAATGGAAATTGTATAGTCTATTGTATTTTGATTAGCCTATATAGGCTATTATTGTATTGTATAAACTTCAGCTGAATCAGTCGTATTGCGTTATTCTTTTGGGGTAAATTGCCTGTAGGTTTTAAGACTGTACGTACCACTTGTTGGATTTATACGAATTAAATAAACTAGTTTTCGATTGTTTTATTTAAGCTTTTAAGCTGTCTGTAGATAACAGGGTGCTACAGAAAGCACACCCTGTTGTTTAACAAAAGCAATTTAGTAACGTTTTGTTATTGTGGAAGTAGACAAAATAAAGCAGACATTCATATTTCTTTCCTCATTGTTATCACAATGTAGCCTGGGGATCGCGCCGGCGCCACCGACCCGAGAAGTGCAGTGTTGCGCTTTATGTGAGATGTATAATTACAAGAAATATGCAACAGTCGAACAATATGAAGAAACGTTATCGTGACTAATTTGCAGAGCGGTAAATCAGATGAACTATTGGGTGGAAAAAAAATCGGGTGGGAGGAAAAAATAATTTGACCCTTTTTTGCGTTCCCTCGCAAAACTTTGCGTTCTCTCGCAAAGATGTTTGCGTTCCCTCGCAAAACTTTGCGTTCTCTCGCAAAGATCTTTGCGTTCTCTCGCAAAGTTTTGCGAGGGAACGCAAACATCTTTGCAAAGTTTTGCGAGGGAACGCAAACATCTTTGCGAGAGAACGCAAAGATCTTTGCGAGAGAACGCAAAGTTTTGCGAGGGAACGCAAACATCTTTGCGAGAGAACGCAAAGTTTTGCGAGGGAACGCAAAAAAGGGTCAAATTATTTTTTCCTCCCACCCGATTTTTTTTCCACCCACCTCGATTTTTTTTCAACCACCCCAATTTTTTTTCACCACAATGTCCCTTTAGGGGCTCCGTAAAAGATAACATCCAACACAAGACTACGAACATATTGAGGTGAGGTAACTAGTTTACTGCTAACTAGTAAAACACTCCAATAATATGACGAGCTGCAGCTCAAAATACAAGTTAGATGGAAACGTGCATTTGTGATCGAGTTTGTAGCTTAATTCACTATATTTAAAATAGTTTGAGCTGTAGTTTAGTTGGTGACAGCTCAATATCAGTTGAAAGCATCCAGTCACATTCAGTTTATCAGTATTGTAATAAATACTTGAGAAATGATTGTTGTATCTGAATGTATTAGTCTATAAAGAGTGATAGTTAATGTAAAAAGACCAGATGACCACAAGACAGCAGTTAAAGATGGTAAATCTTATCATTCAACTAAACTGTGAACTTATCTTTGAAGGCTACCTTATGTTCTTACTTTTATTTTGCACTTTATCCAAATGTTAGTCAACTTCTGTGAACATTCGAGATGTAAACACCAGGTGAAAACAAGGTGATAACAGGAATAGTTTGCTCTTGAGGAGTGTCAGTTGAATGTTAAAACAGATAAAGCAAACAGAAAAATGTGGAAAAGACGCTGAACTGAGTCTCACCTCACGGACGACGGAGTATCAAATATTAAGCTGATGATCATGAATACTTCAGAGCACTTCAGACATCTGAGACACGGCTCACACGAACCGAATCGCCACATAACGAGCCGTTAAAACCGCATTACCATGCTAATGATAATGATTCCAAGTCACTGGACTATTTGCAGCATATAAAACGAAGAAACAGATTCAGCTCCTTTTGAATGGAAATGAGAGCAACTATCAGAGCAAACCCCTGAAACACTTGATCCTCATACGCATTACATGCAACAAATCCTTGCAAATGTCTTCAATGCACCTGCAACGCTCTATTGAAACACATCCAGAGCTAAACTAACATTCACATGATCTTACCATCTCCTGCTGTCATGATGGAGGCTTGATTTGCAGTAATAAAGCTCTGCTGTGTTTCTTTAGTCTTGTGACTAAACACACACACACACACACACTGCTTACATCTGCAGCGTCTCTCTCTCTGCTGACCTCACTCGCATTTAAAGGAACAGTCTGTCCACATTCCAGCATCCCAAATGAAACCAAACCAAAACACAGTGAAACTGGGGCAGCGAGGAAAAAATGGCTTAACAATGGGAACAATCTCAGCGGCGAGCAGTTCACACACACAAGAGACCACTGTTTATGTGTCGGTAACTTCATACAGCACCTGAAAGAGCTTGCAGACTTTCAACACATAAGTGATTTATAGCCGACAGTGTGTTTATATCACACAGACATCAAATATAACTGGACTGACTCACCTGAGGACAGGATCATGTTGCCAGACCTCTGGACTTCATCAAACCTGCTGAAAATCACATTTAACCTGAACAAAACAGACGAAAGAAAGACTTTATTAGAGCTTGTCCATCATATTATTAAAGAGCAGAATTCGAGTCTTTTGAAGCTTGACTTTTTATTAAATAAATCAAAGTGATAAACAACCAAATAAATAAATAATTTGAATAATTTCAAAGTAAAAAAAAAGCAATAAAAAGTATAAGCACATAAAAGAAAAAAGTAAATACAAGTATAAAAGTAAAAAGAAAAGAAAAATTAAATAAAAAGGTAAAAGGGAAAAACAGCAAAAAATAAATAAATAAATAATTTAAAAGCAAAAGGTAATTAAAAAAAGTATAAGTCAATAAAAGTACAAAAAAAATAAAAGTGAAAAACAGCAAATAAAAATAAATACAATAATATTTTAAAAGTAAAAAAGCAAATACAAGAAAAAGTAAATAAAAGTAAAAAGTAAATAAAATAATAAAAATAAAAAATGAAAAACAGCAAATGAATAAATAAAATAATAATTTCACAGTAAAAAATGAAAAGTAAATAAAGGTAAAAAGTAAATAAAAGTTAAAAGTGAAAAACAGCAAAAAATAAAAAATAAAATAATAATGTAAAAGTAAAATAGAAAGTATTAAAGTAAATAAAAATATAAAAGTAAATAAAATAATAAAAGTAAAAAGTTCAGTAAAACAATAAAATGTATTAATAAAAGAATAATTTAATAGTTAAAAAGTAAATAAAAATTAAAAAAAGTGAAAAGCAGCAAATAAATAAATATAGTAATAATTTCAAAATAAAAAGTAAAAAAATGTAAATAAAAATTATTAGTAAATAAAAGTAAAAAGTAAACAAAAATATAAAAGTAAAAAGTTAGAAGTGGAAAAACAGCAAAAAATAAAATAAGTAAAAAGTAAAATTTAAATAAAAAGTACAAGTAAATGCAAGAATAAAAGTAAAAAGTAAAACAGCAATAAATAAATAATATAAAATCATTACATATTTAAAATAAAAAAAAATAATTTAAAAGTAGAAAGAGTAGAAAGTAAATAAAAGTAAAATGTAAATAAAATAATAAAAGTTAAGTGAAAAATAGCAAAAAATAAATAATAAAATTAATAAAATAATGATTTAAAAGTAGAAAATGTAAAGAAAAAAAGTATGAGTAAATAAAAGTAAAAGAATAAAAGTAAAAAGTTATGAATCAAAACAAAAAGTATAAAAAATAAAATAATATAAAAAGCATAAAAGTATAAAACAATTAATAATATAAATTAAATGACAGATATACCGTGACTGTGGCAGCCCTTTTTTCCCCAGATCCATCCTCACTCTTTCCCCAACGTGTCTGTAAATCTCCACCAGACAGTTCATCGCACCGTCCCGAACCTGACCATGAACATCAGTAAATAAGTACAGTACGCTGCAAAAACCATGTTCAAAAATACTTCTTGATGCACGCCATACAGCAAACACTATATACACAAACTACATGACATGCTTCACTAAATAAATTAATAATAATAATAATTTAAAAGTCAAAAAAGTAAAAAATGTAAATTAAAAGTAGAGATAAATAAAAGTATAAAAGGAAAAAGTAAATAAAATAATAAAGTAAAAAGTAAAAGTCAAAAACAGCAAAAATAAAAATAATAAAAATTTAAAAAAATTAAATACAAAGTATAAGTAAATAAAAGTATAAAACAACAACAACAAAATAATAAAAGTAACAAATTAAAATAAAAAGTATAAGTAAATAAAAGTAAAAAAAGGGTAAAACAGATAAAAATAATAATAATAATTTAAAAGTAACAAGTTAACATTCAAAATTAATAAAATAATAATTTAATTTTTTAATAAAAAAGTAACAGTAAATAAAAGTAAATAAAAGAATAAAAGTTAAAAGTGAAAAACAGCTGATAATAATAATAAATAAAATAATAATTTTAAAGTAACAAATTAAAATAAAATAAGTAAATAAAAGTATAAAAGTAAATAAAAGAATAAAAGTTAAAAGTGAAAAACTGCTAAAAATAATAACAATAATCATTTCAAAGTAAAAAGGTTAACATTTAAAATAAATAAAGTAATAATTAAAAAGAAAAAATAAATAATGTAAGTATATTAAATAAAATAAAAAGTATAAGTAAATAAAAGTATAAAGGCAAAAAGTAAATAAAATAATAAAAGTTAAGTGAAAAACAGAAAAAAAAATAAGTTACAATTTTAAATAAAAAGTATAAGTAAATAAAAGCATAAAAGTAAATAAAAGAAAAGTGAAAAACAGCTAATAATAATAATTTTAAAGTAAAAAGTTAACATTTAAAATACATAAAATAATTTAAAAGTAAAAAAAGAATATAAAACGTATATGTAAATAAAAGTAAAAAGTAAATAAAATAATAAAAGTGAAAAACAGCTAAACATAATAATAATAATAATACTTTCAAATAAATAAAATAATAATTTAAAAGTAACAAATTAAAAAAAAGTATAAAATTAAATAAAAGAATAAAAGTTAAAAGTGAAAAACAGCTAAAAATAATAACAATAATCATTTCAAAGTAAAAAGGTTAACATTTAAAATAAATAAAATAATAATAATAATTTAAAAGTAAAAAAAATAAATAAAAAGTATAAGTAAATAAAAGTATAAAGGTAAAAAGTAAATAAAAGAATAAAAGTTAAGTGAAAAACAGAAAAAAAAGTTACAATTTTAAATAAAAAGTATAAGTAAATAAAAGCATAAAAGTAAATAAAAGAAGAAAAGTGAAAAACAGCTAAAAATAATAATAATAATAACAATAATAATAATTTAAAAGTAAAAAGTTAACATTTCAAATAAAATAAAATAATAATTTAAAGTAAATAAAAGAAAAACAGCTTAAATTAATAATAATAATAATAATAATATCAAATAAATAAAATAATACATTTAAATAAAAAAAGTATAAGTAAATAAAAGATAAAAAGTGAAATAACAATATTAAATAATGATAATTATTATTAATCATTAATAATAATCAGTAAAAAGTTAACATTTAAAATAAATAAAATAATAATTTAAAACGTATAAGTAAATAAAAGTATAAAGGCAAAATTAAATAAAATAATAATTTAAAAGTGAAAAACAGCAAAAAAAATAAAATAAAAAATAAATAATAATACTGTTAAAAAATACTGCTTGATGCATTGCATACAGCAAATACTATGTGAAACTACATGACATGCTTCACTAAAAAACAGATTAACTGGTTAAAATAACTGCTATTCTGCTTTATTCATCACACTGAAAATATACATATAACACAAAAAAAGCAGAAGTTGAATGCACTGCACAGAGTAGCATGTGAATATGATTGATTGAAGTAAACATTCAATAACGTGCTAGAATCAAACTAGCATGTATTTATTTTCTTCACTATACAATGGTATAACCACAGTACTGTGGATGTCAATGGCAATTCATGTTATGACCAGCAGAGGGCTCCATAGACCATAATATTGAAGAAGACCTGGGCCCGTATGTGTAAAACTTCTCAGAAATGCTCTTAAGAATAGTCTTAATCTTTGACTTAAGTGTCAAAAAATTCTAAGTTAAAAGTAGGACTTTTCTAAGAGTAGGAGATTCTTATAAAGAAGCTAAAAGCAACTTTCAGTAAAGTCTAAGACTGATTCTTAAGTATTGACTGAGGGGACACTTAAGTGTTGAGAGCTAAGGACTACAATGATGTCAACCCAAAATGGCCGCCCTTGACCTCTGAAACAGCCAATAGTGAGCCTGCTCATGTGAAGTCACTGCAGCACAACACCAATTATTTGATGCAACTACAATAAAATAATTTGATTAAGACACTAGTTAATGTATTTTTAAAAAAATGCTTTGCATTGTGCAAAATTATCACAAATTATTACAGTTGCTTTGAAATCCTTTTCTATTGGTATGTCTACTTGTTTACAGTTGGAGCAATGATGTGAACATGAGTTCTATCAACAGCTCCAACTCGAGGAAATTCCACAATCCTCATAACAGTGGCTTGTTTTTGGTGGCTTACATGGTTTGACGGTCAGTTGGAAAGTCAATGAACTGCCATATAGTAGTGGCTAAAAGTGATTTGACATCTTTAACCTTAATTATAAAAATGTGTTAAAGATTTTGTAAACAAAGAAATTCTAAAATTATAAACGCATGTAAAAACAAGAGAGGATCAACAAAATATTAATAACTGACTTTGTTGTACTCAATGTGACAGTGTTGCCAAGTTGGTGTCTTTTCAGTAGATTTAGTGACTTCCTCACACCTTTTAAGACTTTTTTTTTTCAAAAGCCTAGCAACAAAGTCAGTTTCTTGGACAATTCATAGATTCAGAGACTCTCCCATTGGTCTATATTTATGTTAATATAGATCAGTGAACTCACCATTATGATGTCATCTAGCAACATTTGACTATTTTAGCTACTTTCAATTGAAAGCAGTTGTCAACACTGGTAAGTGTTTTTTCCCCTCGTATTTTTATGGTTAAAGTGAATTTTGGGGTCATAAAAAACCCCTCCATACATTACTTTTGGCCACTATTGTAGTTGCAGTTATTGCAGTTAGAGCACTGATTTGTAGAGTGGAAGAAATTAAAAAAAAAAAAAAATCTTCACGGTATTGTATCGTTTTATCAACTATCATATCATCATATAACTCCAATACATCATATCTTCATTGTAAAGTATTTGTTTCCCCCTCTTTGCTGCCATCTTGTTACTCCTAACTAGGTTAGGAGACCTCTCCAGCTGTCTTAAATAATTTAGGAGCTGAGACCAAGTCTTAACACTTAGGAACCTTTATGAATCACTCTTATTCTTAAGTCTAGGAAAAAGAGTAAAATTACGTCATTCTTAGAATTTTGACACACTTAAGACAAAAATTTTACTCTGAGCGGCTTTATACATACGACCCCTGGCGCAGTATGTATAAAGCCGCTCAGAGTAAAAGTTTAGTCTTAAGCGTGTCAAAATTCTAAGAATGATGTAATTTTACTCTTTTTAAGTCTTCCTAGACTTAAGAATAAGAGTGATTCATAAAGGTTCCTAAGTGTTAAGACTTGGTCTCAGCTCTTAAATTATTTAAGACAGCTGGAGAGGTTATGAGTAAAAAGATGGCAGCAAAGAGGGGGAGACAAACACTTTACAATGAAGATATGATGTACTGGAGTTATATGATGATATGATAAAATGATACAAACTTGATCGTGAAGATATATATTTTTTAAATTCTTTTGAATTAGTTCTTTTTTTAAAAAAAAAAGAAATTTAATAACTTCTTCTACAAATCAATGCTCTAACTGCAGTAACTGCAGCTGCAATAGTGGCCAAAAGTAGGTTAAGGTTGAAGATGTCAAATTTCACAGGCCTGACATCACTTTTAGCCACTACTATAAGCAGTTCATTGACTTTCCAACTGACCGTCAAACCATGCAAGCCACCAAAAAAAAGCCATTGATAGAACTCATGTTCACAAAAAATACATTTAAATATTAAATAGTATCTTAAATGATTTTGTAGTTGTAGTTACATTAAATGATTAGTGTTGTGCTGCAGAGACTTCACATAAGCAGACTCACTATTGGCTGTTTCAGAGGTCAAGGGTGGCCATTTTGGGTTGACATCACTGTAGTCCTTAGTTCACAACACTTAAGTGTCCCCTCAGTCAATACTTAAGAATCAGTCTTAGACTTTACTGAAAAATGCTTTTAGCTTCTTTATAAAAGTCTCCTACTCTTAGAAAAGTCCTACTTTTTACTTAGTATTTTTTGACACTTCAGTCAAAGATTAAGACTATTCTTAAGAGCATTTCTGAGAAGTTTTATACATACCGGCCCAGAACAAAACCCTGTCTCTCACCTGACTAGTCGGATCTCCTAACAGATGACAGATATGAGGAACAATCTTGCTAAGGGTTAATCCGTGAGCTCCGTATCTGCAAAACATCAAAATAAACTGAAAAATACAAGCTTCAATAAAAACTAATTTGATGAGTCAGGGTTTTTATAGTACATATGAAACTAAAACAATCACATATATCTGTTACCTGAAATGAAATAGAATACTAAAAACTTAATAAAATAAAAATACTAAAAAAATACTTTAAAAAAATTATATATATACTTGATGTACTAAAATAAATAACACCAAAACTAAAATAAGAATTTATAAAAATTATTTAAAAAAAACTACTAAAATACTAAAATAAAAACAATTTTACAAAATTTACAAATAATTTTTTTTAATTAAAAAAAACATTTATTTTGTTGACTTGAAGTAACTGCCAATGCAACATTTCTTATTTTAATGTAATTCAACTTGATGTGCTAAAATAATTAAAACTAAAATTCAAAATTATATTTTATATTTTTTTAAATTATAGATTTTAATAATTATATATTATTTAAATTATATATTTAAAAAAGGACTAAAAATGACAAATACTAAAAAATATAAAAATAACTGAAATAAGTTTTAAAAACTTGAAGTACTTTTTAATGCAACATTTCCTATTTAATGTAATTCAACTTGATGTATTAAAATAATTAAAACTAAAACTGAAATAAAAATGGATACAAACTTTAAATAAACAACTAAAAATGACAAATACTAAAATTAAAATACTTAAAATAACAAAAAAAGTAAAATAATAAAAAATGCAAAAAATATTTATTTTGTTTACTTGAAGTAATTGAAGAAACTTTTTTTTTTTTTTTAAATGTAATTTAACTTGATGTACTAAAATAATTACAACTTAAACTAAAATAAAAATGGATAAAACAACTAAATAAAAATAAATAAACAACTAAAAATGACAAATACTAAAATAAACATACTTAAAATAATAAAAAAAACTTTTTTTGTTTACTTGAAGTACTTGCCAATGCAACATTTCTTATTTTAATGTAATTTAGCTTGATGTACTAAAATAATTTATACTAAAACTGAAATAAAAAATAATAAAAACTATTAAAAAAAAAAAAAAAACAACTACTAAAATAAAACTACTTAAAATAATTTTTAAAAAGTTAAAAATGTATTTATTTATTTTTTATTTTTGTTTACTTGAAGTACTTGCCAATGCACATTTTTAAAAAAATGTAATTTAACTTGATGCACCAAAATAATTAAAAACAAAACTGAAAAATAAAAACGTATTTTAACTTATTAAAAAAAATATACTCAAATAAAAATACAAAAAAAAACATGTAAAATATTTTTTTAAAAACATAAAAATACATTTATTTATTTTTGTTTACCTGAAGTACTTGCCAATGCAGATTTTCTTATTTTAATGTTATTTAACTTGATGTACTAAATAAGAACAGATAAAAACTATTGAAAAACTACTAAAAATGACAAAAGCACATACAAATACTAAAACAACTATTTTTTTTTTAAATAAGAAAGGGGGAAAAAAAACTAAAACTGATTTAAAATATTAATAAAAACCATCAAACATATTAAATGAACACAGGTAAAATAATGGTGCATACACATTAAGAGTGGAAATAAGGCAAAAGCAAACGGCTTCTCTGGTCCGGTTGTTTTTATGTCTGAATCCAGCCAGCATTCGGTCCCAAACATACTGCAAATAAAGATACTTTCATTAGTTTTAAACACAATTGATTTAATATTACTCTAAAGCAGGACTCTGTAAGTGTTTACCTGTGGATTGGCCGCTTGGTCCATGATTTTTAACAGAAGTGACAGAGCTTGATCTCGAACCTGGTCTTTAGTATCACCTAAACGATCAATTAAACTGGGCAGAACTGAGAGGAAAAGACAAATAAGACATATTATGAATTGTTGTCTGTATTGTTTTTAAAAAAAAAAAAAAAAAAAATCAACAAACTCATGAAAATGAGCTTCTAATTAGTGATCAAATACATAAAACGGCAATATTTACTCAAAAACTGTTTCATTTTAAAGAGTACATTTTAATCATTTTAATATTGATGAAATAAAAGCTTTTTAAAATAATAACAAATATTCAATAATAAGTATAATAATAATAATTATTATTATTAGTATTATTATAGCAATCAACAAACTCATAAAAATGAGTTTTAAATCAGTGATCAAATACATAAAACTTTATAATATTTACTCAAAAGTGTTGCATTTTAAAGATTAAATTTTTATATTTTTAATATTAATTAAATAAAATATTTTTAAAAATAATAACAAATATCCAATAATAATTTTGGATAATAATTTTTACTATTATAGAAATCAACAAAGTAATGAAAATGAGTTTCAAATCAGTGATCAGACACATAAAACTTTATAATATTTACTCAAAAGTGATGTATTTTAAACAGTAAATTTTAATCTTTTAAACACTGATGAAATAAAATGAGTTTCAAATCAGTGATCATATACATAAAACTAGAATATGCTACACCTTAAAGATAAATGTAATAATTTTAATATGAATGAAATAAAATATTTAAAAAAAAATAATAGCAAATATTTAATAATAATTATTATTATAGAAATCAACAAACTTGTGAAAATGAGTTTCAAATTAGTGATCAAATACATAAAAAACTAAAATATTTACTCAAAAAAAATGTTACATATTAAAGAGTACATTTTAATCAGTTTAATATTAATGAAATAAAATAAAGAAATAATAACAAATATTTAATTATTATATAAATCAACAAACTCAAGAAAATGAGTTTCAAATCAGTGATCAAATACATAAAACTTTACTCAAAAAATATATGTAAAATGTTACATCTTAAAGAGTATATTTTAATTGTTTTAATCTGAATTAAAATATTTTTAAATAATAACAAATATTAAATAATAATAATAATAATTAATATTATTATTATATAAATCAACAAACTCATGAAAATGAGTTTCAATCACAGATCAAATGCATAAAACTTTACCATATTTACTCAGAATGTTACATTAAAGAGTACATTTTAATTATTTTAATACAAATGAAATAAAATATTTTAAAGATAATAACAAATATTCAATAGTAATAATAATAATAATACTTATTATTATTATTATTATTATAGAAACATCTTTACCTGTTCCTATTTGTGTTTTGAAACGTTCCTGTAGTCTGGTCACTAAAGCAGACACTATGTCCATTCCCAGCAGCGCCACCTTAAAAAGAAAAATATTCATCAAAATGAGATAAAAGTAGGATATTTTGATAATATCATCAATAACTTACTTTACAAATAACATTCACTGACATTTAAAACTCAAAACTGCACTGAAAGCATCTTTTTCTCCAAGTCAGACTGTATATGCAAATCCAAGTTGCAAAGGATTATGGGTAATGTGCACTATGCTGCATTTAATTCTCAAATATCTACAAAAACGCCATCTGTTTCTAGTAACTGATGACAGATTCTGTGAAAGTGAAAGGTGTTTAATCAGACGAGCACATTATTTGAGCAAAACAGTAGCATTTGTGGTTTTTCACTGTTACCATCGTTGTGAAGAGCAGCAGGACTGCAGGAAGGCATTGGGCCGTAAACTAACACCCAACCTTCCTTGTCTGGGGGTGGATTGGGATGTTCAATGAACGTCTAGTGAGAACGTCCCTGCTAACACCTTACCAACACAACTCGCATCACCTGAACTTATTTGTTCAGGCTATGGTGCAATTTTTGGAACCTTATGAATAACTTCCTGTTATAACCGTAAGTAACAAGAGAAACAGCGCTCTCTAGTGTACATACTTCTTTCTGCACTGCTAAATTAACTACATTATAGCGTTTTTGATTGCTTTATACATAATAACAGATACATAATTGTCAAATGCTTAAACAACATTATAAAAATATATGAAATTAGCGGTAATGTTTTAAAACAAAGGCATAACTTAATAAAAAATGGACACTTTGCCTGCAGATTATCAATATATATAAAAAAAAACAATTTAAAATTAAAGCAATAAACAGGTTCTATTTCCTTTACTATATATATATATATATATATATATATATATATATATATATATATATATATATAATAACATTAAGATTATCCTTAAAATCACTGCATCTTGGCAATAATGCCATTCACATACACACAGACATACATATATATATATATATATATATATATATATATATATATATATATATATGTGTGTGGATGGCATTATTACAGTGGCTGCAGTCTCCTCAATTAAAACAAAATAACAAAAATATATATGTGAATAAATAAGTAAATAAATAATAGCCAATCATTTATTATTGAAAAACAACTGAGAAATAGCAATGGAGACAATATTATATATATATATATATATATATATATATATATAAAATCTTCATTTTGATTTTGACATTGCCATTTCTTAATTTGCACACATTATAAAGTGTGCAATCCACAATTTTTTAAATCAATTAATTTGTCATTTTTATGTATCTTCTTCATTTTGACATTGAAATCTTAATTTGAATTTGTAATCTTTTTTTTTTTTTGTTGTAGTTTTTAATACAAGGCATTTAATTCAGTCAATAAAAGTCAGTCTATATATAGCTTTATTTATATATAGACTGACTTTTATGGACTGAATTAATCCCTTATATTAAAAAGATTAAAAATTCAAGATTGTTTCTAAAATGAAGACTAATAAAAGTCAGTCTATATATATAAATAATATAAATATAAAACTAATATTAATAATGATCTATTACTTATTTATATTTATATTATTTATATATAGACTGACTTTTATTGACTGAATTAAATGCCTTATATTAAAAACTAAAAAAAAATGATTACAAATTCAAATTAAGAGTTTAATGTCAAAATGAAGAAGATACATAAAAAAATGACACACTAATTGATTTAAAAATAATTTTGACTGCACACTTTATAATGTGTGCAAATTAAGAAATAGCAATGTCAAAATTAATATATATATATATATATATATATATTATTTTTTCCAATTTTATGTACTTCTATTTATATATAGTTTTATTTATATTATATACACATAGACTGACTTTGACTGAATAGACTGAATTGCATCCCTTATATTTAAAAACAAAAAACAAAATTAAGATTAGACTGACTTTTATTGACTGAATTAAATGCCTTATATTAAAAACTAAAAAAAAAAGATTACAAATTCTAATTAAGAATTTAATGTAAAAATGAAGAAGATACATTAAAAAATTGACAAATTGATTAAAAAATATTTTGCCATTACAGTGATTTTAAGAATAATATATATCAGTGTGATTTGATTACCATGACTGTGGCTTTCCCCTCAACAACATTATAAACTAATATTAAAAACTTAATAATTAAATATATTTTATAAATAATATATTTAATATTAAATTATAATAAATATAATATAAATAAATACTATATTTAATAAAACTATTTTAAATTGTATTAAATAATATTATTAATTAATTAATAATTAGTTTAATTACATAAAACACATGGACACCCTTTCTTGAAAAAGTTTGGAAATAGTCAGACATAAAGACATAAAAGACATTAAAAAGTGTTAAAAAATATATATATATATATATATATATATATATATATATTTTTTTTTTTTTTTTTTTTTTTTTTTTTTAACATGTGCAACAAACTGTAGCACTAATTTGCATTACATTTTTCACTTTTTATCATGAAACCTATGCATCTGTGTGCATACTTTGTGTGTGTACTATCTAGGGTTGCATGAAGCAAATGCATGTTCTCTACACTCATTACACAGCAGATCACACACCACACAGATTTATTACAACTATTGCATGTTTATTCCATCTTACGCATCGCTGCGACAGCCTAACAGTGACTCTGAGCGTGCGTGAGGTAAAATAAGGCGTCCGGGCTGCAGTGGGACCCCAGCTGTCCTCGTTACGGAGAGTGGGGTGATTACTCTCGCCGGAGATGCTGGGTTTCCAGGCCAGTGCTGGGATGAGCGCTCTGATTGGCTGATGGAGCTCAGGCGTTTGTGAGCCGTTAAACGTTGCTAAAGGAGGTGTGAAGAACACTCCATCGACTCACCTATCAAACTGACCTTTGTTCATTATAATAACAATTAGACAGATTATCGATTGGAACGAGTTAAATAAAAATGTCTGTGAGAGTGTCAGTACAGCAAACTGAGTACAGCAGTGCTGCTAATGGAAATGCATCATGTCAACTATATGCCCAAAACTACATTCACTGCAGTACAGCCCCGCCGCAGCTGATGCAGGACACACACATTAAACACACACACATTAAACACACACACACACACACACACACACACACATTCTGTACAGTTAAACCGCTTTCTGCACTGGCAGATGAAAATCTGTGCATTAAAGGGATAATTCATCCAAAAGTCGTTTCAAAGCTATACGTTCAAAGCTTGTTTCAACACTGAAGAAATCAAGGCTGCGTGATTTGAGGAAAAATGTATATTTTTTTGATAAAATTGTGATTATGATTTAAAATGCAATTTAAACAATTCCAAGTGCATTTAATAATAATAATAATAATAATAATAATGTTATTATAAAAATTATTGTTATTAAACAAATGCACATTAAAGCGACGCAAACTCAGAGCAGATCATGCAGAAATGGAGCTCATGTGGATCAGCCCTGGGCCCTGCTGATTTAGCCCCGCCCCCCAAACTCACACCATTGGCTGGCTCCTCTAACAATCAAATGAAACCCCTCCTACTATTACATAGAGAGCAGCAGTAAGTGAGCTTACAAACACCCTGATCTTCACGCAGTTAGTGAGCTATTTTAACACTGTCAGGCTGAATCACCACTCAGTGTTCAGCCCACACACATAAAAAGGATGAAGAAGCTTTTAGAATAACGTTTCACAGTGAAACAAAAAACACATTTTTCAATTAAATCAATTAATTTTCCCCCAAATCATGTAGGGCTGCCACTAACTAATATTTTTTATATTGATTAATCTATTGACTAATTTTCCACCAAAAAAAAAAAAAAGTTTATTTAAGAACATTTTATTTTTAATAAAATCTATTAATTAGAAATGCTTTTGATTATTACAATTTAATGGAACCATTAAAATAAAATCCAGAAAAATCATGAAAAAGAATTTGGTGAAAACTAAAACTGTAAAACTCAATTAATTTGACAGTTTTGTTGTTGTTGTTGTTGTTGTTGTTGTTCTAAAGACATTAAAACAGAGAACAGAAAAAAAAAATCAACTGAAAAAAAATAATAATAATTTAGAAATAAATGGATTTCATAGGATTTAAAACTAGATAAAAAGTTCATCAAGACAAACTTTAAGTTGGCTTGAGAAAGTCTGACCAGAAAGTTTAAAAAAGTTAGACAATACAGTCAGATAGATAGATAGATAGATAGATAGATAGATAGATCGATAGATAGATAAGCATGTTACTAACATGTTGTTAGCATGATTAGCAAGTTACTAGCATGAGTAGCATGTTACTAACATGTTACTAGCATGATTCTAGAATGATTAGCAAGTTACTAGCATGTTGCTAGAATGATTAACAAGTTACTAGCATGTTGTTAAAATGATTAGCAAGTTACTAGCATGAGTAGCATGTTACTAGCATGATTAACATGTTGTTAGCATGTTTCTAGAATGATTAGCAAGTTACTAGCAAATTAATTAGGGCTGTCAAATGATTAATCGCGATTAATCGCATCCAAAATAAAAGTTTATGTTTACATACTATATATGTGTTTACTTTGTATATTTATTATGTACATATAAATAAACACACATACGTGTATATATTAAAACAAAGTATTTATATGTATATATATATTTATACCTGTATACAATTTAGATTATAAATAAATATAAATATTTTAGATATAAATTTAATTAATATTAAATTAATAGCATTATTAATGTGTTACTAGCATGATTAGCAAGTTACAAGCATGCTAAAACCATGTTACTAGCTTGTTAATAGCAAGATTCAAACATCACAGGTTACTACCAAGTTGCAAGCATGACTCTAGCATGTTATTAGCATGTTCCTAGCATGATTACCAGGTTGCTAACATGATTCTAGCATGATTACCAAGTTGCTAGCATCTTTCTAAAACATAGTTAACATGATTAGCAAGTTACTAGCATGTAGTTGGCATGATTAATAAGTTACTCGCATGTTTCTAGCATGATTAGGCAGTTGCTAACATGTTTCTAGCATGATTAACAAGTTGCTAGCATGTTTCTAGCATGATTTGCAAGTTACTAACATGTTTCTAACATGATTAACATGTTACTAGCATGTAGTTAGCATGATTAGCCAGTTACTAGCATGTTTCTAGCATAATTAAGAAGTTGGTAGCATGACATGTTTCTAGCATGATCAGCAAGTTGCTAGTATGTTTCTAGCATGTATTTAACATAATTAGCAAATTGCTAGCATGATTAGCAAGTTACTAACAGGTTGTTAACATCATTAGCAAGTTACCAGCATGTAGTTAGCATGATTAGCCAGTTACTAGCATGTTTCTAACAGGATTAAGACATTTCTAGCATGATTAGCAAGTTACTAACATGTTGCTAGAATGATTAACAAGTTACTAGCATGCTGTTAACATGATTAGCAAGTTACTAGCATATTAATAGCATATTAGCATGTTACTAGCTTGATTAGCGAGTTACAAGCATTCGGATACCATGTTACTAGCTTGTTGATAGCATGATTCTAACATGATTAGCATGCTACTAGCATGTTCCTAACATGATTACCAAGTTGCTAGCATGTTTCTAGCACAGTTAACATGATTAACAAGTTACAAGCATGTGGTTAGCATGATTAGCAAGTTACTAGCATTTTTTCTAGCATGATTACAAAGTTGATAGTATGTTTTTAGCATGTTTCTAGTATAATTAGCAAATTGCTAACATGATTCTAGCATGATTAGCAGGTTGTTAACATGATTAGCAAGTTAGTTTGCGTTTGAACAGATTAGAAATGGTACATAAAAGAGAAGTTTGACTGAGTCTCAAGGGATTGTGGGAGTTTTGTCAGCTTGAGTTTGAATAGTCTTGGCTCATTTAAACATTCCGTCAATGTACGTCTATGGGATTTTTCACAGTTTTAATCGTCATTTTTAGGTTTTTAGAGTTGATCATTTTAGTCTCAGAAGAACTGTAAGTTTAAGTTGGATTTCAGTAAGTTGGCTTTCTCAAGTAAACTTGATTACTTTAACCCTCTGGCCCTCTTCGTTTGAGAGTCACACTTACCTTCTTCGCGGTCAAAAATGACCGAAGTCTTGAAATGTAACTTTTCTTTTTTTTTCAGGAAAATCAATGCAATACATTTTTGTTCAATAATATTTTTTGATTATTATTTAGAATTTTGAGAAGATTTTATGATACTATACAATATTTATACAATTTTAATAAGCTATTTTTTATTGGAATTCATATATATTTTTGTATTTAATTATTTATATATTATTTTTCAATAAATTCAACATTTCATATTAAAATAGAGTGAAAGCATTTAAAATCAATTTTTTGAACTGAGAATTATGCCATTGCTGGCATTTAAAAATTAAAAACGTGTGTAAAGTCATGTAACCTCCTGTATATCTCCATATATACATGTATACAGAGTGTGTGTGTGCACGTTGCTGTCAATTTTGCACTCTTGATATTTTACCCCTTGACTGCGGTGCACTTTTTTTCTGCACAGTGGCTCATTTATAGTTTGTACCACCAAAAGACTATCTGATTTTTTGTACTTTTGGTATTTCCCATTCATTTCCTATGTCGGTCATTTTTGACCGCGAAGAAGGTAAGTGTGACTTTTTTTTTTTTTTTGACCCTTTAAAATAGCCGAATCATGTCCATGATTTTTTGGTGTGTTCACATTGCTAATGTGACAAAAGTCACCAAGTGTCCTTTCGTTCCGATGAAGCTACGATTTTTTTAAATTTTCAATATACAATTTTTTGTCAAAAATGACCAAAGAGGGTAGATGTATAATAGCAATGAGACAATAATAATTAGTTAAAAATAAAGAATCAAAAGCGAGTAATCATTGGTTTTACTAAAAACTGCATATAAACACTAGAGCTGATGTACACTATGCATTACAACAAAAGCCCATCATTGTATGCCATCAAATTACCTCAACAGGGCATTCATTTTAAGAGCCAGTTTGCTTTTTAAAAACAGTTGTGTGTTTGTTTCGGTGTTTGATTTTAAGCTTCATTTATTAAAATAGTTGAATCAAAACTGTTGGTGCTGTGCTGCAGTCACTGAAGGTGACACGCGTGTGTCGTCCAGCGCCGCTCTTGAATGCTAATCGTGTGTGGCACTTTAACATGCTAATGCTGAATATTTCATACTGTGTGATCAATGAGAGAGACATGATGATGGTAATGTGAGAAACACTATACGCCTGCTGGACAGAACACAACAGACAGGAAGAAACGTCTGGAAGAAGAAGAATATAAATACTGATCACAGAAAGGCTCAGAGCCACAAAATAAAAGCACTGGAGCCAAGTACAGCCTATGGAATCGACCAGACAGCAAACCACACACTTATTACTATTAGATGCAGAACTAATTGAGTTTTGAGGGCACAGATTTCACATGCATCTGGTCGTGGACGTGTCACGAGTGAAATCTAGCAGCAGATGTGCAGAGAAAATAGCAGAAAAACAGCTGCAAACTCAGATGCTGAATAAAGATTTGTTTACGGATTTAAATGTGATTTAAGAGACAGAAACTCCCTGCAAAAACTCCATGATGAGGACGCATTTTCAGTAACTGAAATAGAGCGGCAAACAATTAAAATATAAACATTTGATGAAAACCTTCATTTAATTTAAAGAACTGAAATTAAATAAATGACTAAACACTTTTTTATATATATAATTTTGAAATAGAGCTGCAAGAAAAGAAAAAAATAAACATTTACAAAAAAAAAACTAAAAACTAAAAAACAAAAATACCTGAAACAGAACTGAAATAAACAAGCTTAATTTAAAGAACTGAAATTAAATAAATTACTAAATAATCTTTTTTTAATAATTTTGAAAAATACTAACGCATTTTTTGGTAACTGACAAGTTTCATTTAAAGAACTGAAAGTAAAGCTAAATAATTTTATAAATGATTAAAACAAATACTAATGCATTTTCAGTAACTGAAATAGAGCTGCAAGAAAATAAAATACAAAAATTTGATGAAAACCTTAAACTTGCAAAAAAACTGAACTGAAATAAGCTTAATTTAAAGAACTGAAATTTAAAAAAAAAATTGTTAAATCATTTTTTCAAATAATTTTGAAAAAAAATAAAAAATACTAACGCATTTTCGGTAACTGAAATAGAGCTGCAAGAAAATAAAATATAAACATTTTATGAAAACCTTAAACTTACCAAAAAAAAAAAAAAAAAAACAGAACTGAAATAAACAAGTTTAACTTAAAGAACTGAAATGAAGTAAATTAAAGCTATTTTTTTATATGATATTAAAAAAAATACTAATGCATTTTCAGAAACTGAAATAGAGCTGCAAGAAAATAAAATACAAAAAAAATTTATGAAACCCTTCAACTTTCAAAAGAAAACAACCCTGAAACAGAACTGAAACAAACAAATTAAATTTAAAAAACTGAAAATAAATTAAAGCTAAATAATAAAAAAATACTAAATTAAATTATTAAAAAATGCATTTTCAGTAACTGAAATAAAAATGCAAAAAAAATAAAACAAACATTAGATTAAAAACGTACACTTAAAAACAAACAAACTGAAACTTCAAACTTAAATTTAGTTTAATTTGTTTATTTAGTATTATTTATATACTATACTATAGCCTTTAAATAATTCTAAATTAACGCTGCAGAAAATCTGACAGAACAATAAAAACATTGTAATCAAACTGATTGAAATCAAAGCCAATTCAAAACTGAAAGCTAAATAGAAAAAATAAAATAAAATAGTAATCGAAACAAAGCTGCAATAAAACAATTAGATGAAAAACTTACACATAGAAACAAACTTAAATTTGAAAATTTCTATGAACTAAAATGACTAAAACTAAAATAAATGTGAATTAAAGCTAAATAGAAATATTTAAAAAATATAAAAAAATTATAAAGGCACATTCAATTAACAAAAACAATTTAAATTAAAATGAAGACTACTCAAAATAGTACAATAATTTGGTTAATTTATTATTATTATTAATAAATTGTTTATTTAGTAGCATTTATATACTACCATAGTATAGCATTTAAATAATTCCAGATTAACACTGCAGAAATTTAATTGATCTGACAGAATGATAAAACATTGGAACAAACTGATGGAAATTGAAATCAAAGCCAATTCAAACTAAAAGCTAAATAGAAAAAAATTTTTAAAAATAAAATGAATAAATAAATAAATAAATACATACAAACACATTTTCAGTAATTGAAATAAAGCTGCAATAAAATAAAACAAATATTAAATGAAAAACATACACTTAAAAACAAACTTAAAGTCGAAATAAGTTTAATTTGAAGAACTAAAATGACTAATAAAAATGAAATAATAAAAATGACTAAATGAAATAAAAGTGAGCTAAAGCTAAACAGAAATAATAATACAAAAAAAAATACAAAAGCACATAAAATTACAAAAAAACAATTAAAAATAAAATTAAAACTACTCAATATAGTAATAAATAATTTAGCTTATTTATTATTAATAATAATAATATTAAATAATTCTAAATTAACACTGCAGACAACTGTATTGATCTGACAGAACGATAAAAACTCTGTAGTCAAACTGATCGAGAACCTAAATAAAGACCAAGGTAAATCATAGAACACATGATGAGCAGAAAATGAGATTGATATTGAGCAAACTCTCAAACTAAACATTATTTTTCTGACAACCAGTAGAATTTAAAACGCTAAAAACCCTAAAGATTGAACATTAAAAGCGACAAGAAATCAATGCTATTTCAAAACCTTCCTATGCATATTATCCTTAAACTCTTTCTGTAAAAAAAAAATCTAGACAGCAGCTTTATTCCATCAGGTCACTGAAATACACACAATATCCATCATTTATAAGTCTAACCTACACTTTTCCATCTTATAATAAAAAAATGCAGTCCTGTAAAATTATGAATCAGTTTCCACTCAAAACTCAAGCTTTAGCTGAATCCGAGAGAACGGAAGTGACTCTTCCTAAAACGATAACACATGCTTTTAAAACACATGCTTTTATCATCTAAATCATTTCCACTGCAACAACATTTAGCATTTCATGTGATATCTAAAAGATCTGCGCTGATGATATGCAACTCAAAAGCTCTAATCTCTCCTCAGATTCTAATTAATGGAATAGTTCACAGAAAAACACAAATTTGCTAAAAATTACTCACCTTCAGGCCTTTCGAAATGTAGATGAGTTTTTTTTTTTTTTTTTCAGATTTGGAGAAATGTGTCATTCCATCACTTACTCACCAATACATGTGAATGGGTGCCGTCAGAATGAGAGTCCAAACATAAAAGTGTGACTTTTACTTACTCACTTTAAGTAAAAGTCACACTTTTATACATGTGAATGGGTGCCGTCAGAACGAGAGTCCAAACAGCTGATAAAAACATCACAATAATTCACACCACTCCAGTACATCAGTTAACATCTTGAGAAGACAAATGCTGTGTGTTTGTAAGAAACAAATCCATCATTAAGATGCTTTTAACTAACATACCCATAACAATGCGTCCTCTTGTTGTCTCAGATTGGTTTAGAGCTGTTTATGGCTTGTAAACTGGGCTTGATTTGCGCAGATTTCTCTTTTTCACTGGAGGAAGTGTTATTATGGATTATAGACTTGTATTTTAGTTAAAAACGTCTTAAAGATGAATTTCTTTCTTACAAACACACAGCTTTTGTCCTCTTAAGATGTTAACGGATGGACTGGAGTGGTGTGGGTTACTTGTGGATTACTGTGATGTTTTTATGAGCTGTTTGGACTCTCATTCTGACGGCACCCATTCACTGTACTGGATCTACTGGTGAGAAATTTCTCCAAATCTGACGAAGAAACAAACTCATCTCCATCTCAGATGGCCTGAGAGTGAGCAACGATTCATGCTTCTTGCAAACTCCCTCACCTTGAAATTGCTCGCGTTGACCCATGAAGTAGCCAGACTGTCCACCATCCTGTCCAGCATGCTCTGATCATGTTCCAAGTCATGTGACTTCTGTCTGTCCAGGATGTAGTCTATGATTTCCGGCCCCACTTGGAAGCGTCGTCCAACCTCCTTCTGCGTGACCTGCGCCACTATGTACTCCATGTTGGGCTCCATGACTTTGCAAAAAAGACCACAGCTCACGACAATACATAAAAACACAAATACAGGCCAGAAAACAGAGTTTTCAATGTTGTTAATCCAAAAGACAGAATCCTGAAAGGATGTGGGTTGCAAAAGGCAGCTGGAAGTATGAATGCGGGATTGTGGAAGGCATGTGTTGATTGAACGATATTATAATCGATAGACCAAACACTGCTGGAGTAAATCCACCTGCAGGGAAATCCTGTCAAACGGCCAGTCCATCACCTGTAGTCCTGCAATGCAAATTAAAATATAACAGATCAGGTTAAAACTGAGGGACTCACTGAGGGACGCTCACTGATGCTCCACAAGAAAAATGATGCATTAAGAGCTGGGGGGTGAAAACTTTTACATTTAAAGAGATCAAGGTAAATTTAACTTATTTTGTCTTCTGGGTAACATGCAAGTATGTTCTGTAACTTCTGAAAGGCAGTACTAAATGAAAAAATTAGAGAAACTGTACACATCCTCATTCCGTTCAAAAGTTTTCACCCCCCCAGCTCTTAATGCATTTGTGTTTTCTTAAGCATCAGTGCATGTTTAAACCTTCTGTAATAGTTGCGTATGAGTCCCTCAGTTCTCCTCAGTGTGAAAAGAAAAAGATGGGTCTCAAAATCATACAGTCATTGTTGGAAAGGGTTCAAATACACAAAAATGCTGTAAAACATTTTTTGTGGGACCTGAAGGATTTTTCTGAAGAACAGCAGACAGTTTAACTGTTCAGGACAAATAAGGGACTCATGAACTATCACTAAACAAAACAAAAAAAAAAAACAAACAGCTGTGGATCATTCAGGTAACAACACAGTGGTAAGAATCTAAACTTTTGAACAAGGTTATTATTATAAATTCAACTATTATTTTCTCTTGTGGACTATATGTAAACGTCTTTTATGTGAAATATTTTATTTAGGTAAGCAATATGGCAAGCCGTTTTGACTTTTATTCATTCACAGGATATGAATTCTTGATATCAACAATTAAATTTTCACTAGTTAAAAATATAATTCTTGATATCAGAAATTAGATTGTTACTAGTAACAATGGCAATTTTTGATATCAGGAATTACATTTCCACTAGTAAAAAGGTTAATTATTGATATCAAGAATTGAATTTCAACTAGTAAAAACTATAATTGTTCATATCAAGAACTGTATTTTCACTAGTTAAATGTCACCATAGACTCCCACTCAAATTTAATTGTTGATATCAAGAATTGATTTCTCACTAGTTAAAATGCCAATTCTTGATATCAACAATTCAATTGTTACTAGTAAAAATGCCATTTTAGATATCTGAAATTACTCTCCTAATATACATTTTCAGATGTGAAATGAATCGAATTGTTGATATCAAGAATTGGCATTTTTACTAGTAACAACTGAATTGTTGATATCAAGAATTGGCATTTCTACTAGTAAGAAATCAATTCTTGATATCAACAATTAAATTTGAATGGGATTTTAACTAGTGAAAATACAATTCTTGATATCAACAATTATAGTTTTTACTAGTTTAAATTAAATTGTTGATATCAATAATTCAATTGCTACTAGTGGAAATGTAATTCCTGATATCAACAATTGCCATTGTTACTAGTAAAAATCTATCAAGAATTATAATTTTAACTAGTGAAAACTGAATTGTTGATATCAAGAATTAATATCCTGCGAATGAATAAAAGTCAAAATGGCTTGCCATATAAGTACTACATTAAAAATAACCCTCATTTTGTACAATCCCTCTTATTTTGGTAAAATACCTTTTTTGCAGATTCTGCAAGGACTATGTAAACTTTTTTTTTTGCTCAGTTTGGGTCTCTGAATAAAACCTTTCCTATATATTCTCACTATATCAGACTATATGAGCCATAAAACCTAATCTTTCTTTAAATTTTCTTGTCTAAACTTTAACAAAAGTGTTCAGTGTTTCAAACTATTATTTCATATTTTTACACGTTTTACACGTTTTGCTAAAGTTTTGCTAAAGTTAACTGTATTTATGACATTTTAAGGCAATTCAAAAATCCACTCCAAAAGTACTATACTGTAATAAACCACATATAAAAGATGATGTAACACATCACGTGTCACGTAAGAACGTAACGTTACATGTACACTATTTTTGAGGACTTTAGCAGCCGCGGTTAATCCATTAAACATTAATGAGCAGCTGCTGTGATTGCTAATCTAACTTTAGCCGTGTTTAATTTCACCGAGCAGTTGTTTAGCAGCTGTCTGGCTAACAGACCTCACTATAAACAGGACGGGCTGCTTGACACTTACATGCTAACACAAGCCCGGGAGCTTTCAGGGTAAACCCAACGAGTGTTAAGCGTTAAAAACCAGATAAAACGTTAGCGACAATAGCTGGCGTCGCGATATCGTTGCTTGGTAACGGCGAAGAATATTGGTTGTTATTAGCAACAGCGCGCGAACCGCACGAGGCCTGAAGACTGTTTACAAACACGCTCGCCACCGCATCTCTCAGCTCATGTGTTTTAAACTACAAGATTAAAATGCATTAACTTACAAATAACGTTTATATAAATGTGCATAAACGTAAATGTCAATATAAATTTACCTGCTATATATTAACATTTGTTTTTAGAGAATAAATACACAGCAAACATTTGTTTGTCTAATTGATATTTTTACCAGTTTGTTTTTAAGAGTTAAGTTGCAGTAAAAAGCTAAAGTTTTGTTTTTTAACAATGTTTAGTTATTTTTTACTCTCTAAAAAATTATATTTGCATATCTATACGTTTTTTTTTTTCCATAAATGCATGTAAATGACATAATTATAGAAAGTATATTTTCTCATCTTATTACAGTTGCATGTGCATTATTATATCAGCTATTCCTGTAAACTATAATCTAAAATCGCAATCTGGATTGGCTACATCTAACTTTCGTTTCACATCAGCTTGCAAAAATGCAAAAACGAAGACATTACAATGAATAAACCCATGCAACTCAACAAATAATAATCGATGTGGACACTGTAATTGATGTGGCACTCTCACAGTGTACTGTTTGCACTGCATGCATGACTGTAAGAATGTATCCCGCTGATTGTTACTATATGCACAAACTATTTTCATTGCCAGTGCATGTAAACCCCATGCAGCCACAGCAAAGCTGAGTCAGAACGCAACTAGTGATAAGCTGGTGGAAAAGCTCGTTTGATAACGGACGTACCTGGCATGTCGCTCTAAACCCGCTACATGGGAACCGTTTCCCGTGGGTTGATCATCAGTTGATTTTCAGAAGGAAACAGCAGTGATCTCCGCCCATTGTGCGGCTTCAAACATGACGATGGCACTGCGCATGCGCCAGATCATGGAGGCGCGAGCACGCGCCCTCTGCCGTCTGTTCAAACCAACTCAATAATAATAGAGCACCATCTGCTGTCTGTTTAACTCAGTATTATCACACGATATAGACCCATTCTATTAAGTATTAGTCTTATAAATTGTAAAATTGTCGACTAAAAATGATAAAATCGCTAACGTGGTAACGTTCTGGCAAGGTTCTCTCAATAATGAATAAACATTCTTCCAGTAACATGTTAGGAATGTCCGTTCAACGTGTTCTTATCTTAAATAAGCATTAGCACAAATGCGTTATTTATGCATTGTTTATGTAACGTTTTTTCTGAAATGAGTTGGACGTTTGTCTAAGGTTTTTAAAATGTAACTACTTTCAGAACACTCAAAGAACATTCAAAAATAACATTCCCATAATATTTTCAAAATTATACATTGGAATGTTCCATTAACATTCCTATAACCAAGAAAACATGTTTTTAAAACATTTAACTGCACGTTTAGACTGATCAGAGCACATTCCAACTTTTCATAACTTAATAGTAACTAGCAAATCAAATAATTGTATAGCGCCATCTGCTGTCTGTTAAACTTATTATTATCACACAACAGAGACACCTCCAGGTAACGTTACAACTTGGTAACGTTCTGGTAAGGTTTTATGAATAAACATTCTTCCAGTAACATTATAGGAACGTTTGCTCAAAGTTTTCTGGGTTTTAATGATGTTCTTTTTAATGATGTTCTTAAACGTTATTTATGCATTGTTTTTGTGACATTTCTTCTGAAACGTTTTAGTTGGAAGTTTGTGTAAGGTTTTTAAAATGTTACTACTTTCAGAACGTTTAGAGAACATTCAAAAGTAACGTTCCCATATTATTATCAAAATTATACAATGGAATGTTCCCTTAATGTTCGTATAACCAATAAAACATTTAAAAACTGGACATTTAAATATAAATTGTCAAATTGTCAATTTAAAAAGAAGAAAACCACTGTTCTGCTAAGGCCCTCTCAAAGTAACGAATAAACCTTCCTCCAGTAGTCCAGTTAATGTCATAAAAATGTTCGTTCCAATTTCTGGTTAAAATCTGGTCTTTAATAATGTTCTCAAAACGTTAGCACAAACACGCATTGTTTATGTAACCTTCGTCTAATGTACTCAAAATATTACTACTGCCAGAACTTTCAGAGAACTTTCAAATAGACGTCTACAAAAATGTATCAGTGCTTTCAGGATTCAAAAGTAACCCACCCAGAAAGCACACATACGTCTGCAAGAAGTCTGTTAAAGATCTCTTGATCTGGAAAGCGTCTGCTCTGTACAAACATCTGGCAGACATCTGTAAGATGTCAGTTTTACATACATTCTTAATCAGAAATGTCTTAAAGACATCTAATAGACTTCTATTTGACATCTGATAGGAAACGTACAATAGACGTATAATATAGTTATAAATTGTGAAATTGTCAGTTAAAAGGAAAAAAACGTATTTTATAAATCAATTTAAAATAATAAAACCGCTAAAGTGGTAACGTGTTAAGGTTCTCTCAAAGTAGGCTAATGAATAAATGTTCTTCTAGAACATTATGAGAATATTCGTTCAAAGCTATCTGATCTAATCGTTAGCACAAAAGCGTTACTTATGCATTGTTTATGTAGGCTAATGAAACGTTTTAGTTGGACGTTTGTGTAAGGTTTTCAAAAAACAGAACATTCAAAAGTAACGTTCAGAGATCTGAATATTCAAAGAGTTTTCATAACTTCATAGAAACTTTAGTAATACATTTTTGTTACCTGGATATATTATTTTATTTATTTATTTTTTTTTTATTTTGTTTGACGCCTTTAAGATTTTGCATCATGTTTGGCCCTAAATAACAGCATTAAACCTGATCACCATGTGGTGTTCTTGTGTTCTTTTACTCCTCCCATCATGTATAAAAGTGTTCCTCCTCCAACACGCGAACCAAAACGAACTTTGACAACATGTCGCTTGACACCGAACGGTCACGTATTAAACTATTACTGAAACACGCGATGTATTACATCTAGAACTATATTCTAAATTGCTGTCGAAAGTGAGAAAACACGAATCGAGATGCCAAATGAAACACAACCGTGTGACTTCCTGAAGTGACTGTGATTCCCCAAGCTCAGGTGAGTTTCTGTCTTCAGTCAGCTGTACATATGATATTAGTGTGAATACTTTTTAAAAGGTTAAGAGATTTAATATGTAATTCCTTGTTTATTTAAAACTACCACAACGTTGACTAGTCGTTTCTCAAATACAATTTGAAGGTTTTTGTTATTGGAATGTATATTAAAATATGTATATACATTTAAAATAGTTTCTTTTTAAATTTATTTTATTTCTACCATTTTTATGACATTTTACACAATCGTCTTAATGGAAAAGGTGTCCACTTGGATTCACCTGGATTCACATTTTAAATGCACTTTTAAATATTAAAAACACCATTAAAAATCCAAAATATTATGTCATTGTGAATATATATATATATATATATATATATATATATATATTTTAATACCTGAATACCTCTAACCACCCTGTATATTCTTGGTTTCTTTCTCAAGTGTGTCAGGAAACGTTAAATCAGATTATCACTGATAAAGCATATCTTTCGTCTTAATCAGTCTTAATGACTCTTCATGACATTTGTTTAAATGCTTCTTTTTCTTCTTTTTCCTTTCTTTGTTTCAAGCTTAGACAAATGCTCAGACAGAACCATATCTATATGTTTATTGCATAAAGGTAAAGTGTTTTGTGTAACTGCTTGCATGGCAGAATCTTTCAGTTGTGGTCTGCAGTTTTGCACAAGCTGCAGAATTTTGGCACACTGAGATAAAGAATCATAATGCAGTGTGGCCTATTTAGGGATGCTGCATGGGTGGATGTTACCTTAAGGCCTATTTTCCCCAGCAGAAAACAGCGCTGACCTCTTTCTTACGCTGTCATCTGGTCACTGACAGCTCTCAGAAGTCTTCTTGGTTTGTGTCAGTCAGTGCAAAGTCAAACGCAGCATGTGCAAACACGCTTTCAGACTGAACATAAAAATAATTGCACTATGAGCAGCACTGGGACATTCTCTGTTATAGCTTACAAACACATGGACCAAGCAGTTAATATTTACAACAAAAGTTGTGACCCTGAGTGTCACGTTGCAAATAGGACAAAGCCTTTCAGTCTGTTCTTCACCCAAAACTCATACTGAGTCATATAATTCAGTAATGATAGCCTACGTGTGTATTTGTACTCACCAAACTGTTGTTTTGAGGGTAAGTGGAGCATGTTTTGTTGTAGTTTACAGGAAAAAGCAACAATAGCTGAATAAATGATAACGGAAGTGTTATATTTGCTTAAGTTTTCCCTAGTTAGCAGTAAATCAGTAACCTCACCTACGTCTGCAGATTTGTGTTGGATCATTGGAATGGAAAGAAGGATATTTTATTTGTAAACATTATATATATATATATATATATATATTTTTTTTTTTGCTTATGTCAGTTAATGTCATAAAACTAATGAGATAAGCGGCGTTGTATCGAAAAGGATCGATCTTTACATACATTTTTTTTTTAAACCAGTGATTTTATTTATTTAGCGTGAAATATAATATTTAAAATGAGCTTGTATAGAACTCCGTCTCTTACGCAGCTCCTTTCACACGCACATTGCTCACCCTTCCCTGCTTTGCTGTGTTTTAGTCCTTTGAGCATCAGAGAGACAAAGAATATCCAGGTAGCTAACACTGGTGAAAATATGATTTTAGTCATATCGGATCTTCAGCATGAAGTATAATCAGACACCATTGTTGTTGTAACTAAACGTAACCATGGTTAATATAAACCACAAATTAACAATGGTTACACTAACCATAGTTGAACTATGGTATTTGTTGTAAAACTGTGGTTTTACAAATAGTAATACATGCACCAAAAAAGTGTTATCTAAATTGTTTATTTTACTGGTGTTGAAAAATGGTAACACTTTACAAATTAACTGTCATTTGTTAGCATAACATGAACTGAAAATGAATAGTACATTTGTTACAATATTTATGAATCTTTCTAGTAATAATTTTGTGCATTTCATTTTTTGTTAAAGCCAGATAAATACTGTTAAAGGGAGAATATTTTTTTGTTACAACATTATTGTTTAATGTATTATATTTTATAGTATTATTCTGTTTTTCTGTTCTTAATGTTATTACTATTCTCATTGCACAGTTAATGTTTGCAAATTGAGTTTATTACAATAATATATATATTTTTTAATATTTGAAATAGGTCCTGTTTTTTTTTTTTTTAACCTGACACATGACTAATTACAGGCACACTAAGAGCAAATCACAACATCTTTTTGTGGTTATGAAAATTTATTCAGATTTAGCATAATAATTATGCAATCACTTTTTCACAAATTTGACTAAATTGTGACACACTGATATCTACTATACAAGAAAGTAAATGTAATTTATATTGTGTGTTGTTTTTAAAAAAAAATAGTGGTATCGGTATTGGTATCGGCGATATTGTCCCTGTATTTACTTGGTATCGGATCGATACCAAATTTTACAGTATCGCCCACCTCTAACTGACAGACGCAATAAGCGGAGGACAGATGAAACGAATCAATTGAGTGAGTCATGTACGCTGGAACCACTCCGATTAATTCAAACTCGTGTCTTCGATCATTCAGTTCAAGCGATTCACTAGCAAAAACCAACCAGGGCAAAGACCTATTCTTTTTCTAATTTAAACATGCTTATAATTTTAAAAAGCATATATAATGAAGGGTGAAACAGAGCTTTTCAAAACTCAGAATTAGTTATTGCGTCGCAAAATTATTCACTGTTTTGAAGCGTGTTTCACTCGAATCGCGAATCATTAGATTCAGATTGGGACTTCAAGTTCTAAGCGCCTATCGTCATTTGATTCAGATTGGAACTTTGGAGCGGGTTCGAATCTGAAATCATGGTTCACTAATCATTATTCAGATTGGGACAGCAGAGCATGCAAATGATTTTATTTAGACCGGAACTTCTGAGCATGTTCGTCTATCTTTTGATTCAAATGGAACTTCGGAGCAAGGATTGCGAATCAGTTGATTTAGATTGGGAATTCAGAGATGGTTCACAAAACATTTGATTTAACTCGAAACTTTTAAAATCTGATTGAAGATCTGAACTTCTGAGCGTGTTCGCAAATCTTTTGATTCAAATTGCAACTTCAGAGTACGGATCAATTGATTTAGATTGGAATTTCAGAGCGGGTTCGTGAATCTTTTGATTCAAATTGCAACTTCAGAGTACGGATCAATTGATTTAGATTGGAATTTCAGAGCGGGTTCGTGAATCTTTTGATTCAAATTGCAACTTCAGAGTACGGATCAGTTGATTTAGATTGGAATTTCAGAGCGTGTTCGCAAATCTTTTGATTCAAATTGCAACTTCAGAGTATGGATCAATTGATTTAGATTGGAATTTCAGAGCGGGTTCGTGAATCTTTTGATTCAAATTGCAACTTCAGAGTACGGATCAATTGATTTAGATTGGAATTTCAGAGCATGTTCGCAAATCTTTTGATTCAAATTGCAACTTCAGAGTACGGATCAATTGATTTAGATTGGAATTTCAGAACGGGTTTGTGAATCTTTTGATTCAAATTGCAACTTCAGAGTACGGATCAATTGATTTAGATTGGAATTTCAGAGCGTGTTCGCAAATCTTTTGATTCAAATTGCAACTTCAGGGTGCGGATCAATTGATTTAGATTGGAATTTCAGAGCGGGTTTGTGAATCTTTTGATTCAAATTGGAACTTCGGAGCCCGGATCGCAAATCAACTGATTCGTATTGGGACTTCGGAGTGGGTTCACAAATCATTTGATTTAGATCGGAACTTATATTGCAAATCATTTGATTTAAATCGGAACTTTGGAGCACGTATTGCGAATCAATTGATTTAGATCGGGAATTCAGAGGGGGTTCACAAATCATTTGATTTAAATCAGAACTGCGTATTTTGCAAATCATTTGATTTAGATCTGAACTTATGAGCGTGTTCGCAAATCTTTTAATTTAGATCGGAACTTCAGAGCGTGCTCATGAATCTATTGTTTCAAATTGCAACTTCAGAGCGTGGATTGCGGATCAGTTGATTTAGATTGGAATTTCAGAGTGGGTTTATGAATCTTTTGATTCAGACTGGAACTTTGGAGCCGGTTTGCAAACCATTTAATGAATTGAATGGTTTGCAAATCATTATTCAGATAGGGACAACGGAGCGTGGATCACAAATCATTTGATGTAAAACGGAACTTCAGAGTGTGTTCGCAAATCTTTTGATTCAAATTGGAACTTCGGAGCCTGGATCGTGAATCAGTTGATTCGGATTGGGACTTCGGAGTGGGTTCACAGATCATTTGATTCAGATTGGGACTTCAAAGTGGGTAAGCAAATCATTTGATTCAAACTGGAACTTCGGAGCCGGGATCGCGAATCAGTTGTTTCGGATTGGGACTTCGGAGTGGGTTCATGAATCGTTTGATTCAGATTGGGACTTCAAAGCGGGTATGCAAATCATTTGATTTAAATTGGAACTTCGGAGCCTGAATCGTGAATCAACTAATTCAAATTGTGAATTCGGAGTGGGTTAGCGAATCATTTGATTTAGATTGGAACTTTGTATATTGCGAATCATTTGATTCAGATCAGGACTTCAAAGTGGGTATGCAAATCATTTAATTTAGATCGGAACTTCTGAGCCCGGATCGTGAATCAATTCAATCGGGATAACGGGTTAGTGAATCATTTGATTTAGATCGGAACTTCAGAGTGCATTTGCAAATCATTTGATTCAGATCTGGACTTCAGAAGCGAGTTAAACAGTATTAAACAGTAAAAAACATCAAACCATAAAGGCAGTACAGTTCTAAAAACAGAAAGAAAGTAGGCTATACACAAACACAAATTTCTTACAAATTCTAAATTCCTTTCTGAAAAAAATAACAATATTTAAAAAATGGCAAATGTCCAAATAAAATATTTCACAAAAACATTCCATTAATGATGTATAAAGGATGTTTTTGTGCTAATGTTTCGAGAACATTATTAAAGAGCCTGTATTCACAAAACATTTTATCTTACCACTAAGAGTTCTCCTATCTAGCAGTAAAAGTTTTTAGCTAAATCTTTTACTAAGGAATAGAGAGAAGTCTTAAGCTAAGAGTAAGGGCGGGGTTGACCTTATTGCGACGGATGATGTCAGAATGCTCACTATTCACAACTGCAATGCAACTATTCACACAGTGATTGGCTGATAGGGGAGGGGTCTCTGAGATTTACTCAGAAATATTGTAGAGTGCGATATTATTATAATTGCCATATTTAAATAAAGATTTAAAAATAAAAATGTTGCCACATTCAAATAAAGATTCTAAAATACAGGCTAAGTGTAACTAATTAAGTATATGTTCAGTCTAAATGTCAGTCTCTTACACGTGTGCTTCTCGTAAACAATTAGTGAATATGCATATAAACAGCCTTTTAATTAACAGTTTACAAGATATGAGCATTCAAATCTTACAGTCTCTCACTTCCATCAAAATGAATTAACGATTTTGATGACATCACACTGCACTTCAGCTTCTCATCAAACCTTCTGTCCAATCAAATGCTCTCTAGAATCCATTGCGTCCCGCCCCCTACACTATAAATAGACATAGTTGCAGCTGAGATCGGTCATTTGTTCACAGTGTTAGTATTTTCTGTATGGTCAATGGCACGTAGTGCACAATGTAGGCGATAGGGGACGATTCAGACAGTGTAACTATACTTTCCATTGGGGCAAATGAGGTCTGGTTTGGCGTCGTGTCACGCGAACCGCGGCAGCGCGCACAGTCTACTCCGGACGCGATCGCACGGAGCAGATCATATGCGTGAGTAGGCATGTATTAAACTACACAGCATGATTATGATCACTATTTTGTTTTATTAAGAGTTTCATATTGAATCTAGGGGGTAATCTATTTGACTGTGGCTGTTATAAACTGTCACATGCGGCTTTACAAATGACCAAGCTCAACAGCTCTGGCCCGAGCAGATATAAATGGAACGCTATTGGCTATTTTAAAAAGTGGGCGGGGCTGCTCGATATGTCCAGCACATGGAATAACGCTGCATGTTTCAAGGCACTTCAGTGGACCTTGTACAAGTGGACCTAATACGGGCCCAGATAACTTAATATAACAATATAACAAATATTCTGCTAATGTTACTGAAAGAATGTTTTTTCCAACACTGTGTTTTCGTTGTTTGTTCAGATACCTGACCCACATGGCCCACAGCAGCAATCAGTACACATCTCTAAACTATCCCGAGGAGAATGACGAAACCAGGAGTGAGGAGTTTGAGTCAGAACCTCACCCAGATGTCACTCGCAACCATTCCATAACCGCCCCACAACCCACGCAGGTCATCCACCTGCATAACGCAGTGAGCTACACTCAGCCCTGTCTGTCTGCATTATACGCCCATCAGACGCCCTTCCCCAGCTGGGATGGACCAGCAGATTCTCCGCACAGCCTGCCCTCCTGCCTCCCTTCTGCTATCTATCACACGCTGTCAGAGGGTGGCTCGTTTTTTCCCAGCAGGCCTCACTCCCTTCCGGGCAGCTGTAGTCTGAGTCTTGAGAGTCTGGATTATCCTAGATCTCTGCGTTCGTTTGCTCCATCAGCGAATATGTACCACCATCCCTCACCCTCATTCCATGATGCTTACCTGCGGCCGCCATACTGCGGTCAGTACGGCCCACCGCCGCATCACATGATTCACATGAGCTCCAGACCGGGACATCAGCTGCCCTACAGACCCTCAGGTACGTTACGTTCAAAAGTTTGGGATTGGAATAATTTTCTTTGAAGAAAATTCCCATGTTCCAAGAATGATTTCTAACATTCCTTTTACGTTATAAAAAGTTATTTCTGGAAGTTCTCAACATTCTAGACGTCCAATTTTTAAAAATGTTTTACATTTTTTGTGTGTGTTATTTGAGTGTTAAGGGAACAGTCCATTTTGTAATTTTGCGAACTTTATGGGAATGTTACTTTTGAACGTTACTCTGAACATTCTATAAGTAGCAACATTAAAAAAAACATCAGATGAACATAAAATTATTTAGAAATAAAATCTTTCAAAAAGACTCAAACGTGATTAAAGACCGGACTCTGGAAGAACATTTGTTCATAACTTTAAAAGAGAACCGTATTAGAACATTGGCCAAAGTTCTGAGAACGTACCTTTTTCGCTGGGTTAATAGTTCTATGTAGCAAGGATGCAAAAAATTGAGAAAAAGTGAAAGTAAATACATTTATAATGTTACAAAATATTTCTATTTTGAATAAAGGCTATTCTTTTGAAATTTCTATTCATCTGTGAATCCTGAAAAATAAAATGTATCAAGGTTTCCACAAAAATATTGTGCAGCACAGTCTTCAACACTGATAATAATTATAAATGTTTTTTGAACAGCAAATCCGCAATTCAGCTTTGCATCACAGGAATAAATTCTATTTTACAACATAGTCACATAGAAAACAGGTATTTTGAATTATAATAATATTTCACTGTTTTTACTGTATTTCGATCAAATAAATGCTTAAGTATGGAAGCCCGTTTCCGCCACTGAACAAAAAACAAAAAAGGTAATTGCGACTTTTTATCTCACAATTGCGAGTTTACGTCTTGCAATTCTGACTTTTTTTCTCAGAAGTGAGATATAAATGCACAATTATAAGTTAAAAAGTCAGAATTGTGAGATACAAACTTGCAATTCAGCTTTTTTTCTCGTAATTGTTTGTTTGTATCTCGCAATTCAGACTTTTTTTTTCTCAGAATTGTGAGATATAAACTCACAGTTGTGAGTTATAAAGTCCAGTTCTGAGGAGAAAAAAAGACTGATATGTTCACAGAATTAGTTTAGTTTATTTATCGGAATTCTGAATTTATATCATGCAATTGCGACTTTATATCTCTGAATTGCAAGTTTATTTAACGCAATTCTGACTTTATTTCTCAAAATTCACAATTCTGAGAAAAATAAGTCCGAATTTTTTTTATTTGATTCAGATCAGGACTTCAAAACACTTATCGCAAATCATTTGATTCAGATTGTGACTTCAGATCGCATATCGTGAAACTTTTGATTCAGATCAGGACTTCGGAGCGGGTTCACAAATTTTTAAACTCAGATCGGGACTTCAAAGCGCCTATTGTAAATCATTTGATTCAAGACGGGTCTTCAAAATGTGTATCGTGAATCATTTGATTCAGATTGGGACCTCTCATGTTGCATTTGGTCATCTGCATTCATTTTGAATTCAACACAAGAATTTATGCACAAAAACAGCCCGGATTTCGTTGTTTCACAGAAGGCGGGTGAGACAGAATTTAGACAAACGAGTTCCTGCAAATTTAACCACAAGCTCTCAGAATTACTGCTGGCCTATATGTGGTTATATTCTTTTCTAAATCTTATGCTTTAATTCACAGGCCCGATGCAGTACAGACAAATGGACACACGCTTCTCTGAAAAGTGAGTCCTGTAACCGCTAGGTCTTATTACAATAACTAAACACTGAAACTCACTTATGGTCCAGAAACAAAAGACCTTTTCTTCTTCTTCAGTTTCATTCAGAAGGTAAAGAATGCTTACAAACTTTAAGCCTATGATCTGCTCATGCTTGGTACGTTTCTTTTTTTTGTGTGTGTCTGCAGTGGAAATGCATCAGTGAACTCCAGGCAGGCCAGTCAGTGTATCACACACCTGCCACAGGAACAAAGTAAGTACTAGATAGCAGGATCAGAAATTAACATTTCCATTAAGGTGCATACAGTATATTTGCAAGGCACTTTTTTACATCCATAAGGGCAGTTGAGGTTTATACATCATCTTAAAGCTGAATAAATAGGCTTTCCATTGATGTATGGTTTGATAGGATAAGACAATATTTGAAAATCTGGAATGTAAGGGTGCAAAAAATCGAAATATTGAGAAAATCACCTTTAAAATCCAAATTAAGTTTTTACTAATCAAAAAAATATACACTGAACTTAAAGATCTAAGACTTTTTCTATGTATTACAGGTGTGGGATATTAAGATGCTGATTAGACAGCATAATTATTGCACAGGTGTGCCTTGGTCTCTTGATAACTGATGATAGTGCTCTGCTCTCGTCCAAGCTCTTCATGGCTAAAGTAGCGGCCCTCTGCTGTTGAAAATAATCACAATCATATGATTGCCAGCTGGCTAAATCAGTCGGGCTTTTACAGTGTATTTGCGGGTTGTCTTGAGCGTGCTGCAAAACAGGGACATTTCCGGGGACTGGACACCAAAAACAGGGACGTCTAGTCACCCTATTTTAAACTGCATTTTGAAAACTCAAACTTGGTGGCACCATACATATCCATTATATGGATATATATTTTTCTTAAAAAACATAATTTCTTTACGACTGAAGAAAGAAAGACATGAGCATCTTGGATGAGAAGAGGGGTATGCACATTATCTGTAAATTTTTGTTGTCTTGTCTAGCTCTAAAGGGTACGTTCACGCCATACGCGAATGAAGCGTTAAGTGCAAGTGATTTACATGTTAAGTCAATGCAAAGATGCGATATACATCCAGCGGCGCGAATGACGCTATTAACCAATCAGGAGTTTGCTCTAGTAGTGATGTGATTGCGACGTAGCGAGCGAAAAATCTAACGTTGCTGTATGTGGATACCCGGAGCTGTATGATACATCTTTGTACTTTTATAGAAACTGGAATAAAAAAGAACCATGCTTGGGAGAGGACGGTCAGGTCGCAGATGGAGGGTGCCACCACGGAGTGCCTGGCCAAAGGGACGCAAATTCGCGTCTGTTGTGAAGTGAATTTCACACCCGAATGAAGCGAGTAAACTCAAAATGTTAAAGTGTCCAACTATGCGCGAATAGTGGATTTATTTGCGCTATTCATGTCTGGTGTGATCGCACCATAACGGTGCGTTCACACCAGACGCGAATGAAGCATTAAGCGTGAGTGATTTTCATGTTAAGTCCATGCAAAGACACACGCGATAGACAACCTGCAGTGCGAATTGCGCATTACGGATGTTTGACACACGCGAGTTGAAAAATCTGAACTTTGCCCATTATTCGAGCCGCATTAATCAATCAGAAGCTTACTCTAGTAGTGACGTGATTACGACGTAGCGAGCGAAGACAGAAATCCAGAAAAACAATGGAGGACAAAATCATTGTCGCTGTATGTGGATACCCGAAGCTGTACGATACATCTTCGTACTTTTATAGAAACAGGATTAAAAAGGATCTTCCTCGGGAGATGACGGTCGGGTGGCAGATGGAGGGTGGGAAGTGAGGTGAAGTGAATTTCACGTGCGAATGAAGCGAGTAAATTCAAAACGTTCAAGCGTCCCATAATGGTCCGTTCACACCAGACATAAATAAAGCAATAAGCGTGAGTGATTTTCATGTTAAGTCAATGCAAAGACGCGATAGACATCCTGCGGCGTGAATTGCGCGTTTCGACGTTTGAAGCACATAATGCATGATTTGCGTGAATCATGCGAGTTGAAAAATCTGAACTTTGGCGAAAGTTTGCACCGCATTAACCAATCAGGAGCTTGCTCTAGTAGTGATGTGATTGCGACGTGGTGAGCGGAGGCAGAAATCCGGAACAACAATGGAAGAAAAAATCATCATCGCTGTATGTTGACACCCAGAGCTGTACGATACATCTTCGTACTTTTATAAAAACAGGAATAAAAAGGATCTTGCTTGGGAGACGACGGTCCACGGAGTGCCGGGCCAAAGGATTCACGTCTATTGTGAAGTGAACTTCACGCGTGAATGAGTAAACTCAAAATGTTCAAGTGTCCAACTATGCGCGAATAGCGCGATTTATTCGCCCAAATCGCATCTAGTGTGAATGTCCTATAATGGTCCGTTCACACCAGATGTGAATGAAGCATTAAGCGCGAGTGATTTTCATGTTAAGTCAATGCAAAGATGCGATAGACATCCTGCTGCGCGAATTACGCATTTCGCCGTTTGACACACATTATGGTGTGTTCACACCAGACGCGAAGCGAATATGCACATCGCCTCATTCGCTCTAGATTACTCGCGGGATGTTTTCCGCATCACTCGTACTATTCACGCTATTCACACGAGTGAGGCGAAACATCCCGGGAGTAATCAACCATGGTGAGGATAAATGCGATCGCTGCTTTGTACCTGTTGTGGAAGTCACAAAAACGCCGGAAAGCCAAACGTAGACTTATTTTCCAAGCGATCTCCTTTTTTGTCCGCTCTCTATAAGAATAAGCCGTTGTATCGTAGATTTTGGGGTGCCCACAGATGGCTACAATAATGCGCTCCTCCATTTTCTGTTACAACTAGACGTGTCAATAAGCTCTTCGCTGATTGGCTTGCGAGAGAACTCGTCAGGCGAATTTTCCGCTGGAGTTGAAATTTTTGAACTTGAGCAGAAGACGCGCGATATTCGCCTCATTCGCGGCAAACGCGTCACGCATTTTGCATCGCCCGGCGTGAATTTGCCTCTATTCGCGTCTTTGCATTGACTTTGTATGTGATCTACTCGTGCAAATAAATACATTTGCATTTGTTGTGAACACACCATAATGCATGATTCGCGCGAGTTAAAAAATCTGAACTTTGGCGACTATTCGTGCCGTGTTAACCAATCAGGAGCTTGCTCTAGTAGTGATGACATGGCAAGCGGAGACAGAAATCTGAAACAACAATGGAGGACAAAATCATTGTTGCTGTATGTGGATACCCGGAGCTGTACGATACATCTTACTGTACTGTACTTTTACAGAAACAGGAATAAACGGGATCGTGCTTGGGAGAGGATAGTCAGGTGGCAGATGGAGGATGCCACCATGGAATGCTTGGCTAATGGAACATAAATTTGCGTCTGTTGTGAAGTGAATTTAACACACGAATGAGTGAGTAAACTCAAAATGTTCAAGTGTCCAACTACGCGCAAATAGCACATTTTATTTGCGCAATTCGCGTCTGGTGTGAGCGCAGTTAAGTGCGAGTGATCCAGCGGTGCAAATGACGCGATTTGCGTGAATTGAGCACTTTCGGGCATTAGACGTGCGTAACACGTGATTCAAGCGAATCGCACAAGTTGAAAATTCTGAATTTTGGCGAAAATTTGTTCTGCGTTTACCAATCAGGAGCTTGCTCTAGTAGTGATGTGATTGCGACGTATTCGCGAGTGATTTTCACGTTAAGCCAATGGAAAGACGCGATAGACATCCTGCGGCGCAAATTATTTTCGCCGTTTGACGCACATAATGCATGATTCGTTAAAAAATCTGAACTTTGGCAACTATTCGTGCCATGTTAACAAATCAGGAGCTTGCTCTAGTAGTGACGACGTGGCGTGCAAAGACAGAAATCTGAAACAACAATGGAGGACAAAATCATCTTCGCTGTATGGATACCCGGAGCTGTACGATACATCTTCGTACTTTTATAGAAACAGGAATAAAAAGGATCTTGCTTGGGAGAGGACAGTCAGGTGGCAGATGGAGGACACCACCACGGAGTGCCGGGCCAAAGGAATGCGAATTTGCATCTGTTGTGAAATGAATTTCACACGTGAATGAAGCAAGTAAACTCAAAATGTTCAAGCGTCCTACTACGCGCGAATAGCACAATTTATTTGTGCAATTCAAGACAAAATCATTCTCAACATCAATCAAATAACATCTTCGTACTTTTATAGAAACAGGAATAAAAAGGATCTTGCTTGGAAGAAAGTGAGTGAGGAGGTCGGACAATTTGGTAACAGCCATTTCGCAACAAGACTGGAGCCGCCTGGTAGAATCCACTCCCATGATTTGAATTTTCAAGCATCCAGCTACACGCGAATAGCGCAATTTAAGTCATGTCTGGTGTGAACACCCCATAACTCTGTATATTCCGGTTCAAACCCGATAAAACACAGCGTTTAGTTGTGACTAGAAATAAATAATAATAATAAATTAAATTTGCTACCTATTAGATTGTGTTTCATTAACATCTATACCAACCCCAACCCTAAACCAACCCCCTACAATCATGCAAATACAGTAATTATTGTTGTTAAGCATGACAAAAATGCCACAATATTGATATTCAGCACTGACTAATATAAACGCCTCTGATTGGCCCATTGCATTCATAATCTCAACAGGAACGCATGTAATTGGGGGAAAAAAACAGGTAATAGCCAAGCTTATGCTGCGAAATGACAAGTTTCTTCCATTTTCACAATTCATTTTAATCGCAACAGTCATAATAGATTTAATTTAACACTTTGAGACTACAAATTTAAGAGCTCCAATATAGGTTCAGTATGCAAACTAAACAAGGAAAAAAGCTAGTAAATTGACTTGTTCCTAAAGTTTAAAGCGGACTCAATCCTCATTTAGTTGTGATATAGTGTCTAAATTACACTCACACTGGTGAATTTGGAAACCAAACAAATTAGAATATAATGATAATAATAGTTTTGTATTATTGCTCCTGTGATAGTGATATTGGAAAGCTATTCTGTATTTCACAGGTATACTATTCTACAGTAGGGAAAATAAAATACTTTCTACACTTTTAAGCAGGGCCTAAAACGCTTTGCCACATCTGCCATTTTAATCATGACACAAACAAAATTTTCTGGTAATTTGAGAAAATTACTGGCCCTAAATATTTCTTCCTGTCATAAAACCGTTTTAGCACTTGCTGCTACTACAACAACTAAACATATTTAATAGGGATGCACAGAATATTTGGCGGCCGAAAATAGCAAAAATAAAAGTCCACCAAAATAAAAGTCAACATTCATAAATGTTAGTACTGTAATTTTACTGTTGTTCTGTAAAATAAAATAAAAAAAAAGTAAGACAAAAATAATGATAACAATAATTACAACAGCTCTATTAATTCTACATCCATGCATAGTGTTCAGATTGGGATCTGTAATATTTTCTAATGTTTTAAAAGAAGTCTCTTCCGCTCAGGAAGGCTGCATTCATTTGTACATAAAAAAACCAACAACAACACTGATTCAAGAAGGGGGTCTTAAAAATGGCCAAAGAATATTATTTTACTAACTTATTTATTTTAAGTTAAATTGTTGGTAGGCTGTAATGGCTACTAGAATGTTAAAAATGTTCAGTGTTAAGTAAATATTTTTAAATTGTTGTTTTGTAATTGATTTTTTTTTCTTTAAAAAGCAAGACAAAACTGTAAAAAGCACATTTTGGCTTTTTAATTTTATGCAATGGTGAAAAAAGTTGGCAAAATACACGGGGGGAAAAACATATTCAGTAATCGGCCTTCACCCTGGTGTTTCATTTCGGTGCATCCCTAATATTTAATAAATAAATAAATAAATAATAATAAATTGAAAATTAGTACCAAACACTGCATTTTAAGTTTTTTTTTTTTTAATTTGATTTCATAAATTCAACATTTGAAGCAAAAACAGAATGTTCTGACTTCAGCATTGTGAAATTATGCTAAAACCTGCATAAAACAAAAACAGCAGGCTGAATTTTCACGAATTGCACAAAACACAATGTTAAAGACCATTTATGTTGTAAGTTTTTAATTAAAATGTATAATATATATATATATATATATATATATATATATATATATATAACACCAGCAGAGTTTTCTGGACATTATGTCATATTGTGTTTTTATCATAAAATAATGTAAAATAAAATAAAATAAATAAATTAACTTTTTACCACAACAAGAATAGCAATGTACAGCAAAAGAATTGCTAGGTTTAGTCATTATACTTTTATAAATAACTGCAACCGCATTTTAAAAAATATTTTGACAAGAAAATCCAAATATTAATCTGTTAGTCTGCATTGCATGAACATCTGTTCTGAGGAATTATATTTCGAAAAATGAATCCTTCATTCATGAGGGATTTATACTTCGCTGCTTGTACAGGGTATATGGCTGTTAGCAGGACGAAAAACAAAACTTTTATTCAAATTCTGAATTATATGTAGCCTAGAAGGGTGCAAATAGCCCTTCTTTGATAATCACTAAAAAGGTGTTACTTCAGTTCCTTTATAATCAATAAACCTCTTATTTACAGTGAGAGGACTGACAAGTTTACAGGGGAAAAAATCCGGCATATAGAGGTGAGAATTCAGAACGCACTGGCCAATCAGTTGTTCAAGAAATCAACAGATGTGTCTGTGATTGGCTCCATTGCTCAGTGCTACGAAAACGCGTTGTAAATAGAATCGTTTGGCGATTTCCAGAGCGCAAACACAATTACGCACTGGAGCCTTTACCAAATCTGTTTTGCCTATGTCTTATTATTACAGTTTAAACTGAGGGTGTTTTTGACTGCGTGAGAAAAGTGCCAATTGCGCTGAACGAGTGAGAGTTGGCAGCAGTGTAACAAGGTCATTTCAACCGAAAGGAAAAATACAGAGCAAAGTAAATTTTGCACGTGTTTCGTTTTGAGGCAGTTTGACCTACTCTTTCACGTGTGTCGTCTGTTTTTTTTCTCCACACAGGGAAAGTTTTTGTCACATACGAGGCCGACAATGAAGAGCATTTGAAGGAGATCATCAAGTTTGTCTCTTTGCTGAGGAACAATGGCTTTGATACGCATGTACAAAGATTATTTTATAGTTTTCGGTTTAACCTAGACCAGGTTTGTGGGTTTGGATTGATTCTTGCGTCTTTGTGCACAGATTGACGTTTTCGAGCAGCAGCTGAACAGCATCAGTAAGATCGACTGCATGGAGCGATATCTCAATGAGGTAACTGTGCAGAGACAGGAAGTGACGTCATTATCATCTAAACAATTGCAGTTACAGAATCTCTCTCTCTGTCTCTGCAGAAAGATTACCTAATCATCATTATTATCAGCCTCAGGTATTACGAGACCATATCAGGCATGAATACCAGTGTGGAGGGTGACGAGAGAACGACAGACACTGTGTACATCCACAAACAGGTCTGAAAATAGCGTTCACTTACTAAAATAGCAGCTTTTCTTTTCTGTATTATTATTCATAATACTTTTGGTGATTTCAGTAGAGTTCAGGAAATATTGAATGGATTAAATCATATTAATTATATAACATATAATAATAAACAATAATAGTAACAATAATATTATTACTAATTAATAAGTATTACTATTAATATTTTTGTTGTTTCCAGTAGATTTTAGTGTGAACATGCAATGCGATATTTTAATAGCACAAACATTAATTGCACACAAATATTGAATGTATTGAAATAATAACAATAATAAATAATAATAATAATAATTATTATTATTATTATTTTTAGTAGTAGTAGTATGTTACTTTTATTGTTGCTATTGTGTATTTTTAGGTATTATTATTATTATTATTATTATTAGTTTGCTGATTCAAATAGAGTTTAGGAAACATAGAATGCCATAAATAATAATAATAATAATAATTGTTGTTGTTGATGTTTGTTATTATTGTTATTATTGTTGTTGTTATTATTATTATTATTATCTATCATTAATACTTTTGTTGTTTTCAGTAGATTTTAGTGTGAACATGCAATGCAATATTTTAATAGCACAAAAATTAATTGCACACACAAATATTGAATGTATTGAAATAATAACAATAATAAATTATTATTATTATTATTATTATAATTATTATTATTATTATTATTATTAATTTGCTGATTCAGATGGAGTTTCGGAAATAGTGAATGCCATAAATAATAAGAATAATAATTGTTGTTGTTGTTGTTGTTTTGTTATTAAACATTAATACTTTTGTTGTGTCCAGTAGATATTAGTGTAAGCATGCAATGTGATATTTTAATAAGCACAAAAATGCAATAAACATAACTTTTTTATTATTAATAATACTATTATTAATTGTATTCTTGTTGCTGTTGTGTATTTTTAAAGATTATTATTATTATTATTTATTTATTTATTTATTATATTTTTTTGCTGATTCCAATAGAACTTAGGAAATATTGAATGCAGTTATTCAATAGTAATTATTATTATTATTATTATTATTATTATTATTATATTGTTGTTGACAGTGTGTATTTTTGGTTATTATTATTATTATTTTATACATTGATTTATTTTTTGTTTCCGGTAGAATTTAGTGTAAGCATACAATGTGATATTTTATGCATAAGCATAAAAATGCATTGCACACACAAATATCAAATGCAATAAAATAATAACATAATAATTATTATTGTATTTATTATTAGTATTATTGTTATTATTTATCATTATTATTAATTGTATTGTTGTTGCAGTTGTTTTTATGTATTATTAATATTGTTACTATAATTATTATTATTACTTTTGTTGTTTCCAAAAGCACAAAAAATGCATTGCACACACAAATATCAAATGCAATAAAATAATAACTATTATTATTATTATTATTATTATTACTTTTGTTAATTCCAATAGTTTAGTGTGCATGCAACATGTTATTTTTATAAGCATAAAAATGCACTAAATATAATAAAATAATAACAATATTTTTTTTATTTTTATTATTATTAATATTATTTGTATTGTTGTTGCTGTTGTGTATTTTTAAGTATTATTTATTATTATTATTATTATTATTTTTTTTTTTTTTTTTTACTGATTCCAATAGAGTTTAGGAAATATTGAATGCAGTTAATAATAATAATAATAATAATTATTATTATTATTATTATTATTACTATTATTGTTATCATTATTATTTTATTGTTGTTGCAGTTGTTTTTATATTATTATTGTTACCAGTATTGGGGTAAGCATTACGCAAGTAATGCAAGTTATGTAATAATATTACTTTTTTCAAGTAACTAGTAATGTAACACATTACTTTTTAATTTCCAAGAAAATATCGAAGTTACTTTATGTATTTAACCAATGACTTTGCTGCTGACCTTTGTTGATCCAATTCAACCGTACACTGCAAAAATAATTTTCTTACTTACATTTTTTGTCTTGTTTCCAACCAAAATATAAAAAAATTCTTAAACCAAGAAGGATTTTTTAGACAAGTAAATAATTACTTTATTGTTTTCAGAAAAAACATATCAAAATTAAGTGAGTTTTTGCTTAGAACAAGCAAAATAATCTGCCAATGGGGTAAGCAAAAAAAAAAAATCTTATTTCAAACAGAAAACAAGATTATTTTGCTTACCCCATTGGGAGATTATTTTGCTTGTTTCAAGCAAAAACACACTTAATTCTGACTTGTTTTCAGAAAAAACAAGACAATAATGTTTACTTGTCTAGAAAATCCTTCTTGATTTAAGAATTTTTAGATATTGTGGCTGGAAACAAGACAAAAAATCTAAGTAAGAAAAGCATTACTTTCCATAAAAGGTAACTAAGTAACATTATTAAAAGTAAATTAATTACTTTTTTTAGGGAGTAACGCAATATTGTAATGCATTACTTTTAAAAGTAACTTTCCCCAACACTGATTGTTACTATAATTGTTATTATTACTTTTGTTGTTTCCAAAAGCACAAAAATGCACTGTGCACACAAATATCAAATGCAATAAAATAATAACTATTATTATTATTATTACTTTTGCTAATTCCAATAGTTTAATGAGCATGCAATGTGATATTTTAATAAAAATGCAATAAATAGAATAACATGATAACAATAAAAAATATCCATTGTTTTATTAATATTAATAATATTTGCTGTTCTGTATTTTTAAGTATTATTGTTTTTTTTTTTGCTGATTCCAGTAGAGTTTAGGAAATATTGACTGCAGTTAATAATAATAATTGTTATTATTATTATTGTTGTTGTTAATTTTATTGTTTACTCGCATGATTTATCATGTTTTATTTAATTATTATTGTATTTATTATTATTATTATTAATCATTGTTTTATTGTTGTTGCAATTGTTTTATGTATTATTATTATTGTTACTATAATTATTATTACTTTTGTTGTTTCCAAAAAATGCATTGCACACACAAATATCAAATGCAATAAAATAATAACTGTTATTATTACTTTTGCTAATTCCAATAGTTTAGTGTGAGCATGCAACGTGATATTTTAATAAGCACAAAAAATTGCATGCACAAATACAGAATTCAATAAAATAACAAAGATATTAATAATAATAATAATAATAATAATAATAATAATAATTATTGCAATGCAATGAGATATTTCAGAAAGCACAACAATTGCTTAAAAAATGCATTAAAATAATAAAAATAAAAAGTAGTAGCATTAACAATAATAATAACAATACTTTGTAATTAAATGAAACTGTTTTGAATAAAATCATTTCTGAGGTCACTGCAGAATAATAACATAATTGCTATGGTTTGGTTAAAAGGGACACATTTGTTAAATCGTAGTGTAAAAGCACATAATCTATAGTTTTGTGTGTGATTTTCCTCCATCAGCTGCAGAGTGAATTCATTCAGAACGGCTGCAGGAACTACAGGTTCATTCCTATTCTGTTCCCGGGGGCCAAGAAGGTTTGTGGAATTTAACAGACACTGCAATTTACCCCAAAGCATTTCAGCAAATCAAAGCATGTTTGTTACCAAACTAAACCGGTTAATCTAGTCCTTCAAAGACTGAGCAAAATAGCGATTGTTCTCTTCTCGTTTTCAGTGTTATGTTCCCACCTGGCTGCAAAACACGCATGTCTACAGCTGGCCGAAAGACCGGGACGATATTCTGCGCAGGTTAATGCGCGTGGAGAAATACAACCCTCCTCCCATCGGCCCTCTGCCGACCATAGTCTCCATTCCCCTTTAGAACAGCTCATGAAATCACATACAGGCCTTACCCCCAAAAAATAAATATACTGAAAATCTACTCACCCCTTCCAAGATGCAGATGAGTTTGTTTCTTCATCAGATTTGGACAAATGTAGCATTCCATCACTTGCTCACCAATGGATGTGAATGGGTGCCGTCAGAATGAGAGTCATAAAAACATCACAGTAATCCACACCACGCCAGTCCATCACAAGCTCATGTTGCTTCTGACGGCACCCATTCACTGCAGAGGATCCATTGGTGAGCAAGTGATGGAGTGACACGCAAACTCATCTAGTGAGGTCATGTGACAACAGCATGGGATTATATTTGTTTGAAATTTTTACCATTAATCTTTATGTCCTTTTCTGTACACGTTTTGATGAAATTAATGTTTGAAGAAGCTTTTTACACTTTTTAACTATTTTGTGAATGGAAAAAGTTGGTCTGATAAGTTTGAGTTTGTTTGTATTAAACTGTTGACATGTGAAAGTTACTGTAAAAAGAAACACAGTAGCATAGTATTCTCTATTATTGTTATAATAATAATAATCAGATGTTTTGGTACTTCGTCAGTTCTCTGCATTGAAAGCATAAATATGTGCACATTTATTTATAGTGTTACAGTTCTCAATTTTTGTCATTTAAAATTTTAACTTTCCAAAAATGTCATTTTCATTGTACTTTCTGAAAATGTTTTATGAATTAAATAAATAAATGTATTAAAATAAAGCAACAATACATCATTATTAGGCTTGCTTTTTAATCTTATTATTATTATTATTATTCTCATGCTAATCATGCTAACAACATGGTAGAATCATGCTGATCATGTTAAAATTATGCTAGTAACTTGCTAATCATGCTAACAACACGTTAATAACATGTTAATTGTTAGAATTGTGCTAGTAACTTGCTAACCATGCTAGCAACATGCCAGTAACTGTTAATCATGCTAGAATTACGCTAAGAACTTGGTAATAATGCTAACAACATGCTAGTAACATGCTAATCATAGTAGAATTATGCTAGTATTTTGCTAATCATGTTAACAACATGCTAGTAACATGCTAATCATGTCAGAAGAATCATGCTAGTAATTTGTTAATCATGCTAACAACATGCTAGTACCATGCTAATCACAGTAGAATTATGCTAGTGTTTTGGTAAGCATGTTAACACCATGTTAGTAACATGCTAATCAGGGCAGAATTATGCTAGTATTTTGTTAATCATGCCAGTAATTTGTTAATCACGCTAACAACATGCTAATCATGGTAGAATTATGCTAGTGTTTTGCTAAGCATGTTAACACCATGTTAGTAACATGCTAATCAGGGCAGAATTACGCTAGTATTTTGTTAATCATGCTAACAACATGCAAGTAACATGCTAATCATGGTAGAATTATGCTAGTATTTTGCTAATCATGTTAACAACATGCTAGTAACATGCTAATCATAGTAGAATTATGCTAGTATTTTGCTAATCATGTTAACAACATGCTAGTAACATGCTAATCATGTCAGAAGAATCATGCTAGTAATTTGTTAATCATGCTAACAACATGCTAGTACCATGCTAATCACAGTAGAATTATGCTAGTGTTTTGGTAAGCATGTTAACACCATGTTAGTAACATGCTAATCAGGGCAGAATTATGCTAGTATTTTGTTAATCATGCCAGTAATTTGTTAATCACGCTAACAACATGCTAATCATGGTAGAATTATGCTAGTGTTTTGCTAAGCATGTTAACACCATGTTAGTAACATGCTAATCAGGGCAGAATTATGCTAGTATTTTGTTAATCATGCCAGTAATTTGTTAATCACGCTAACAACATGCTAATCATGGTAGAATTATGCTAGTGTTTTGCTAAGCATGTTAACACCATGTTAGTAACATGCTAATCAGGGCAGAATTATGCTAGTATTTTGTTAATCATGCCAGTAATTTGTTAATCACGCTAACAACATGCTAATCATGGTAGAATTATGCTAGTGTTTTGCTAAGCATGTTAACACCATGTTAGTAACATGCTAATCAGGGCAGAATTACGCTAGTATTTTGTTAATCATGCTAACAACATGCAAGTAACATGCTAATCATGGTAGAACTATGCTAGTATTTTGCAAATCATGCTAGTAACATGATAATCATTGTAGAATTATGTTGGCTTTTTGTTAATCATGTTAGAAGAATCATGCTAATTAAATTGCTAATCATGTTAGAATTATGCTAATAACTTGCTAATCATGCTAAAATCATGTTAGTAACTTAATCATGTTAACAACATGCTAGTAACTGGTAGAATGATGCTAATATTTTGCTAATCATGTTAACATTATGCTAGTAACTTGTTAATCATGCTAGAATCATGGTAATAACTTGCTAATCAAGCTAGCAACATGCTAATAATGTTAACAACACACTAATAACATGTTAATTGTTAGAATTGTGCTAGTAACTTTGCTAACCATGTTAGCAACATGCCAGTAACTGTTAATCATGTTAGAATTATGCTAAGAACGTGTTAATGCTAACAACATGCTAGTAACATGCTAATCATGGTAGAATTGTGCTAGTATTTTGCTAATCACATTAACAACATGCTAGTAACATGCTAATCATGTTAGAAGAATCATGCTAGTAATTTGTTAATCACGTTAACAACATGCTAGTAACATGCTGATCATAGTAGAATTATGCTAGTATTTTGTTAATCATGCTAATAAATTTGCTAATCATGCTAACAACTTGCTAGTAACATGCTAATCATGTTAGAATCATCATGCCAGTAATTTCTTAATCACGCTAACAACATGCTATTCATGGTCGAATTATGCTAGTGTTTTAGTAATCATGTTAACACCATGTTAGTAACATGCTAATCAGGGCAGAATTATGCTAGTGTTTTGCTAATCATGCTAACAACATGCAACAACATGGTAGAACTATGCTAGTATTTTGCTAATCATGCTGGATCATGGTAATAATCAAGCTAGCAACATGTTAGTAACTTTGCTAATCATGCTAGGAACATGCTAATCATGACAGAAGAATCATGCTAGGTACTTGTTAATCATAGTAGTAACTTTGTTATGTTAATATTTTGCTAATCATGATAGCAACATGCTAGTAACTTGCTAATCATTAGAATAATGCTAGAAACTTGCTTACCATGCTAGCAACATGCTAATCATGCTAGAAGACTCATGCTAGTAACTTGTTAATCATTAACAACATGCTAGCAACATGCTAATCATGCTAAAAGACTCATGCTTGTAACTTGTTAATCATTAATAACATCAAAGCAACATGCTAATCATGGTAAAATTATGGTAATATATTCCTAATCATGCTAGCAACATGCAAGTAACTTTTTAATCATGCTAATAACTTGCAAACCATGTTAGAATCATGTTAGTAACATGGTAACAACATGCTAATCATGGTAGAATCATGCTATTTTGCTAATCATGCTAACAACATGCTAATTTTGTTAGAATTATAATAGTAACTAATCATGGTAGAAGATTTATGCTAGTAACTTGCTAATCATTAACAACATGCTAGCAACATGCTAATCATGGTAGAACTGTTAATATTTTCTTAATCACGTTAAAATGCTAGTAACTTCTTAATCGTGCTAAAATTAACTTGCTGATGTTAGAATCATGCTAACAACATGCTAGTAACATTAATCATGGTAGAATTATGCTAATATTTTGCTAACCATGCTAGCAAAATGCTAATCATGTTAAAATTATGCTAGTAACTTGCTAATCATGTTAACAACATACTAGAAACTTGTTAATCATGCCAACAACACGCTAATAACATGTAAATCATGTTAGAATTGTACTAGTAACTTGCTAAGCATGCTAGCAACATGCCAGTTACTGGATAATCATGCTAGAATTACGCTAGGAACTTGTTAATCATGCCAACAACATGCAAGTAACATGCTAATCATGTTAAGAACATGCTAGCAACATGTTAACAACATGCTAATCATGTTAAAAACATGCTAGCAGCATGTTAAATACATGCCAATCATGCTAGTATCATACTAAATATGTAATCTTTTAACATTTTCAAACTTCAAACATTTACAGCTGCTTCATTCTTAAGGCTAGGCTTTCTCAAGCCAACTAAATGTTTGTCTTGACAAACTTTTTCATCTAGTTAAGTATTAATATTTCATACCAACACATTTAACTTACTGTGTCTTTTTAGGTTTCATCTTTTGAGCCGTTTATCACTTTCATTGTACTTTCTAAAAATATTCAATAAAAATACATTGTTAATAATAATGTTTTTTATTATCATAACATACCCTCAGTTTTATGTACTGAACTGGAGTAGCGGACAAACATTAATATCTGTAACATAGATGCAGTGTTTATTTTACAAGGACAATATTCACATTTCAATACAACAGAAAAAAAAAAAAATCACTGTGGTAAATCAAACATTTACATGAAATTAATAAATAATAACAAAACAGAAATGATTCCCACAAGCCTAGCGTTGGATGAAACGGTCACTAGCAAATTAGTATTCTGGATTATTTTTTACCATTTTGACGTTTTGCATTTAATAAACAAATATAATAAACTCACAAAAAACCTAACGTACCGATGAAATAACAGCAGCTTTTATTTCAAAAACACTGTAAAACCTGTCATTCGTCCTTATGTTCATCACGTTTAACAGTTGATCATCATGGCTTAAAGTAAAGCACGTAAAACATAAATATAACAATCGAATAAAAAACAAAACAAAACGTAATCATGCTGTCTGCTTTTGGCCACGTTTAGTAGCAGATCAGACATTGTGCGGTATGTACAGCTTCAGTCCACGTGTCACAGCGCCGCTAGTTGAACATGATTGATTCGGGATCCTGGTTCATCATTTGCGCCATGTGTCGCAGAACATCCTTCTTAGTAATGATTCCCAGCAAACGTCTGACTCAAGACACACAGAGAGAGAGAGAGAGAGAGAGAGAGAGAGTGTAGATGTTTTAGTCAGCAGTAGTTTCACCAAACCACTGATGAGCAGATTAGACACAAGTCATTCTTCAGAAAGGGATTTTATCACATCCGTTTGCCTCATAGAGTTTCACATAGAAAACAGCTGTTTCAAACTGTAATAATATTTCACAATTTTCACTGTATCAAATGTATTTTTCTCAATAAATGATTTTACTTGATCAAATAAGTGCAGCCTTGGTGAGCAGAATATATACAGTTGAAGACAAAATTATTAGCCCCTTATAAAATATTTTATTATTTTTCAAATAACTCCCAAGTGTTGTTTAATAGAAAGACGATTTTATCAACACAGCATTTTTAAACATAATACTTTATTCAGGAAGCGTTTTGGGTTTGTAATACAAATAGAAATAAATGTATAACCAAGAATTTTAAAAAGTCTACTGGTCAAAATTATTAGCCCTCTGATGTTAATAGTCAATAGTGTATCCCTTTTGCTTTGTAACAGCCTTTAGTCGTTTGCTGACAAGTTTCAAGCATGTCTCCTGAGGAATGACAGCCCATTCTTTCTTAGCAAATCTCTCAAGCTCCTCCAGATTTGTTGGTCTTCTGGCACAAACTCTGGACTTTAGTGTGCCCCACAGATTTTCTATTGGATTCAAGTCTGGGCTTCGTGCAGGCCAATCCAGTACACTCACTTTGCTCATTTGGAGGTATTTCTTCACCAGAAGTGAGGTATGCTTTGGGTCGTTATCATGCTGGAAGACAAAATGTCGACCAAAACCAAGTTTTCTTACAGACTGTCTGAGGTTGTCTTCCAAAATCTTCTTATAGTCTTCCTTTTTCATGTTTCTTTCAACCCTGACGAGATTCCCAGTTCCAAACGTGCTGAAACATCCCCACAGCATTAAACTCCCACCACCATGTTTCACTGTGGGAACGGTGTTCTTGGGGTTGAATGCCTCTCCCTTCTTTCTCCAAACATAGGCAACATCTCTATGGCCAAAAAGCTCTAGTTTTGTCTCATCTGACCAAAAGACACATTTCCAGTATGCATCACATTCCCCCAGGTTGTCCTTAGCAAACTTCATTCTAGCTTGGAGGTGTCTCTTCTTCAGAAGTGGAGTCTTTCTTGGTCGGCAACCTCACAGTTAATTCCTGTGCAGGGCTCTAGTGACTGTCTTCGTTGAGACATAATTTCCACACTTGGCTAGGTCATTCACTAGTGTCTTGGCAGTTGTTCTTGGGTCTTTAGAAACCTCTCTCACTAGTTTCTTTCCAAAGTTTTTGAAATCTTTCACTTTCCTTCCTCTGCCCGTCTTGTTCTCCACTGTGTTGGTCTCTTTAAACTTCTTGATAATGCATCTCACTGCAGTTCTTGACACTTGAAAACGTTTTGATAAACATGAGCATTAACAATTCTTTCTCTCAAGTCCAAACTAATTTCTTTTGTTCTTGACAGTGCATATTTTACTTTTTACTAATCCTCATCTTAAAGAGCAATTTAATTAGGTTAATCAGGCAAATTAGGTTAATTTGGCAAGTCATTGGACAACACTGGTTTGTTCTATAGCTAATCAAACTAATGACTTAAGGGGGATAATAATATTGACCTTAGCAGTTTTTCAACATTGCATCAGCTACTGATGAACAGATTTATTTTTATTTGAATTATCACTCGGTAGGTTTTTTTTAACCATGTATTATTGTGTCTTTGGAAGGCTTTTGTTATTTCTTATTTACATGCAATGCAGGCATTCCCAAACTTTTTGTCATTTAAACCTTATTCACCACATATATTTACTTTAAGTGCCCCTGAGATTTTAAATGAAACATTTCAATAATTATGGTTTCACATTTGCATGTTTGTGGTTTCTTTGATGTTGATTAATGGTCACATGGCATGCAGGTAAATAAAAATATTTAATCTTTTTTAGTAAGTGTTTTATTTTAATTTATATTTTAAAACAAAAAAAGACTTAAAAGGACTTTGTTCTAAAATGATTTATTTTAATTTAATTATCTATTGTTAGCTTTTCATTAAACCCACAAACCCTCTTTAAAAGGACTATTTTCGATTTGAATATGATTTAAAATGCAATGTTCATTTATTTATTTAGTTATTGTTTATTTTTGATTATTCATATCTAAAAATTCAGATTTGATCACAGAAATAAATTACATGTTAACAGATATTCACACAGAAAACCATTTCAAATTGTAATCATATTTGACTATTTTTATGGTATCAATTATTATTTTTTATTTAAAATGTATTTAAGAATTAACTTTATCAAGTAAGTGCAGCCTTATTAAAAAATATATATATTTATTTACTTATTGTACATTTTAAATTATTCCTATATCAAAATTCAGCTTCGATGACAGCAATAAATTACATTTTAACAGATAAGACTTAAAAATGTATTACTTAGCAATTTCCATGTGAACATCTGTTAAAATCTAATTTATTCCTGTGACTAAAGCTGAATTTTCAGCATCATTACTTTAGTCTTGAATGTCACATGATCCTTCAGAAATCATTCTAACAGAAATAAGAAACATTTCTGATTATTATCCATTCAGTGGAAACATGATACGTTTAATCTTCCAGGATACACAGATAAATAGAAAGTTCAAAAGAACAGCATTTAATCGAAACAGAAATCTTTTGTAACATTATAAACATCTTTACTTTCACTTTTGATCAGTGTAATGTGTCCTTACTAACTAAAAATAACAACTACTGTCAAAAAAAACAAAACAATAACACCTAAACCTAAACAATAGTGTATATAATTTAATTTATGAAAATAAAATCTTGTAGTAGCTGGTTCTGGAAATGATAAACCTAACACACTGGTCAGTTTTGTTCTAATCTGCTGTGCTCAATAGCCCCACCCATTGTGAACGCATTCAATTTATGCCACGCATTGCATAAATTAAATATTAAGTAGGTAGAGTGATTAAACTACCTCAGATCCTTTCATATGCGGTTATTATCATCTTTAGTCGTCTAAACAGACGTTCTTTTGGTTCTTCGAACCCGTTTCTTACCCGCTGCGTGTGACCAGACACTGGCGCAGACCCAGCTTGCGGAAGATGTCCACCACTGTCTCCATTGGCGTGTGGTCAGTGACAGTAAAGGGACTGAGGTTCAGGATGCGTCTGAGTTTGAGAGGCTGAGGGTTCGATGCGGGAAGCTGTGGGGCGTCTTCGGTGAAGTACACAACAGAGTTACTCACGACTCCGTCCTGCTTCTGACGTGCGTTCTCTGACAAACACACAGACAAGTGAATATTAACCATATCTGCAATGATGTTGATGTATAATGTACAAGTAAACAAGAATTTTTGATTCTTGTGTCATTAGAAGCAAAAATGCAGTTAGAGTTGATGAGTTTGAAACTGTCCAATTCAATGAATCAATTCATAGAACTGATTCAATGATTCATTTTGAGCTTATATACATATAGATAATATATAGTACATATAGTATAGGCTGTATTTATATGGCTAAAATACAGTAGAAACAACACTGTTAAATATTACAATTTTATGGTTTTATATTTAAATACATTTCAAAAATGTAATTATTTATTTATTGTACATTTTAAATTATTCATATATAAAAATGTAGCTTTGATCACAACAATAAATTATTTTTTATCAGATATTCACATGGAAAACAGCTATTTCAAAATATTTCAAAAATAAATGCAGCCTTATTTAAAAAAAAAAAAAAGTATTTATTATACATATTACAGGGTTCCCACTCTACGCCAAATGTCAAATTCCCTGACTTTTCCCTGACTTTCACTGACTAAAAAAATGAATTTCCATGATCTATAATGAACGGATCCATCCATTTGCAAGCTTTATTTACTTGTTTACAAGCGTTGTTAGTACGAAACTATGGAAGCCCGTTTCTCGCAATTCTGACTTTTCTTGCAGTTGCGAGTTTGTATCTTGCAATTCTGACGTTTTTTCTCAGAATTGTGAGATATAAGCTCATTTCTGAGGAGAAAAAATACTGATATGTTCACAGAATTGCGAGTTTATATCACACAATTCTGACTTTACTCTCAATTGTGAATTTATATCATCCAATTCTGACTTAACTCGCAATTGCAAATTTTATCTCACAATTCTGACTTTATTTCTCAGAATTGGGAGTTTATATCTCTCAATTCTAAGAAAAAAAGTCAGAATTGCGAGTTTGTATCACGCAATTGTGAGAAAATAAGTCAGAATTGTGAAATCAGTCACAATAACCTTTTTTTATTTTTTATTTAGTGGCGGAAACTGGCTTTTTCTGTACTATTTCTACATAAATTAATTTGTTTTTTATGATCTCAGGGGTTAAACACTCTGAAGGTTTTTCTCTTTGTAATCAAGTTCATCATTCAGTTTTTTTTTTTAATTTCTTCACATTTAGTTTTGCTTCTCTATCATCTACTTGTCACGCCCAGTCTTTTAAGTGGACATTATGTAGCTCTTGAAATTTACATTTTCCAGGCATGTTTGCCTTAGTTATCAGGTACAGCCTGGTGCCTGCATTTGACGTAAGTGATTGCTAGTTGACGTGGGGGAAGGGAATAAAATGGTAAAACACAAATAGAAAAATTACATTTTGCTAAATGGAAACTAAAATTTAAAGCAACAAACAAAAATCCCTGATATTCCATGACTTGGACCAAAAAATATTAAATTCCCTGACTTTCAATGACTGGAATAGACCTTTTAAAATTCCATGATTTTCCAGAAATGCCATGACCCGTGGGAACCCTGATATTAAATTATTCATTTATAAAAATTATGGCAATAAATTACAATTTAAAAGAACTGCTTTATATTTGAATACATTAAAAAAAATATGTATTTATTGTACATTTTAAATTATTCATTTATAAAAATTACAGCAATAAATTACATTTGAACAGATATTCACATAGAAAAGAGTTTTTTCAATTGCAATCATATGTTACAATTTTGCTGTATGGAATTTTTGTTTTTATTTAAAATGTATTTAAAAATAATTTTACTTTATCAAATAAATGCAGCCTTGGTGAGCAGTCTTTAAAAAAAAATCTTAATTATTCAAACCTTTTGCAAAGAAGTGCATTTCATTTGTTTATTAAACACAAACTGCCATTTTATAAATAATTATTTTTACTGTATTTTACTTGCATTACACATTTTGAAATTTAACTTACATGAACCTTTCATATATACACCTATATATATATATATATATATATATATATATATATACACATATACACACACACACACACACACACACACTATTATAGTATTTATTAATTTTTTCTTATTTCAGTTAGCATTTCTTTTATATTTTTATTTTTAATTTAGTATCATATTTTTCCTATTTCAGTTAGCATTTCTTTTATAGTTTCTATTTTTAATTTAGTAATTTTATGATGTGTTTCAGTCATTTTATTTTTTTAAATAATTATATTTATCGCAGAAATGCAGTTAGATTTGATACGTTTAAAACTGTCCAATTCAATGAATCAATTCAAAGAACTGATTCAGTTACATATTTTGAGACAGTGTGGCATTTTCATCCACAATATAAATAATATATATAGTATAGGCTGTTTATATACCTGATAAAAATGCATTTTTTAAAGAAGTTTTAAAGAAGGATTTAGAAGCTTTTGCATCTGAACTCTTCACATTATCTGTACATTTTTGTTTTGGATTTGAACTACTCTTTTTAAGTGTCCAGCAGATTCAAGCCAAAGTAGAGCTAAAACTAAGTTATTGTTTAATAAAGACCCATCAGATGAGCTGATGGAGAAAGTGTATGCTAACACGTATGTCTTACTGATGGCCAGGATGAGATCGCGTCTCTGCACGAAGCCAATGAGTCTCTCAGACTCGCGTGAGACGACCACAGGGAAGCCGTTGTAGTCGGTGTCTTTGATGAGCGTCTCCACGTCCTCCACCGTGGTGCTGTCCTGCGTGAGGACAGCCAACGGTGGCTCGTTTCGACGTGGCCTCATCACGTCGGTGGCCAGCGTGCGGTGCGTGAACTCGTCCTGATCCAGATATGGGTAACCGTTGAGCTGGATGTGAGCTTCGTAAATGCCCTCCTTACCAAACGCATCAGCCACCCATTTACTAGTCACAGCGGCTGCCATCAGAGGAACAATGTACTCCAGACCACCGGTCAGCTCGAACATGATGACCACCAGAGAGACTGTCATACGTGTCACGCCACCTGAACAAAACATGAACATCTCACTTCTGCACCTCAGTTCATAATCTGTGTTGTGGAAAGTTACTTTTACAAGTAATGCATTACAATTTTGAGTTACTCCCTAAAATGTTACTAATTGCATTACTTAGTTTTTATGGAAAGTAATGCGTTATATTACGTTACTCCCTAAAAAAGTAACTAATTGCATTGCATAGCTACTTTTTATGTAAAGTAATGCATTACAATATTGAGTTACTCCCTAAAAAGTAACTTATTGTGTTACACAGTTACTTTTATGGAAAGTAATGCGTTACAATATTGAGTTACTGCCTAAAAAAGTAACTAATTGCGTTACACAGTTACTTTTATGGAAAGTAATGCGTTACAATATTGAATTACTGCCTGAAAAAGTAACTAACTGCGTTACACAGTTACTTTTATGGAAAGTAATGCGTTACAATATTACGTTACTCCCTAAAACGTTACCAATTGCGTTACTTAGTTTTTATGGAAAGTAATGCGTTACAATATTGAGTTACTCCCTAAAAAGTAACTTATTGTGTTACATACATACTTTCTATGGAAAGTAATGCGTTACAATAATGAGTTACTCCCTAAAATATAACAAATGCCGTTACTTAGTTTTTATGGAAAGTAATGCGTTACAATATTGAGTTACTCCCTAAAAAAGTAACTGAGTTACACAGTTAGTTTTATGGAAAGTAACGCGATACAATATTGCGTTACTCCCTAAAAAAGTAACTAATTGCATTACACCGTTACTTTTATGGAAAGTAATGCATTACAATATTACGTTACTCCCTAAAATGTTACTAATTGCGTTACACAGTTACTTTTATGGAAAGTAATGCGTTACAATATTGAGTTACTCCCTAAAAAAGTAACTAATTGCATTACACCGTTACTTTTATGGAAAGTAATGCATTACAATATTACGTTACTCCCTAAAATGTTACTAATTGCGTTACACAGTTACTTTTATGGAAAGTAATGCGTTACAATATTGAGTTACTCCCTAAAAAAGTAACTAATTGCGTTACACAGTTACTTTTATGGAAAGTAACGTGTTACAATATTGAGTAACTCCCTAAAAAAGTAACTAAAAGTAACTAAGCTTTTAATCAACAGCTGGGGGAAAAAGTAACTCAGGTATTTTCTTGTAAATTAAAAAGTAACGTGTTACTTTAGTAGTTACTTGAAAAGAGTAATCTGATTACAGAAGTCACGTTACTTGTAATGCCTTACCCCCAGCACTGTTCATAATCTACATCAGCAAAGCTTTTTTTTTTTGAAACATTAAGATTTGAAGAGATTCTGGAAAATCTCACCCAAACACGCAGCGGCTCCAACCATGGCGTACAGACCCGGAGTGACGCAGTCTGCACCCGGACGACACCAGTTCTTAAAGATGATCCAATCATGATGATGATATGCCATCTGCTCCACCGCGATGCCCACGATACGGCCGGCGATGGCACCCACCGCCATACTGGGGATGAACAGACCTGACGGGATCTGAGGACAATCACATTAAAAATCATGATCAGGATCACTTTGGTCAGTATTGTATGGTGACTCTTTGCTGCCACACACATATTATTTTTTCCACTCGTAATAACGAGATATGTCATTTTAACGAGATCTTTACTCGTAATAGTGAGATGTTTTAGTTTAAAACAGCATCTTTTCTCGTAATATCAAGAAGTTTTCCTGTTATATAAAACAGCATAATTATCTCATTAAAACTACATCTTTTCATCATAATAAAATGTTTTCTCGTTAAAACTACATCTTTTCTCGTAATAACGAGATGTTAAGTTGTTAAAACGACAATTATCTCAATAAAACGATCTTTTCTCGTAATAGCAAGAAGTTTTCCCATTATATAAAACAACATATTTATCTCATTAAAACTACATATTTTCTTGTAATAACAAGATATTTTCGCGTTAAAACTGCATATTTTCTCATAAAAACAAATTTTCTCATTAAAACATTTTTTCTCGTAATAACGACATCTTTTCTCTTTAAAACATCTTTTCTTGTTTCTTGTAATAACGACATTGTCATAAAAATGATTTTCTCGTTATATAAAATGAAAATCTTGTTAAGATGACATCTTTTCTCGTAATAACGAGATGTTTTCTTGTTTAAACGACATATTTTCTCGTAATAGCGAGATGTTTTCATTAAAACAGCATCTTTTCTCGTAATATCAAGAAGTTTTCCCATTATATAAAACAGCATAATTATCTCATTAAAACTACATCTTTTCTCATAATAAAATGTTTTCTCGTTAAAACGACATCTTTTTGACGACATATTGTCATAAAAAAGCTACGATTTTCCTGTTATATAAAATGACATAATTATCTCGTTAAAACATCTTTTCTCATAAAAACAAAATGTTTTCTCATTAAAACACTTTCTCGTAATAACGACATCTTTTCTCGTTAAAGCATCTTTTCTCATTTCTTGTATATGTCTTGACATGTCAATGAAACATGATTTTCTCGTTATATAAAATACAAATCTTGTTAAAACGACATCTTTTCTCGTAATAACACGTTTTCTCATTAAAAAATTTTTTTTCGTAATAATGACATCTTTTCTTGTTAAAACATCTTTTCTCGTTAAAACATCTTTTTTCGTTTCTTGTAATAATGACATTGTCGTAAAAAAAAATGTTCTTGTAATAACAAGATGTTTTCTCACTAATGTTGTTAAAACGTCAATTATCTTGTTAAAATGACATCTTTTCTCGTAAAAATTAGTTTTTTCCTTGTTAAAACTACATAATTATCTCTTTAAAACTACATCTTTTCTAAAAAGAATTATTTTAAAATATTGAAACTAAATATAAAAGTAAAATAATAAAATGAATTAAAAAAAATGTATGCACATTCAAATAATGTAAAAATAATAAAAAAATGAGATCAAAATAAATATTTATTAATTGAAGTATTTTTCTAAACTATAAATCAACAACAAAAAAATTGACTATATATAAAAAATATTTATTTATATATATATATATATATATATAAAAAATATATGATTGAAGTTGAAGTACTACAATTACTAGAACAAAATAAAAACAAATTAAAGCTAAACTCAATAATTATTTCAAATAAATGAATATATGTAAAAAAAACAAATATAATAAAATACTGAAACTAAAAATAAAACAAAATATAAAAATAAAAGCTACTTAAAAACATAAAAAAATACTACAATAGCATATAAATAATACTAAAATAATACCATCGACTTTAAGACACAAGAACATGGTCGTTCTCACCTTCATGCCGAAAGTGAAGATGGTAATGACTATCTTGAAGACGAGCGCCAGCGCAAGCTGCCAGAGGGCACTGTAGACCCCAGGGCCGGCGGGTCTGTCCGGGATATCGTCTACGGGTCGAGTCATGTTGGGGTTGTTGATGTAATCGCAGAGCTGCGAGGACTCGAGCGCTCCACAGTCGTTGAACAGCTCAGAGATCAGCTCGCTGGTGCTGCGGCGCGTGTACGGATTAGGAAAGGCCAGGATGGCAGTGATTCCCGTCACCACGATCACCTCCAGAACCGGATACTTGCCCAGTCGCGTGGTCTTGCGCCGCCGGCACCAGGCGATGTTGCAGCGGATGAAGAGTGTCCCCCAGAGGCCCCCAAACACACCAAGAAGGATGAACGGCACCAGCTCGGCCATGTACCACGGCGTGTGGTACTCCACGTAAAACAGAACCAGGCGGTTGTTGCCGAACGGATTGATGGAGCGCAGCGTGAAAGCTGCCACCAGTGCAGCGAAGAAAGACCGCCATAACGTCTTAAGAGGGAAATAATAACTCACCTGCAGACCACACACACAATATTTAGATTACATGACATGCTCACTGATTAATCGCAAATTAATCACACACCAGTTATGAGTCATTCATTTAGCCAATTAGTTCAAAAAGCTGATTCACTTAGAAACAAAAATACTTTCTTTATGATTGAGTCACTGAATCATTAACTCACTTGATTCATTAAAATGGCTAATTCACTCAGAAACTAAGCAAGTAACTGTTTTATAAACAAGTCACTGAATCATTAACTCACTCAATTTGCTCAAATAGATGATTCAGCTAGAAATTAAACAAATTACTGTTTTTATGAAATAATGACTCACTCGATTTGTTCACACTAAGCAAGTGGCTGTTTTTAAGAATGAGTCACTGACTCACTTGATTAGTTTAAATGGCTAATTCATTCAGAAACCAAGCAAGTGTTTTTCTTTATGAGTGAGTTTCTGAATCATTAACTCACTCAATTTGTTCAAATTGCTGATTCAGTTAGAAATTAAGCAAATTACTGTTTTTATGAGTAAAACAGCAGCAGAAATGAATTGAGTGACCCAATGAGTCACATTGGCTCACTCAATTCATTCCTGCTGCTGATTCATTCAAATTAAGCAAGTGACCATCTCTATAAAATAATCACTAACTTGATTCATTCAATTCATTTGGTCACTCAGTGACTGTTTTATCAACAAGTCACTGAATCATTAACTCAATTCATTCAAACGTCAGATTAATTCAGAAATTAAGAAAGTGACAGTCTTTATGAATGAGTCACTGAATCATTGACTAAATTCATTGAAACGGCCAATTAATTTTGGAAACTAAGCAAGCAAATGAGTCACTGAAGCTTTGGCTTACTTGATTCATTCCAACGGCTGACTCATTCAGAAACAAAGCAAATGACTGTTTTTCTAAACAAGTCACTGAATCATTGACTAACTCAATTCATTCAAATTGCTGATTCATTTAGAAATGAAGCAAATGACTCTGAATAAGTCACTGAATCAGTGATTTGATTTGTTCAAACGGCTGAATCATTCAGAAACAAAGCAAGTGACTGTTTTTATAAATAAGTCACTGAATCATTGACTAACTCAATTCATTCAAATTGCTGATTCATTTAGAAATGACGCAAATGACTATGAATAAGTCACTGAATCAGTGATTTGATTTGTTCAAATTGCTGATTCATTCAGAAACAAAGCAAGTGACTGTATTTATGAATGAATGACTGACTCACTCAATTCATTCAAATGACTGATTCATTCAGAAAAGATGCAAGTGATTTCTTATGAGTGGCTCACTGAAACATTAACTCACTCAATTCATTCAAATCAATGATTCATTTAGAAACAAAGCAAGTGACCGTCTTTATGAAAGCGTCACTGAATCATTGGGTCACTCCATTTGCTGAAACGGTTGATTCATTCAGTAATTAAGCAAGTGACTTTTTTTATTAATGAGTCACTGAATCACTGAATCACTGTGATTGATTCAAACAGCTGATTCATTCACAAAGTAAGCAAGTGAGTTTCTTTATGAACAAGTCACTGAATCATTAACTCACTCAATTTGTTCAAATTTCTGATTCATTTAGAAATGAAGCAAATGACTCTATGAATAAGTCACTGAATCATTAACTCACTGGATTCGTTTAAACTACTGATTCATTCAGAAACAAAGCAAATGACTGTCTTTATGAAAGAGTCACTGAATCATTATGTCACTCCACTGCTGATTCATTCAGTAATTAATCAAGTGATTTTTTACGAATGAGTCACTGAATCATTAACTCGCTGGATTCGTTCAAACTGCTGATTCATTCCGAAACGAAGCGAGTGACAGTGACTCGAATCATTAGTGACTCAATACATTCAAACTACTGATTCATTCAGAAAAGACACATGTAATATTTTATGAATAAGTCACTGATTCTTTAACTCACTGAATTCGTTCAAACTGCTGATTCATTCAGAAACGAAGCAAGTGACCATCTTTATGAATGATTCACTGAATCATTGACTGACTCGATTTGTTCATTATAAATATATATGCACATTTAAAAACGTATACAAATAATTAACAAAAATTCACAGACAGGTGTGTCAGATATCGAAACAGAAACATTGAAAAAGAAAAGTGTTTATTTGTTTGCACCTCCTCCAGACTGAACAGAACTCCTCCGATTGGAGCTCCGAACGCAACTGACACTCCTGCGGCCGCAGCAGCTGACAAAACCTGCAATAAACGTATGCAGAAGATTTCAGCATATATTCCTTTTGACTTCTATCCTACATCAGTCATGTCTCCTGCATGCAGGTGGTGCGCACCTCTCTGCGTTTGCCCTCGTTCTTGCTGTATTTGGAGAAGAGGCTGCAGAACAGGTTTCCGCAGCAGCAGGCGACGTGGACGAGCGGCCCTTCCTTCCCCAGACTGAGACCAGACGAAACGGCCAGCACCAGCGTCACTGTCTTTATGAGTAGCGTCCACTTGCCCAGATATCCACGGATGATGAAACCACTCAGGATCGTCTTTATCTGGAACGACACACACAGACTCAGTCCTCTTGGATATATGCATTTATATAATAGTTCATTTGCAGAATGTTCTGTAAGGTTTGTTTCTGCACCTCTGGTATTCCTGATCCACAGGCATACGGAGCGAACACTCGCACCAGAGACACAGCCAGGAAGGAAAAGAAGAGCGCCCACAACACATACAGGAAGTAGTTCAGCACATACACGCCTGCGCCCTGATGACAGAAACACACACACATCAGAGTTTGAAGAAAATAACACACTAACGCTGCATGATATGGGGGAAAACTGAATAGCAATTTTTATAATAAAAACTGTGATTTGGCCAAAATGTTTATATATTAATATGGCTATAATAATAATGACAATTATGTTTTTACAATTATTATTATTATTATTATTAAACAAATATTAAACTAAACAATTAAATATTAAACAAAATAATTAGTATTACTATTGTAATATTTCACTGCAAAATAAATGAAATCTATAATAATTAAGAAACTACTAGATTTACAGTACAATTTTTACAATGCTAAATTACAATAATATTTAAGACTTAATTCCTTAATTCCTTTATTTTCAAGCATTAAACCATATTTAAAAATAATAATGATTTTTATTATTATTAAATATTAAACTAAACAATTAAATATTCAAAAATAAGAAATATTACTATTGTAATGTTTTACTATAAAATAAAATCTAGTACTTGAGAGCAAATATATTTTTATATTACAGTGCTAAATTACAATAATATTTAAGACTGCCTTAATTTATCTTTTTTCAAGCATTAAACCATATTTAGTAATAACAATACTTATAAGAAAATAAATATTAAACTAAATAAGAAACACTACTATTGTAATATTTCACAATCAGTAATATAAACAAAATCTAGTAATTAAGAAAAAAATATATTTTTATTTTAAAGTGCTAAATTACAATAATATTTAAGACTGCATTAATTTATCTTTTTTCAAACATTAAACCATATTTAATTAAAACAATACATTTTTACAATTATTATACTTACATTAAAATATGAAATAAAATATTAAAATTAAGAAATATTAGTATTGTAATATTTCACTGTAAAATAAACAAAATCTATTAAAAAAATTATATAATTTTATTTTACAGTGTAGCTATAAATTACAATACTAATGTTTAATGTTAATTTCTTTATTTTCAAACTTTAAACCATGTTCATAAAAAAATAATTACTGTTAAATAATAAGAATAAAAATAATAAGAATAACAATAAAAATATATTAAACTAAATAATTAAATATTAAATAAGAAACTACTATTGCAATATTTCACTATAACAAAATCTAGTAATTAAGAACAAATATATTTTAATTTTACAGTGCTAAATTACAAGATTTAAGCCTTAATTCCTTTATTTTCAAAAATTAAACCATATTTAATAATAATAATAATTATTATTATTATTTTTATTATTATTATACTTCTTTTTACTATTATTAGTGAATACATATTAGACTAAATAATTAAATATTAGCCAGTAATATTTGACTGTAAAATAAACAAAAGAAAATTAATATAATTTTATTTTACAGTGTAAATATAACATTAAAATACTAATGTTTAAAACTGTTCATTTCTTTATTTTCAAACTGTAAACCATGTTTATAAAATTATAATAATTATTGTTAAATAAAATATTAAACCAAATAACAAATATTCCTATTGTATATTTCATTTTATAACAGACAATCGAGTACTTAAGTAAAATAATAATAATAATAATAATTTTATTTTACAACACAGCTATAAAATTACAACACTAATATTTAAGACTGCCTTAATTTCTTTATTTTCAAACATTAAACCACATTTAATAATAATAACAATTATAACAATAATAACTATTGTTGTAGTTATTACTATTAGTAGTATTATTGTCAATATTAAATAAAGATATTAAGTGAAATAATAAGAAACGACAAAAAATAAACTAAATGTAGTCATTAAGAAAAACAAATAATTGTTTTATTTTACAGTGAAACTTAAATTACTTTTTTCTTCATTTTCAAACAAAAAAAGCTAAAAAACGAGTTTCAACTTGTTCATCACTCTACTGTACCTCCGTGTATCCTGTCATCAGTTCAGCCCATTTCTGCCACTGAGGACATTTGTCTCTGTCAGCGAAGGTGGTTTCATTGGACGTCCAGCAGCACTGCTCATGACTGTACCAGAGCGCAGACAGACACACGCCTTCCTTTAGATCCGTCATCCAATCAACAGCCAGATCGATCACTCCGGCCAGTGTGCCTGTGTAAAACCAAAGTCAGACGTTACAGTGATGTCATTAATGTGCGTGTCTCTGGTCAGTGATGTCATGGGTGGATGTGTCTTAGCACCTGACAGCAGGCCAATCAGCAGCATCACCAGCCATCCTGACCAGGCATCCAGCAAACTCTTAATCAACTCCCAGATGGACTCCTTACTCTTACTAGTGATCTGCAAAAACACAAAATAAACCAGTGTACCAATTATATAAAATGGGCTAGAATACAGTATACAAAATGCATGTTTTTTTTTTATTTACTATGACCTGAGTAAGATATTTCACATAAAAGACGTTTACATATAGTCCTCAAGAGAAAATAATAGTGGAATTTATAAAAATGATCCTGTTCAAAAGTTTACATACACTTGATTCTTAATACTGTGTTGTTACCCAGCTGTCTTTTTTTATTTAGTGATAGTTGTTCATGAGTCCCATGTTTGTTCTGAACAGCTAAACTGCCCGCTGTTCTTCAGAAAAATCCTTCAGGTCCTATAAATTCTTTGGTTTTTCAGCATTTTTGTGTATTTGAACCCTTTCCAACAGTGACTGTATGATTTTCAGATCTATCTTTTCACACTAAGGACAACTGAGGGACTCATATGCAACTATTACAGAAGGTTCAAACACCCACTGATGCTCCAGAAGGAAACATGGTGCATTAAGAGCCGGGGGTGCAATCACCGTTATGCAGATTGATCATAAACACAGCTAAAAAGCTTCCCACCACAGTGGCCATCCTTCACAAAACTAATATCTACCACAGTTTTATCACAGGTTAATACAAGCATTTCAGTCAAATGGAATTTATGCAATATTTCAAACTTTTAACCCACGTGAGAAAATCAACCCGCCGCAATAGTTTTAAATCAGACCAATTCCATTGAAAAAATGCGGATTTGGCAACCGTACATCCAACATGAGCTGCATCCAAAGTGATTTAAATACTCTGGGATTACGAAAACAGTCCCACGAAAGGCTTTAATACAAAAAGCACACAATGAATTTAGACTGTAGAAAGCAAAAGCCAAATCCCGGACATTTTGGATATAGAATAGAATATATAGAATTTGGATATAGAATATAGAATATATAGCCATAAAGACTTGCCGAGTCACAGGATTCAAGTCCAAGTCTCGAGTCATTGCTGTCAAAGTCTAAGTCTTATTTGATTATGCTGAGTCAAGTCACAAGTCATCAAATTTGTGACTCGAGTCAAGTCTCGAGTCATGCGACTCGAGTCTACAACTCTGGGATGCGGTTTCCTTGAACTTGTGCCGTGCTCACAAAAATGAAACTGAACTGTAGACTTGTCATGCAGCCAAATAAAAAATATTTGGCTTTGTTAATATGTTCGTTATTTAAGTGAAATAACTTTTGTTTAGAACAATTTATTGTAAGCTGTTCCTTTTAGCCTATGTGTTTTTTTATTCTGTTTTTCTCTCAACACTAAAGCGCTGCTGGTGTATGATGTAACGATGTGAGAATCCTTATAGTTCTGATGTTTCTGCTGCTATTTGCGCATTTAATTCTATTTTTACACTCTAACCTGCCAATACGTGGTCATTTGGACCAGCAGATTTCATGTTGTTGTTTTTTTTCCAATCGTGAATATTCACTTCATCCAACACTGTTTTCCTCTGTGAGCATGCTCTTGATAGGCCTACATATACAATTTTTACACACGAGTTTAAAATGTGTGACACCTTCGTTCTGCTCAGCTTTGCTCTCCCTGAACATTTTGGTCCTCCAAAAAAAAGTAAAAAATGTAAAAACTCTGTGCGTAGACTGCGCACCCTCGGAAGAATTCCTGCAAGCACCCCTTACACAGGTGTAAGGCGTATACCCACTTAATTTGTAGATAATTTGTAGCAGTGGACTCAGTGGAGTGAAGTTTGAGCTCATGATATCTACACTTGGCATGGGCCGGTATAAGATTCTGACTGTATGATAACCTTAGATAAAATATCCCAGTTTCACAGTAAAAAAAAAAAAAAAAAAAAAAAAAAAACTTTTCACAATATATTTTATTTTTAAGAAACATATAGAACATTTTGAAGCAGGAAACATTAATAATTAATAACTTAATTCTTCCTAATTCAATTGAGTGCAGTCACTTAAGTGAGCCTAAACCTGCAGCTCAATAATCAAAAACACAATCAAAACATAATTTCTGTAAATAAATAAATAAAAAATGCAGTCATAAACCTGCAGCTCAACAAGGTCTTTTGAGCAATGCTTACTTTCTACACATTCATCTTTCAGTTAAAATTTTGATGCAGGAATCTTCACCTTTCCTGGATTAAGTTTAGAGGGTGAGGTATGAGGATGTGTGCACATACACATAAGGAGAGTGTTACATGCACGAGTGGCAAAGACACCTGAGAGCCAGCAGTTTGTTTGTATTTTAAACATGATTTTGAACAGATGTAATCATGTAAACAATGGCAGGAGGCTTAAAATATAGATGTGATACCAGCTAAATTTAATTATTGTATTAAATCGCAGAAACGTGGTACTTTAGTCTGTGTGAGGAAAAAACTAGATGATGTTAGCTAGTTAATTAGCCATGTTACCTGCCTCGGTAGCAAGCCAAATAGTTTTTATTTCAACAAAAGAAAGAGGGAGAAATGAAGATGACACATTTATATTTTATGTACGACCTAGAAGTATTTATTCAACGATCGGCGCTAAAACGTCATCTATATGGAACATCACAGTGTACGGAACATGGTTTGTCTACATTACCGTAAAGATTCCCATATAGCAGACTTCATCTTTTTGGATGGGAGAAAACATTTCAGGGATTCACCTTTTCCGGCCATCCTACACACAGGTGACTCTCTGGACTCCCAACCAGAGGGGATGGGTCATGTGACTCGTTACGCTCTTCGCTGCACACAACTAGGGGAACTTCAGAAGGCAATGACATCATTGAATAAATATAAGCGTTGCACGTTTCAAAGTCAAAATGCGGTACGGATGTCTTTATGTGAATGTATCTGATGGGAACCGACTGTCCTCAGAAACCTGTCATTGGCATTTTCATTTCATCTTACCTATAACGCCTGATAAAACAATGTTAATGAGCACGGTGCTGCTTTGTGTACATCCGTTACTAAGGAACGTAATATTTCAGCGCTCCTAAAGCACCACCTCGTGGCAGAGAATTATTTTGCATTTCCAATTTTTCTGCTGTTTATGGTCAGAATATTGCAAATATCGACCCATGTTTTTATGCAGCAAACACATAAACTTCTAAATGTGAAAGAAGTTAATGTGCCTCTTAAAAATCTAAACAATTAAGACAGTAATATTTATGTTTTAAATAAATATAATAAATTACATACTTGATTTATCCTTTTTAATGGTCTAATGGCTGAAATGCCGCTCTATATGATTTTTTGTTTTTGTAATAATGTTACCGTAGATATTGTCCAACTACACTCATACTGTGCAGCTCTTAAAAAGGTTCAGAAATTGCCTTAAATTTATTTTTAAAAATTCTACAGATATCATGTGAATAGTGAAATAAAATTCCTTCCTTGATATTTGTGTATTGAAAATATTTTTTTATTGACATTTAGACTATCTGATCTTCTATATATAAAAAAAAGAATAATATATACAGTGTGCGTCTATACATATATATATATATATATATATATATATATATATACACACACATTGTTTGTATATATATATATATATATATATATATATATATATATATATATATATACACACACACATTGTTTGTATATATATATATATATATACATATATATATATATATATATATACTGTTTGTTAGTTTTTTTTTTTTTTTTTTTGTTTTTGGGCTAGTTAAATTCATTTTCAGGCTACCAAAATCTGAAGAGTACCTGCCCGAAGGTCTACCAGAGATTAAGATATTTTGTGAGCCTTTTGCGAACATTTTAGTGGTTTTGAAACCACGACTTTCCAAACTGCAGTTTACCTTGAAACCGGTTATCGTCCCATGCCTACTCTACACTACAGTGACATGGGTCACCAGTAACAAACAACGGAGCGCACTCTGCTGGACAAAATAAGTAATTACACCATTTAGGACCATTTCATCTTGCCAGCACTCATTGTTTACTAGGGCTGTGTATTGGCAAGGGCCTCACGATACGATACATGTCACGATACAATAAATCGCGATATTTTGCGATACAATAAATATTGTGATATATTGCAATAGTTTGTATTAGTATGTGTATCACATTATATTGATAACTTGAGTCGGCAGACAAATAAAAAATTCCAATTCCAATTTACTTGCCATCCATTCCAATTTATTAGAACTGCATAGTGTCACTGAACAGAGAACTCAGTGAAATGTATTAAGTGCATATTGTTGAACACTTAACTAAAATGTATATGCCACTAAAGTCACATACAGTGGGTACGGAAAGTATTCAGACCCCCTTAAATTTTTCACTCTTTGTTATATTGCAGCCATTTGCTAAAATCACTTCATTTTTTCCTCATTAATGTACACACAGCACCCCATATTGACAGAAAAACACAGAATTGTTGACATTTTTGCAGATTTATTAAAAAAGAAAAACTGAAATATCACATGGTCCTAAGTATTCAGACCCTTTGCTCAGTATTTAGTAGACCATATGCCTGAAACCAGCATTTTCAACCACAACAGCATTTGTTTTGTCTAATTCAGTACGCCCTGGTATACGAGTCCACCCATGGCCTATAAGGTCGTTCTTTAAAAAAAAAAAAGTTCATATCGGTGGCATATTCGCCGATACTAATATATCTGCCACATGCTCATATTGGTAAAACAATATATTGATAGGGCTCTAGTACTAATAATTCAAATGCACCATATCAGTGTCAGGCGGTGCAGTTTACCTTCCGATGTCTGTCCGTGTCTCTGGATTTCTCTCTCAGCCAGTCGATGGTGTGAAAGTCCTCGTAAGTGCCGACGTCTGGAAACGGCTCGTCCAGGAAGTCCATCAGGTTCCCGGCTCCGTTCATCTCCTCCGTAGGAGTGGCACTGCTGATGCCTGAGGATTGTCAATAAATATATTGTCAAACACATTCTCTCATTCAGCTTTATGAGGCGCATCCTGGGATGCTTATGAACAATATTAAAGGAGTAACATGCATGCTAAAAATACATATGAAAATTCATATACAGTAGGAACAGTTTATTTCTATAATTTACCTTTTGTATTTAAGTTTTGCATCACACTGATGATTGCTTTTGCTTTGTTGTGTGCACTGACGTCCATTAAAAATGTTTTTAATTTTTTTTTTATTGAGTACTTTCTTCAGATTTAGTTTTTTATATTAATGTATTTATTTTTAAAACCATATTTAATAATAATAATAATAAGAAGAAGAAAAATAAAAAAAATAATATTAATTATTTTTAGTAGTGTTAAATAAAAATATAACATTTAATATTTTACCGTAAAATAAACAAAATCTAGCTAAATCTATCTAAAGAAATTTAATACTTTTATTTTGCAGAGCAACTGTATTAACTAAGAATTCATTTCTTTATTTTTAAACATTAAACCATATTTATTAATACTAATAATTATTATTAAGTAAAATATTAAATTTAAGAATAGGATAAATAAAAAAAAATTTTTAAATAAAAATGTAAAAAAAAAAAAAAAAAAAAGAAAGAAAATCAAACAAATCTACTAAAAATCAAAAGAAAACCCTAAAAATAAAGTACTCCTACTGTTTATAAATGTTTTCTCATATTTAAAATGTTCATTTTAAAAACATTTGTAATGGATGTCAAAGCACACAGTGAAGCAAAAGCATCATCAAGGTGATGCACAATTTTAAAATAAAAAGTAAAATATAGAAATAATTTGTTCCTATTGTATATTAATGTTTTCTAATATTTTCTCTGTAAAATAAAAGTAATATAAATTTCTTAATAGACTTTATTTGAATGTAAAATATTACAATAGTAATGGTTCTGATTTTTATATTTTTATTTATAATAATAATAAATATAATAAACATAAAAACATAAACATAAAAAACAAAAATATTCATATTGAAATATTTCACTGTAAAATAGACAATCTAATACTTAAATACGTAAAATAATAATAATAATAATAATAATAATTTTACAGCGCAGCTATACAATTACAGAACTAATATTTAATTTCTTAATTTTGTTCAGAATGTTCAGAATCATAGTAGTACCATAGTCCGTTTTTGTAGCAGATTTTAATTGTAATATATTGTAGCAGGTGTTCAGTTAAATATTTATTCATAACAATAATATAAGAACACACAACAGAAATGGACGTACGCAGAGGCCTTACAGAAATATTACTCAGATCAGACTTCACAGGTGTATTTCTATCTGTGCTGCACAAACATGTTAAAACAGACATGCGGAATAAACCCAGACACATTAAAGACATGATATGCGTTCACATGAACCCATAATAACACTAGAGCCACACAAAGCAGGTGCACGATAATTGTGACAAACAGACACACTCGTATGTGACGAATCTCACCCTCTGCCTCCGCCATATCGATATTTGTGATATAAATTAAAGCTGCAGTGATGATTTGTGGTGTTTATCCATCATAACAGAAGAATAAACTGACGCGGCAGGACGGCGACATACAGTGATGACGTCAGGGCACGCATGAACGTCAGCGCGGCCCGACGTTTGCGCAGAGACAGCAAACAGGCGCTTAAAAACTCTCTCGAGCTGGATTAAAATCTAAAAAGACGTTTTCTGACATAGTGCGCAGTAGAAATAGTAATCTATTCGAATACAAATGGAAAACGGTCAGTGTAATCTATATGAAAAGCAGGCCACCAAAAATGACTCTAATTGGTCAATTCTGATATGCGCTGAGAAAAGGACAGATATCACGTGACAGCTTCAGCAGCGGTGAAGGCAGTTTAATACATTTACACCAATCTTCAGCCTTTAAAAAAAAAAAAAAACAATTATCCATCTTCAGAAAAAACTAGTGTTATAGATATTCATTAACTAATTAATTAGATTAATTAGCTTTTTTTCTTTCTTAGAATGACATTTTGCAATGTGAAGAACAGTACATTATGCAATTATTTCTTTTATTATGACTTTTTGCAAACAAAATGTCATAATTACTTACATAACAGATTACACATGAACTGTTTTGAACAAACTTAAAAGTGCTAAAAAATATATAATGCTTTTTAAAAACTTTTTAAATATTTTTTGTCTGGAAGCCAATAATGTGACTGTAATACTGTTCTTGTGGCATTGAATATAAAAAAATCAAAGGGTAGCTTTGATTTTGGCATTGGTGGGGATATAATGGCACAACAAAAAAACTTTTTATAGCTACTTTCTTTCTTTTTCTGTTTTGCTTTTTAGAACTGTACTGCCTTAATGGTTTTATATTTTCTACTTTTTAATTAAAAAAAGACCAGGAAAAAAAAGATTTGCGAGCCACTCAGAAGTCCTGAACTAAATCAAATGATTCGCAAACCGGCAAAGTCCCGATCTGAACCAAATTATTCGCAAACCGGCAAAGTCCCGATCTGAATCTAATTATTCGCAAACCCGCACCGAAGTCCCGATCTGACTTAAATGATTTGCGAACCAGCAAAGTCTTGATCTGAACTTGTGCGGAAGTCCCGAACTGAATCAAATGATTCGCGAACCGGCAAAGTCCCGATCTGAACCCGCATGGAAGTCCCGATCTGAATCAAATGACTCGTGAACTCGCATCAAAGTCCCGATCTAAATCAAATGATTTGTGAACCTGCACCGAAGTCCCAATCTGAATCGAATTATTTGCAAACCGGCAAAATCCCCATCTGGATCAAATGATTCACAAACCCGCACCCAAAGTCCTAATCTGAATCAACTCGCATCGAAGTCCTGATCTGAATCAAATGATTCACAAGCCAGCTCTGAAGTCCCGATCTGAATCAAATGATTCACGAGCCGGCTCTGAAGTCCCGATCTGAATCAAATGATTTGCACGCTGTCTCTGAAGTCCCGATCTGAATAAGTGATTCGCGAACTTGCATAGAAGTCCCGATCTTAATCAAATGATTTGCAAAGCAAAATCCCAATCTAAATCAAATGACTCGCAAACTCGCATCAAAGTCCTGATCTGAATCAAATGATTCGCAAGCTGGCTCTGAAGTCCCGATCTGAATCAAATGATTTGAAAACCGGCAAAATCCCAATCTGAATCAAATGATTCGCAAACCCGCACCAAAGTCCTGATCTGAATCAAATGATTTGTGAGCCGGCTCTGAAGTGCTGATCTGAATCAAATGATTTGCGAATGCGCACTGAGGTCCCAATCTGAATAAGTGATTCACGAACTCGCACAAAAGTCCCGATCTGAATCAAATGATTTGTGAACCCGCAAAGTTCCCATCTAAATCAAATGATTCCCGAACCCGCACCGAAGTCCCAATCTGAATCAAATGACTCGCGCTCCATGCTCTGAAGTTTTAATCTGAATAGTGATTTGGGAACCATTTCATCATTTCAGATGTCACAAGTTTGAATCAATCAAATCGGTTCCAGCGTAAGTGACTCATTCGGTTTGTCTGTTGTTCCTCTGCTCTTTGCATCTTCAGTCATGTTTACACGATACTGGCTTAGCTTGCTAGTTTTAGACGCTAGACATGAACTGAAATAAGGTGAGGTAACTGGTTTACTGCTAACTAGTGAAGCACTCCATTAATATGACGAGCTGATGGAGTTTGTAGCTCACTTCACTATATGTGAAAAAGTTTGAGCACTGCATTTTAGTTGCTAACAGTTCAATAGGAAATCAGTTGAAAGCATCCAGTCATCATTACATGTGTTTTTCTAGTGTATTTCCTAACTTCTCAGGTAATATCAATGGTATGACCCATTTCAGATGTGTCTGCAATTAGAATAACAGTGGTTCCATACACATATATTTAATTGTTCGATCAAAATTATTGCTAGAGACAATTTAGTAGTGGTAGGGACACGTCATTGCGTCCCTATGAAATTCTACACTATTCCCCTATTCAAATTCTACATTATACACTTTTTAAATCCCATATTATATATTTTTATTATACAGTAGTAAAAGGAAGGAAATGTTAGGATGGTCAGTTTTTTGAAGTTCTTGACCTCTTTGTGACCTTGAGTTAACTAAAAGTCATCAAGCCTTCTTTTAAACTAAATGAAAGACCTAATTCAAGTCTTTTGAACATGTGAACCATTGTCTGAGCAGCGTGGGAGAGAGTTTTATCTGAAAGTATTTTTCTTCTCAAATTTCAGCTTTCATGTTCAGCCCCCAAACACAACTGCATAACACACTCACACACACACACACACATACAGACATATACACACATGTACTCTCACATATGCCCATGTATATCTACCCATGTAAATCTCATGCCAAATTGGAAACCCTGCTTGTGATATGAAACAAAATGCGTTTACGCCATATCTTAATTATCAGGATTACGAGATACCAAAAAGCGTTCACATCCTCATAGAACTAGTAATTACAACTTGTGAACTGGAAGTTTTGTGAGAACTTACGATTCATTAGGTGCTATGTTTAGGCATTAATAGTGCAATAGTTCCCTGTCAGAGTCCGAGGGCGCCAAGCTGAACATCACACGTTGTCATTTCGAATTCACAGTAATAAAATTCACTTTATTAATTTGTATATTCATTAAAATATATTTAAAATAGTAGCCTACATCCTCTGCTGGAACGTCACTCTCTTGTGAACGTGCATACGACTGTTAGCGGAAGCAAGATATTACTGTTTATAAAGTTGTAAATATAATTTTATTCTTACATAAACGCATCGATTAACTTCTTAAGGCCCTTATTAACCATCCAGAAATCTCAAGACCTATTTACTGACATTATAAAGCTATAGTATATAAATCTATGGTACTCCAAATGTTTTTTCTGGTCCGACCGATTGATAAAGCCAAAAACATGAAAATAATTGACTATTTTCAGCAGCAATCAGCAAAATACGCAAGTTTCTTTCTTTCTTACATCCAGTGCTGCCAGTGTGGCCAATTGATGACACACTGTGAAAACAATCTATTAGAATAATTAAAATTCAAGGAATAATTTCAATTGTGAGTGGCAAAAATGCCTCTGTGTGATATTTATATTTATGTCTTTTAATGTAGTTAATCTATATCACAAGAAAAGTGCAGTTTTTTTTCTCTAGATATCATCACGACAACAACAAATGTAATATTGATTTTTTTTATTTAATAAAATTAGCATTAAGTGACTTACATTTTAGACACAATATTCCCTGCTTTTTGCTCAATTTTGCCAAAAAAATAGTTTCAATTTATAAATTGAAATTATTTCAATAATTTAAATTTATCTCGTAATTTCAATTTTATAAATCATAATTTTGACTTTTTATCTAATAATTTAAACTTTATAAATCACAATTTAGATTTTTATCTAATAATTTTAACTTTATAAGTCATAATTTCAACTTAAGTAATAATTTCGACTTTATAAGTCATAATTTTGATCCTTTTATCTCATAATTTAAATTTAATTCATAAGTCATGATTTTGACTTTTTATCTCGTAATTATGATTTAAGTCATAATTGAAATATTTTAAGTCATGCATTTTTCCATAGTTTCCATAGGCCTTCCATAGTTTTTGCGACTGTTTCCTTTTGAATGAATCGTTTTTTGTATGAATCGCTTGAATTAATGATTCAGTGACTCGCTCATTAACACAGTCAAATGGTTTATTTTAAATGAATCAGGTGTAGACAAAATGTTGAATAAAGTCAATATTTTTTTTTCTTCGTGTACAAAAAGTATTCTCGTAGCTTCGTTAATTATGGTTGAACCACTGATGGCAGATGGACTATTTTGATGACGTCTTTCATACTTTTCTGGGTCTTGACAGTGTTATTTACTAGGCAGTCAATGGGACAGCCACAAAGCTCCCAATTTTCATTGAAAATATCTTAAATTGTGTTCCGAGGATGAACAAAGCTTTTACAAGTTTGGAACGACATGGGGGTAAGTGATTACTGATTAATGACAAAATTTTCATTTTGGTGTAGAGTAACCCTTTAAGAATCAAGCATATGTAAGCTTTTGAACTATTGACAACTATTATTTTCTCTTGTGGACTATATGTTAACATCTTTTCTGTGAAATATCTTATGCAGGTCGGTGCTACATAAACACATGTGTTTTGTATGGTCCCTCGTATTTTGGTGGGGATGTAAACTTTTGAACTCAACTGTAGGTGTGGCTTTCAGGTAGGCTACTTCATCCACCGCTGCCAACAATAAGAGCAGCAATTAGGAAAGCAAATGTGTGCACTAAATCGAACTCTCTGTGAACAAGTGTGTTTGTGTTTGCATGTGTGAATGCTGCTGTTGTTTGCGTCTCTGTGCCGGGAGAGATCAGAGCTTCTACCCACCCATCCCGAGATGACGCGCGGCTCCCGGCGGAGGCTTATTATCGTGGACTGCTGTCAGCGCTCTGCACTTCTCAGTCTGCCAGTAGACAGATCAGAAGGAGAAGGAGGCGAGCCGTGGCCATGGACCCTGGATTAGGGACGCTGGAGCTGCTGGGTGTGTTTTTCTCGCTGGCCGCCAGCTTGTGTTCGCTAGTCACCCTCATGATGCCGCAGTGGCTCACGCTCTCCACCGAGCTCCTGCCCACCGAGAACTTCCAGCTGGGACTGTGGGAAACCTGCGTGGTTCAGGATCTCGGGGTGACCGAGTGCGTGCCGTACAACAGTCTGCTGGGTCTCCCGGCGGACATCCGGCTGGCCCGTATTCTGATGTGTATCACTTTGGCGACGGGTTTAATGGGTCTGTTATTCGCCATCCCGGGCATCAACTTGGTGAACAGCTGCAGACGCACGGAGAGCTTGAAAGTCAAAAGGACCTTGAAGATGCTCGGCGGGATCCTCGGCATCGCCGCAGGCGTCCTTGGGCTTGTGCCCGTCTCGTATGTGGCACATCTGACGGTTCTCCGGTTCTTTGACGAAAGCGTGCCGAGAGTGGTTCCTCGATGGGAGTTCGGAGATGCGCTCTTCCTCGGCTGGACGGCCGGGTGTTTGCATTTGGCAGCTGGCTTCTTGTTGGTCACTTCATGCTTGTTTTTGCAGGACGAAACGTGTTTGCTCCACCAATCTATAGCGCTAAACAGAGCTCACATGACGGGTCCAGAACGCTCTCCACGCCGGAGGACAGAATATGTGTGAGATTTTTGAGAATCATACAGTTTTGCTTCAACTAATCTTTTGCGTTTTGTACTGAAGTTATTCAAAGATTGTAAATATATATTGATGCTGCTGTTTTAGATTTTGATTACACTCTTAAAATTAAAGGTGCTTCACGATGCCATAGAAAAACTTTTTTGTCTAAATGGTTCCATTAACATCTGAAGAAACTTTTTCTTTCTTTTTGTGGCGAAAGAGGGTTCTTCAGATTAAAAAAAGGTAAGCAAGAGATGGTTCTTCAAAGAAACTTTGACTGAATGGTTCTCTTGAAAATATCTGTTACTGTTTCAAAAAAGTAACGCCAGTTACTTTTTGTTTTCTTTATGTATTTATTCACATTTTGTGAACTAGTGTCTTTGCTGCTGACCTTTATTGATCCAATTCAACCATACTAATAAGCAAAACTTACTTTAGATTAACTAACATTTGTGCTTCATTTTTCTCATTGCTGAAGAGTGTTGAACTTCCTTTTTTCTACAGTTCTACTGTACAGACGTCAATTTACTTTTCCTTCAGACTTAAGCTTATTCATTTCACTTTTTGGTGTGAAAGGGCTTGAAAATTTGCTAAAAATCTAATTTTTTATATGAAAAACAAACAAGCAAGTCCTGCCCAGATTTAAAAAGTAGTGCAAAAGTAACATAACTCATTTCCATAAAAAGTAACTAAGTAACATAATTAGTTACTTTTTTAGGGAGTAACGCAACATTGCAACGCATTACTTTTAAAAGTAACTTTCCCGAACACTGGCTGTGAAGAACCTTTTAAATCACCTTTATTTTTAAGAGTGAACAAATCATTTTTGTGAATCATTTTATAAGCTCACACGAATGTGATTTTGATGAAAGCACTAATCGTGAAAAGAAAATAGGCAAACTTTCCGAGAAAGTGCAATTTAGGATTTTTATGGCTATGAGGTCATTTATGAGAGACAATTTTATGCTACTTATCCGAATGTTACTGGAAAACCAGATGCAGGTGTGTTTTTTCTATATAAAAGAGAGTGATTGTATGAGAGGAAGATGATATTACATGTTGCACCGTTCTCTGAAATGTCAAAGCAAAGTACCAAAGTTGATGATCAGTCAATAAATCAGCTGAATGTTCGTCTCTCTCATGTGATCGTAAAGAGATGCAGGCGATTTTTTTGAATTTTTGAATGTTGTCATATTTAAAACATGCATGTTTGTGATAATATCACTTGTGAGGATCATAAATTGAGACGGATATTTTAAAATGCGTAAAAAATGTAATTAAATGAGGTTCAAACTTCAAAGGTCTGAGAAAATGCTTTTTTGCACTGAATTTAGCATTTCTTTAATGCAATATTTACATTTGATGAGCGACTTAGAAACACTGGAGAATCATACATTTTTCTTCCTTTTGCAACTTTATTAAACTGAACATTTGATTTGCAACTTTAAACTTTCTTGCATATATTAACATTATATTTTAAAAATGTTAAAAAGTATATGTTTTCCCAAAATGTTGGTAAGAAATCAGTTTTCACTAAAGTATTTTTTCATATTTATTTAAGTTTGTGCAGTTTGTTTTATTTCTTAGTATATTACACATGCATATTTATGACAATCTTGATTGTGATTGTCATAAATTAATGTTTACATTTTTTTATTTTTATGAATGAAAAACATCTAAAAACATTAATGATGTTTTGTTTGTTTTTAAACTTAAAAAAATTATTTCCAGGTTTAAACAGATTTTCTTTTTTTTTATTATTCAAGTTTGTGCAATTTGCTTTAATTTCTTAGTTTAAAAAAAATGCATATTCATTATAATATCATTTGTAATATCATAGATTAAAAAAGACATTTTAAAATGCTTAAATTAAATTTAGTGGGGTTCAAAGGTTTGAGAAAACGCTTTTTTTGCATTTAATTTTATTTGCTTTATTCATGTGTTTACATTTAGGAGTGGATAATCATTTATTATTCTTCCTTTTTGCATCATAATGTTTTTAATTGAACATTTTATTTGCAACTTTAAATAGATTTTTATGTGTTCCTCCCAGACAAATGTTTTTTATTTTTATTCAAGTTTGAACAATTTGCTTTAATTTCTTAGTAGAAAACATGCGTATTCATGACAGTCTTGATTGTGATTATATAATATTATTATTATTATTATTATTATTATTTAATTGCTTAATGTTTGACTAACTAGTGAAAATGCTTTTTTGCATTAGTTTATTTATTTAGCTTTTTTTTTTCATTCAAAAATAATTTTATAAGATTTTTTTTTTTTTTTTTTAAATAGATTTGAATGTGTTCCTCCCAGACTTTTGAGCTCACTTGCATACATTACATTTTTTTAAAAAGTAAATGTTTTCCAAAAATGTTGGGAAGAAAAATCAGTTTTTGCTATTTTTTGGTTTTAATTCAAGATCGTGATGATAATTAAATAAAAAATAATATAAAAAAAAAATTGCTTAAGGTCTGAGACCACTAGTGGAAATGTTTTTTCGCATTTATTTATTTGTTTGATTATTCTGCATTTTTCTCATTCAAAAATCTAATTTTGTGTCACAAATTTCATTTGTAATACATGAAAAATGAAATCTAAAAAACACTAATTTTAATAACTTTATTTCCAAGTTTAAACAGATTTTCAATGTGCCCCTCTTAGATGTTTTTAACTGATTATAGCCTTCCATATAGGCTATAATCTGAAAGAAACAATGTTATTAATACACGTTCTTTAGTGAAAGACCTTTCACTATGTGTTCATGACCTTGGGCCATCTTAATTGAGACAAAATCATTATATAAGTGTGTTATGATGAGGAATGTGTCTTTGATCATGAACTTTCTAAACCCCTTTTTCAGCGTCTCGTCTGAAGTGTTTTAACCGCTCAGTGTCCACGTCCATTGCTCAGCCCTGGTTCATGCCGTCAAATCAAAGTTCTCATTGTTGGCTTTCCACAATGGACTCATTATGACTTTGTATGCTAATCTTCCCATCTTTACATACAAAGGTTTGTTCACTATCGGAGCACATGGTGCCGACCGCTTCCTGCCCACTTCCTTTATGATAATCAGCCATATGGATGAAACGCATCCCTTAAGTCAAGTGTTTTTTTTTTGTTTTTGTTTTTTTGTCAGATTAAAGAATTGCAATTGATAACATATTTAGGCATCAGTTTAAGAGTTACACTACCGCTGAAAAGTTTGGGATCAGTAAGATTTGTAATGTTTTAAAGAAATTTCTTATGCTCATCAAAGCTGTGTTCATTTGATCAAAAAATAATATTGTGAAATATTATTACGATTTATTACATGGCTTAGTGGAATACTCAACTCGGTCAGTCCACATTCCAAGGTTTTATATTTTCAGATAACAACCAGTAAAAACTAATAACACAGGCTCATCCGGGTAACTGCCTGCAGTCTGCGCTGTTTGCTTGCTGGGAACATTTTTTCTTTGTCGAATCTTTGCGTTTTGTTTGGCTAATAAAATATTAAAACTACAAGTACAACTAGATAAAAAAGTTCATCAAGACAAACTTTAAGTTGGCTTGAGAAAGCTAGACCAGAAAGTTTAAAAAGTTTAAAAAGTTTTAAAAAAAAGTTTTTCTGAAGTAGTTTTAAAAGCTAATGTTAGATGGGTAGGTGGATGGATGGATGGATAGATAGATTATAGCATGTCACTAGTATGTTGCTAGCATGATTAGCAAGTTACTAGCATGTTTCTAGCATGATTCTACCATTATTAACATGTTCTGAGTATGTTTTTAATATGATTAGCAAGTTGCTATCATGTTTTAGCATGATTAGCATGTTGTTAACATGTTTCTAGCATGATTAGCATGTTACTAACTTATTTCTAGCATGACCAGCAAGTTGCTAGCATGTTTTTAGCATGATTAGCGAGTTGCTAACATGTTTCTAGAATTATTAACATGTTTTTACTAACATGTTTCTAGCATGATTAGCATGTTGTTAGCATGTTTCTAGCATTATTAGCATGTTGCTAGCATGTTTCTAGCATGATTAGCATGTTACTAACATTTCTAACATGATTAGTAAATAAGTTGCTAGCATTTTTTTAGCATGATTAACATGTTGTTAGCATGTTTCTATCATGATTAGCATGTTACCAACTTATTTCTAGCATGATTAGCAAGTTGCTAACATGTTTCTAGAATCATTAGCATGTTTTTACTAACATGTTTCTAGCATGATTAGCATGTTACTAGCATTATTGTCAAGTTACTAACATGTTGCTAGCATGATTAGCAAGTTACTAGCATGTTTCTAGCATTATTAACAAGTTGATAGTATGTTGTTAGCATGTTTCTATCACGATTAGCATGCTGCTAGCACGTTTCTAGAATTATTAGCATGTTTTTACTAACATGTTTCTAGCATGATTAGCATGTTACTAGCATTTATAACATGATTAGCCAGTTGTTAGCATGTTTTTAGCATAATTAGCAAGTTACTAGCATGTTTTTTAACGTGATTAGCATGGTATTAGCATACTGTTAGCAAGTTAGTTTGAATGGATTAGAAATAGTGCATAGAAGGGAAGCTAAATTGAGTCTCAAGGGATTGTGGGAGTTTTGTCAGTGCGAGTTTGAATAGTCTTGGCTCATTTGAACATTCTGTCAATGTAAGTCTATGGGATTTTTCATAGTTTTAATTGTTATTTTTAGGAAAACTCAGTCAAAAATATAGCAACTCGGTCAGATCAGTCTGAAGATCTGGGCTGAGTTTGGAGTTTGTAGAGTTAAAACTCTAGGAGGAGTAGCAGTCTTTTGGCAAATTTTGGCTACGAAGAAAATAACAGATCAGTAAATTGGCTTTCTCAAGCCAACTTAATTATTTAATTAATTATGCCATCCTGGTATGGCGGACTCCCTCTCTTGTTTCATACAAACGCGGCTGCTGTTATTTTGGGACGATTGTTTTGTACACGGTAACGTTAATGGATTATAAGATAACTAACAAACTGGTAAGATTTCGAAACGTTTTCGTCTTTAATCAATTTCTTTTAATCGCCATATGTCCATTTAAATGTCCGTTTAGCTTGAACTTGACACTTCCTTGTAACGGCTTTCTTCACTGAAGCTTTGTGTTCAGATATTTCAACTCAGATCAAGGTTTTATGTACTTTTGTGACAAGAAGCCGTTTAATAAGCGGGATAATGTACAACCTGCTGGATGTACATTCTCCTTCACGTAAAACAATGATTTTCTACATTAATATACATTAAAATTGAATTTAGAATCTTCAGTATACAATATACAGTTTGGGGTCAGCACATTTTTCTCCTTTCCTTTTATTTTTTTCTGAAAAAGAAATTAATACTTTTATTCACCAAGGATGTGTTAAATTGTAAGAATTGATAGCATAGATTTACATTGTTAGAAATGATTTATATTTGCAATAAATGCTGATCTTTTTAACTGGTTACTTATTCATCAAAGAGTCCTGAAAAAAAGAAAAAAAAAGATGGCAGCACAACAGTCAAAAGTATAAACTCAGAATTTATTTTGCAATTCTGTATAACAACTTTTTTTCTCAGAATTGTGAGATGTTAACTTTCAACTGTGAGATATAAACTCAGAATTCAAAAAGTACACATTGCGAGAGTTTTTATTTCTTTTCTGAACTATGGAAGTCTGTGTCTGCCACAGAATTAATAAAATAATAAAAAAATGACTTTTTATCTCACAATTTTGACAACTTTCCACAGTGCAGTTTATTTATATGTCATAATTCTGACATTTTTTCTTGTAATTCTGAGGAAAAAAAAGTCAGAATGATGAGATATAAATAAACTGAATTGTGAAGTCTTTAGTCTTTTTTTTTTTTTTTTTTTTTTTTGCAGTTGCAAGATATAAACTTGCAATTCTGAGAAACAAAAGTCTAATTTTTGAAAAACTGAAAAATACATATATTTTTTCTTATTCTGTGAAAGAACAGAATTTTAACCCAAAAATTAAAAAGTTTTAATTATTTTATCTTGTGGTGGAAACAATCTTCCATACCACAATCTGTGTTCACTGAGTTTGTATTTGGCCCTGCTTTAGCACGTAAAAGAGGCCTTTTGTTCTGCTACTGTCAGTCTTGGCACAATGTGGAGCTCAGAGAGAACTGCTTTGGCACAGACTGCACTTCCAGCCTAACAATTAGTGCAGTGATAGTCTGGAGAGCGATTCACGTGCCCTGCCACTGCCTTCCTCCGCTCCGGTTCACATGAGCCAAGTCTCCAGAGGGTCGAGATGTGAGATCCACACCTACAGCCATGGACCGAAGCCAGAGACTCAATGACGCAAGTCCAGACGACTTCCTGCACGACTATATCCTTACACACTTAAACTAGCTAATTAGGTAAAAATACTGTAAAAATTGTAAAATATTTATAGAATCCAAAACAGCTGTTTCTGTCTGAATATTTTTAAAAATGTAATTTATTTCTGTGATCAAAAGCTGTATTTTCAGCATTATTACTCTAGTCTTCAGTCACATGATCCTACAGAAATCATTCTAATATGCTGATTTGCTGCTCAAGAAACATTTCTGATTATAATCAACGTTGAAAACAGCTGTGCTGGCCAATATTTTTGTGGAAAGCTGATATTTTATTCATCAAGGACTATTTTCATCATCAATAATCAGAAAAAAACTATTTAGCTGCAAGATTACTGGGATTAAAGCACTGAAGGCAATTAGGCATATAAGGAAAAAGCTATTATATATTATATATTATTTAGCAAGGCTGTACCCACCTAAATCAATGATTAAAAAAGCGTCCAGGTCATGTACCAAAATTGTCTTCAATGAGGAGGTCTATTGTATGATATGAATAACGTGCATGTGTGCAAAAAAACTGTTCGATGTAGAATCGTTTACAGCCTTGAAAAATGTGATATCACCCCCCAGTGGCTGATTCCTTTCCAATTTCTCTCAGACCTTTGAGGCCGTAAGTCGAACAGGCCAATCCAGTTTCGGTCTAATCGGCCTCCGTTAACCTTGTCTAACAGGTGCTCAAATTTCGCCGGCCAATGGAGCCTAAAGTGGCTCTGACCCTTGCAAACATTTTTCTGTCAAGAGTCAAAAGTTCAACTTATTTTTTTGATAATTATTGATATTCGCTCTCCAGAGAATCTTTCTGCACTGGTTTGGTTCTGATCAGATGAAAAACCTAGGACTAGTTCGCAAAAGTAGGTTTTTCGCATCTTCTCGCTCATTTAACAAACTATTGATTGAGGGCAGTGGTTCTAGAGGCTAAATTGTCCGCAATGAGAAGGTCTATTGTATGTTATGAATAATGTGCATATGTGCGAAAAAATGCACAACGTAGAATCGTTTACGGCGTAAAAAAAAATAAAATGCGATATCGCCCCCCAGTGGCTGATTTCTTTCAAATTTCTCTCAGACATCCAGTGTTGTTCCAATCGGTCTCCGTTAGACTTGTCTAACAGGTGCTCACACTTTGTTGGCCAATGGCGACAATGTTTTTGAGACACTTGTGGCACCTTGGACCAAGACTTTGTGCAGCGATTTTTATGTTGATAGGACAAATGGTTGTGCAGTTATAGCCATTTTAAAGTTTTTTTCCCCTCTTATAGCGCCACCAAGTGCCCAAGCTCCACGATTTTTGTTCTGTGACCTCAGATTGAGCTCTTACATAAGTCTTCTGGGTTTGGAGAAGATATCTCATTAGGTTCAGGAGTTATAGGCATTTTACTAAAGTGGCGGTAACCCTTGCGAACGTTTTGCTGTCGTGAGTCAAAAGTTCAACTTTTTTTTATAATTATTGATATTCGCTCTCCAGAGAATCTTTCTGCACTAGTTTGGTTCCAATCAGACGAGGTTTTTCACATCTTCTCGCTCATTTAACAAACAACCAATTGACAGCAGTGGTTCTAGAGGCTGAATTGTCCAGAATAAGGAGGTCAATCGTATGATACGAATACCATTCGTATGTGCGAAAAACCACACAATGTAGAATCATTTACAGCCTTGAAAAATGTGATATCACCCCCCAGTGGCTGATTTCTTTCCAATTTCTCTCAGACCTTTGGGGCTGTGAGTCGAACAGGGCAATCCAGTTTCATTCTAATCGGCCTCTGTTAACCTTGTCTAACAGGTGCCAGTGGTGACCATGTTTTTTGATGTACACAAATGTCGTTGAAGACACTTGTGGTACTTCCGACCAAGACTGTGTGCAGCGATTTTCATGTTGATACGACAAATGGTTCCGCAGTTATAGTCATTTTTATATTTTTGTTCCCTCTTATAGCACCAGCAAGTGACCTTAGATTGAGCTCTTACATACAGTAAGTGTTCTGAGTTTTGTGAAGATATCTCATTCCGTTCAGGAGTTATAGGCATTTTACTAAAAGTTGCCCTGCCCCTTTGGAAATGTTTTGGTGTTCCTTTGCGACGGTGAGTCGAAAGTTCAACTTTTTTTTTTTTGAGAATTATAGATATTTACTCTCCAGAGAATCTTTCTGTACTGGGTTGGCTCGATTGGGCGAAAAACCTAGGACAAGTTCGCAAAAATCCATTCATAAACCTGATAAAACCTGAATCTGAATAATTCCTTCATTGACTTAATCATCAGGATTACAGTCTGACTCATAATTCCCCGTCCGAGCCTTTATCTTCTTCTTACAGTAAAGTGTTTCCTACAGTCAGTTCTGTTCCCGACCTGGGGTTTATAATCAGATAACAGGCTGATCTCTTAGTACAAGTACAGAAAAGTTAGCTTTTTACTGCCTCACATGTTCAATAACATCCAGAGTTTCATTCTTTAAATGTAATTTTAGAAATATATTCCTATAGCTCAAACAGAGCATGTCACAAGCAACGGCAAGGTCATGGGCTCGATTTCCAGTGACAGCATGAACTGATGAAAAATGTATACTTTTTTTTTGTATAATATAATGTATAATGTATTTTTTTATAATAACTATGTGAAATTCAAATATTATACAAAATCAGTGCTTTAATTTTGTTTGATAACAACATGTTTCATACAGTACACAGCAACAGTGCTGTAAACAATGACAGACCCGTTTAACAATTCAAATAAATTACACACAAAAAAAAAAACCTAAAGGCAATAAGCTAAAAAGCAATACAGGAAACAATAGAATAGGAAAAAAAAAATTGTAATTAGACTGTAAACAGGTATATATAAACTTTCCACCACTGTAAATTAAACGCTGGTTCAGTAAGTGGTTGCCTTAAACTTTTTAAATATATAATCAACTTGGTTATACAGTATAAGACAGTATAAGAAAAATAGAACAGAAAAAAATTTAAAATAGTGCAATTAGAATGTAAACAGCTGAAATATAAAAACTTTCCAGTTACTTTAAATGAAAACATAGGTTCAATTTTTGCCTTATTATTTTTTTTTTTTTTTAAAACATAATCAACTTGGCTGTGCAGTATAAGACATTTTTGCATAAATTACATTAAACCAACTTAAAAAAAAATTCTAGTTGAATTTCAAATAACTTATAACAGTTAAAATTGTTCAATTTATTCTGATTAAAGTAATGTAAAAACATACGTTGCAATGACTTACTAATATATATAGCTCTCTTTTTTTCACAGTGTAAATACCATGTTTTCCGGAATCACATATTTTATCATTTCGAAATGTGCTGGTTTATGGTAGAGCCCAAGTTCATTTGTTTAGCACATTTACCACACACTGCTAATTTCACTTTAATTTTTTTACTTTTAAAGTTGTCCAAATGAAGTTTTTAGCAATGCATATTACTAATTAAAAATTAAGTTTTGATATATTTGCAGTAGGAAATATACAAAATATCTTCATGGAACACAATCTTTACTTAATATCCTGATGATTTTTGGTATAAAAGAAAAATCGATCATTTTGACTCATACAATGTATTTTTGGATATTGCTACACCCATGCTTCTTAAAACTGGTTTTGTGGTCCAGGGTCACATATGATTTCTGATGTAATAATAAAATTGTGACCCAGTGCCACAAAAAATCCAGTCACATTTACCGCTACTCAACAAAATTTTATGGTCGCAATACTGTACACAGCAATTCGTACATATTTCAGAGATGGCTAGTCCATCTACAATTATCTACAACAAATTTGGGATGAGGACAAATTACTAGAAATGCTATTATACAATTTGCATACATACAAATTACCAAAACAGTCATGACAGAAAAATTTGGTAGAGTTTCGGTTGTGGCATCCTTGTTTTTTTGGGTGTTCGGCAGTGACAAAAAACACATAATCCTCATGTTTGGGGAAAATAAAGTTGTTTTTTTTTTTTTTTTTTTACAGTTATGCAATTTGTTTTGTATTTTAGTATGTTTCAGTAGTATTTTAACATGAGCACTTAAAATGAATCTAATTACGTAATACAGATTACATGCAATCAGTTACCACCCAGTGTATTTATAATACTTAATAATTAATTATTGTAATTATTATTTTTAATTAGGGTGGTTATCTCGGGCTCGAGGATTGTTTGTACAGTTATAGTTACACTAATGTTACATGAAGGGCCCCTAGGGGCCTGAAAAGAACGCAGCATACTAATTACTGATGGTGTACAGCATCACACACTCACATCCGTCCTGAAAACAATCTCACACGTCTCCATTTTGGAAAACTGGATTGTCAATACCCTGATGGTTCACATCTGAGGGATTTTCTCCAGGCCAGGACGGTCTCACTTTGGCCTCCAGTATGACCGGGACCCTGTAGGACAGAAAAACCAGCCCGCTAAGAACCACTAAAATGGATGCAAAAATCCCCACAGCGATACCGGGTCCGATGGACTGGTTCACAGGAGCGGGCGGCATGCGAAACTCCGCCGGGAACGATATAGTCTGATTGTTCACGACAGAATGGAGATTCCAGCACACGGGAACGAGTGTAGAAGCTCCGGTGAGGATAAGCAAAACCCCACCTGAAGAAAACGCCAGTTTGATGGGTTTCAACTTGTTTAATCCGAAGTAAACGTTCCTGAGGGCGTAAACGACACTGGCGTTTCCCGCCAATCCGAGAACTAGAGCCACGAGCAGGAGCACTTGTGCCGCGGCGATTTCCGGTGGCGTGAACGACTCTGACAAACGAATCCTCTGACAGAACATAATCTGACTGCCGGATAAAATCGGAGCGTGGCTATAAAAACACACTCTCCAGATACCAACCCATGCTAGTCCGGAGGTGATGACCGACAAATCGGAAACTTCCCAAACCCTCCACTCCACCAGGCCGACAGTTACGATGATGAGCGCCCATCCGACCGTCCCGAGCCAAAGCGCCACGAACTGTGCGTGAGCCGTGTGGACGAGGTAAGGCATTACGTTCGGTCTCAGACTGAGGTTTCCTTCTGGAAAAGGTCCATCCTAAAGAGCCTCGACTGTCTCTCTGAAGCGGTTGAACGTGACTGCAGGTCTTTATGGAGTTAATTGCTTGTTGTGGGTTTAACTAACCAATGCCGTCTCCAAGAAACCTGGCAAACAAAGCTCTCAGACATCCCTCTGAGAGAAAGAGAGACAGAGAGAATTAGTTTAGAGATCACTAACTTCCTGTTGCTTATTTTTGAGAAGCCAAACAGAAATGTAATGAGGTCATTTGAGCTAAAAAGTTCAGAATCTGCAAAATGCTAATTGTTTTATCAAAATAAGAGGGATCACATAAAGTGCATGTTGTTGTTTATTTAGTACTGACCTGAATAAGATATTTCACATGAAAGATGTTTACATAGTTCACAAAAGCAAACAATAGACCCGGTTAAAAAGTTTACATCCTTTTGATTCTTAATTGTGTTGTTAACTGAATGATCCACAGCTGTTTTTTTTTTGTTTGTTTGTTTGTTTAGTGATGAGTCAGAAAAATCTTTCAGGTCCCACAAATTCTTTGGTTTTTCAGCATGTCTGTGTATTTGAAACATTTCCAACAATGACTCTATGATTTTGAGATCCATCTTTTCACACTGAGGACAACTGAGGGACTCATATGCAACTATTACAAAAGGTTCAAACACTCAGGAAGGAAGAAACAACATATTAAGAGCCAGGGGTGAAAACTTTTGAACAGAATGGAGTCTGCAATTTTCTTATTTTGCATAAATATCATATTTTTTCGTTTAGTACCACCCTTCAGAGCCTACAGAAGATACATGTTTCCCAGAAGACAAAATAAGTTAAATTTACCCTGATCTTTAAATTCAAAAAGTTTACACCCCCAGCTCTTATTAATGCATTGTTTTTCCTTCTGTAGCATCAGTGAGTGTTTGAACCTTCTGTAATAGCATATGAGTCCCTCAGTTGTCCTCAGTGTGAAAAGATGGATCTCAAAATCATACAGTCATTGTTGGAAATAGTTCAAATACACAAAAATGCTGGAAAACCAAGGAATTTGTGGGACCTGAAGGATTTTTTTGGAGAACTGTGGGACAGTTTAACTGTTCAGGACAAACAAGGGGCTCATGACTAAAATGGGCTATCACTAAACAATAAAAACACATCATTCAGGTAACAACACAGTATTAAGAATCAAGTGTATGTAAACTTTTGAACCAAGTAATTTTCATAAATTCAACTATGTACTCTTGTGAACTTTTATGTAAACATATTTTATGTGAAATATCCTTTTCAGGTCAGTACTAAATAACAAAATAACATGCATTTTGTATGATCCATCTTATTTTGGTCAAATAATTAACATTTTGCAGATTCTGAAAGGGGGGTGCGAAATTTTGACCTCAGCTGTACTTCACCTAAAGTTTGGAGATTGGTAAGATTTTTACCAAGATTTTTGTCTCTTCTGTTCATCAAGTCTGCATTTATTTGATATTAAAAAAAAATCAATAAAAATTGTGAAATATTATTACAAATTAAAATACCTGTTTTCTATGTGAATCTATGTTAAAATGTAATTTATTTCTGTGATCAAAGCTGAACTTTCAGCATCATTACTCATTACTCCAGTCTTCAGTGTCACATGATTCTAATAAGCTGATTTGCTCCTCAAGAAATCATTATCAATGTTGAAAGCCCAATATTTTAGTGGAAACTGAGATACATTTTATTTTTCAGGATTCTTTGTTGAATAAAAGTAATTGTTTTTACTGACACTTTTGATCTATTTAACACATCCTTGCTGGATAAAAGTATTACTTTCTTTAAATAAAAAAAAACATACTGACCCTAATTTTTTTTTCCTCTCTCTTAAGCCTTTATATATATATATATATATATAACAGATGATTTACAGATTATAGCCTGATTCTTCAATGATAAACTTCACTCACTACTCATCATCATACTGAGGTCAAACTCTTTCAGTAAGTAGACCAGCTATAAAATGTTGAAACTGATGTATATAAAACAATAAAAATAGCTTTTTTTGTTACCGGAAAACAAATCTGGAGCAGAATGTCTCGTCTAGATGTCATACATTTATTCTGCTTTCATCAAGAGCTGCTTCATATTTTTGTGAAAATTTAATTTTTCAGGATTCACAGATGAATAGAAAGTTCAAAAGAACAACATTTATTCGAAATATAAATCTTTTGTAACATTATAAAATGTCTTCACTGTCACCTTTGATTAATTGTGTCTTTGATGAATAAAAAAAATCATATATTATTATTTTACCATATGACTGTTTTCTATGGAATATTATAATGAGTTGTGTGATATTTCAATGCGTTGCATTTTACATTTACGGATCTGAACAAAATCCAAACTGACTTCACATAAAACTGACTTTTAAACATTTCTCAAGCCCTTTGTGGATATCTTAATATTTATTCTATATTTTTTTTTTTTATAACCAAATTATAATTAGAAGTATAAAACTGTATTATTACCATATCAGCACCAATTCCACTGATTCCTCTTGATGTACAATTGAATCATCTCTCAGCGTTTCCTTCATCTTAAGCGCTCAGCGTTGGACTGGAAACCATCTGAAACTCGACTTCCTGCTGCTCAGAAACTCAGTGTAAATAAGGTGGTGAACATGTTTCTGTGAATGATTGACTACAGCTCATGAGCACTGTCAACATCATAAAATCAAACAATGGGGAATCTGAGATCATTCGCCTCATATTGGAAAAACAGTGTCAGTGACTCATAAAGATCATAAAATCATTGAGGATGGGTGAGGCTTCAGACCGAGTCCTGAGATAACTTATTAATTATATACTGTAATATTCTTGTTTACAGCGATGTGTTTCTGAATAATTTCCTTACAGCAAGTGTGATATCAGACAGAGCAATTCATTGAATCCCGTTCATAACTATGAAGAAGTTGCACAATATTTTTTATTTTCATTTCAATTTATTGCAGAAGTGCACTGCAAGCATGATTTTTCTGGTCCACAGGATAAATTTTAGATACAACAATATTTTGAACTTCCTTTCCTATCAGTAATGGTTATTTCATGAAGGTAAAAAACTGGAAAGTTTAAAACATTTACATGAAAATGAGTAAAACAGCTTTCAGTTTGGATCTAGTCAAGAATAAGCAGATCTAACCTTTAAGGTAATAGCACCGTTAGCTTTCAGCAGCAAAATAAATTAGTTGAACGTGTATATACAGATAGGAAAAAAAAACTTTAAGATCCTTTAAAAAACAGAGGAAAGTTTTATACAGCGCATTCCTGAAAACGTGAGCGGATTTAAAGCACTAAAACGTTATATTAAAGAAAACTGGAATCAATGTAAATCTGATATAAGAATGATTGTGTGTTGATAATAATAAATCTATCCAGTGAATTCACACAAGCAGATTAGTCGAGTCCAGTCCAGTCTAGACCAGTCCAGAGTTTAGTATGGTTCAGTACAGCAGTCTCTGGTCCAACGGCAGACTGTCCTTCAGACATTTGAGCTGCTCTTCACCCAGTTTGATCTTATCCTCTAGTTTGCGCTGTTCAATGATGAGCGCTGACTTCATTTTGACGAAGTGCCGGTAGTCTGCAAGGCGCTCTTCGCTGAGGTGACTGGCCAGAATCTCATAAACCAGACGTTCCCTTCGGTCCAAGTTCTCTTTTAGCTCTTTGGCGTCTTCGTGCTGGCGAATCAGCAGCTTGCGTTTCTCGGTCAAAGTGTGCTGAAAGTACGACATACGAGTATTGTTTATTGTACAAAGCAAAACATTGAATTAGGACTCCTCTCCAAGCTTTTGACTAAAATCATATAGCTGAATTAAGAGACATTCATTTTATGTCCTTTGACAACAATTTACTAAATTGAGAAAACAAATGAATACAAAAAGGACCAATATTCATTAAATCAAGGGAACAAATTAGCATTAAAAGGCTATGATTTACTAAAACGAGGAAACAAATTACTACGATTTATTCAAATGAAGGAACGAATTGGAATTATGTGGCTACGATTTATTAAAATGAGGGAACGAATTCGAATTATGTGGCTACGATTTATTCAAATGAGGGAACAAATTGGTACTGTGTGGCTGCGATTTATTCAAATGAGGGAATGAATTGGAATTACGTGGCTACGATTTATTCAAATGAGGGAACGAATTAGAATTATGTGGCTACTATTTATTCAAATGAGGAAACGAATTGAAACTGTGGCTACGATTTATTCAAATGAAGGAACGAATTCGAATTATGTGGCTACGATTTATTCAAATGAGGAAACGAATTGAAACTGTGGCTACGATTTATTCAAATGAAGGAACGAATTGGAATTATGTGGCTACGATTTATTCAAATGAGGGAACAAATTGGTACTGTGTGGCTGCAATTTATTCAAATGAGGGAACGAATTAGAATTATGTGGCTACTATTTATTCAAATGAGGAAACGAATTGAAACTGTGGCTACGATTTATTCAAATGAAGGAACAAATTCGAATTATGTGGCTACGATTTATTCAAATGAGGAAACGAATTGAAACTGGCTACGATTTATTCAAATGAAGGAACGAATTGGAATTATGTGGCTACGATTTATTCAAATGAGGGAACAAATTGGTACTGTGTGGCTGCGATTTATTCAAATGAGGGAATGAATTGGAATTACGTGGCTACGATTTATTCAAATGAGGGAACGAATTAGAATTATGTGGCTACTATTTATTCAAATGAGGGAACAAATTGGTACTGTGTGGCTGCGATTTATTCAAATGAAGGAACGAATTCGAATTATGTGGCTACGATTTATTCAAATGAGGAAACGAATTGAAACTGTGGCTACGATTTATTCAAATGAAGGAACGAATTCGAATTATGTGGCTACGATTTATTCAAATGAGGAAACGAATTGAAACTGTGGCTACGATTTATTCAAATGAAGGAACGAATTCGAATTATGTGGCTACGATTTATTCAAATGAGGGAACATATTGGTACTGTGTGGCTGCGATTTATTCAACTGAGGGAATGAATTGGAATTACGTGGCTACGATTTATTCAAATGAGGGAACGAATTAGAATTATGTGGCTACTATTTATTCAAATGAGGGAACGAATTGAAACTGTGGCTGCGATTTATTCAAATGAGGGAATGAATTCGAATTATGTGGCTACGATTTATTCAAATGAGGAAACGAATTGAAACTGTGGCTACGATTTATTCAAATGAAGGAACGAATTCGAATTATGTGGCTACGAAAATTAAAATTACGCGGCTACGATTTATTCAAATGAGGAAACGAATTGAAACTGTGGCTACGATTTATTCAAATGAAGGAACGAATTCGAATTATGTGGCTACGATTTATTCAAATGAGGAAACGAATTGAAACTGTGGCTACGATTTATTCAAATGAAGGAACGAATTCAAATTATGTGGCTACGATTTATTAAAATAAGGGAACAAATTAAAATTACGCGGCTACGATTTATTCAAATGAGGAAACGAATTGAAACTGTGGCTATGATTTATTCAAATGAAGGAACGAATTCGAATTATGTGGCTACGATTTATTCAAATGAGGAAACGAATTGAAACTCTGGCTACGATTTATTCAAATGAAGGAACAAATTAAAATTACGTGGCAACGATTTATTCAAATGAGGGAATGAATTGGAATTATGTGGCTACAATTTATTCAAATGAGGGAACGAATTGGAGTTATGTGGCTACGATTTATTCAAATGAGGGAACAAATTAAAATTATGTGGCTATGATTTATTCAAACGAGGGAACAAATTTGTACGATGTGGTTATGATTTATTCAACCAAGGGAACTAATTGGTATTATGTGGTTACGATTTACTAAAATGAGGTAACAAATTGGTACGATGTGGCTACGATTTACTAAAACGATGGAACAAATTAATACTATGTGGTTACAATTTACTAAAACAAGGGAATGAATTGGTACTATGTGGCTACGATTTACTTAAACGGGGGAACGAAGTGGTATGATGTGGCTATGATTTACCTTTAAAACAAAGGAACAAATTGGTACGATATGGCTACGATTTACTGAAACTAGGGAACGAATTGGTATTGCGTGGCTACGATTTTTTTAAAATGAGGAAACAAACTGGTATTATGTGGTTACGATTTACTAAAATGAGGGAACGAACTGATATAATTAACAAATTAGTACAACATGGCCATGATTTACTAAAACAAGGGAATGAATAAGCAAAAGAGAATAATTCATGTGCATCTCATTTATACCTTCTCGTCCGCTGACGTACCCTCCTCTAGGTTGTTCAGGGCGTTTTCTACGCGGGCCAGTCGGCCGGACAGAGACAGCAGCAGACTGACCACTTTGTCAAGGTCGCCAACGAACATGCGAAACTTCTCCAGCTCATTGGGTTTGCAGACGGTCTGTACGGTGGCCTCTACTTCCTCTCCCAGAACGTTATTGTCCTGAACGTCCTCCTGCAGGCTTTCACGCGCCTCTCGCAACACCTGCAGCTTCTTACTTAAGCTGTCGATCAACTCTTGCTACAGAGAAAAACATAAATAACTAAGATATATAACAATCCTGACAGAATACATTATTAATGTAGAGATCCTTGACTGAATAAATGTAAATACTTTACATTGAACAGATTTATTATAGTTTTTAAGCAATGAAAATAAATGCATTTTAAAAATGTTAATTTAAATAAAATTAAATAGATGCAAATAATTAATTATATTCTATATCATTATTTCAAGATTCTTTTTATATTTTTTAAAAATATATAGACAATGTTGTAAATTGCTTAAAATGTTTGTAAAATGTAAATAGTGTAAATACAGTCTAAAATGTGACTGTAAATGGCAAAACGTTTTTGTAAAATGTATATATAGTCTAAAATGTTTGTAAAATGTCGAAAATAGCTTAATGTTTGTAAAACCTAAATAGTGTAAAATGTTTGGAAATGTTTGTAAAATGTACATATACACATTCATTTAAATAAAATTAAATGGATGCAAATAATAATATTCTATATCATTATTTCAAGATTCTTTTTATATTTTTAAAAATATATAGACATAAATGTTGTAAATTGCTTAAAATGTATGTAAAATGTAAATAAATAGCTTAAAATGTTTGTAAAATGTAAATAGTGTAAACTGTTTGGAAATGTTTGTAAAATGTTGTAAATAGCTTAAAATGTTCGTAAAATGTACATAGTCTAAAATGTTTGTAAATGTTTGTAAAATGTAAATGGGATAACATTTTTGTAAAATATACAGTCTAAAATGTTTGTAAAACGTAAATAGCGTAAAATGTTTGGAAATGTTTGAAAAATGTTGCAAATAGCTTAAAATGTTTGTAAAATGTAAATAGTCTAAAATGTTTGTAAAATGATACAACTCAAACACCTTGAGCGCAAAAAAACTAGCCTGTCTCATTTATGTATGACTGATCATTACCAAATCAACTAATCATCAACAATTTTTTCTGTTCTGAGTGAAAGCAAAAAATGTTGAACAAAGCGACAAAGTTACCACTAAGAACAACATATGCAGCCAATGAGAACATCTGTGGGAGGGGTTACCAGAACAACACAGTCAAAACAAAGCAGCAAACTGGACATAAACCTTGTACCTTCTTGTTGGAGAGGTCATAATCGAGTTCATCCTCTGAATCCTGTTCATCCTCCATGTGCTCCTTCATGTCCTTCATCTTTATGAGCAGCTCCGCTTTAGGTGCAGATGTGCTATAATACGACGAACTGCTCACTAATGACACAGATGACACCAAATTGTCCTCCACCCTGCCCAAATCAAACATTGTGTCAGTAAGAAGGAAAAAAAGTCACTAGGTAAATATGGTTTAATCATTCTCAAACATGACAAACAGTCACAGATTTAAGGTCAAGTACACTGTACTTGTTATTATGTGTGTGTGTCAGTAGAGGGCAGTAGTTGTACAGGGTTTCAGTTTAAAGCTGTAACATCAAATGAGTACAAAAAGATAACTGATCTAGCTTAATGACTCAAATTGCTGAAAGAACAAACACTGCAATTCCTGCTGAACATCTGATAGCCTTCATAACATTTACATAATGCCACTGATGAAGAACAAATGAGAAATTACAAGACGGAAAATGTCACATTTTCCTCTTGGTAAATAATGTCATCTCTCAAACATGTCAAATCATAATCTGGCTCATGTTTCACCCCAAAATAAGTACATTTATTACTATAATGCTCATTACCAAAAATGCTAAATAATCATTTACATAATGTGCAGACTGGACATGACTTTGTGAGATTCTCAGGCAGTGTACCTCTGCTGTGTATTTTTGGGAGACGTCTGTTTGGAGGCTGCTTTCCTCCTCTGCTGCGCTCCCTCCAGGACCTGCTCCCCCTGTGGAAATATTCCCTCCATCAGATCCATGGTAGTCTTCATCTTACTCTGATCCAAGATGTCCACCAGACTCTTGTCCTTCCCCATGATATCCCTGGCCAGCTCCTCTCGTTTCAGGTCCTCCTCCGAGTGCTCGCCCACGGTATTGCTTCTCAACTGCTCTTTATTGTCTTGTACAATCTCATCAGTCTGATGTTCTGCATTATTGCTTGGATCTGGGTGGGTGTAGGCAATAAACAGTGACTTTGATTGCTCTGGAGAATCTAGTTTTTTTGGCCAGACGGTTTTAGGCACCTCAGAGCCTCTGGATGATTTACCTTGTGGCAGATAGTTTTGGTTTTCTCTCTCTGAACTGTTTTCTGTACAGACTATCTGTATGGGAACCTTCCGCCCTGCAGTGTTTGGCTCTGATGTTTCCTCCTTGCTACTGCAAAAGGAAAAAATATTGTTGATAATGATCAGCTTAAAATGATCACCTTAAAACATATCTAAAACTCTACTCACTTGCATGGATCCCTTTTCTGCACAACTGCAGGTGGTTCATCTGTGAGCCTCTGTGGAAAGAACTGAGGAGAAGGAGAACGTGTTCTGTTGGCTGAAATTACGTTCAGCTTGGGAGAAATGGAGGGACGACCCTGAAGTCGTGGTGTGTGTGACATTGTCCCTTCAGTGTCTAAACTCTGATTGTCCTCTGGTGCTGCGGACGGGCTTTTGTCTTTCTCCAGATGTTCTGATGGACATGGTCCTTGAGTTGGCTCAGTGGAGGAGGTCTGAACCCTAACTTCCTGGGAGGCTCTGAACGGGCACATGGTTTCTGGCTGTTTAGATTGGGTGGACCTCTGAAATTCAGGACTTTTGTTTTTAGGAAGCAGTTGCTCTGATATTGGAACCTGGAGATGATGTGAGGAGAATGGTAGTGGATGCCTGGCATCAAGTCTGGGTTTCTGGTTGGAGGAAAGAGGCACCACTTCACTTTCCAGAACGTTCAGTGTGATGGACTCTAAAGGTTCGGAGATGTTGAGTAGACCATGCTCTCTTTCGGATACACTGTGATGTTGAAATTACAATAAAACTCACATATTATCAGTCTGTACATTAGTAGATCACTGAAAATATAGAGCTCAAACTCTATTCTGGAGGGCCTGCAAAGTCTAACTCCAACTTGCCTCAACACACCTGCTGGGAAGTTTCTAGTATGCCTATTACGCTTGATTAGCTAGTTCAGGTGTGTCTAACTGGGGTTGGAGCTAACTCTGCAAGACTGTGGCCCTGCAGGACCGAGTTTGGGCACTCTTGATATGGACGTATTGATCACCAAGATAAGACAAAAAATACTTACCTATTGATACGGGCCTCCTGTTGGTCCTTGGGTTCAGGTGGAGATTCCACAGGAGATTTTCTGGGTGGCAGAGGGATTTTCTGAAAGAAATGTTGATCTGTTAACACAGATGTCAAAGATTCCTCTACTTAAAGGACAGACCCATCTTGATTCACTGTGCCAGCAACAAACTCTTTATAACTATTACAAAACAATACAACTCAATCATCTGCTTCTGCCGAGAAAACTGTACATCTGATGAAATGTGATGTTTCGGCACCAAAGACATTATCTGTATCATAACAAAACAAAGGATCCTCTTACCTGTCCATAGAAGTCAGCAGAAGGAGAAGAACGGGATCTTTCATGAACACATACTGTGCTGTTTGATTCCTCCAAGCCTGAGTCCAGGATGTTTTCAGCAGAACGATATCTGCCTGTGGGTCTTCGTTCCACTAGTTTCTTCTGCATGTTCCATGTAGCTTCGTATTCTGCAAATGTACCAAGTCGTTGTTGCTCCTCAGTATGAAGGTCACAATGGCTTGATTTACTCTGTTTTAAGGGAGCTTGATGGATGCTTTCAGTATCTCCAGTTAATCTAGTCTTTGTCTCATCTTGGTCTTCAGTGGTACTGCGCAGGGATTGTTTTGGTATGGGCTTTTGGAGAACTGGTTTGCAGGATCCTTCGAAGAACTTATATCGGTCCACAAAGGACCCAGCTGCCTTATCCTCAACTCCTACTTCATTGATCTTGTCTGGTTCAGAGAAGGAGTGTATCTTTTTATCCATGGAAAACCTTTTACGTCCCCCAATGCGGGTGACTTGCCCATGAACAGGACCAGGTTTTTGAGGAGGTTGACCTGGCGCAACTTCGTTCCCAGGAAGCTCCAGGTCCCTCCTCATAAACGACGTGGCCTTTAAAACTTTGGCTTGGGCTTCTTTCAGATGATCCTTGTAAGTGTTGGTGAAGGAACCATCAGAAGACGATGTGGAGGTCTCATTGGACTTCCAGATGTCAGAGTCCTCCTCAATTTCACTTGAGCAGTTCAAGGTAGCTGCACTTCTGCTTTTCTGAAGCTGGGCCCTCTTCTGTTGGATTTCGTTGCGTAAAGTCGTGGCATAGCGGTCACTCCGCCTTCCCTGTTTGCCACCGATGGCATCGGTTGATTCTTGACCACCTCCCTTGGCTGTTACTGATTTTTCTGCCATCTTCTTGCTCTCCTGAGCCAAAAAGTGCAACATGGGTGTCTTGTGTGGACAGATCTTGTGATCCTGCTTGGAGATCCACGGATTGTCGGATTGGTGGTAAGTGGACGCAGAGTTCTTCTGCTCTGTCTGGTGATTTGGTATGTGCCTGGAAGGCTGCGACTTAACTCCATCTTTCTTCTTTGGAGTCGTTCTTTCCCCAGAGCTGAACTTTGAAGTCAGATGATTTGGGGATGTAGCTTGAGATGAAGGAGGACTGATGGCCTGTTTGCTGTAACCGTTGGAGCTCTTGTTCTCAGGTACACTAAGGTATGGTTGAGTATACTTTGTCTTCACAACCTTCTGAGAACCAGCAGAGCTTCTGTCTGAGGCACCTTGGGTGGTTCCCATTTCAGACCTGCGTTCATCTTTCATCCAACCCTGTGTAGGAGATTCCAAGAATGGCTGCTGGGCAGTGATGCAATAGTAGCGAAAATGAGCATGGCCCTCATGGTTGGGGTCAAAGGCCATGGAGGTTCTGGCTTGGTTTCGACTGCTGGTGTTAGTGGGCAAATCTTGAAGGCTTCGATAGTAGCTCCCAACACTCTGCGTCTTTGGTGAACATGTAGCGTTGGAGTACACAGAAAAGGTACTATCATCGCTGTGCTGTCTCTGATGCTGAAGTTCATATGTAAACGGGTTCTGGCCTTGTCTAACATCAGTGCTTGACTTAGAAAAGAGTTTGGTAGGGTTTAGCTGATTTGGGTAGTCCTCAACCGAAAGATACGGCTGAAGAAATTCCTTCTTTGGAGATGGGTTGTAGCTGTGTCTCACTTCATGTCCTTGTTCACCGTCCAACTGTCGGTCCACTGCTCTGCAGTGAGGTTTCTGTGGTGGATACACAGAAAGCCCTTCAGGGAATGATCCCACCAAGCTCTTCTCATGAACTCTGGTGGCAGTGAAACTATCACTACGCAAGGGTGGAGAAGGAGCTTGAGTAGCAGATATCTTGTTCTCAGGAATATGCCACACGGGTCTATGGTTCGATCTCCCAGTGGAGGAGAATTTGGAGCAAGCTTGCTCATCCATACTGGGACTTACTCGTCCCCCGTTCCCCATGGGAATCTGCAGGTATCTATGGCAGTCACTGGGAACTCCTAGATCACTGGGAATGCCTCTATAAAACATCCCTTCTGTGCTAGCAACACCCCGAGGTGCACTATGGTCAGCTGCACCTAATAAAATCGTGTTACATGCAGAAACAGGTTTGCTGATGGCACTCTCAAGCACCGGGTGATCTGCTCCACCGTTGGGTTTGCTCAATAACGGCTGCTCTTTTGAGAAAGCATACGATGGGGGCTCTACGCTTTCCATATTTCCCACCGAGCTGAACTGGCAGGATACTTGTCGCAGATTGGTCTGTCCCCAACAGCTAGTGAAGTCTTTTGAGGGTGACCTGGTACAAAACGAAGCAAATTAATGATGCTGATTCAGTTGAATTTATATAAATTACAAATAAACCTTAAGAATCTCACCCTGCATCGTATTTTGTCTGCCAAGTAGGGTCAGGTACAGGGTTGGGTTCAGATTTTGGATTGTCGGTGGTGGGGTTATCCGTGGATTTAGCAGAGTGCCACGATTGGGGTCTACATGATGATTCATTCCTCCTGAAATAAAAACAGAAAACTCTGCTACTTAAAACCAATTTTAGCTACAAATTAGATCCTAGTTTTCAGGTGCAAAATAACAAAATTATATTTTATTTTCTGTTCCAAGAGATCTGTCTTAATTTTAAATATAATAAATTGTGAATAACAATGCAATCCTTTTGTATAATAAAAGGTTTAACAGGAATCGCTCATTTAGCAGCAAGTGACATACCCTTTGTAGCGGTTTTTCCTGAAATGCATGTGAGGTGGAAAAGGAGGGGAAAATTCAGATCAACACAAGAAACACAAGCAGTTTATTTTTGACATGATCAAAACTCAACAAGACACAAGGAAACACTGAAGATGCTGCACTGAGGATCACAGGTTCTACAGAAGCCAGTCAAAATGACACACGATAATCAGCTTAAGCGCATAATCCCCCTCTTGCACGTGAACAGCACAGCTACAGCTAAGATGCCACATGGTAAAGGATGTGATATGGGGGTTCGGCCGGGATGGACGGGCTGATGGGTGATAACTACAGGGTCATGCGGGGCTGGAGTCACGAGACAAAGGCCAACAACTGCACGATACCTCATAGAACTTCTCAAAATCTTGGTGAGAAAGTTCCTGGCCACATGTACTTCACTTTCTGCAGGCATTGTTTGCGTTACAATATCCACCATTTTAACATCCTGCGCGACAATGAAGAGAAAACACAATATATACTGTCAAACAACTAGTGCATTTTTGTAAAAAATAAATATTAAATTATAAAAAGTAAATAATCTAAAAATAAAAATGTTTGTCAGAACATAAAAAGCCAGATTCCCAAACAGTATTACAGATTATACAGCATTAGCCCCGTCTACTCCATACACTATTACGTATTGTGATGAAAGTCAACCATCATCACTTCTACAGTATTTATAACATAAAACAAGCACGCTTTGCTAATTCATTTACTGTCCACCCAGGCTAACTGGGGTAAAGCTTGTTTCCGGATGGAAAGAGGCCACCATATGCTGAACAACAGAGGAGCGACTGCATGTGATCAATGAGAGCTTAGCCTTTCAGTCTGTGACAAAGGAAGATGAGCAGTTACGCATTCCTCTCAATCTGTTGTCTGTCTGAGAGAACAATCATCACGTCAGTTCAGAATAATTATTGATATGTCAGAAGACTTTTTTGGATTCATTGAGAACAGGGTTATAGTTAACTAAAACTGAGACTAACTTTAAAACCATTAAAAAGTGATTTAAACATTAGCTGTAATAAAATATGGTATAAAAACGTTTATTTCGTTAACTGAAATAAAATGTAATTTAGTTTTTGACTAAAATAACTAAAACTAAAACACAAAAAAAATGAACTAAAACTGAACTAAAATGCAAATTTAAATAAAAACTGAATTAATATATTTATAAATGTTAACTGAAATAAAATTTAAAAAGAAAAGTTTTTATTTCAGCTAGCTGCCAAGACAACAGTTCTCATTTTAAATTCATTAAAACTATGTAGACATTCTTAAAAAATTACCAAAAAAAACCACAACAAAATTATTAAAACTTTAAAATTAAAAATAGTATCTAAATGTTGAAATGTAAAATAATTTGCACTAATCCTATACTATGCTGCTGTGTGGAAAATATTTTGCTTATCCAGTCAGGTGAAGATCAGTGACTCTTTCAGGTCAAGAAAAAACACAACATCTAAACTTTTGGGGTGCAAGTCACTATACAAATGCAAATGGCCAATGCAAAAATTGTCAGGGAGACAGAAAAGGCTGCAAGAAACATCCTGGCTAGAAAGAAAAAGCACTTTTTAAAAAGAGAGAATAACTATCGCAAAACTGACTGCTTGCCTATACTGTCAAAGCAAGCTGAAAGTAAAATAAATGACTACCCTTGCAGCTTATCTAACTAAATTCCATGCAAAAATAATCAAATCTGGCCTGATTTGAGTATCTCTCAAGCAGAGGTGATCTTGTTAAATAACACTTATGCTTCTCAACTTGAACTCACTTTAACATTATATGCAGTATTGTTTTTGTAGAGCAAATTAGAAAAATGCAGGACAACAAACACCTAAAAATGTAAGAACTAAGCATCAAACTTACCTTAAAGTGACAAAAGTAATTTATTTAACATCCTTGACAGCGCTGACTTTCCTCAGGTGCATATTTTCCCATTAAGTCACATTCCTCTGATGCTTTTAAAGATGTGCAGACGCCAACAAACCTCTAGGAATCTTAAGGCATGTATGGAAAGACCCGCACCTAACAGCTAACGCAGGTCAAACTTCTGGCCTTTAACCCACTAATATACACTCAAAAACTAGTATGACGCAACCGAAGCACCAGAAAACAACACAAACAAGTGAGTATGTGACTGACGGCGCGTCCCAGTCAACAGCAGATTTCCTTAAGAGATTATAGACGTCTGAGACAAGGAGGAGCGAGGAGTATTATAGTAACACGCTCTGAAATCTGCTGATCTGACTGGCTGGAGGTCTGTCATATATCATGAACATATGAAAGTAGAACTAAGAACACAGACAAATGAACTTTTTAAACAGATAAATAGTAATAACTAAAACATTATTATAGACCAAATGATAGATACAAATGGTATCTAAGTGATGCTAAGATGTAACATTATTTGCAGTAATCTTATACTATGTTAGAAAAATATTCAATATTGATGTAGTTTATCTAAACTAGTGTGGACTATGCGCGTGTATCTGAATTGCAAATTTCTTCAAAAACTGATTTTGACAAAGCCTGGGCTTTTCTGAGCATTTAATGAAGAAAGTAAAAGAAGTGATTTACCAAACACTATCAAAACAACTTTTAGTGAATCAGTGTGAATTCTCGTTAGCTGAGTCAGTGTGATGATCCTGGACTGAAGCCTGAATGAAGGCAGACGAACACACGACAATAGAAATGCAGTGATAATCAGCAGCGGGATTATGCCTCCTACGGACACACAGAGCCTTGCATTTCAGAGCATACTCTGTAAAAAATCATCTTTTAAACAGTAAAAGACTGTAAAGATGCTACAGTAAGTGGTTAACAGTATGGTGACAAACTGTATTAGATCTAATTGAACATTTCATGTAATTATACACTAAAATACTGACAAATACACTGACAAGAGTCATTGGAAATTGACAGAATTCCTTAAATTTGATATTTTTTCATTAATAGAATTTATTTTTATCATCATTAGGGTTTTATGTTACATCTTATGTTAGATTAATGTTTTTTTTTTTTTAGTTATTTTAGTGTCATGTATGTCTCCATGATGGCGTTTTGTATATATCTTTTGTTTATTAGTATTATCCTCAGCTGCTTGTGACGAACTTTGATTTATCATGTGGTTTTCTCTTTACTGCCTGTGTTTTATGGTGTTTGTCAGTATAATATAAAGGAAAAACAGGTATATTAACATTATTTCCGGTAAGGAAACACTTTCACTTTAAATTTAAGGTTAATCTGAAAAACTTAAAATCCTGCTACAACGTAAAATATATTTTTCAGTTTTGTTAATTAAACAGATTACTGGACTCAAAAATCATGTTTAATTCAAACTTGAATTTACTAGCAATTTGAGTGAAAATTGTTTCTACACCAACGCGGCTGCTATTTTTACCATAAATTTCATAGTTTTTTATAGTGTATTTACTATCTGAGGCAGGTTTTAGCTAATAAGTATTTTCCTATAAAAACAACTGTAGCAGTACAATAATTACACCTGCTCAAAATGAAAGTTTTAATTAGCTGTGACTCAAATAAAACGTCAATAAGTTTGATGTGAAGCTAAAAGCCAATAAGCTTGACAAAGTGACAAAACAGTAAAGGACCCTGAACAGCTGTGTGACAGAGGACACCAGCACAAACATCTAATCAAAGAAGAAAGATCTCAAGGGGAATCTCACAGTGATACGCTTAAAGCTCAAACTCCACATGACCTCCACAATCCTGAGAGCAAACATCAGCACAACCACTAAATCAGAAATGACTAGAACTGAGAATGATCAAGTTCAAAAAACATAAAGAAAATCTTTAAGGCAAGACACTACATAGGGTTAAATATGGTGAATAGGGTTAAAACTTTACCTAATTGATATCACCATACTTTTTGTTTACATTTTGAGCTGCAAAGTTTGCAAGTTTTCCAAAATATTATGTTTAAATATACAAATAAGGCATTATCTGATTAAAAAAGCACTAATTTGCACATTTCCAGAAAATAAATCTTAACACTAGATCAAGTCTGATTTAAAATTCTTTTTGTTGACATGTTACAATTAAAGGTTTTTACTGAGGGGATTTTGGATTTCTCTTTTTATCACTCCATAAATGAGAAAATACTGTAAAAAGTATATTTTCACCCTGTTTTGTAGGAATAGAATGTTCCATAAATCAGCCTGAATTATAATATAAACAAACCACTCAGTAAAAACCTTCAGAATATAGACAAGAATAAAACTGCTAAGTCTGGTGTATGTAAGTGCTGTTGAAACAGGTGCAAAGTTTTAAAGGTATGTTTTGTAATTGAAACCTATAGATACAAATAGATAAAATGCAATAATAATCATCTCAGACGAAAGATATATAAACAAACCCCTCAGTAAAAACCTTTGGAATATGGACAAGAATAAAACTGCTAAGTTTAGTGTATGTAAGTGCTGTTTAAATAGAGGTGAAATGTTTTAAAGGTATGTTTTGTAATTGAAACCTATAGATACAATAAGATAAAATGCAACAATAATCTTAAATTAATGATATGTGTACAAACCTCTCAGTAAAAACCTTAACAATATAGACAAGAATAAAACTGTTTGTAAGTGTTGCTAAAGTGGAAATGTTTAAATATATGTTTTGTAAGTAAAATCTATAGATGCAAATAAGTCAAATGCAGTTCTAATCTTAAATGAATGATATGTGAACAAACCTCTCATTAAAACCTTAAGAATATATACAAGAATAAAACTGTAAATTTTGTTTTTTGTAAATGCTGCTAAAGTGGAGGAAAAACTCATTTTGTGAAAACTGCCTGTAAAAATATGTATTGTAATTAAAAAAATAAATGTAAGTAGATAAAGTGTAATAATAAAACCATGTGAATGATGTATGAACAAACCCCCCAGTAAAAACCTTAAGAATATAGACAAGAATTGTCTATAAAGTTTTGGTGTTTGTAAGTGCTGCTGAAGTGGAAGAGAAAACTTTTAAAGATACGTTTTGTAAATGAAATCAATAGATGTAAATAATTAAAATCCAATAATAATTTCAGGCAAATGATATATGAACTTTAGTAAAAATCTTAAGAATACAGACAAAAATAAAACTGTAAATGTTGGTGTTTGTAAGTGCTGCTAAAGTGGAGGAAAAACTTGTTTTGAGAAAACAGCCTTTAAAAATATGTCTTGTATATAAGTAAATAAAGTTTAATAATAAAACCAGGTGAATGGTATATGAACAAACCCCTCAGTAAAAACCTTCAGAATATAGAGAGGAATAAAACTGTAAATTTTGTTGTTTGTAAGTGTTGCTAAAGTGGAGGAGAAAACTTTTAAATATATGTTTTGTAAGGGAAATCTATAGATGCAAATAGTTTAAATGCAATAATAATCTCAGGCAAATGATATATGAACAAACCCCTCAGTAAAAACCTTAAGAATATAGACAAGAATAGAACTCTAAATTTTGGTTTTTGTAAGTGCTGCTAAAGTGGAGGAAAAACAAATTTTGTGAAAACTGCATGTAAAAATATGTATTGTAATTAAAAAAAAATGTAAGTAGAAAAAGTGTTATAATAAAACCATGTGAATGATGTATGAACAAACCCCTCAGTAAAAACCTTAAGAATATAGACAAGAATAAAACTGTAAATTTTGGTGTGTGCTGCTCAAGTGGAAGAGAAAACTTTTAAAGATATGTTTTGTAAGTAAAATCAATAGATGCAAATAATTAAAATCCAATAATAATTTCAAATGATATATGAATTTTAGTAAAAATCTTAAGAATACAGACAAAAATAAATCTGTAAATGTTGGTGTTTGTAAGTGCTGCTAAAGTGGAGGAAAAACTCATTTAGTGAAATCTGCCTCTAAAAATGTGTGCTGTAATTTAACAAATTAAATGTAAGTAGATAAAGTGTAATAATAAACCATGTGAATGATGTATGAACAAACCCCTCAGTAAAAACCTTAAGAATATAGACAAGAATAAAACTGTAAATTTTGGTGTTTGTAAGTGCTGCTAGAGTGGAGGAAAAACTAATTTTGCGAAAACTGCCTGTAAAAATATGTATTATAATTTAAAAAAATAAATCTAAGTAGATAAAGTGTTATAATAAAACCATGTGAATGATGTATGAACAATCCTCTCAGTAAAAATCTTAAGAATACAGACAGGAATAAAACTGTAAATTTTGGTGAATGTAAGTGCTTCTAAACTGGAGGAAAAAAGCCTTTAAAAATATGTATTGTAATTTCAATATATAAACGTAAGTAGAAAAAGTGTAACAAAATAATAAAACTGTGTGAATGATATATGAACAAATCCCTCAGTAAAAACTGTCAGAATATAGACAAGAATAAAACTGTAAATTTTGGTTTTGTAAGTGCTGCTAAAGTGGAAGAGAAAACGTTTAAAGATATGTGTTGTAAGTGAAATCAATAGATGCAAATAGTTAAAATGCAAAAATAATCGCAGACAAATTATATATATATACAGGTCCTTCTCAAAAAATTAGCATATTGTGATAAAGTTCATTATTTTCTGTAATGTACTGATAAACATTAGACTTTCATATATTTTAGATTCATTACACACAACTGAAGTAGTTCAAGCCTTTTTTTTGTTTTAATATTGATGATTTTGGCATACAGCTCATGAAAACCCAAAATTCCTATCTAAAAAAATTAGCATATCATGAAAAGGTTCTCTAAACGAGCTATTAACCTAATCATCTGAATCAACTAATTAACTCTAAATACCTGCAAAAGATTCCTGAGGCTTTTAAAAACTCCCAGCCTGGTTCATTACTCAAAACCGCAATCATGGGTAAGACTGCCGACCTGACTGCTGTCCAGAAGGCCATCATTGACACCCTCAAGCAAGAGGGTAAGACACAGAAAGAAATTTCTGAACGAATAGGCTGTTCCCAGAGTGCTGTATCAAGGCACCTCAGTGGGAAGTCTGTGGGAAGGAAAAAGTGTGGCAGAAAACGCTGCACAACGAGAGGGGGACCTGCGGAAGCAGTGGACTGAGTCTGGAGTAGAAACATCCAGAGCCACCGTGTACAGGCGTGTGCAGGAAATGGGCTACAGGTGCCGCATTCCCCAGGTCAAGCCACTTTTGAACAGCGGCAGAAGCGCCTGACCTGGGCTACAGAGAAGCAGCACTGGACTGTTGCTCAGTGGTGCCAGAGTCTGGAGGAAGACTGGGGAGAGGGAAATGCCAAAATGCCTGAAGTCCAGTGTCAAGTACCCACAGTCAGTGATGGTCTGGGGTGCCATGTCAGCTGCTGGTGTTGGTCCACTGTGTTTTATCAAGGGCAGGGTCAATGCAGCTAGCTATCAGGAGATTTTGGAGCACTTCATGCTTCCATCTGCTGAAAAGCTTTATGGAGATGAAGATTTCATTTTTCAGCACGACCTGGCACCTGCTCACAGTGCCAAAACCACTGGTAAATGGTTTACTGACCATGGTATTACTGTGCTCAATTGGCCTGCCAACTCTCCTGACCTGAACCCCATAGAGAATCTGTGGGATATTGTGAAGAGAAAGTTGAGAGACGCAAGACCCAACACTCTGGATGAGCTTAAGGCCGCTATCGAAGCATCCTGGGCCTCCATAACACCTCAGCAGTGCCACAGGCTGATTGCCTCCATGCCACGCCGCACTGAAGCAGTCATTTCTGCAAAAGGATTCCCGACCAAGTATTGAGTGCATAACTGAACATAATTATTTGAAGGTTGACTTTTTTTGTATTAAAAACACTTTTCTTTTATTGGTCGGATGAAATATGCAAATTTTTTGAGATCGGAATTTTGGGTTTTCATGAGCTGTATGCCAAAATCATCAATATTAAAACAAAAAAAAAGGCTTGAACAACTTCAGTTGTGTGTACTGAATCTAAAATATATGAAAGTCTAATGTTTATCAGTACATTACAGAAAATAATGAACTTTATCACAATATGCTAATTTTTTGAGAAGGACCTGTGTATATATATATATATATATATATATAGAATATAGAGAGGAATATAACTGCAAATGTTGGTGTTTGTAAATGTTGCTAAAGTGGAGGTGAAAACTTTTAAAGACATATTTTGTGACTGAAATCTATAGATGCAAACTGAAAAAGTGCAATAAAATAAACACTTGATGTATTTGTATTTATGTATTTTGTAAATGTATTTTGCATTATTCTTTCCACTACAAACCAAAACCTCAAAACTGACCAGTGCATGAAAAAACAATCTAATGGTGAACTCAAACATTAATTTTAAAGCTGTTTACTGTTACTGTACTGTATGTCAACTACTGTGTCTATTTGTAATTATTTTTTAAGGCAAAACTAAATATAAAACACTATCAATGAGCAACATATGAGCACAGCTTCTCTAAGCAACTCCTGACTCATTCTGAGGAGAAGACAAAACCTCCAAATCTACAATCGACAGGCCGTATGAGATCAACTCCTGCAGTTTCTATAAATATGGCAGCGTCTCAAATCCTTGCGCTTCACCAGCTCATGATGTAACGTGTCAAGGCAACCGAGGACAGTCCGAGACGACGACACCTCAAGGCCACAAACACGTCTTGTCCAGGGTTATTCTAGTTTACTACAACTTCATTAAAACCATAGAAAACACATTTTTGTTACCTAAAAAAAAAATGTTAATAAAATATGATTTTATAAGATTACAACAGTGCTAAAATAACACTGGTCTTTTTCTTATAATGTCATTCTGACATATTATTTTCTATTATATTGTCAAATCTGTTAAAGATTAAGCTGTACATTTTAATAACTCCAAAATTCCAAAAGGTTATTACAATATAAAATAATGTTTTTTTTTTTTTTTTTAAATATACTTTAATATATTATTAATTCCTGTGATGCAAACCTGAATTTTTTTTATCAGCTGTTACTCCAGTCTTCTGAAGGATCATGTGATCAAGTGCCACATGATCCTTCAGAAATCATTAATATGCTGATTTATTATTAAAAGGATCAATGTTGGAAACAGTTGTGCTGCCAAATATTTTTGGGAACCTGTGATTATTTTTTCAAGATTCTTTGAAGAATAAGTTAAAAAGAACAGCATTTGTTCAAAATATATTTGAAAAATATATTGTTAGAAAACCTTTCGATTTTAAATAAATGCTGTTCTTTTTAACCTTTTATTGATCAAAGTATCCTGAACAAAATTATCACAGGTTCCAACAAAATATTAATATATATTTCAACACTGATAATAAATCAGTATATTAGAATGATTTCTGAAGGATCATGTGACACTGAAGACTGGAGAAATGTATCACAGAAATAAATTACATTTAATGTAATGCAATTAATTAAATAAATTTAAAATATATTCACATAGAAAACTGTTATTTTAAATTGAAATAATATTTCACAATATTACAGTTTTTTTCTGTATTTTTGATCAAATAAATGCAGCTTTGATTAAGCACAAAAAATGGCTTTAAAAAACATTAATATGTTTACTGATTCCAAACTTTTGAGCAGCAGTGTATGTGCATATTAAATAAAATTACTTAAATATTTAAAAATATATTGTTTTTGGGCAGCACCAGACTTTTATATTATAAAATTATCTATTATATATTATACCTGAAACTAAAAACATAAAAAATTGCTACTTGAAATAAAATAAAAGGTAGTTACCAAATAAACATTCATCATTTTCATTCAGTTTAACTTGATGTACTAAAATAACTAAATAAAACTTAATAAAAAATAAAAGGACTAAATAAAACTATACGTATATGTATATATGTATTTATATTACTACAACTTTTAACAAAAATAAAGAGACAACACAAAATATAGAACAAAGTCTAATTCGAAAATATAATAGTATCTTTGATTATATTAAAATAAAACTGGTCAACAGCGCATTAATTTTATATTATAGCATTTAATGTGACTTCTATTAACAAATAAACTGGAAGTATCTGGTTATCAAAAATATAAATGTACAAATGTAAAGTACAAACCAAATATTAGCTTATAAAGTACAGGTAAAGGTGTGTAAAATGACTTAAAGAGCTTAAAGAGCAGATACCTGTTAAAGTGAATCTAGCGGATCAGTGTTTGCGTCTCCATAGTGGAACGTGCCGCACGCTGATCAGAGTTCAGCCTCATTTGTTTGCTTACTATGAGCCCAGAGACCAGCACCAAAACAATGAGCTCACAGCCAGCAGCCAATCACAGCGCAGAATAAACTCACCTAGCCAACGGACTCATCCATTTCTCTAAGCAGAGGGGGAGATTATAGTTAAACACACAGTCTTACACAGACACCAGGACTAAAACAAACATCTAAACTAGAAGTCAGCAGTCTCATATGCACAACATGCAGAATTAAAGTATGCAAAGCAAATATTATTTTATAAGGCTGTATGTAAATCTGTCGGTTTTGTTTTCCTCCTGGTAAATCTTTGCTGTAATTGGACTCAGGGTTCAGGTGGCATTGGCTCAGATCACATGAGCTGGACGTTGATCAAACTGATTAGATTTTTATGTTTTATTGTTTCATCCACTTTAAAAAAGTGGAAACATTATATTACGAGTATTTAAGTTTAAAATACAGTCTAAAACAATGTCCATAAACACATGTGATGTTCTATATGAAGCCAGAATAAACAATGTGCGCAAGTGTCAGATGTTTCAATCTTTAGTTCAATAACTAAAGAAAAAATGCCATTTTTATTAAGAATTGACATGCATTTTGCAAACTTTGTCTATGACACTGAAGTAGCATTAAAAAAGATTGTGACACTTAAAAGTCACAAAAATATCTGAAAAATGTCACTGCTTTAGATGCAACATATCAAAACAAATGGCAGTTATTATAGTTAATTAAAATGTATCTATCAAAAAAAAAATGTTTGTTAATTTTGAAATAAAATGTAAATTGGGGTTGTCAAACGATTAATCGCATCCAAAACAAAAGATTATGTTTACATACTATATGTGTGTTTACTTTGTATATTTATTATGTAAATATAAATACATACATGTATATATTAAAACAAAATATTATATTTATATGTATATATATTTATACCTGTATACAATTTAGCTTATAAATAAATATAAATATTTTAGATATAAATCTAAAATATTTTTCCTTAATATATACATGCATATAAATATAAATATACACAGTACACAAATATATAGTATGTAAACATAAACTTTTATTTTGGATGCGATTAATCATTTGACAGCACTAATGTAAATATATAAACATTATTTTATTTCTGCTAGTTGCCAAAAAACATTTATTTTTATTTATTTTAACTTGAATTAAAATGAATAAAAACTATACAGAAATATAAAAAATAACAGAAATAAAGCTGCTCCACTAAAATAAATAAAAAACTAATAATAAAATATAAATTAATAAAACATTATATAGAAACATATATAGTGAACGATGGCAGAGTTATTATAGTTGATTAAAAATGTATCCATTAAAAAGATTTTTGTTAATTTAAAGAAATGTTAACTGAAATAAAATAATATACAAACATTATTTTATTTCTGCTAGTTGCCAAAAACATTTATTTTTATTTTAACTTTAATTAAAATGAATAAAAACTATACAGAAATAAAGCTGCTGCACTAAAATAAATGAATAATAAAATATACATTTTAAAAAATTATGTAGAAATGTATATAGTGAAAGATGTCAGCGTTATTATAGTTAATTAAAAATGTATCCATTAAAAAAAATAATTTAAAGAAATGGTAACTGAAATAAAAAATATAAACATTTTATTTCCACTAGTTGCCAAAAAAGATTATTTATTTGAACTTGAATTAAAATGAATAAAAACTATACAGACATATTAATAAAAAGAACAGAAATAAGCCTGCTGCACTAAAATAAATCTAACACTATTATAATAAAATTATGTAGACATTTAAAAAAATATATATTCAAATAATAATAAAAATAAAAAACTTCAATTAAAATTTAAATGATAACTGTAATTTATAAAGAACTAAACGATTTGTGCACAGATAAAGACATGTAATCTGATGCAACAACTTTTAGTGTTGTCTATATTTCTTTTGTTAAAAGAACTTAAGTTAATGGAATTCACCAGCACCACTAGATGGCCCTATAGGGCTTTATATGCTGTGATGGGCGACTGTGTCAGTCCTGTCAAAGGAAAGTAAAACTGACCACTATCTGATGTGTTTGTGTACAATATGCATGAATGAAACTGACCAAATAAATAATCTTTGACACTACAAACAACTTTCATTGGACATTTAGTACTGAGCTGTTCTAAATTTTAGGGAAGATTTGCAATAAACAAATTTAAGACTGGATTCTTAGGGAGGATGTTTTTACATTTCACCTGACTGTCCTCCACCGGGCTTAAAGGGACAGTTCACCCAAAAAATAGAAATGTGATTTTTATGTTTGGGTGAACTATTGCTTTCGATGCTTTTCGAAATTCGAGTGGAGGATTCCCAGAAGGGCTCTGATGATGGAAGTCTGGAAACAAATGCGACCCAAAGGCCCCAGACCCGCATATAAAGCCCAGCGGGGCCGTGATGACAGACAATGGCTGGCCCCCGGGCCTCTTTATTGTGACGCGTGAACCAGCACACAATAATGACTGTCCTTTTGTTCTGCTCTGTCAAATAATGGTGTCAGCGTCACACAAACGTCACAGTGATTCTGCCATAATGCCTGTAAAACACAGAATGATGCTGCAAACCTGATCACTATAGAGAATGAGAGCTGTAAGAGAGCTCACTGGATTCTGCTCCTGCTTTTATGTGCTACATTCAGTTACATTTAACACAACAAACAAAACTATATGTGACAAACACAAATCAAAACAAACAAAAATCGGAACGGTTTTAAAATAAAATGAGTGGTTGGCCAGGGTGTTGCTATGCAGTTGCTAGGATGTTTTGGGTGGTTGCTAGGATGTTGCTATGAAGTTGCTAGGATGTTTTGGGTGGTTGCTAGGATGTTGCTATGAAGTTGCTAGGATGTTTTGGGTGGTTGCTAGGGTGTTGCTATGCAGTTGCTGGGGTGCTCAGGGTGTTTGCCAGGGTATTACTATGGAGTAGACCTGTGAATCCGCGGCCGCAGGTATCCACAGAAAACTCAGCAGATTTCCGCAGATTGTTTCTCTACACAACCTGTGCTTGCGCCTTTAAGGCTGCGCTGTTTGACGTGACTTTTTTTTATCTGAGGGTGCATGAACAATTTCATATTTAAAATGTCTAAAATAAAACTAAATGCGGAAGAGTTAAAAAAACGTCACCTGTCTGCAAAGATTATGGCACGGGACAGAGCAAAAGAATTTAGTAATGACTTTTATGAGGATGGGGGAGTGATGTTCTGTAGATCCTGCCAGCACTCCGTCGATTACCTGAGGCGACAGACGGCACTGGAGCATCTCAAATCCGCTCGCCACAAGAATCGAAAGCAAAGATCTGCTGGTAAGTTTTATTTAAAGTAATATTTTCTTAGTTGTGTTGTAAAATGATGAAAAGTGAAAAGAAATGTTATCTTAATAAACGCTAAATTCATACAATGAGAACATATTGGTGCTGGGTGGTTTATGAGGTGTATTTTTCAAATGCCGTCATATCGGTGCTAGATGGAGAAAAAAATCAGTGGCCAACAAAGTATGAAGTCACGATAAAGTCACGATTGTAAAGCGAAAAAAAAAAACGTTATTCTGACATCTGCGCGTCTGTGTGAATGAGCGCCTCAGTTTCGACTACTACACATACTCAAGTACGCATGACGCTCGCCCACCGTCTCCCACTTCTTCTTCAATTGAAAAAGAAAGAACTTCATCACTGTCATTGCACTAGAATTTCACCATTTTATTTGAGAAAACTATCGTCAGATACACACGCAAACTCAAAGCTCTTAACTATAATGCACCAAAATAAACGTTTTAATTGTCTGACAGAAATTATGAAATATATTGCTATATTGTGTGGTAGAATGTACTTCTCAAATAATATTTATAAGGAATATCGAACATTTTAAAGGAATATCAAACAATTTAATCATTCATCCAAGTTAAATTTAACCAGCCTAAACATCTGTTGTGTATCACAATGCTAATGAAAAGGAACTTGTTAATGTTTCATCATTTTATTTTATAAATAGCACATTTATTTTTATACAATGTTTTTCTATTCAATATACTCCTGACAGAAAATAAGCCATTATAAACCTAATATAAAGCCCTGTCAAGTAAAGAAGAATATACGAGGTGGGGGATGGGGGTCATATACCACCCAGCACTAGAAGGTATTAACACTTTGCATAGTTCTTTTATTATAATTTTTTTTGTAAAGCTCTTTTATTTTATTAATTGTAAGTTGAATTTAATGTGTCTACTGAACTAATTAAAACTCTTTAAAATTTATTTCTAATTAAAATATTTATATTTTTCCCCCCAGCATCTTAGACATTGGCCTCCTGTATATCTAAGACTCCATCTACAGCTGAAAGAAAGGAATTCATCTTTGATTTCATAAAAACCTTCAGTGAAGCTGACATTCCTCTGGAAAAAACTTCAAAATTTTCCTCATTTCTGCAAAAGTATTGCAAACAGGGAGGGTCAGTTCCGGCTCCATCTCACCTGCACTCTGATTACCTTCCACAATTATTTCCTCAGTATTTGGAGGATATCAAGCAGGCTGTGCATGGAAGTCCTGTATATGTAATTGCTGATGAAACAACAGATGCTTGTGGCCGTTGTGTAATTGCTATTCTCCTCCAGCCAGAGCGTGTTAACTTCAGCACTGTATCGCAGGCTGCCATCTCCTGTCTTAACTCCAGCAACATCAGTTTCAATGACGTATGGGCTTTTGTGACTGATTCAGCAAGTTACATGAAAAAGGCATATAACACAATTCTCCACGGCCTCTTCCCCAATGCCAATCATGTCACCTGTCTGGCACATCTGCTGCAGTTGGTCTTAGAGGTGTTTCCAGTCACATTCAAAGAACTGAACCAGATGTGTGCTTTGGTAAAGCGTGTTTTCTGCCAGTCACCCCAACGTTGCCTTGAATTGAGGGCCTTCATGATGCAGCAGGGCCTGTCTCCTCTCATGCCAGTGTTTGCCGTCCAGACAAGATGGGGATCCTGGATAAAAGCTGTCCAATACCTGGCAAAAAATATTGTCTTGCAAGGCTTCATCCCAACTCTGCCACTGACCTCTAAAGCTGTGCAGGACCTTGGAGTTCTGTTACAAGAGAACGGAAAGCTCCTGAAAGTCCAGGCCACCTTCATCATGGAGCACAGCTCTGATATTCTTGCTACACTAACCAAACTGGAAGAAACCTCCAGACCCACAGCTGCCACAATCTTCAGCCAGCTGGAGGACCTCAGCATGCTGTTTGAGTATGGGAGCACCACAGAGGTTGAGGATTGGCGTCCCAAGACTAGAGAGCAACTGAAGGAGTTAAATGAGGATGAGAGGTACACTTGTTCAGAGCTGTTCAAAGAAGCAATGGCAGAATGTTCCACCAAGTTACAGGCAGTGATGGAGAGACATCCTTGCACTGAACTATTCAAAGCCCTCCCAATCTTTGATCCTTCCAAGGTGTCTGGTTTAAAACCTGATATTAAGAATTATGTTCAAGTTGTCCCTGCACTGAGTAATGTCTCTGCAGAAGAGTGGCATCGCTACATCGGGGTGGACAAGAGTGATGCAGGTGAGGTGAGTGCAGTGGACGAAAAAAACTGTAAAGCAGGTCTCGGATTTTAAATATTTAGGAACAATGATCGACGATAAACTTAGTTTTGAAAACAATGTAGAGTCTGTTTTTAAAAAGGCAAGACCGCGCCTTGGTCTTATTAGGAAATTGAGGAGTTTTAATGTTTAACCTATGGTATATAGGTCAATGATTGAGAGCATTCTTACATATAATATTGTCTCATGGTATGGTAATATAACAGTTAGAAGAATAAACTTTCGCAAATAATTAACCAGGCAAATAAGATTGCTGGCTATGAACAACATTCATTACAGGTTTCATATGATTGTTTTATGAAAAAAAACAGCAATTGTGATTTTTAAAGATCATACTCATCCCCTCCACTCTACTTTTGAAATGCTTCCATCAGGGCATAGGCTTAAAGTTCCTCTATTTAGTTGTATTTGCGCCGTTTTATTTTTGTAATTTTGATTATTTTCTCATCCAATTTTGAGGAGAGGAGACACTGCCTCCCTTGCCTCCATGAAGGAAACGCCCCTATATATATATATATATATATGGAATGAGTTCTTGTTTGAAACTTTTTTACATCAGGTTTAGTAGTAAAATCAGGCCAAAATGTCCTTGAAGAAATTAAAAATGTAACTACCATATTACTCAAACCACTTTCTGACTAAAGCACTCAAATCAGATATAACCATCTAGCAAAATCTGTCCACTTGTGTAATATTCGCAGTTTAGGTGTCATTTCCAGACAGTCGTACAGTGACGCTACACCTTCCATCAGACGCTGAAGAGAAACTCGACACCTTGTGACCCAGCCCATCATTGTGGCTCAGCAGCAATCCACTCCATCTGAACACAGCACATATTATGGTCTGGCAAAAGTATCAACCATAAACCCTTCAGCAGAAAGATTAAATCTCAGAGGAAAACTGGAATGCTTAAGTTCAGATCCAGAATGATTCTGACTAGGGCTGTAACAAACAATTATTTAAATGACTGATTAATGTATTGATTATATCGAATTTATTTATATTATTTTCTAATTAGTAAGTTAATCTTTACCAATAACCAACCAATATGATATGCATTTGCTAGGATGAGCTGGTTGGCTGCCAGGGTGTTGCTATGTATTTGCTAGGATGTACTGGTTGGTTGCCAGGGTGTTGCTATGGATGCTCTGGGTGGTTAGCAGAGTGTTGCAGTGCAGTTGCTAAAATGCTGTGGTTGGTTGCCTGTTGCTATGAGTGGTTGTCAGAGTGTTGCTATGGTATGGAGGCTCTGGGTGGTCACCAGAGTGTTGCTAGGATGCTCTGGGCGGTTGCCAGTGTGTTGCTATGCATTTGCTAGGATTTGCTGGTTGGTTGCCAAGGTGTTGATATGGATACTCTGGGTAGTTGCCTGGGTGTTGATATGCATTTGCTAGTATGCTCTGGGTGGTTGCCAGGGTGTTGCTATGCATTTGCTAGGATGTGCTGGGTGGTTAGCAGAGTGTTGCAATGCAGTTGCTAAAATGCTGTGGTTGGTTGCCTGGGTGTTGCTATGAGTGGTTGTCAGGGTGTTGCTATGTTATGGAGGCTCTGGGTGGTCACCAGGGTGTTGCTATGGATGCTCTGGGTGGTTGCCAGGGTGTTGCTATGCATTTTCTAGGAGGCTCTGGTTGGTTGACTGGGTGTTGCTATGAGTGGTTGCCAAAGTGTTGTTTATGATATAGATGCTCTGGGTGGTTGGCAGGGTGTTGCTATACATTTGCTAAAATCCTCTGGTTGGTTGCCTGGGTGTTGCTATGAGTGGTTGCCAGGGTGCGACTATATTATAAAGGCTCTGGGTGGTCACTAGGGTGTTGCTATGCATCCTAACCCATTTGCTTCTGTAAAGCGACATTTTTCCAAAAAAAAAAAAACAGGATATTCAAGAAGACAACTTTGGGTGGTTTCAGAATTCAAAATTGCTTACTTATACTATTTCTGCAGTATATTTATAGGACACAAACATTCTGATTCTAGTGTGCGATTCTGAATTCTGCCAGTGTCTCTGTAAGACAGGTGGCTGGAAGGGATGTAAAAAAAAAGCAAGTACTAAAAAGCAAGTAAACCAAATCAGGTCAGTTTTGATTTTGCATGGATGTCAACAGTGAATCCTACCGTTTTATTCCCAGAGAGAGCGTCTTATGTGAGCTTTTCACCAAGCAAATGGCCTCCAGCCTGTAACCGCTGAGAAGTACCGAGTTCACGCTGACTATCTCGTCACCGATCTGGAGTCGACCCAGCGCTGCTCGACTCCCGTCCTCCACCTAAACAAACAAACAAATACAAACAAACAAACATCAGCACTGGGACAAGAATGTACAGGAACTGCTACATCTGGTTTACTGCAAAGCCCTGATAACAGACCCTGGACTAAAACCACCAGTGACAGAGCGGCTCTTTTTCTGCTCCTGTTTGACATGTCTAGAGTTATATATGGAATATCTTATTGCAGCTTCCATATTAGGATGGATGTGGTTTGTGTCTCTGCCAATTGCAGATCTGCAGGAAGTTATGCTCAGGAATGATACGTGACAGGAAAAAACACTGTCAATGTCATTTATTTCTTCAAAACAAACATATTCAGCTTAAACCACACGATAAACTCCCAATTCACAGTTATTTTATTTGTTCACATTTGTAAAAAAAATAGTAACAATAATTTCTACTATTATTTTTATTATTATCATTATTATTAATAAATCTTAAGAAAATAATAAATATTATTAGTGTAATCATAATGTTGCGCAATAAAATTAAATATTCTAATATTCTTTACATTTTATTTAAAGTCCAACTATAAAATTACAATACTTATATGCCTTAATATCAACCAACCATTTTAATGAAAATCCGGAGGAAGCCCTCTCAAAAAAAAAAAAAAAAAACCTGTCAGTGTTAACGTCAAGTGTGTTTATGCAATAAATGACACTTGATTTGATACTTTGATTTCAGACATTCAGTGACTTATGCATAATGTATAATTGTATAATTTAGTCTGTTTTATGAACAAAATTATGAAAAAGTGTTTATATTACATTAGAAAAAAATGAAAATATTGTAAAAATATTTTAAGAATTAAATATATTAGATTTAATTATTTATTTATAATTATGAGTTGTATATATTTATTCATATAATATTTAACATGCACAAAATATTTATATTGTACATTTTATTATATATATATATATATATATATATATATATATATAAAATGAGTGTTTATATTAAATTGCAAAATATTGTAAAAAATATTTTAAGAATTACATTTATTAGATTTTATTATTTATTCTGTCTAACAAATTATAAGTAGTATATATTTTTATTCATACAATTTTCAAAATGCACAAAATATTTCTAGAATACATTTTAATTTTTAATATTATTAATTTTATTAACTTTATATGTGTCTTTTTTATTACATTTAATTGTTAATTATTTTAACCTGATCCAAAAATATAAAAATGGAATTAAAATTGTACTTATTTTATTCAATTTTTATTTTAGTATTATTATTATTATTTGTATTATTTTTATTACATTTAATAATACTATTTTAACCTAATCCAAAAATATCAAAATAGAATTTAAAAACTCTAAAAATGATTTAAGAATTACATTTATTATTAATATTTTGTAATTATTATATTTTTATTATTATTTTGTAATTATTATTATTATTATTATTATTATTATTATTATTAATTTATATTTAATTCAACCATTTAACCTAATCCAAAGAAATTAAAATAGAATAAAAAATAATAATAAAATAAATTGTAGGGTCCTGTTTTAGTCATGTTTAGACAAATGTCAACAAGAGTCAGAAAGTAAGTTCACTGTTTACTTCAGAGAACAATAAAAGATGAAATTAGGAACAGATGGGATGAGAACAGTCCAACATTGATCCTACAGGACCCTGATGAGAACAGCAGTAAGGACTAACATTAAGAACATGAACAAAGAACTCATCATTGAACCTGCATGACCTCTGTGGTAAAACAAGCCTGAAAGTGGCTTAGGAGACAGTATGAGCTCCTATCAGATGCCATCAGCTGTGTTTCCTGCAGAAACCCGAGCGCAGCATTAAATATTCAGCATTTTGAAACGTTAGAATAGTTTGTTTCACATCCAATAAAGTCCACAGCAGCTGATTCAGATCAGTTTTGAATCATTTCCTCTGCGCTGTACCCAGTGCACACTCAGTAGTGCTCAGAAATGTGGATTTGGACAGAATGCGGTAATGCAGCGAGCAATAGACTGGATTTAGAAACACGTGAGCGCTTGTTTTGGTGAATTTTATATTTCATATTAAAGCAACGGCAAAGGATTGCACAAGAATAAAGTTACAGGAAATTACAGAAAGAAACGTTGGGAATTTTAATTAGATGCAGTTTGTTTATTTTCATGCAGCTTAATCCACAGAGACGCCAACAATAAACACAGAGTTGGTGAAAAAAATGTTTTGAAACCGTATTTGAACACTAAATATGTGAATTTCCTTCATTTGAGCAAGTTTGTGTATTTATGCTTAAATGCTGCGGACAAACAAGGGCTGAATATCTTGGAGGAAAAACTCTAATAGTAATTTTTCTGACATATTTTGTGATTTCAATGCATTGAGCTTGTGGTTTGCTGTACTTCTTTGTGGGACTGCTCAATTTTGCAAAACAATGCAGAGTGATTATATATTTTAAAATGATCATAAATAATAATAATAAGAAGAATAAATAACAACAATTATTATTATTATTATTATTATTATTATTATTATTATATATGTTGTTTATTATAATAATTATTATATTTTTAATAATTACTATTAATATAATTATTAGGATTTAATAAAAATAATATTTGCACTTTTTAACTACTGTATTTAATAAAAGTATTTTAACAAAGTATTTAATAAAAACTTTTATTCTACATATATTACATTTATTTTACATAAATTATTTTTATATACTTTTTATATATTTATTATTTTCATGTCATACATCAAGCTATACAATATCACCTTGTCTAAGAACAAAGATGGAGCTCAAGAAAACAAACAAACAAATATAAAAAAAACTAAATATGAGGTGTTAATAGGAAAACATAATAATAATAATAAAAATTGTTAAAAAAAGAAAATAAAATTATATAAAATAATATTTACATTAATAAGTTTTAATAAATATATTAATTAGATTAAAATAAAATAATGATAAAAAGTATATTATTATTAATAATAATAATAAAGATTAAAATAAATAAAAATGGAATTTTATTTAAATAACTAATACAATTATTTTCAAATAAATGTTGATTACTATAAATTAATCATAAAATATATTCGAATTAATTGACTATATAATTTATTAATAAATACATTTGAAATTAAATACACAAATAAGAAAAACATAATGATAAATAATAATAATAATAATAATAATAATAATAATTAAAATGAATAAAACAATAATTATAAAAAATATTATTTACATTAATAACAATTTTAATAAATAATTAGATTAAAATAAAAGAATCATTAAGTATATTATTAATAATAATTATTATTTTTTTAAAGATTAAATTAATCATACAATAAATAGATTAATTAATTTATTAATAAATGGCAAAATCTGAAATTACATACACAAATAAATAAATATTAAAATTTAATAAATCTGATGTGTTAATAGAAAAACATAATAATTAAAATGAATAAAAAATGTAATTGTACAAAATATTTTTAATACATAATTAGATTAAAATAGAAGAATCATTAAAAAGTATATCAATAATATTATTATTAATAAAGATTAAAATAAAAATAGGATTATATTTAAATAACTAATACAATTATTTTACAATAAATATGATGATTACCATAAATTCATCATTAATTTAATAATAAATTACAAAATCTGAAATAACATAATAAATAAATAAATAAATAACAAGAGATATTTAAAAATAATTAAAATAAATAAAATAGAAATCTATTTAAAAAAAAACTAATAAAATTATTAAATACAATAAATGCTGATTACAATACATGTATTACAAATTATTACAATTAGTAATGTATTACAAATATGAAAAATAGACTAATAATTTATTAATAAGTTACAAAATTAAATTACATAATACACAAACAAACAAATAAATAAACAACTTTACAATACTATGGTGAGTTGAAAAAATATGTAACTACAAATGTAAGTAAACAATAAATAGCTAATAATAAAAAATACATTTCCTTGCCCAAATATAATTTTATACATACTTATAGTATGAAAATGTACTATACTTATACAAGTATATTAAAATTGTATATACTTATACAAGAAAATGTATAGCTGTCTTTTAAATGTCAGGATGACGGTCATATTTGGTGGCCTTTGGCGTCTAAAATACGGAAAACTCCAGCTTATGCTTATCACCAGTATTTAATGAAATATCGTCACAAGTGTGTGATGAATACCTTGGTGATGAGCAGCGGCTCGTGATACTCCAGTCCTCCTCTGACAGTGAAACCCCACGGAGAGCCACCGGTCAGTTCCAGCTCCACAAACTCCACACCTCCATCATCATCTACATGTTCTCCTCCTGATAAAACTTCACAAGACACTCTGCTGTTTACAATCTCCATGACTCCAGTAACAGCTCAAACAGCAGCTCCATCCAGGTGAAGCTGACAGGAGCCGCCGCTTTCTCTCATTCTCTCATTCTCTCATTTTGTATGATCCCGGTTTTCAAATACGTTTCCAGCGACGTAAACGAACAAAAAACACCTGCAGAAAACTATCCAGAACTAAACTATGACTCCATCGACGTGTTTCAGGTTCCTTCAGCGTCATGAATAGTTTGGCGTCTTGTCAGTAGTTTGAGCTCCAACTGTTGGACGCGATCAAACTCCATTGGGATCAAAGGAGCAGCGCCACCTGCTGACCGCTGCAGCGGCTTATAACTGATGTGAACTTTCGACAATCACAATTCTCTTCTTGACCAGCAGAGGTCAGTGTGAGATAATTGTATCCCGTGAAACTTCGTTCGTGGTTATTTTGGTTGTTTTGTTTTTCTTTGCTGGTTTTTCGTCTCTCTGTAAAATAAGTTTTTTCAACTAGGGGCACTTTTAGCCTTGTAAAGTTGAATTAAAAAAAAAAAACAAAAAAAAACGTTCAAAAGTCACGTAAAAAAAAGTCTCATAAGTTTAAATATATGTCTAGTTTTAAGGTCTGTAAGAGGATAAACTTAGATTACAAGAGAAATTGTTAATATTTTACATTTTTTTCCAACCTGAAATGAGCAAATGTCATTTCCACCACATCTCAATATACAGCTGTTATTTAAAAATAGAATAACTTATGCCACTCAAGAATTGTTTAAGATCATTTTTGTAACTAGTTTTACCAGTTTTTCCACAATGTACAATAATTATACATTTGTCAATGAGATAAATTAACTGCCCTAAGGACCAAATGCTGAACTGTACACCTGTCACACTCTCAAATTAAATATTGTTTTGGGTAAGAGCTTATTAGATAATAAATAACTTGATTTTTTTAATATTAAGTAGAGCATGATGTCAACAATTGTGGATATATCTTTAATGTGTGATGAGAACTTTTTTTTTTTTATGTTTTTTAAAAATGTTTGTGGTAATGGAAATGACAGGGTGTTGTGGAAATTACAATGAATTAATGTGACTGTAGGGAAACTGTAGAGATATTTATTAGAAAAATTCTTAAACTCATTAAACTCAATTGACAAAGTCATTGACCCTTGTGCATCAATTCATAGAAGACAAAAATGTCTTGAATCTTGAATCTAAGAGTGGTCTCATTTTAAAGAAGACCCTTGGCAGATTATTGATGAAGTTAAAAAGCTGTAAAAAAAAAAAAAAAAAAATTGCAACTTAAAAAAGTTATAGAGGTTTAAGTTTATAAAAATGATTTTTGAGACATTTTTATATATATATATAAAATATATATTTTATAAAACATTCTGAATGAAACAACTCTTTTTGAAATTGAAAGAAAATCAGAGCCATAAATCTAAACAAGTTGTGTTCCAAATTCGAGGTTGATATCTCAGAAAACGAGCTTTTAGTAAGACTTTGTTTGGCATAAGCAGAAAACAGGAATAAAGCAAGTAGTTTGCTTTATATGTCAAACTTGAAAAAAAAGGCACTATCTAGTAAAACGTAGTCAAAATGTTAATTTTGAAGCCTTGCCAACAGAATAAAAGTCTATTAACAAATATTGCATCATTTTATAGTTAAATGGCCCTAGGATTAAAAAGGTTTTAATGGGTTTCAATGAGGACATTTTTATCCAAAAGTATCCTGAGAGGAACTATTTTTTTGTACCTAGTGTAAAATAAAAATAAAATAGTAATAAAATAGATTTATTACAGGAAATGAGGGTGAAATATTAAAATTCCAAATGTACTTTGTAACCATAAATGTCATTTCTACCACAGACAGCAGTGTAGCTTTTTGTGAAAAATGGAAGATAGCTTCACTGATTAGCTTTAAATGAATACTTAGAATTTCATGTATGCAAAATACTATTATTTAACTTTAATCTTTAACTTTTTAAAAACACCCTTGAAAGTACAGCATGTTTGGAAATGATGTAGAATAAATATAATAACTGATCACACAATATTTACCTTGATTTTTCTTCATTTGTTGTTGATAGAAATTTAAATTTCCTCCATGTCTAACATGTGCTCTGATGTCACTAAACATTTCCATAGAAACCACCTAAACAATCTTTCACACAAACGTTTTAAAGAGACATTACAGTGTTGTGGTGGAAATGACACCAATACTGTGCGACAACTATATTTAGCATAAAAAGTAATATTGATAGTGGTCTCACATTAAATACTGTAATGTATTTGAACTATTTTACTAGGTACATAAATAGTCATATTTTTAAACTGTATTTTCATTGTTGAATTTAAAAGTCTGGGTGTGTGACAAGGAGAAAACAGTGATTTTGACACCTATAAGGTTGACAAGTATGAAAAAATCATAATAGAAATGTTTTCATTGTTAGTTTGACAAAGAAAGTGGAATTTGTCCAAAATGATATGTATTTTTATAAATATGATCAAAGAACATAAAAGTGCCCATAGTCTAAGAATCACCCTAAAATAATGGAGCAAATTCATTCAAACTATATTTATGGAATTCACAAAAGCAAATGACCTAAAAGTACAGTAAACACATCACGTAGTACACAACAGATAGTAAGAGAACCGGAACCGGAATAAGGAACCGGAGATATTATGACATAATAAGAGATCGAGTGTGCTAAAATAAAATCATTGCTCATTTGAATTCCATATTATTTCATAATATGATTTAACATAATTGAATTATTTCACACGTGCATCTCGGAAACGTCTATTTGACGTCTGCATTTACATCTGCAAGACGTAGTTTGCTCATCTGCAATACGTCTATTGGACGTTTCCTATCAGATGTCAATAGACATCTATTAGATGTCTTTAAGATGTTTATGATTCAGAATGTATGTAAAACTGACATCTTACAGATGTCTGCCAGACGTTTGTACACAGCAGATGCTTTCCAGATCAAGAGATCAGCATTGGTTACATATATATTTAATAGTTTAATCAAAATGATTGCTAAGGACAATTTTGCAGTTGCTGGATATTGGGACATGTCATAGCATCCCTACTAACTATATACAGAATAAAGAGATATGACAGAGAACGTGATATAAATAAAGTCATTACTCATTTGAGTTCCTAAGACTAAGAAAATTTCACAATGACTTAATAGAATTAAATTAATTTCTGGTGTCACAAATGTTAAATTCTAAGTGGTTAATGTTACATTTGTCTTGCATGTAGTGGCTGAGATGACGTGTGCAGAAGTCACAGATGAGGTTGTTCCTCATTTGGAGGTGTTTTTCTGCATTATTTGTAATCGTCATTCTGCTTTTTTGAGGTTTTTGCATTGAGTCTTCAGTCTTTATAAGGAGACTTCTGCAACATCATCCAAAGCAAACATCAAACCGTATTAATTCATAATACTGAGTGAATCTGTCATGAATCTCACATTTTCACTCATGGTGTTATTTCTGCTGTATCTGAAAGGTAGGACTCATTCAGCCATTCATTCATTAGTCTTTCTTGTGTTCTTTGTAAAACCTCTAGTGCTACAAAACTACTCAGACTACTCTGACTTAACTAAGAACTAAATATAATTTCATTTTAATTAATTTACTGCTATTTTAAATTGCATAAAATAAATGTCATTAATTTTCTGCAAAATAAATAGTAAATTTTCACCTTTTTTGACACTTTCTGATTTGTGTTTTAGGTTTGTTTGTTCAAAGTGACACTGCGATTTTTTATGCTGGATCAGTTTGTGCTCCCACTGGATCAACTTTATTTCTAACGGCTAAATGTCTTTTTCATGGATGGGTATTTAAGTCATGGTTACACAGAACAAGTAATAATGAAACTGTAGCAGATCCCAGTAAGGACTCCCGGTACACATATACTAAAGATTCATTTAGTTGGTGTTACCTACAAATTGATGGTGTAAAAAAAACAGACGCTGGCACATATTACACAAGCTTCATTTACAGAGAAGGAAACACCACAGTTAGTCCATCAGAATTCACTGTACATGTAACAGGTAAATATAATTCAATTGTTTTGGTTTTTTTAACTTGATATGAATCTTTCATTTTCATTCGAGAGAGAGAATGCCTGATATACAGACAAATGTGTGTTTTATTAGATCTTCAGGTGTCTGTGGACTCTGTTCGTGTCACCGAAGGTCAGAACGTCACACTGACCTGTAAGACCAGCTGCCCTCTGAAACAAACCTTCATCTGGTTCAAGAACGAGGTTCGTTTGGATCACCTTTATTCCAGTGATCAGCTGCATGTTTCTGCGGTGAGCCGTGAGGATTCAGGACGATACTCGTGCGCACTGGAACACTTTAAAACTCTACCATCGGCTGAGACGCTGTTCAGTGTCACCCGTGAGTAAAACATGAGAAAAAACACTTGATCGGTTTGTTATTGTGAATCCAATGGAAGCCTGTTGGAATAAAAAAAAATAAAAATCAAGGTTAATTGTGACACATCTCACAATTCTGACTAAATAGTCTAAATTATGAGATAAATGTCAAATTATGACTTAAAAGTTCAAAATGATGAGATAAATCAAAATTATGACTTACTTAAGTCGAAATTGACTTAATGACTTTATAAACACATATGATATAATTATTTTATCTCATAATTATGATATTTAATTTTTTTTTTCCATGTAGTTTGTCATCATTTTTCAATTTTATCTCATAATTGCCTTTTAAAATCATAATTACAACTTTTTATCTCAAAATTTATACTTTTTTCAAGTCATTATTTTGACATTTTATCTCATAATTATGACATTTAGTCATAATTTCCACTTAGTAAGTGGTAATTTTGACTTACCTCATGATTATGACTTAAGTTAGTCATAATTTTTATCTAATAATTTAAACTTTTTAAGTCATAATTTCGACTTCTATCTCGTAATTCTGACATTTAAAGTCTTAGTAAGTCATAATTTTGACTTTTAGCTCGTAATTCTGACATTTAAAGTCTTAGTAAGTCATAATTTCGACTTTTATCTTATAATTATGACTTAAGTTAGTCATAATTTTTACATTTTATCTCATAATTTCAACTTTTTAAGTCATAATTAAATTTTTTATCTCATAATTATGACTTAAGTTAGTCATAATTTTTCAATTTTATCTCATAATTGACTTTTTAAGTCATAATTTCGATTTGTATCTCGTAATTCTGACATTTAAAGTCTTAGTAAGTCATAATTTTGACTTTTATCTCGTAATTATGACTTAAGTTAGTCATAATTTTACATTTTATGTCATAATTTCGACTGTAGTCATAGTTTTGACTTTTTATCTCATAGTTATGACTTAAGTTAGTCATAATGTTACATTTTATGTCATAATTGTGACATTTAAAGTCATAATTTCGCTTTTTAATCTCATAATTATGAGTTAATTTAGTCATAATTTTTACATTGTATCTCATAATTGACTTTTAAAAGTCATTATTTCCACTTAATTTTGACATAATCGATGTAATTTCGACATCTAAAGTCTTAGTAAGTCATAATTTCGACTTTTACCTCATAATTATGACTTAAGTTAGTCATAATTTTTACATTTTATGACATAATTGACTTTTAACCCTTTAACAGCCATTAACAGCCTTCTTGAATAGCTAATGGCAGTTAAAGGGTTAAAGTCATAATTTCGACTTTAGTCATAATTTTTACATTTTATCTCATAATTTCAATTTCTTAAGTCATCATTTAGTTTTTTTATCTCATAATTATGACTTAAGTTAGTCATAATTTTTACATTTTATCTTGTAATTCTGACATTTAAAGTCTTAGTAAGTCATAATTTAATTTTTTATCTCGTAATTATGACTTAAGGTAGTCATAATTTGACATTTTATCTCATAATTATGACATTTAAAGTCATAATTTCCACTTAGTAAGTCATAATTTCGACTTTTTAGGTCATAATTTTAACTTTTATGTCGGAATTAAATTACTCATAAATTTACATTTTATGTCAGAATTGTGACATTTAAAGTCATAATTTCCACTTAGTAAGTTAGTCATAATTTTTCAATTTTATCTCATAATTGCCTTTTAAAGTCTTAATTTCTACTTTTTAAGTCATAATTTCCACGTATCTTGTAATTATGTCTTTAGTTAGTAATTATTTTGACATTTCATCTCACAATTATGACTTTTAAAGTCATTATTACAACTTTTTATCTGAAAAATTTGACTTAAGTTAGTCATTATTTTGACATTTTATCTCATAATTATGACATTTAGTCATAATTTCCAATTTTTAAGTTATAATTTTGTTTTTTTATCTCATAATTATGACTTAAGTTAGTCATAATTGTACAATTTTATCTCATAATTGCATTTTAAAGTCATAATTTCTACTTTTTAAGTCATAATTTCCATGTATTTATGTATGTATTATGCATTCCACGTATTCACGTAATTATGACTTAAGTTAGTAATTATTTTGACATTTCATTTCACAATTATGACTTTTAAAGTCATAATTACAACTTTTTATTTATAAAATCGACTTTTTAAGTTTTTTTTATTTTAACTTTTATCTCGTAAATTTTGACTTTAGTCATTATTCCGTCATTTTATCTCATAACTCTGACATTTAAAGTCTTAGTAAGTCATAATTTCGACTTTTATCTTGTAATTATGACTTAAGTTAGTCATAATTTTACATTTTATCTCATAATTATGACATTTAAAGTCATAATTTCCACTTAGTAAGTCATAATTTCCACTTAGTAATAATGATATTACGCAGCACCTGAATATAGTCCCCAGCTAGGTAACTATGTTGTAATTATGACTTACGTTTTTTACGATTTTATCTCAGAATTGACTTTTGAAGTCATAATTGTGACTTTTATCTCGTAATTATGACTTAAGTTAGTCATAATTTTGACTTTTTTCTTGTAATTATAACTTTTAAAGTCATAATAAATTTTACGCAATTCTGATTTTATAACTTGGAATTCTGACTTTTTTCCGCAATTGCGAGTTTATATCTCAAAATTCAGTGAGAGAAAAAGTAAGAATTGCGATTTTATATGAGGCACAACAGGCTTCAACAAGAATCTGTGAATCTGATTTGTCTCCAGATGTGGCGTATAAGAGCGCTGGAATCATAACGCTGTCATCGCTCCTGATTCTTGCCATTCTGCTGGTGGTTTGTGCAGCTCTGTGGATGATGTGAGTCTGTGATCTGTTCTTTGAATCCATGTGGGTTCAGTTTGTCTCACAAATTCACCATGTTGACCAACAGAAAACTGTTTGGTTTGAAAATGACTTCTGTGTGAGGCGAAATATCACTAACGTAATGGTATATTTATAACTGTGCTGATGTCATGTTTGTTTTCTTTTTCTACCTAAACAGAAGGAAAAAATACCAAAACCTCAACAGACCTGAGGGAAAAGAGCAAAGCACACAAGTAAACTTCAACTGACCATGTTTTTAATAGACTGGTGTGTAAAACTAGTTTCAAACATTAACTTTGACTTGTCTTTTCTTCAGAATGAAAATGTGTATGTAAATGACACAACGCTGCCTGTGACCTTTGACCTGGAGGAGAAAGGAAAGTCAGTTCGCCAGGAGGAGGAAGTTCAGTACTCTCATGTTCATTTCTGCAAATTCACAAATGCCCAGTTTACTGCAACTTCTGCACAGGAAGCTGATGTTCAGTACGCTCAGATCGCAGTGCAACGTTAGAACAACAGCTATAAATACTGATATGATGAGCAATATCAGCATTTTAACCCTGTAAAGCCAGACTTAAAGTAATATTTAGAAAAATCTAATTTTGTTTAAATGGAAGAGTTTATTGAACCTTTATGCAAAAACTAAAAAAACAAATGTGATTTTTGTTAAGCACCATATTTGATATGTGAGTTTTTATGGCTCATATAGTCTGATATAGTGCAAATATAAAGGAAAAAACAGCTCAGTTTTATTCAGAGACTCAAAAATATTCCATTTGGTGCAGATGCTGATATCTACACTACCAGTCAAAAGTTTTTGAACAGTAAGATTTTTTATGTTTTTTTAAAGAAGTCTCTTCTGCTCACCAAGCCTGCAATTATTTGATCCAAAAATACAGTAAAATTGTTACATATTTTTACTATTTGAAATAACTGTTTTCTTTTTGAATATATTTTAAAATGTAATTCATTCCTGTGATTTCAAAATTTTTTAGCATTATAACTCCAGTCTTCAGTGTCACATGATACTTCAGAAATCATTCTAATATGCTGACATGCTGCTCAAACAACGTTTATTATTATTATGTTGAAAACAGCCGAGAATAATTTTTTCAGGGTTTTTTTGATGAATAAAAAAACTGAAATAGAAATCTTTTGTAACATTATAAATCTCTTGATCATAACTTTTGATCAATTTAAAGCATCCTTGCTAAATAAAAGTATTAATTTCTAGAATTTCTTTCCCAAAACAAACAAACAAAAAAAATATACTGACTTTAAGCTTTTGAATGATATAGTGAACAATGTTACAAAAGCTTTTTATTTCAGATAAATACTGGTAATCAGATCTTTCTATTCATCAAAGAATCCTGAAAAAATAATGTTTCCTGAGCAGCAAATCAGCATATTAGAATGATTTCTGAAGGATCATGTGACACTGAAGACTGGAGTAATGATGCTGAAAAATTAGCTTTGAAATCACACAAATAAATTACATTTTAAAATATATTTAAATAGAAAGCAGTTATTTTAAATAACATAAATATTTCAAAATGTTACAGTTTTTGCTGTACTTTGGATCAAATAAATGCAGGCTTGATGAGTGGAAGAGACTTTTGCGGGCGTCCCGGACCTCCCATAAGCATTAAGGGACCCCTCATAACACCCAAAAAATATAAACTTGGGGGGTTCCCTGGTTTTTCAATAAAACTACATGAAACTAGTGAAAATTAAATAAAAAGATTTGATTGTTGTATTAAATGCGTTCTTTCACTGCATGATTCAGTCTAATAAAATACATTTTCCCACAATTCAGGATATGGGGGCAGAAATTTTATATTTGTATCATTTCATATAGTTAATATCACACGCAAAAGTGCCATTTTTTTGCACAAATCACAAATGTGATATTAATTTTATACAGAAGTTCAAAAACTAGAAGTTAATATTAAGAGACTTATGTTTTAGACACCATAATGCCTATTTCTGCTCTATTTCACCAACAAAAATGGTTCACAGCACTGTTTTTCGTCTCTGAACAATATGATAGGTACTGTTTCGTTCCTTAATTAATAAACCGTTTCAATTGCAATGATTTGCTTATTAACAGTGACTTACTGCCACCTACTGGCAGTTTTAATTTCACATTTAAAGTACCTTTCATTTATTATTTTTTTTGTTTAAATATTAGCATTCAACGTTTTAGGATTAAAATATCAAAACATTATTTATGCATTTGTAACTGCAGGTTAAATGCATTCATGTCCTGCATTGAACAGTGGGTAAATACATCTAAATGCCAATTCAGATGTAGTGTCTGTGTTTCCTCTGCACTGAAAAGATGAATTTTGTTGATAATGATTTTATTTGTGTGGTAACAGCCTAAATTGTCTTATTATTCTAAGTGACTTTATTGATTAAATATAAGAATTTGATGCAAAAGTTAATGCACACTTTCAGAAAAAATAAAATAAAATAAAAAGAATGGCTTCATAAAGGTAAAAAAAAATCCCACAAAAGGTCAAAATCACTTTAAACCTGTGGGAAAATCTTAATTTTCTCAGCTGGATATTTAGTTCTTCTTTGCTTAGTAATTGTTTTTGATTTTTCGGTAGGGGTCTGGTTAGAGGGACCCCCCAAGAGCTTTGACACAATTTGAACACTGTCAGTATGTATAACCATCATGCATTGCTTTTTTTTTACTCTCATGCTATATACTCATATACACTGCTGCTCAAAAGTTTGGGATCAGTAAGATTTGTTTTTAAGCAATGTTTTTTAAAGAAGTCTCTTATGCTCATCAAGGCTGCATTTATTTGATTAAAAATACAGAAAAAAAACAGTAATATTGCAAAATGTTATTATAAAATAAGTTTTTTTTTAAAATATACTTTAAAATATAATTTATTCCTGTGATGCAAAGCTGAATTTTCATCAGCTGTTACTCCAGTCTCATGAAGTGTCACATGATCCTTCAGAAATCATTTTAATATGCTGATTTATTATTAGAATTATCAATGTTGGAAACAGCCAAATATATTCTTTTTTTCAGGATTCTTTGATGAATAACAAGTTAAAAAGAACATCTATGCTATCACTTTTATTAATTTAACACATCCTTGGTGAATAAAAGTATTATTATTATTATTATTATTATTACTTTTTTTTTTTTAAAGAATACAAACTTACTGAAAAAAGTCACTGTTTTCAACATTGATAATAAATCAGCATATTAGAATGATTTCTGATGGATCATGTGACTGGAGTAATGATGCTGGAAATTCAGCTTTGCATCACATAAATAAATTACATTTTAAAATAAATTCACACAGAAAACAGTTATTTTAAATTGAAATAATATTTCACAATATTACAGTTTTGTATTTTTGATCAAATAAATGCAGCCTCGATGAGCATAAGAAACGTCTTTAAAAAAACATGAAAAATCTTACTGATCCCAAACTTTTGAGTAAGTGTGTTAAGTTTAACTTAAAGCTCATTTATTCTATGTTCACTATCACTATCACTATCTCTATCAAACTGCTGAAACTATCAGTTTATGTGCATGATGTGAATGATGCATCTCTCTGGATTCCCTCCTTGCCTGAGGTCAGTCGGCTTTTGTGGCGGTTACCACGGCAACCACTAGGCTCCCCTAGAGATATATGTAGTGATAAATTCAGCTCTGATTTTGCCTTTTGCATTCACAGTACTGTACATACTGTATCGCTCTTACCACGTTAGCATTGCTGGCGCAAAATATATTAAATGCCTTTTTGACAAAAATATATTTTGCACTTTTAGATATGATTTGTCATTTATCAGTTTTTTCTTGACCGTAGACAACAGCATTTTAATGCGCATTTGGATATGTGCCTGTGTTTGAGACAACAAAAGCAGGGTATCCTCTCCATATTAACACGTCTATTTATAGCCACCGCTGCATCTTTTTTTAGATCACATGCTATTGATGTTCTGCTGTTTCTGGCGACCTGGTGTTTGTCTTCCCTTCACAGGCATCATGAATTTTCTAATAGTAGTGTTATATGACGGATATATGATTTTGGTTTTAATAATAACAATATGAGCGCAGCTGTGACCCCATCTGGACGAAATCCTGAAGCCTTTTAAAGAGGGTAAAGCCCTGAAAGACCCCATACCCATGTCTGACAGAAAACAGATTGCTTTCAACTCACTGCATCGATTCTACACCCACTGCTCACTTTCATTGACGCCATTAAATATTCAGCATTTCCATGTGAGAGTGCATTATCATAAATTTTGAAACTGGGTTTTTGTTTTTGCTCAGAGTGAATTGCTCTCATTAAACACAATATACAATAAAATAATGTGTACAGTTTTTGTGTAAATACATTTCTGTCTATGCAATACATTTGTTTAAAATATAGTACTACAGTTGCATGATTAATCAAATAAAACCAAGATCACAATATTATAATATAAAATAATAATAATAATAATAATAATTATTATTATTATTATTATTATTATTTATAGCCATATTAATATAATCACAGCATTTTGGGCAGATTGTGCAGCCTTAGTCTGATATGAATATTTCTCAGTCTATTTTTATTTTGTCGTTTCAATATTTTTATTTGATAATATTTTATAGCCATATTGATATAATAACACAATTTTGTCCAGTTTGTGCAGCCTCAGTTCAATAGTAATATTTCTTGTTTTGTTTTTATTTAGTAATTCTAATATTTGAATTTATTATTATTATTTAGTCATTAATATAATCTATTTTTATTTCATAGTTGCAAAATTTGAATTTAATAATAATAATAATAATAATAATAATTATTACTATTATTAGTAGTAGTAGTATTTATAGCCACATTAATATAAATTATAATTACAACATTTTGGGCAAATTGTGCAACCTTAGTCTAATATTAATATTTCTTAATATATTGTTAATTTGTAGTTTTAATATTTTTATTTATTATTATAAATACTGTTATTGTCATTTTTATTATTATTTTATAGCCATGACATAATCTCACAATTTTTGTCCAAATCTGGCATACCTGCAAACATTCACAGCCATTTAAATCGCAAACGCATTTTTTTACTCTCATAAAAATCTTCATTAGTCTTTTCCCAAATCTAGAAGCCCTACTTTATGCAGTACACATTATTACGATACAGTTTTGATATGCCCGTCTATCCATTTGTCTGTAATACACAACATAGTACAGTAAATGTCAGTAAAGTCGCAGAATAATGTCAATGATATTCCAGTTTTAAAATAGACCAACGTATGAATGTTCCCGAGCATTTAAAAGCTAAAATGCAACTTTTACTACGATAAAACAATGTAAGTTTCCCTATGAGACGCAAACACGTAGCGGATACGTTTCCTGTTTCTCCTACAGGCGCTTTGTTGGGGCAGCGGACGGACCGTACCATTCACCTGTAGGTGAACCCGTTCATGCTAACAACAACCGCGCTGAGTCTGTTCAAGCCAATAAATTAAATTTGTAAGTATGTTGTATTTTTATATTGTTTAAGTAATAAAAATCGCATGTACGCCTTCACACAGTGATTTTAGTCTCTTCTTAGATAAGCGGTGTTTGTGTAGTCACCCCTCCGCCGCGCCTGTTGCCATGTTCCCGGTTCCCTTATGGGTGTGGTGACGAGATTGCTGGCGAAAATTGACTCTCAGCTCGCGTGAGGGCTGCGTGGCCCTTTAAATGTCTTTAAAATTGACTTGTAATTAATTGTGCCGCTTTAAAATTTATGTGTGAGCTTATCAACATGCGAAGGATCTGAAAGAAGCGGAATTTGCCCAAACCAGCCTGATCAGGTGAGGGGGAAAAAAAAAAACAATCGTCCGCCGTGTTTCGCTTTTCTCGTCTATTTCCTGCTTGTAAAAAGCTCGTAAACGCTCCCGCTGGGTGATTTATTTACCCCGCTGAACTTGTTTTTACAATTTTTGGGGTCAGTGATGGCTTGGATGTCGATTTAGTAGCTAATTAGTTCAATTATAATCTGCTAGTGTTGGTCAAAAGTGAAGAGGCAACAGGAGGCCCGATAAACACAGGAGTTCAGTCTGAACTCCAACTGTTGTAACCTGTTAAGTGTTTCCTGACACTGGTTAATCATCTAAATGGTTAGTATGGTTAAGAGGAAAATTTTAAGGGGTTATAAATGAAAGATTATAGGTTCAAATCTCAGTTTTCGCTGTGGTTCTTGTGTCCTTGATCCACACATAATCTCAAATTACTGTAGTAAACACGAACTGCTGCTTTTGAATCAAAGTCCTACTTACATGAGTAATTGTGAATGCATTTTGCCAGTAATTATATTTAGAAGTTAACGTTATATCTTCCAGCTAACCTGAATTAAAATGTTCACAGAATTTATTTTAAAATCTTATTTAGTGAAGGACGCCAATAGCTGAGATTGTTTGAGCAGAAGATAAGCTTTTACTTTCACTTTACCTTGCTGAAATCTCAGAGTCTGTTTTGGTTCACCTAAATGTTTTAGGTGCCATCTTGAATTATTTTGATATTGACAGGCCTCAGATGTGATCCTGGACCACAAAACCAGCCATAAGGGTTTTTATTATTATTATTATTATTTTTTTTTTCATCATCTGAAAGCTGACTAAATAAGCTTTTCACTGATGCATGGTTTGTTATGATATGATAATATTTGGCCAAGATACAACTGAAATCTTAGGGTGCAAAAAAATCTAAATATTGAGAAATGTGCAATGCATTTTACTAATCAAATATACGTTTTGATAGATGTATGGCTGGGAAATTTACAAAATATCTTAATGGAACATGATCTTTACTTTATATCCTAATGATTTTTGGCATAAAAGAAAATTATAAGTATTTGTAGCTATTGCTACAAATATACCCATGCTGCTTATGACTGGTTTTGTGCTCCAGAGTCACATATGCTGTCTTCTGATGCAATAATCTTACATATTGTTGTTTAATTTTAATTTATTTAGAGGTTAGAATGGTCTAGCATTAATCTAGGTATTGTATTCGAACCAAATAATTATAGATTTCAGTATTTATTGTGTTCGATTTTATTGTCATTTTGTAATTGTGTGTAATATCATTGAGTTCCTCTTCCAACCAGGCAAATAAGAGGCTTCCTGGATTGCTTTTTAGTTGTATTTTCAATGATTTAACTAAATTAAAGCGCACAGGTACAGATTCATGTATCTCAGATACTTAAGTTGCATTTTTTTGACATCTCTGACATTTTAAAATATTATTTCAATAATTTAACAGAACATTCACATGTTCAGTGTTGTCTGATGCAGGGAAATGTAAAATATACTCTGGACCACAAAACCAGTCATAAGGGTCCGTTTTTGAAGATTTGAAGACTAACTAAGCTTTATTTATTTATTTATTTGTATACACAATATAACAATATAATGATTTTTTTATATATATATTATTTATAAGCCGTTTTTAGAGTTATGTTTTTATTTTAAAATTATGACATTTTTAGTTGTTTTTTTTAGCTTTTGGTTTAAAATTTTAATTTGGCAGTAATATTCCCCTTTTATATTATTATGATTTAATTTTTTTTTGTATTTTACTAATTTCAAAATGATTTATTATTTAGAATCTGAGGGTGTATATATATATATATATATATATATATATATATATATATATATCTCTTCATCTTCATGCAACATGATCTTTACTTAATATCCTAATGATTTTTGGACAAAAAGAAAAATCTATAGTTTTTTGACCCATACAATGTATTTTTGGTTGTTGCTACAAATATACCCATTCTGCTTACGACTGGTTTTGTGGTCCGTTTTAAAATGTTTTTTCATTTCATTTTTTTATAATTTATTTTTATAAAGCTACTTTGAGAAACCTTGGCCTAAAATAGACTATTGTTAAACCCATATTGTTAGATTACGTCATTGCACTAAATCATAAAGGGCCTATATTATTCCAGACAGTCCTAGCCACAAAGTTAACACTTTCAGGAAACATTTTAAGTCTCTTATCACTTGTAAATTCACTCCGCACTACATAAAGGCATTACAGCAAAACAGAAGAAGGTGTGTTGTTAAATGTTTCCCCATTGCTTAAGTATATCATGATAGTTTTGGTATTTAAAAATGTGGAGGGTGTTGCTGTCTGGTAGTGACTGGGCAGGATGACCAATAACTTGCATCATGGTATGAGTCATTTTATACTGTGGCAACAGTGTATATCATGATATGGATTTTTTTTTTTTTTTTTTTTTTTTTTTGGAAATTCAATGGAAAAATGTCTTTGTTTTTAATAACCACGTGGTAATGGCTATTTTTGAGAAATTATATGATGCTGAGGACTGGATTAATGATGCTAAAACTTCAGCTTTGATCACAGGAATAACTTACGATGTGCTATTTTTTTTATTATAGAAAACAGTTCATTTAAATTGTAATAATATTTCACAATTTTTACTGTATTATTTATTTAATAAATACAGCCATGGTGAGCAGACGAGACGTTTCTAAAACATTTAAAATATCGTAATTATCCTGAACTTTTGACTGGTAGTGTAAAAAAAAAAAAATTACATTTACAATTTACATTTTAGTTAAACATTTTTGTTTTATTTTGTAAACTACAGATGACATTTCTTCCAAATGTTAAATAAAAATGTTGTCATTTAGATTTTTTTATTTTTATTTTTTTGCATTTCTTTAGACAAATAACTGTTTTAACTTCAGAAGCAGAAGAGTTTAAAAATAAAATCATATTTGGTGGAATAACCCTTATTTTCAAACACAACAAATGAAAACATTTGTTATTTTGAACAACTAATGGTACTGAAAATTCAGCTTTGATCACAGGAATAAATAAATGAATTAATTTTTCTTATAGAAAACAGTTAATTTAAATTGTAACAATATTTCATAATTGTTACTATATTTTCTTTATTAAATACAGCCATTGTGAACAGGAGAGGCATTTCTAAAACATTAAAAATGTTTAGTGACTTTGTGAGTCAATACATTTTTTTTTTTTTAAATCTAATTGTTGGTATTTTTCTTATTTTAAAATGATTTATTATTTATAAGCGTTTTATTTTCATTTTATTTTCAAATTCATGTACTTTTTAGGGTTTTTATGTGATATTATTGTTTAGCTTTTATTTTGAAATTAATTTTAAATTTGGGAATCATAATATTCCTCCTTTATATTATGATTTAATTTTTGGTATTTGACTTATTTTAAAATGATTTATTATTTAAGTGTTTTAAAGCCATTTTTAGTGTTATGTGTTTTTGTTTTTTAATTATTTAATTTTAGCTGTTGTTTTTAGCATTTGTTTTTAAAATGAATTTTACATTTGGGATTCATAATATTCCCCTTTTATATTGTGATTTAATTTTTGGTATTTGACTTACTTTAAAATGATTAATTTATAAGTGTTTTAATGCCATTGTTAGGGTTTTTATGTGTGTTTATTAAATGAGCTGAATGGACGTATTAAGTTATCAAGCATCCATATTAAGTTATTTTTCATTAGAAATTCAGTGGATTTCAATGGAAGATGCTTCATCTCATTTAATTTTAACTTTCATTTCCAATTGATGGACACAAACTAAAAGATCATCAAAAGATTATAAGTTTATAATCATAAATGTCTAACTAATACTCCAGTTTAGGTTGTGCCAGGTGACACCCTTAGCATGAAAGGTAATAAATACATTACTGTAAACTCACAGACGCTGTTTGAGTGTAGTATATTTTGTAACTCTATTTCACACGTTCATATGCAAAGGTGAGCGAAACATCAGACGCCTGATTTGACGGAAAGGTCAGTGAACATATGGGTGGCATTTGGCAGCAGTCGGTGGCGTTTTGAAGACCCTTTGAGCTCGCCATCATTTCCCACTGCTCTCAGATCAGTCTGTGTGTGTAATTAAAGCTGCTGGAATGGATTTGGTCAAAGGATGCTGATGCATTTGTGATTGCATTTTAAGGGATTTCACGATCGCAAAGAATGTGTATAGATGTGTAAGAATAATGTCATTGTATGATCTATGATCACAGGTCCAGCACGTTGTCGTCTCGGGTGCCGGTCAAACAGGAACAATGAGTGAGTTGGAACAGTTGCGTCAGGAAGCGGAACAGCTTCGCAACCAGATCCGGGTAAGTGTGATTGTTCTTCAGTGCTTGTGTTTGGACTGACATGCGACAAAAGGAAACGTTCATATGCACTTCCTGTGCTGTTTGTGTCATGAATTGCATTTGTTGTTTTTTTTAGGATGCTAGAAAAGCTTGCAGTGACTCCACACTTTCGCAGGTATGAAACAAAAATGATTCATGATTACACTGTCCTGCATCATATTTGCTGTTTGGACACTAATAACAAAAATAGTCCTGTTCTGCTCAAGCAGGAACATACTTTGCAGATTGATGGTTTAATGTGCATTTGTAACTTAAACATATTTTTGTCATTTAAAAAATAAACGTTATGTATAAATATTTATTCTTTGATATTAAATGGAAAACATTTTTCACACCTTTGCAGAGTTAAGTTAAATGACAAAAACAAAGCTTTTCACAGTTTCAAAACTGATAATTGCATTTATACAGCTGTGAGAAAATATTAAATACCCCTTGAAAACTGTTCTCTAGATTTTGTTTTTTTTTTATTATTTATAGTTATGTTTATGTAAAGTGTATTTTTGTTTCATTTTGTAAACTACTGATTGAATTTCTGTCAAATTTAAAAAAAAAAAAAATGTAGGGCTTTTTTTGGCATAAAATGACAGTTGGTTAAAATAACAAAGATGCCATGTTTTCAGACATTTTTAGACAATATCAATGTTTTAACTTCGAAAGAGTTAAATCAATTTTTGGTGGAATAACCCTGATTTTTCCAATAACAACAAATGAAAAACAGTTTTGACCAATTGTAATTTTATGCCCAGAAAAAAAATGCTATAAATAAAATATTTAATTTAAAATTTGCAAATATCATCAGACTTTTATAGAATAAAAGGCATATTAACATTTAACTCAAACCCATACTTAGCAAATCCAGAGAAACTGAGAATTTTCAAGTGGTCTCTTAATTTTTTTATATATATATATATATATATACTTTACCAGTCAAATTTTACATTTTAAAAATTGTAAAATTTTTAATGTCTCCTGCTCACCAAGCCTGCATTTATTTGATTTAAAATACAGTAAAAGCTGTAATATTGTGAGATATTTTTACTGTTTAAAATGACTGCTTTCTATTTGAATATATTTTAAAATGTAATTTATTTCTGTGATCAAACCTGAATTTTTCTGAAACATTATTATTATTATTATTATTATTATTATTATTATTATTATTATCAATATTTAAAACAGTTAAGTACATTGTTATTGAATAGAAGGATCCAAAGATCAGCATTTATCTGAAATAAAAAGCTTTTGTAACATCATACACTATACCATTCAAAAGCTTGGAGTCAGTATAATTGTTTTTTTATGAATTTATAGAAATTGAATACTTTTTTTTTTTTTTTTTTTTTTTTTTAAGCAAAGATGCTTTAAATTGATCAAAAGTGATGATAAAGACATTTATAATGTTACAAAAGATTTGTATTTCAGATAAATGCTGTTCTTCTGAAATTTCTTTTCATCAAAGAAACCTGAAAAAAAAAAGTTTTCAACAATAATAATAATAATAAACATTTTTTGAGCAGCAAATCGGCATATTAGAATGATTTCTAGAGGATCATGTGAGACTGGAGTAATGATGCTGAAAATTCAGCTTTGAAATCATAGGAATGAATTACATTTTAAAATATATTCAAATAGGAAACAAACATTTTAAATTGTAAAAATATTTCACATTTTTCACATGCGGTAATCACATTTTTTTCACTGTTTTTGCTGTACTTTGGATCAAATAAATGCAGGCTTGGTGAGCAGAAAATACTTTAATTAAATTAATTAAGTAAATATTCTGTAAATAAGCTTTTCGCACATAAAATGCTATCGTAGATGATGCTAAATTTGCTTACTGTACTGATGGCTCTAGACATTGGTCTAGCAAGGATCTCTAATGGGAGCTGATGTTGTGCTGATCTTTAATCTCTTGCTGTTTTGGCCTCATGTGGCAGATGACAGCGAGCCTGGACTCAGTGGGGCGGATACAGATGAGAACGAGACGCACGCTCAGAGGTCATCTCGCCAAAATCTACGCCATGCACTGGGGCACTGACTCCAGGTGTGTGTTTGATTGGAAGGTCCCTAACCATCATCATTGGTTTTATATACAAAAAAACCTTGCTTTAAACACTCTGGGTTGGTTTCCTTTCAACTGTGTGATTAATATTACATGAAATAACGCTCGGGACCCTGGTGTTCGTTTTCCGTTGAGCTGTAATAAGGCCTTTCCCACCATGTTGCTCAAATCCCATCTGTGTCCTGTGTTAATTACATTTAGTTGATAGAAAAGCTGCAGATAAAAGGCTGCAGTGTGGATATTTATAATTTCTTTGCCTTTTTTCAGGTTACTTGTCAGTGCCTCCCAAGATGGAAAGCTGATCATATGGGATGGTTATACGACCAACAAGGTAATAAAGCAATGTACACTAGAAATTTTTGGTTTTATTTAACCCATTACATTAGGCAAAAATTGCTCTTTAAAAAAATAGTTACAATTTGCTGAATATTTGCTCACCCTCGGGCCATCCAAGATGTAGATGATTGTTTCTTCATCAGATTTGTAGAAATGTGTCATTCCATCACTTGCTCACCAGTGGATCCTCTGCAGTGAATGGGTGCCATCAGAATGAGAGTCCAAACAAGCTGATAAAAACACCACAATAATCCACACCAGTCCAGTCCATCGATTAACGTCTTAAGACCATAAACGCTGAAACAAACCATTACTGCAGGGTTCGTACAAGGTGCTTGAAGTGCTTTTTGAAATTTAAGTCCTGGAAAACCCTTGAAAATAGCCATTTTTTTGTAAAAGTGCTTGAATTTTTAAAAGGCAGTAAATATGAAATTTTCAATAAAAACAACCTTTTCACAGAAAATTAACAATGCTGTGCATCTAATATAGATGCCTCCGCCAGTGGCGGAGGCAGAAATTGGTTGGTGGGTGGGCCTAAATAATTTGCACCACCGGGCTCAATAATAATAATGAAAGAAAAAAGAAAGAAAGAAAGAAAAAGCGATGGACTGGTCCAAACAAACGAATTCGATTACATCAGACACTTCAGGAGGTGGTCTGCATTCCAGAACCAACTGCACAAGTGTAAATCCATCTGGTTGTTAAACAAGAAATTGAGTTTACAACAGCGCTACTGCAACACGCATCTCCACTGATATGACCCACTGTGGACGAACCTCTGTACAGCAAACAGATGCTCAAACTGATGAAAATGAAACTGAAAGTTTGGCGTGGAGAACGCTTGATTTCTGATCATAAAATTTTGCTGCTTTTAATTTTAAGGTATTGTTTGTTATAATGTACTGATTCAAATTAGTAATCAATAATAATTATTATTTTCCTCTGACATGTTCTTGCGTATGAACGTGCAGCATGGGTTTGGGGGACTGAGCGGGCGCATCGGGCGCCTTTAGAAATCTTTAGGGATCACATAATTAAAGAGTTTTTGCTTTCGATGTTTTATTTCATTAAGTAACAATTTAAAGCTTTCTAAATGTGTATTTATCATGTCTATGAGACATGAATTGAGCTTCTGTTCATTTGTGTGATGCTTTTTATTTCAAGAAAGACGGTAGAAAGTGCATTGTTTATTTTCTTTATTTTATTTTTTGTTTTCTTATTTGGCACACAAATAAAAGTAATCCTTTTATAATTCCGAATGATATAATACTCTTAACTTTGTGAGCAAAAATGACGGATAATTTTAAATTGTTTCCACTGAAAAAAAAAAAAAAGTGACGGCGATGGCGCCTCCATGTCCTGCAAAGCGGCTTTAGCTTCCACTTATTTAGGTTTAACGTTTAAAGTAACATTGTTTTATACTTGAACTGTTTTATATCTATAGATTTTATTTTAGTCAAGTCGTGATGATTTGAGAAGGCAAATTGATCAAACAGACTATATGAACAGTCTGCCGCTGGCTGCTGTTCATTACTTTAAAAAACAAAAACTTATATTTAACGAACAAAAAATAAATGTTTAAACCCCGGCTTTAAAGTTGCGTGCTTTTGCTGCATTGCTTTGTTTTTTGTGATTAAAAGACAAATGTTGTGTCATTTTAAAATTTCTTAAAAATGGTATTAAAATATTGTCCATTCTAGTCAATATGAATCAAGATACGAATCAAGTATCTGTATTATTTTGTTTCATCTCGTAAACTAAGCGTATTGTCACAGCCATAGTGTCTGTAAGCGTGATATATCTCTGATATAGCTTTTGTTTTTTAGGTCAATCATATATATATTCATGAAAAAAATCACTGTGAATAAGGAAAGTGGTAACTTCACCGTAGTATCCGTTTAAATGTTAAAGTTTCCACACTCATTGCATGTGCTGCACTCTATTAATACCATTTTTGTAATAATGATATTGTTTGATAAGTGAGATTTTAGTCCTTGAAAACCAAAAAAATAGTACTTAAAGTCCTTGAAAGTCCTGGAATTTCATTTAGCAGTTTCTGTATGAACCCTGTTATAATGACATTCCCTAATCCATAATAAAACTTTTCCTCCAGTGAAAAAGTACGCTGGTCTGAATCAGGAGAGAAATCTGCACAGATCAAGTACAGTTTACAAGCCAAACGGACACTAAATAAATGTTTTTCACTGGCGGAACATGTGTAAAGTCCTTATTTTAGTTTTCTTTCTGCACAAAAAGTATTTGTGTAGGTTCATAAATTGAAGGTTGGACTAGAGATAACAAGGACTATTTTAATGATGTCCGATTTCCAGAGTGAATGCAAAACCACGAATAGATGCAAATCTGCGGTAAGCAATGTGCGATATTTGCCTCAATCGTGTCTTTACATAATAAAGTTGTTATTTTTGTTTTCTTTGCACTCAAAAAGTATTGTCGTAGCATCATAAAATTAAGGGCTAAGTACAGATGTCACAAGGACTATTTTAATGATGTCCAAAGTCCAAAGTTGATTAAAAAACCACAAATAGACACAAATTTGCGCCAGGCAATGCAAATGACGCAAATTGGGCGCCGCATTTGCCGCAAACATGCGATTTTCGCCTCCATCGCGTCTTCATGTAATAAAAGACGCTATTTTTGTTTTCTTTGCCCACAAAAACTATTCTTGTAGTTTCATAAAACTAACATTGAAACCACAGATGTCACAAGGACTATTTTAACGATGTCCGAAGTTGATGCAAAACCGCAAATTCGCGCCAAAGCAATGCAAATGATGCGATTTGAGCGATGCATTTGCCGCAAACATTTGATATTCACCATTGCGTCTTCAAATAATAAAGTAATTTATTTTTGTTTTCTTCGTGCACAAAAAGTATTCTTGTAGCTTTGTAAAATTAAGGTTGAAGTACAGATTTCACAAGAACTATTTTAATGATATCCGATGTCCAAAGTCAATGCAAACCACGAATGGACATAAATTTGCTGTAAGCAACGTGAATGATGCGAATTGGGCGACACAAACATGCAATATTCACCTCCGTTGCGTCTTCACATAATAAAGTCGTTATTTTAGTTTTCTTTGCGCACAAAAGTTATACTCGTAGTTTCATAAAATTAACATTGAAACCACAGATGTCACAAGGACTATTGTAACCATGTCCAAATTTGATGCGAAACCACAAATACGCACCAAGCGACGCAAATTAAGCGTTTTGAGCAATGCATTTGCATAAATTAATGATGTCCAAAGTCAATGCAATGCCACAAATAGAAATGAATTTGCAGCAAGCGACATGAATGATGCAAATTGGGTGACACGTTTGACTGAACGTGATATTCGCCTTAATCGTGTCTTCACATAATAAACTCTTTTTTTTTTTTGTTTTCTTTGGACTGGGGAGGTGTGGATTATTGTGATGGTTTTTATCTGCTGTTTGGAGTCTCATTCTGACGGCAGCCATTCACTGCAGAGGATCCATTGGTGAGCAACTGATGGAATGACAGATTTCTTCAAATCTGATGAAGAAACAAACTCATCTTCATTTTGGATAATCTAAAGATGAGCACATTATCATTTTTAGGGTGAACTATTTCTGTAAGGTAACAGTTTCTGGTTACCGCTCTTTATGGTGTCGCCCAGTCTTACTCTCGGTTGTTCTCTTTTAATCTTTAGCTTTAGCTCATTATATTAATGAAGTATGTTTTTACCTCTGTCCGGCAGATGCACGCTATTCCCCTGCGCTCCTCCTGGGTCATGACCTGTGCCTACGCCCCGTCGGGGAACTACGTGGCCTGCGGAGGCCTGGACAACATCTGCTCCACCTACAGCCTTAAAACCCGCGAGGGCAACGTCAGGGTCAACCGAGAACTGGCTGGACACACAGGTAGAGTCACAGTTATTTATCTGCTGCTACGTAGTTTTACCTAGTACTTCATCTTAAACAGGGATTCCCAAACTATTTTTGTCAGCCGAACCACTTTGACCTAAAATATTGTTTTCAAGTTTATTTTTCAATAATATAACAACACGCATGTTCACGGTTCTCTGATATAAACAAATAAAATAGTGTTTTTTTCACTGGTTTTATTGCAATATTATTAATTATTGATGTTAAATAATAATATATCAATTACTGGTCAAATGTTTGAAATAATTGTTTATTTTATTATAAAAATTCAGAATTGATTAATAGGAATAAATTACAATATCAATTATATTTAAATAGACATTGGTTATTTTAACTTGTAATAATGTTTCTAAATATTAAAATTTTTACTGTATTTGTAAACAAATAAATGCATACTTTGGTATTGAAATGTTAATTATTCCAACCTTTCACCAGTAATTGCTATTATATAATTCTATATTTTATGTTCCAATACCCTTTTTCCCATCCCGATACCTGGGCTCAGGCCGATACCAAGTACTGATTCAATACCAATGTGTTTCTGTATATACAGCTGTAGATACTACTAGTATAAAATGATATTATTATTTTATGTTGTGCTTCAGACATATTCCTTAATAAAACATGAACAAATATATACAGTGAACTAGATTATTTGTATTATTTGACATACGTTTGACAGTATTATTTTTTTATATAGCTAGCAGTACTACTAATTTTCTGACGTACATCAGCGTTGTTTATAACAGAATTATGGGCAGAAATATTCTCACTAGATCTCACAGCAACCTTATTCATCATGCGGCGAATTTAAATGCTTCTCACTGGATCTTGCAGCAGTAACAGTGTTGTGAAGTCAACTTTGGCTCCTGACTAAAGCTTGGCTCGTGCAAGTTTGCGTTGTGGTCCAAGCTGATAAACAGTCAGTGCTGCGCAGCTCAAATGTAGCTCAGTTTAGTTTCGCTTTCGTTTCGTTTGCCATTTGTTGTTTCTCATATGCAACAGAAATTGAAGCGTTTATGAGTTGAACAACAGCACTAAATAAAAAAGCGCATCTGCGCCATTCATTAACACAGAGACACGCAGAATTCATATTTAAATAGTCACTTTGCGGCTTAATATTTATAAATATTAGTCCATATCATTATTTGATTTAAGTGGAATGACCTACTTATGATTAAGTAATCCAAGCTTTGACAAATTCCATGACATTCCGAGTTAAACGGTACATTCCATTTGTGTGACTGGATTCCGCGTTTTCCGCATCATAGAAATCATAGGACCCTGCTACATATGTTGCTGTTTTACTGGCAGATTTGTCCAGTCAGAAATAGAAAATTTGCTAAGAAGGTACCTCCGGCCACCGCGTTGTTCAACTCATAAGCGCTTCAATTTCTGTTGCATATGAGAAACATCAAATGGCAAACGAAACAAAAGCGAAACTAAACCGAGCTACGTTTGAGCTGCGCAACACTGACCGTTTATCAGCTTGGACTGCAATGCAAACTTGCACGAGCCCAGCTTTATTTGGGAGCCAAAGTTGACTTCACGACACTGTAACTGCTGCGAGATCCAAGCGTTTAAATTCACAGCACGCTGAATAAGGTTGCTGCGAGATCTAATTCAAGAAGCAGTATTCGCCTTGATGCCTTACTGCCTTGGAATCGGTGGCATTTCTGATGCTAGTATCGGAATCGGAACAACCCTAATATTTTATCATTTTATATATTAGCTCACTTTGACTCACAAACCTCAGTTTGGGAAAACCTGCTCTAGAACAATTAATTCTGTATGGCATTTCATACAATGTCATTAATCAACTAAAAATGTAATTAATGTTTTTTTTTTTTTATTATGAATGATTCTGTAGGCTATCTGTCTTGCTGTCGTTTTCTGGATGACAATCAGATCATCACCAGCTCTGGTGACACCACATGGTGAGTTAATGTGACACAATAATTATATAATGCTTACAATGGCAATATTATCTAGTATATTAGTATGTCAAGGAATATGTGGTGTTTATTTATTTATTTATTTATTTTACTTTTATTTGGCATGTACATATTTTACTTACATTTTTCCACATTTATGCGTTTGCCAGATGTTTAGTCAAAGCGTCTTGCATTTGTATTGTATTTTTTCATTTATTCATTTATTTTCTTTTATCCAAAAAGACTTACATTTGCATTGAGATTTACACTACCACTCAAAAGTTTGGGATCAGTAAGACTTGTTTTTTTAAAGGAGTCTCTTATTCTCATCAAGACTGCATTTATTTGATTAAAAGTGCTGAAATAAACAATAATACTGCTAAATGTTATTACAATATAAAATACAGTAGTGTTTTTTTTTTTTTTTTTTTTTTTTTTTTTTTTTTTTTTTTTTTAATATACATCAAAATATAATTTATCCCTGTGATGCAAAGCTGAATTTTCATTAGCTGTTACTCTCAATTATTCTAATATGCTGATTTATTATTAGAATTATCAATGTTGGAAACAGTTGTGCTGTCAAATATTATTTTGGAACCCCTGATTCTCAGATATTTTTTTTTTTTTAGTATTCTTAGAATAACAAGTTAAAAAGAACAGAATTTATTCAAAATCTAAATCATTTCTAATAATGTAAATCTGTGCTATCACTTTTTATTAATTTAACACATCCTTGAATAAAAGCATTAATTTCTTTCAAAAAAAGAAAGAATAAAAATGTACTGACCCCAAACTTTTTTAAACAGTGGTGCACTTTGTTCAAAAATATTTCTATTTTAAATAAATGCTGTTCTTTTTAGCTGTTTGTTCACCAAAGAATCCTGAAAGTCACAGCTTCCAAAAAAATATTAAGCAGCACAATGTTTTCAACACTGATAAACAGTCAACATATTAGAATGATTTCTGAAGGATCATGTGACACTGAAGACTGGAGTAATGAAGCTGAAAATTCAACTTTGATCACAGGAATAAATTTGATGTTTAATGCATTTTAAAATAGAAGAAAATTGTTTTACATGGTAATAATATTTCACAGTATAACAATTTTTTTTTCTGTATTTTTGATCAAATAAACACAGCCTTGATGAGCATTAGAAATATATTTAAAATGCATTAAAAATCTTACTGATCCCAAACTTTTGACCGGCAGTATATATGTATGATAAAATGTATTAATAATAATAATAATAATAATAATAAAAATAAATAAAATATATTTAACAAATGTTAAGTGCATCATAGGTGTAACATTGTCTTTGAATTAGGGCTGTCAAATGATTAATGCCGATTAATCGCATCCAAAATAAAAGTGTTTACATACTATATGTTTACTTTGTATATTTATTATGTACACACAAATACCCACACATACATGTATATATTAAAACAAAATATTTATATGTATTATATTTATACCTGTATACAATTTAGATTATAAATAAATATAAATATTTTAGATATAAATCAATGCATGTGTGTGTATTTATATATACATAATAAATATACACAGTACACAAATATATAGTATGTAAACAAACTTTTATTTTGGATGCAATTAATCGCGATTAATCGTTTGACAGCTATACTTTGAATTAAAAGCATTTTGATTTAAATAATCCGTGTTCAACTTTGCTCCTGTGTCTCCTCCGCTGCAGTGCATTGTGGGACATTGAGACGGGCCAGCAGACCACCAGTTTCACAGGACACACGGGGGATGTCATGAGCTTGTCGGTCAGTCCCGACTCAAAGACGTTCGTGTCAGGAGCCTGCGACGCCTCTGCCAAACTGTGGGACATCAGAGACGGGATGTGCAGGCAGTCCTTCACCGGCCACGTCTCGGATATAAATGCCGTCTGCGTAAGTATTTCGTTTTGACTCTTAAAATCATGCTTGCTATATCAGTTGTGTTCTAGAAGCTCCTCTACATGGGCAGTTCTATGGAGTTCGGTTGCATTGTTGGGGAAAAATACTTTTAAAAGTAATGCAATATTGCATTACTCCCTAAAAAAGTAACTAATTACGTTACTTGGTTACTTTTTATGGATACAGGGGTTACTTTTTATGGATACAGGGTTCCCACGGGTCCTTGAAATCCTTGAAGTTTGTGATTCTGAATTAAAAATGTCAAGGCCTTGGAAAGGTTTTTTTGAAAACCTTTAAAATGCTTGCATTTATTTTGTGCAAGAAGTTTTCTGGAAAAATGGCACATTCCCTTCGGTCTGCTAATGTGTTATTCTGCTAACACTTCATGGCCTATGCATACTCGCTTGCTTGCTTGCTTTTTTTTTTTTTTTTTTTTTTTTTTATGTTAGTTACGTGCATTTACGACAAATAGAATATCAGATCTGTCATATGGCCCAAAAAAAAGCAAAAAAAAAGAGGCTTTTTTGCATAGTTATGTTTGACACATGAAAACTGTGACAGTGTATCTTACAAGCAGAGCTGGGTGAAGTACTTGCAAATTGTAACAGTTACTGATTCCAGATTACATGACACAAATTGTAGTCCGTAATGTAATCAGTTACATTACATATTTTTTTGGGTAATCTAATCAGATTACTTTAAGATTACTTTTGATTTAACTCGTTTATCACATTGATTTAAATAGGATTATCTTGTAGCTTAATGATGTAAAAATGCAAAAAGTAAGAAAATATGTTCCATTTATTGTAATTTACAACATGAAGTGCATTAAACATTTTATTAAATCACCGTCTTCCAAACTAGGTTTCAAACAGGAACTGCTGAGGGTTTGTGGGTTTAATGAAAAGCTAACAATTAAATCATAAAATTTAATTAAAACAAATCATTTTAAAACAAAGTCCTTTTCAAGGAATGTCTCTTTACTTGGTGGCCATATTTGCAATGCCTCCGAGCAGCTCATACTTAATGAATGGGGGAATCATGAAATCTCACAATTAAATTACATGTATCAAATCAGCAACAAAAATCTTAAATTAATTGCCCCATTAATCTGGTTTCTTATGCTCAAATAGTGTTTAAAAGGCTTATTTTTCAGGTTAGACCAGCCAATGTGCATTTACTTGTGACTGTGCAAGTGCATTGGCTGGTCTAGCCACAGGTTTCTATGGGAAATGTCTTTTTCATTTAGAAAGTGGGACTATTCCTTCATATTGCCCGCTGCAGTTTCTCCCATTCATAAGGATAGGAGTGAACTTTCATTATGTTTCATTAGTCTTTGTTTTAAAATAACAATTAAAACGCTTACTAAAAAAGATTCAATATTTTTATTTCCCTGCATGCCATGTGACCATTAATCAACATCAAAGAAACCGTGAACATGCAAATATGAAACTTGATTATTGAAATATTTCATTTAAAATCTTAGGGGTACTTAAAGTAAATAATGGAAACAATGAATTATGAATTTCTTGCTATTGTGTGAATAATATGTAATCATGTAATCCATACAAAAGTAACTGTAGTCTGATTATGAGTACTTTAAAATGTAACTTACTCTAATTACAAGTACTTCATTTTTGGAATCTGATTACGTAATCCAGATTACATGGAATCAGTTACTACCCAGCTCTGCTTACACAATGTAACCTTGCTCTCACTTGAAATATGTCCCCACATTATGTCTTTGAATTTGAGGGTATTAGGACCTGGAAAGTCTTTGAATTTGAAGTTAACCAATGTGTGGGAACCCTGTGGAAAGTAATGCAGTACATTTACTTTTGTGTTGCTTTTTGAATCTGGGAAGGGCTTGCTTGTTTGTTTGTTTTTTATATAAAAAGTTACATTTTTAGCAAATGCACTGCAAAAAAAAAGTATTTTTTGTCTTGTTGCTTATATATTTATACTAGAAATTCTTGCAAAAAATCTGCCAACTGGGTAAGTAAAATAACCTTAATTCAAAGGCTAAACAAGATTTCTTTTCTTGCACCATTGGCAGATATTTTTGCTTGTTTTAAGTAAAAACAAACAATTTTTATTACTTTTTTAGAAAACAAGGCATAATATCTTAAGTCGTTTTACTTGTAAAGTAAATTCATCTTGATTTTAGAGTTTTTAGATATTTATAATAGAAAACAAGACAAAAATACTAAGTAAGAAAATAACTTTCACACCAAAAAGTGAAATGAATAAGCCTAAGGCTGAAAGAAAAATAAGTTCATGTCTGTACAGTAGATTTTGTTTATTTATTTTATACATTTATTTGGCATGTACATATTGTATCTTAATTTTTCCACATTTATGCATTTGCCAGACACTTAAAGCATCTTGCATTTATTTATTTATTTTGTATTTCTTTTTTTTTAACTGTTGTTTTATTTGTATTTGTTTTATTTTAATTGTGTTATTTGTTTTTCCATTTCATTTATTCATTTATTTTCTTTTATCCAAAAAGAAAGATCTTATTCTCATCAAGACTGCATTTATTAGTTAAAAACAAAAACAATAATACTTTTAAATGTTATTACAATATAAAATAATGGTTTTTATTTTAATATACATTAAAATATAATTTATTCCTGTGATAAATTATAGTGATATTTATAATACAAAACATGACAAAAATACTCAGTAATAAAGTAATTTTCACACCAAAAAGTGAAATGAATAAGCCTAAGGCTGAAGGAAAAGTAAATTGACGTCTATACAGTAGAACTGTAGAAAAAGGAAATTCAACACACTTCAGCAATGAGAAAAAATCAAGCACAAATGTTAATCTAAAGTAAGTTTTGCTTATTGGTATGGTTGAATTGGATCAACAAAGGTCAGCAACAAAGACAGTGGTTAATAAAATGCTATTAAATGCATAAAGGAAACAAAATGGAACTGGCGTTACTTTTTAAAAAAAAAAATGAAAAAGTAATGTTACTTTACTAGTTACTTGAAAGAAAGTAATCTAATTACATAATTCGTGTTACTTGTAATGCACATTCTCTAACACTGTTTGGTTGTTTACTCTTACAGTTCTTTCCGAACGGAAATGCCTTCACGACGGGTTCGGACGACGCCACCTGCAGGCTGTTCGACCTGCGTGCGGATCAGGAGCTCATGATGTACTCTCACGACAACATCATCTGCGGTATCACCTCCGTGGCCTTCTCCAAGAGCGGACGCCTCCTGCTGGCCGGATACGACGACTTCAACTGCAATGTCTGGGACACTTTAAAAGGCGAACGTGCAGGTAAAAGCACAATCGCATTTCTAAATGACAATGATTCGCCCTTGTCTATTAAACCTTTAAAAAGTCACACCAGAACATCTGCGTTCGCACTGCTGTTGACATTTTTAAACTAGAATAAAAAAAAAAAAAATGTTGCTTGCTTTATTATTATTTTTTTATCATTTTACTTTTAATAATGTTAATTTCAATTTTTTTAAATTTTATTTTATGTTGTTTGCTTTATTATTTTTTCATTTTATTTATCTTTTTTTGTTTTTTAAATATTGTTTGCTTGTAATTATTTTATTTTATATTTATAGTTTGATTTACCTTATTTTTATTTTGAGTTATTTATTTTTTGTTTGCTTTTATTTGATTACCTTATTACTTTTTTTTTAATGATTTGCAAAAATATTTTTTCTTTCAATTTGATTTTTGTTCATTTTAATTTTATTGTCTTTGTTCATCTATTTTTATTAATTTGTTTTTGTTTGCATATTTTTATTTTTTATTTTATTTTTTCTATTTTATTTTTGTTTTTTATATTGTTTTATTTGTTTATAATTTGATTACCTTATTACTTATTTTTTACCTATTTTTTATAATTTATTTTATTTTTTGTTTCTTTTAATTATTTAATTATAATTTGATTACCTTATTACTTATTTTTTTTTAAGATTTTTAGAAACTTTTTTTTTATTTTTGATGTATGCATTTTAATTATTGTTGTTTTTGTTAATCTATCTTTATTAATTTGTTTGTATTTACATATTTTTATTTTGTTTTATTTCTATTTTTTATATAGTTTTATTTTATTTATTATTTGTTTACCTTATTATTTTTTGTGATATTTTATTTTTATTTAATTTTATTGTTTTTATTGATCTATTTTTATCCATTTGTATTTGTTATTTCTATTACATTTATTCATTTTATATTTTGATTTTTTGTTTTATTTTCGCGTGTGTCTTATATTTATTTGTATTCTTTTGTGTTGTGTGCTTATTTTTGCTTATTTATTATTTGATTATTTTGTTTATTTTATTTTATAACTTATTTTTACCTTTTCTTTCTTTTACTTTTTAAAATAATTTTTTGTATTTTCTTGAATATTTTTTTTGTTGTTGTTTTCATATGCATTTATTTATTTGTAGTAATTTGTATTGTTTGTTTGATTATTTTTGACTATTTGATTATTTTATAACTTATTTTTACTGTTTATTTTTTATTATTGTTGATGTTTGTTTATTTTTATTAATGTATTTGTATTTCCTTGAATATTTTAAAATGATTTATTTCTTTAGTGCTGCATTATGATAATCTATTTCGTTCTCTCTCTTTCTCCAGGTGTCCTGGCCGGTCATGACAACAGGGTGAGCTGTTTAGGAGTAACTGATGACGGAATGGCTGTGGCCACAGGATCATGGGACAGTTTCCTTCGGATCTGGAACTGAGAGCGGTATTGAAACCTCCAGCTCCCGTTTCGATCCTATTTCTACGTCTTTCCACAGCAGCGGTTCCTCTGAATTCCAGTTATTACACATGATTTTCAGTATGTAGTTCAATCCCGTGGAGAAGCCAATCATCACTGCCGGCCACAGGAATGATAGGACCAGATTATTAAAGTGTCATTGTGTAATATGTAAATATACATGTATATGAATATAGATATGGTATATATGTACAGCATTACGTGTATGTATATACCATATAGTATATACATACATAGTGTTCATGTATATATTTTTCTAGTTGATCATTGGCCCTTGACATTTTTATTAATCTTTCACTTTTTTTTTTTTTTGGTATTTTGTTTTTTCCTTTGTTGTACATAGAAAACAACGCTAAACTAGATGGAACATTGCAAGCAGTCTGTATTACAAAATGTTTGTGAATTAACAGAGGTTTCGTGCAGATGACCTCTGATTTTTTTTTTTTATTTTTTTTTTTTTTTTATAAATACACGCCACTAAATCAATCATCATTTATTGGTGCTTGAGGGTGTTTAGAAAGAAGGCACTGAATTTTCTCGCAGCCTTGAGATTGAATGTTTAATTGACACCTTGTTTTTAGAGGTCCTGCTTTTGATTGATAACGAAATTCATAATCGATCTGCCCTTGAGCTTTAGCCTTAAATACCAGCGATCAAAACAGAACTAATCCTAGTATCTAAATTCTTAGCCTTGGTGCTTACAAAGAAACCTGTGCTTTTAAACGAATCCATAACACTCGCTTTTTCTATTTTAAATCAGAAATGGCCACAAACCGTCCGCTTAAATTTAAGTGTCGCAGTGTTACAAAGATATTGAGAATGGTGTATATATACTTTTTTGGTGTTCATTAGGAGCCATTTGAATGCTAAAACTGAGGGTTTTTTGGCAACCTCTGAGTTTCAGCATGTAAATGTGTGGAAACAGGTGGAAATGAAGAACACTACCTGGTCAGGTGGGTTAAACCGCTCACAGAGTAACTATATTAGGCTTAATTGTTCTGTGAATCAACAGCGATGAAGCCGTTTACTCATTTTCATCATATTTGTGTGCCATCGGTTCTGACAGTATGCCTGTGTTTATTGCGGTTGCCAGATGCGTCAGTAACCAGCTTAACAAACAAACATATTTGTGCCATGGTTAATGCTCTTAACACCTCATATAACTGTGAAAACCATTTAAAATCTTTCTTTTACTTTGCCTTTTTGTACAAAAGGGAATCGGAAAGCAGCTTGACATTATTTCGAGGTATTAAAACATGTATTTTTTTCCTGTAATAAGTCCTTTTACAGTATGAAGATGCTTTTTAGCATAAATAAAAGCCCTGCTACATAAAGGAATTGATTTTTAGGTTTGTATGTTTGAGTTGTATGATGATTAACTGTGAAAAGGGATGTCTTTTGGTAAGGTCTCATTTAGAAGTCACTTTGAATTCAGTTTAAACGGGAGTTTCGTTGGCTGGTATTCTTATTATTGGTTAGGATTTGAGTCGGATTTCTATTGTTGGTACTGTAGAGGTTGCAAGATTGCCGATCAGTGATTCTTTTTGTGGTTTTAATTATGAACATGTTGATGGTTTGAGTGGTTGGATCTGGATCAGCTGAACTCAGCAGTTTAACATATAGCTGCCATGCTGAAAACATCTTTAAGAGCTTTAATGAAAACCATGGATGACTTTTTGAGTCAAAAAGCATTATTTTAAAACCACTCAAACTCTGTGACAAGAACATTTTAGTATTACAGTACATGTTAGAAGTACCCCAATGTTTTAAGTATTCATAATATACTTTTGGCTCGATTTGTATGCTTCACAGTCTTTTTGTTTTTCTTTTTGAGCCGATAAAACCAGGAGTGTGGTGCCTTGTGTACTTTCACAGTGCCATATTTTCAAATAATCATTTTTAATAACATTTTGTTTCTCAACTTTTTTGGTATTTGTAAAGTAACATGGTGATAATGCTGCCATACACTGATATTGTAACCAATAAAAAGACTTTTAACCATATCTTAAGATGTGTTCAGTTTGATTTGTCTCTTCAACTTTTTATATGTGACCCTGGACCACAAAACCAGTCATAAGCGTCAATTTTGAGTATTATACATCACCTGAAAAAACTTTGTATCTCACAATTCTGACTTTTTTTCTCAGAATTTCATGATACAAACTTGCAATTGCGAGTTAAGTCAGAATTGGAGATATAAACTTGCTATTTTTACTTTTTTTTCCGCTTTTTTTTTTTGTTTATATCTCATAATTCTGACTTGACTCGCTATTGCGTGTTATAAAGTCAGAATTGCAAGATATAAACTTACAATTGAGAAAAATAAAGTAAAAATTGTGTATTTATTTATTGATATAAATGTGCAATTCTGAGAAATAAAATCAAAGAATTGTGAATTTATATCTCAGAATTGCAGCTATTTCTTAGAATTGGGACCGTATGTTTTCAGAATTGGAAGTTTATTTTCAGAATTGCGAATTTATATTACACAATTCTGACATAATTTTTCAGAATTGCGACTTCATTTCTCAGAATTGGGAGTTTATTTTTCAGAATTGATGAATAAATAAGCTTTCCATTGATGTATGGTTTGTTAGGATGGGACAATATTTGGCTGAGATACTGCTATTTGAAAAATAGAATCTAAAAATGGAATCTAAGGGTGCAAAAAATATCTAAATAATGAGAAAATTGTCTTTGAAGTTGTCCAAATGAAGTTCTTTTCAAATTAAATTTTGATATATTTACAGTAGGAAATGTACAAAATATCTTCATGGAACTTCATCTTTACTTAATATCCTAATTTTTAGGATAAAAGAAAAATCGATAATTTTGGCCCATTACATTGTATTGTGCAATACACCGGTGCTACTTATGAGTCATGACTGGTTTTGTGGTCCAGGAGTTCTATTACTTGATCTTGTGGATTTTCAACTGAAAACAAATCATGTGATCAATTGTAATTGGTATTGCACAGGCGTTTTCACTTAAACGTAATCTTATTTTGTGAGAGAACGAAGGAGAGACGAAAAGCACGCGCTTCTGACGACGCTCTTCCTTTTTTTTTTATTTATTTATTTATTTATTTTTTGGTCTGACTTGTAAATACCCTACAGATTAATATTGTTGTCACGATATTGTGTTTTATTTTAAAGTCTATGGCATACATCACACATATAATATTCGCGCGAACGTCCGAGCAACGTCAACTGACAGGCTTTTGGCACAAGGTTTATACGTGCGTGAGATTGTCCTGCTATCTCCTTATTTGAAAATGAAACAAAAAAACAACTTGTCCTGACAGCCATCTTAAGAGAAAAGTCTTCAAACCTGTGAAAGTGACACTTTTTGGATTCTGAAAGGTGAGACTATTGTTGCATCACTCTTATTAACAGCACTTTCAATGACTTTTCAAGCAGTACTTTTTAAAAAATTTTTTCAAGGACTTCAATCAGAGATTTACATTGTCTTCTCTTTAAAAATTAAAAAAAAAAGATAAACGGTTAATTTTCTTAAAGGATCTGTATTTGTGTATACTTTATTTATATTTGTTTTTAAAACTGTACTGAAACAAATACAAATGATTCGCGATAGGCGATCCGTTTGGAGCGCTTCGAATCCTTTTGCGAGGCATTGGTTTAACTGATTCAGAGTTTCGAAAAGCTCTGTTTCAACCATCACTATGTGCTTTTAAAAATAATTTAAAGCGATGTCGAAATTAAAAAATGAACGGCTCTTTTAATAAAATTTTTTTACTTTTTACTAGTTTTTACTAGTGAATCACTTGAAATGAATGATCGAAGTCACGAGTTTCACGCAATCGGAGCGGATCCAGCATAAATGACTCAATTGATTTGACAGTGTCAGTACTAGAGCTGAAGATCTTTGCCCGGACCCGACAAAACCCGACGGGTTCGGGCTTAATTTCTATCATTAAGTTAACAATAAGATTAGTTACGATTAGCGCGAGAAAGACGCGAAAATGGATGCTGAGGATGTGAAACGGAGCCTTGCCACTGGCGATTACGTTTTGGTTGCACCAGAAACTATGCATCCCTGCCAGTGGCAGCAGCAGTAAAAGGATGTTCAGTGCTGCTGGACGCACCATCAGTGAGCACAGGACTGCGCTGAAGTTATCTACAGTGAATTAAATCATTTTCCTCCACGAAAACATGCAGCCTTAATGAGAAAGGGTACTTTAAATTATAATGAAATATTATTTGAGTCTTAAATGCATAATGTAGACAGAGTAGGTTAATGTTGGCATTATTCTTTTATGAAATTTCTGCTGCTATATTCACCGTCGCGTTGAGGCTGGATTGTGGAGAGAAGTGGCAAAGCAAATCCCGCGAAGCCTTTATCTTAATTTGTTTAATGCCAAATACCCATCTTAATTTAGAATTTATCTTAATTCAATTTTTAAGAAAGACTCATTTTTATTGGCGCGTTGGCCTATTTATAGGCTACGTGTATGTCTAGGCATATTTAGAGTGCGTTACGATGTTACAGAGGATTCATTCTTTTTTTTTCAACTTCCAAGTGGCCAATAGCCTACGTTATTCATGAATAAATTATGTTAAACATGTATAAATGACTCATTCTTGACAAAAGCGGTGTGCGTGTACACATTTGAATAATGTCGGGCTGTAAACGGGTTCGGGCTTTTAAAAAGCTGTCAAGCAAAATGTACTTGTCGGGCCCGGACCGGGTCGGGCTTAACTTTTAAGGCCCGATTACAGCTCTAGTCAGTACTACTACTGGCTTAGCTCGCTAGTTTTATCACATTAACTGTTTTTAAATGTTTTTTTAATTGTGAAAAGATTTGTGCTTATTGAAAAAAATAAACATTTATTTCATAGATACATTGTCTTTCAATGGTTTTCCAGGCCTTACATTTCAAAAAGTCAAATTCAGGTACTTCAAGCACTATGTACAAACCATAATTTTGAGTTTAACACAATAATGCAATAATTTCGCAATATTTTATTTTATTATTTTTGTTATTACATAGGAGTTTTTACATTGGGATTTCAGGATGAGACATTTACATATGTTTAGAAATGAGAAATTCAGAAAATTCATAAAGAGAATTTCAATACTGGGTTAGATTCATTGAAACTACTACCAAGAAACATAGAAAATAGGCTTTTTGATCAAAAGGCAAATCTACAAAATCTGAATTCCCTGTCTGATGACATGAACTCTGTTTCTGAAGAAAAAGGCTCTGTGGAAAAAGGCTTGGTGTAAGTATAAAACAAAACTTTAATCCTTCATTATGCTGAAGTGAACAGCGAAACTGAGTCCATTTCCAAATTCCAGCTTTTTTTCCCCCCTCATTGTTTTACTTCATAGGGCAGTTTCAGAGTTCACAAAATAGTGTTTTTAAGTTCAGTTCAGATGAAGCAATCTCTGTACAGAAAAACCTCAACCAAAATACAGCACTGAAACTAGCTTTAATTCAAGAATACAAATTTTACAGTTAACTACAAGTAACATTTTTCCCCTCTGCATTCCTCGCAACATCTGGTGAGTTGAGAATTCCCTAAACAGCAGGGCGTACAGTATTCACGAGTTACATCACTCTCTGGAAGGAGCCGAGCGTCAGTGTGAACAGAATCAGGGTTGAGGACGAAGATACTGCGAGCTGAAATCCTCCAACTGCTTTTCCAGAGCCGTGGCTTTATGTCTAAGAAAAGGAAACGTGTCTATTATTACAAGCACCTCAACATGATCAACATTAGAAAAATACATACGTCTCAAGATGCATTAGTTAATCGGATATTGCGTCTAGATGATGGCTCAAACACTGACCTCAGCACTTTGGATCGGTTCTGTACAGTTTCAAGCTTCTGGATCTTGTCGGTGAGCCGCTGGATGTCGTTCTCCAGGTCCTTCTGAGTAATGTCAACTTGCTGGCAGAGTCGGGCGAATGTGCTGGCGATCTCCCTGTATCAGACACACAAGAAGACTTTAACATACAAAAAACTAAATAATTTTCTACTTGCATGCACAGACTTGTATGACGAGTTTAGTGCCACGTTAAAAAATAAAAAAAATCTAAGATTACGAGAATAAAGTAAAAATATTTCAAGAATAAAGTCGAAATATTCTGAGAATAAAGTTGAAATACTACGAGAATAAAGTCTAAATATTACGAGAATAAAGCTGAAATACTACGAGAATACAGTCAAAATATTACGAGAATAAAGCTGAAATATTACAAGAATACAGTCGAAATACTACGAGAATAATGTCGAAATATTGCGAGAATAAAGTCTAAATATTATGAGAATAAAGCTGAAATATTACGAGAATAAAGTCGAAATACTACGAGAATAATGTCGAAATATTGCGAGAATAAAGTCTAAATATTATGAGAATAAAGTCTAAATATTATGAGAATAAAGCTGAAATATTACGAGAATAAAGTCGAAATATTGCGAGAATAAAGGCAAAATATTATATGTGTTATATTAAAAGCAACAAAGCACACAACTTTATTCTCGTAGTATTCCTACTATATTCTTGTAGTATTCCGACTATATTCTCGTGGTATACCAACTACATTCTCATAGAATTCCGACTTCATCCTTATAGTATTCTGACTTCATGCTTGTAGTTTTCCGACTTTATGCTCGTAGTATTCCGACTTCATCCTCGTAGTATTCCAACAATATTTTTGTAGAATTCCAACTTCATCCTCGTAGTATTCCGACTATATTCTCGCAGAATTCCGACTTCATCCTCATAGTATTCCGACTTCATCCTTGTAGTATTCTGACTATATTCTCTTAGAATTCTGACTTCATCCTCGTAGTATTCCGACTATATTCTTGTAGAATTCCGACTTCATCCTCATAGTATTCCGACTATATTCTCATAGAATTCCGACTTCATCCTCATAGTATTCCGACTTCATCCTTGTAGTATTCTGACTATATTCTCTTAGAATTCTGACTTCATCCTCGTAGTATTCCGACTATATTCTTGTAGAATTCCGACTTCATCCTCATAGTATTCCGACTATATTCTCATAGAATTCCGACTTCATCCTCATAGTATTCCGACTTCATCCTTGTAGTATTCTGACTATATTCTCTTAGAATTCTGACTTCATCCTCGTAGTATTCCGACTATATTCTCATAGAATTCCGACTTCATTCTCATAGTATTCCGACTATATTCTCGTAGAATTCCGACTTCATCCTCATATTCCAACTTCATCCTTGTAGTATTCTGACTATATTCTCGTAGAATTCCGACTTCAACCTCATAGTATTCCAACTTCATCCTCGTAATATTCCGACTTCATCTTCATAGTATTCCGACTTTATGCTCGTAGTATTCCGACTTTATGCTCGTAGTATTTAGACTTTATCCTTGTAGTATTCCGGCTTCATCCTCGTAATCTTAGATTTTTTTTTTTTTTTAACGTGGCACTAAAACGGCATCATACACTTGTAATTGAGCTGCACATGCTGTATTAATCTCAAAACAACTAGACCTAAACCAGACCTTTGTTTCACTCAAACTGGGGTCTTTCTGGATCCAAAATGGAAAACAGCTTCCTCTGATGTCAAATGGACCCTGATATAAAAATACTTACTGCTGCACTTGGTGGCTGCAGTTTGAGCTGGTGAAACTGATGATCAATTGAAGTTTCTCAGTGGCATAATCCACAAACTGTTTCTTCAGGGCTCTTTCCTTGGCCCTGGTAGTCCAGGTGAGTCTTTCGTACAGGTACAACACGCCGTACAGACTCATTGAGAGAGCGATCAGACGCCAGCCAACTGTTCGCCACACCTAAGAGAAGATATAGAGATGAACTTCAATAACAATGCATTCATTTTCAACCCCAGGAATTTTGGGATTGGAATTGGGAATTTCACATGATGGTGAAATATTTCCCCACACAAGTTTTGTAATGGATTCAGGTTGGTATTGCAAATTCAAATCAACCAAATTTCAGAAACTTCCCTGACTACATTTTTTTGAACTTGGCAATAAGACAAACATAAATAGCTAAATTTATTCAATGCCATAGATGATTTTTTGTACTAATATAATTTTTTACCATTTTCTACTATATTTCTACTACGTTTCGAAAATAAAGTTGAAATGTTTCGAGAATAAAGTCGAAATTTCAAGAATAAAATTTAAATGTTTCGAGAATAAAGTCGAAATTCTAAGAATGAAGTCGAAATTCCGAAAATAAAGTTGAAATTATGAGAATAAAGTGGAAATGTTTTGAGAATAAAGTCAAAATTCCAACTGATGGCACCAATAAAGATGAAATTATGAGAATAAAGTGGAAATGTTTTGAGAATAAAGTGGAAATGTTTTAAGAAAAAAGTTGAAATTCCGAGAATAAAGTGTGAATGTTTTGAGAAATAAGTGGAAATTCTGAGAATAAAGTGGAAATGTTTTGAGAATAAAGTTGAAATTCCGAGAATAAAGTGGAAATGTTTTGAGAATAAAGTTAAAATTACGAGAATAAAGTGGAAATGTTTTGAGAATAAAGTCGAAATTACGAGAATAAAGTGGAAATGTTTTGAGAATAAAGTTAAAATTACGAGAAAAAAGTGTAAATGTTTTGAGAATAAAGTGTAAATGTTTTAAGAATAAAGTGTAAATGTTTTGAGAATAAAGTTGAAATTTTGAGAATGAAGTGGAAATGTTTTGAGAATAAAGTCGAAATTATGAGAATAAAGTTGAAATTCCGAGAAAAAAAGTGTAAATGTTTTGAGAATAAAGTGTAAATGTGAAACACTAGGAACCACACTATTGAGGAAACACTGAGATAATTCTTACCACTCCTCCAACGATAATCACACTCATAGATGTGCGGGAGGTGACGGAGGCCAGGTTGTTCACCATAGACATCATGAGTTCTTCCTGTGTCAGCGATTGCTGATTCTGACCTTGAACTTGAGACTGAACCACCGCTGGGGCCGAAGGGGTAGTTGGTGCCGTCAGCTGAGTAAAAAACAACAATAGACCATTAAAAACAACCATTCAGACGCTTATTGTATTCTAGTGGAAACTCATCAGACTTCTCATGTACCGGCAGGGTCTTATCCACCAGCATCAAGGCGCGTTTGGCGTTGACAGGGCCTAGGAATCGGTGGACCAGAGCGCTCCAACCCAAAGAGAACTGAAACTCAATGTTCTCCTGGAAGTCTGAGCAGAGCGTGGCACAGTTCAGGTCGTAGCTGAGCTCAAACTTCCTGCTGGGAATGAGCATGTGCAGCTGGTTTTGGACAGCAGAGGGCAGCAGAGGCTTCAGACACTCTGGAAGGACAATAGACAGGTACAGTAATTACTAAACACACTTATTTATCACTGCATAAACTGTCCATACAGTAGGATTTATGGTTTAGAGTTGCTCAATCAAGTATTCCAGAGAGCCTGATAACACAGTTGTGTTTGTAAGAATTACTTAAGTGATACTTCACCCATTATCAGAGACTGTCTATTAATAGGATTGTCACCTACTAGTGTTTATATACTGTATCAAATGCAGGTCTTTCTAGGACCTGCCGTTCTCACATACCCGTCATGTCTTGCTGAGATGACTGAACGGAGGCGTTTACTGCATCAGAACAGCGGAAGGCCAGATTCTTGCCCATGCCCTTCTCGATGTGGCTGAGAAGATCCTGCAGAAGACAAACAGATCAGATCAGGTACTGAATGAGATCATAATTTCTAAACCTAAAAAAATGAAATAATAAATAATATGAAAAATAAAAAAAACATATAAAAGAACAGGTACTAAATAAGATTTCTGAAGCTAATAATAATAAAAAATAATATCTAAATATTTTTAAAAGTATAATAACAAAAATATTTTAATAATATAAATATTTAATATATACATATTAGAAAGTTCTATCTATATTTTTTGTAATATTTTAAATATATATTAATAATATCAACTATTGTTATATTTATTTTTTAATATTTTAACATTTAATATACAGCTATGTAAAGGATTTTGGACTAATAACATTTCACGTTTTTTTTTAAACATTGTATATATATATATATATATATATATATATATATATATACGTACATTGTGTATATATATATATATATATATATATATATATACGTACATTGTGTATATATATATATATATATATATATATATATATATACGTACATTGTGTATATATATATATATATATATATATATATATATATATATATACGTACATTGTGTATATATATATATATATATATACGTACATTGTGTATATATATATATATATATATATATATATACACACACACACACACACACACACACACACACACACACACACACTCACACACACAGTTGGTGACTTAAATCTTACGCAAATACAAAAACATACTAAAATGTGCTTAATAAAGTGGATAACCACAGCTGACCTATTTCTGTGACAGATCTATTGTAACACTCACAGATTTGTAGATTTTAAGCACGTGAGGCGATGGGTGAAAATCTGCACGAAACTCGTCTATGAGCACAGACAGACGGCAGATCTCTTCCTCCATGGCGATCGACACCTGAAACACAAAAAATACATAGTCAGTCCTTCACATAATATTAAATCTGCACTGAAAGGACAAAATATCAGTGGTCACTCTATATCTCTATATCTCCAATAATGTCTTAGTAAGATGATATTTAAATGATCCAAACATATAATGCAGTGTATTTCGACTGTATTCTTGAAATATTTCAACTTTATTCTCGTAGTATTTCGACCATATTCTCAAAATATTTCAACCGTATTCTCAAAATATTTTGACCGTATTCTCGTAGTATTTCGACTGTATTCTCGTAATATTTCGACTGTATTCTCAAAATATTTAGACTATTCTCGTAATATTTTGACTGTATTCTCTTAATATTTCGACTGTATTCTCGTAGTATCCCAACTGTATGCTCATAGTATTTCGACTGTATTCTCAAAATATTTTGACTGTATTCTCGTAGTATTTTGACTGTATTCTCGTAGTATTCCGACTGTATTCTCATAGTACTTCGACTGTATTCTCAAAATATTCCAACTGTATTCTCGTAGTATTTCGACTGTATTCTCGTAGTATTTTGACTGTATTCTCGTAATATTCAGACTGTATTCTCGTAGTATTCCTCATAGTATCCCGAGTATTTCACGAGTATTTCGGAAAGTATTCCGAAATACTCGTAGTACTCATAGTATTTCGACTGTATTCTCAAAATATTTTGACTGTATTCTCGTAGTATTTTGACTGTATTCTCGTAGTATTCCGACTGTATTCTCATAGTACTTCGACTGTATTCTCAAAATATTCCAACTGTATTCTCGTAGTATTTCGACTGTATTCTCGTAGTATTTTGACTGTATTCTCGTAATATTCAGACTGTATTCTCGTAGTATTCCGACTGTATTCTCGTAGTACTTCGACTGTATTCTCAAAATATTCCAACTGTATTCTCGTAGTATTCCGACTGTATTCTCGTAGTATTTTGACTGTATTCTCGTAATATTCAGACTGTATTCTCGTAGTATTCCGACTGTATTCTCGTAGTATTTTGACTGTATTCTCGTAATATTCAGACTGTATTCTCGTAGTATTCCGACTGTATTCTCGTAGTATTTTGACTGTATTCTCGTAATATTCAGACTGTATTCTCGTAGTATTCCGACTGTATTCTCGTAGTATTTTGACTGTATTCTCGTAGTATTCCGACTGTATTCTTGTATTCCTACTGTATTCTCAAAATATTCCAATATTCCAAAATATTCCGTGGCACTAAAGCACTGTCGTAGCAATGCAATCCAATGATGATTAAGAGATCAAAAGATCCTGATGATTAGATGAGACTCACTAATTTTCTAAAAAATTATTCATGGAGAATCAAGTAAAGCCAAGCTTCTTCAGTCGACTAAGTGTTCATCTGGAAATATTACTACAGTTATTCTTACATTTACTTAGATTTTATCCCGTCTTAACCTTAAGTTGACCATTCAGTGGATCCCTCAGTTTTACCTTGTTTTTCACCTCCTCAGAAATGACCTCGATTTTCTTCTTGATGTCCTGGATGAGCAGGTTGAGTTGATTGCGAACAAAATCCAGTCGGTCAATCAGATACTCTCTCTCCTCCAGAGAAACCACCCTGAGATCGGACATACAACATGTTATTATATGAGCAATGATCACACAGGAAGCCAATGAACTTATTTAATACTCATAACTGAACTTATAATATCTGTTAAGACTTTTTGGATTCATCTCAGAGACTTTGGGTGTAGATTACTGGACCTTCTGCTACTATATAAGTAAAGAGAAACAGACGCACCTTTTGTCTGCGGCGGCGATGTTGATTTGATCCATGATGTCTTTGACCGTTTCTGTGATCTGCTTTGCTCTGATTGTGTGCTGTTCAAACTTTGTTTTCACTGCTGAATGCGAGATACACTCCTGCGAGGTCATGCACACACACACATGCTACTGTAAAAAGAGCCGTCATGGCCGACTCTAAAGGGTTAAAGGTTCAAACCTGCTGCAGGCGTCAAACTAAAACAACAAAGTAAGAGCAAAAACTGCAGCAAATCTAAACCCTAAATGTCAGCGACTCTCCAATTCATCTCACAGTAGCATGAAAACACAACAAAAGCAAAATCATATCAATAAAACAATGCAGTGAACGCAAAAGGTGAACATGAAAACAATAGTTTTTATAAAAGAAATTACAGTGGGGTCAAAAGATCTCAGAGCACCACCAATTTTTGAATGTCTTAATATTTGTTGGTTTAAATTCATTATCTTAGTTCAAAGTAATCAAAATTAAATCACAATTAATAATTAGTGAGATTATCAAATCACAAAGGCTATGATTTAAGTAAATATATGGAAATATTTTATTTTGTATTTTTAAATATATTATTGTTTTTATTTAGTAATTCTAACTTTTATTTAGTAATAATAATTATTATTTACATATTTACATATAATTACAATATTATCACAACATTAGGGCCAAACTGTGCAGACCTACAAATAAGCACAGCAAACATGATTTTTTTCTTGTTTTTCTTCTTTAAATTACATTTTAAATTGCACTTTAGTATTTTTATTTAGTAATAATATTTAGTAATATTATTTTGTATAAAATTTTGTATTTATAAATAAATTAAATATTTTTTTTTTTTTGTAATTCTAATAGTTTTACTTGGCAATAATTATTATTATTATTTTTTATAATTACAGTATTATCACAACATTTTGGCCAAATTGTGCAGCCCTACAAACAAGCACATCAAACCTGATTTTTTCTTCTTTAAATTGTATTTTAAATTGCAATTTAGTATTTTTTTTTATTATTTAGTTATAATATTTAGTATGTACTTGTATTTTTAAATATATTATTTAGCTTTTATTTAGTAATGCTAATAGTTTTTAGTAATAATAATAATTATTTATATAATTACAATATAAATCACCAAATTGTGCAGCCCCTCAAACAAGCACAGCAAACAAGATTTTTTTCTTCTTTTAAATTGCAATTAGATTTTTTTTTTCTCAAAATCATGCAACCCTATTACACTGTAAATTACCAATACTGTTGGCTCCTTGAACAACTGGAGCCTTCTTTCTTCTTTCTTAAGTTTCTTTCTATAAAGGTATCTGCTAAATTTTTCAATGTGGTCTAAGATTTTTTGGGCTTCACTGTATTTCTTCTAAAACATAACATCAACAAAGATGCATTTGTTTAAACCCAAAAAAGAACGTGAAATATACAGCAAAATAAGTCCATCCATACTAAATGAACAGAAAGAAGAGGGTGAAACAAATTCAAACTGAACTAAAGAAAGGAATGTCCTCGCCTTAGTAAATCTAGACTTCAGCAATGACGACACAGATTGAGGAATACAGGCAGCCGCTGGTTCAGTGGAGAGAGACTGAGGGTTAAACTAACTAAACTTAACCAGATTAAACTCTGAACGCTGCTCAGAAACTGGACATAAGTATATGACGAGATGAAAACGTCTCTAACTGTAGACTAGATGATGTTTCTAAGTTGCTTTGGATAAAAGTGTCTTTCACGCACAAAACACCAAAATTGACAGAAAAAAATAGAAATTATATTGTTTTTCTTAAAGAAAAAGCAAATTTTACGACTATTAGGATGTTTTGAAAATGTAACAATGTCAGTAGTTCTAATAATAGGCTTAATTTGCTTCATGCAAAATACTATAATTTTGAGATGAAATATGACCTGGATATGAATATTTATTATCCTGTAGAACTGTGGCCAGTTGCATAAACTTAGCCTCTATGTTAAGACAGTGTCTTAAGTTCTAGTTTGACCAACTATCAGTTAACCAAAGGGCAATTATTTGTTGGATTCAACATTTTTCTGTAACTGAATTAAAAAAAATTATGACCAGTCTTAAAGAAAAAAATTAGCTGACTAACTTTTTAAGACTGGTTTAAACCTTTTATGTAACCGGCCGCTGGACTCATAATAACTAGTGTTGGTTAATAAGTTTCTAGCATTCCAGTGGTTTAGGCTAAAATAAGGCACATGCTCTATATTAGAAATATATAAACAATTCAGCTCTTTATCTGAGGCTCACTGCAGTCTACAAACAGTTATCAGCTGGACTGAGATTATATGAGCTGTAAACCGTTTCACCCACTGCTTACTGTAAACATGAGTTACAGATCCAGATCTGTTCTTATTTTCAACCATTATACCAGTTGAATTAATCAGTATTACTGTTATTAAAATGTGAGAATGGACCTAGATAATCAGGAAAGATCCAAAATTTCTATTGTCAATTGCAACCTTCTAAGGAAGCCGCTAAATTCAAATACTATTTTGGTCTTCATATAACCAGTGAAGTCTGTTCCCATTGCGCCTCCCACTTGCCTCAAACGATCTCTCAAAGTTCTGGAACTCCTTCAGTCGCTCCTGAAAACCTTCAGCTAAAGCACCTCCTATAAACACACAGACACACTTTATTAGGTCCTTTAACATACAAAGAGGTTTCACAACGCATCTCATAGGACAGCGGTTCTCAATTCCAGTCCTTGGGTACCCCCACTCTGCACATTTTCTCCTATCGCTTCAGACGTTTGTTCTATTCGGCTGTAAGTGCCCTGCGAAGTGAACATCACACGATATTCTGCCATGATTCCAGTTCAAATTGAGTGTATGCTCCATTCAGAGGGCATTAAAGTGTGCGAGACGTAAATGTAAATAAATTCTATTTATTTACAGAGGCATATGATGTCACACTCCACGCTTCTTCCCCTGCTAAGGGAGTAGGGAGCTATGGACATTGTGTAGGGACCATGTCAATTGGAACACAGCTTGGCTGAGCTTTCGATGTTGTTACGGGGAAGGATGAAGCTGATTGGTTGTTTCTTGTCACATGACTCGCGGTGCGCTTGCGGCATTCTGAAAAGTTGAAACTGTTTTATCTCGATGCGGTGCGGATGCGCCTGGAAAAACGTGCGCGTCGAACCGCATGTGCGTCGCGACCGCGTCACTTCCATTATGAGCGCGAAAACCGCGCAGCTACATTTGAAATAACGAACTTGAGCGTGCAAAAGACGCGACATGTGAACGGCCCCTTACGTGACAGACTCGTCAATAAATCATATACAAAACAGCGTTTCCAAGCGCCTGTCACTTATTACTGGTTGGACTTTTAAATATGAATATAATTTGTCTATTAATATGCTCATAGTTTGTTACTCAGACGCAGACGAAACATTAATCTAGCCAAAACCATCGCTTTTTAGTGTAAGTTAGATGTATATTGATTTTATAAGATGATGTTGCGATTATAAATTAGGTTTTAAGGAGTATAGTGTCAGTGATGTTAATAATGGGTTGTGAATTCCATTTATACTTGATTTATCTATGACAACAGAAAAATATGCTTTGACAGCTTTATTGGGCATTCAGTTGTATTACAGTATGTGACAGTTCATAGAGTATAAATGATCTGAAGTGCCCAAACTCGTCTGAACGCAAACTTGACGCGATGACGTCATAAATATGCAAATTAACGTGACGTCACCTGCCGCTACAAGTATCACAATATATTTGCCACACCGCCACAATTCTTCTAAATATCTTTTTCGTCTTCAGTAGAAGAAAAAAAAAAAGTCTTCCAGTTTTGGAATGACATGAGTGTGACAATTTAATTGAACTCTTTAAAAATACCTAAATCTGATTGCCATCCACTAGATATCATGCTGGCTCGTGAACCCATCAGGATCACGCCCTTACCCGTCTCTGGCATACCCTGCGCCCGCTGCATCCGCGAGTTCAGCACCTCCTTCGCCGATACGAAGAAAATACGATTTGGAGCTTGTGCGCGATCCACCACCTTCAGCTCCTCCACCAGGAAGTTCACGCACCTGTCCGTGTGCTGCTTTCTCACCTTAAAACCAATAAAACAATCCCAAATCAATGACATTTACAGATACATAGTCAACCAATATAATTTTTTTTGATGACCAATGGAGATGCCAATATCTTAGAAAGCAGAGCGACTGATATAAGGCTGATATTTACATTTTTACTTAATGTACTATATTATTATAATTGTAACTGAATATGGAGAAAATATATTTTTTAATCACTCTGTCAAATAAGGACACTGATTTTTTAATTCATTTATTTATTTTTAATGATTCAAAATTTGGTGATGTGTTCTCAACACTGTCAAAATAAAAGTCTTATTTCACTTTCAACACACCGGACAAATACCCGATAATTAATAAATAGCGACATAATTAATATTCCGCTCAAAAGTTTGGGATCAGTAAGATTTTTAATGTTTTTTTTTTTTTAAGTCAAAGTTCCATTTATTTGATCAAAATGCAGAAAAAGGTAATATTATGAAATAATATTGCAATTTAAAATAACTTTTTTTATTTTAATATACTTTAAAATATACTGATTTATTACTTTCATTATCAATGTTGGAAACAGTTGTGCTGCGTAATAATTTTCTGGAACCTGTGACATTTTTTTCAGGATTCTTTAATGAATAAAAAGTTAAAAAGAACAGCATTTATTCAAAATATAAATTTTTTCTAACAATATAAGTCTTTACTAGCACTTTTTATCAATTTAACACATCCTTGCTGAATAAAAGTATTAATTTCTTTCAAAGAGAGAAAGAAAAAAAATGCACATTTTTAATTTCTGACCGCAAATTTTGAACTAGGTGTATTTTGAATAAATGCTCTTCTTTTTAACGTTTTATTTAGTTGAAAATACGAGAATAAAGTCAAAATACTATGAGAATGAAGTCAAAATGTTACAAGAATAAAGTAAAAAATATGAGAATAAAGTCGAAAATACGAAAATAAAGTCAAAAATACGAGAAAAGTAAAAAATATGAGAATGAAGTTGAAATAAGAGAATAAATTCGAAATATTACTAGAATAAAGTCGAAATACTATGAGAATACAGTCAAAATATTTCGAGAATAAAGTCGAAATACTACGAGAATAAAGTTGAAATATTACGAGAATAAAGTCAAAATACTTTTTTCCTGTAATTTTAATCAAATAAACGCAGTCTTGATGAGCAGAAAAGTCTCCTTTAAAAAGCGTACTGATCCCAAACTTTTGAATGGCAGTGTATATTGGTCGACCTCTAATCCGTAGTGAGACGAATAAACTCACATCCTCCATGTATTCCGGTTCAGCAGCAGAAGCGTCCCAGCGATTGTTCAGGATGAAGATGTTGGGCTTTGACAGGCGTTCATTGACCTTGTGGAAGAAATGCTTCTCCTTTAAAAAGAAATGACAAAGAGGTTGAGTTCACTAGAGGTCGTGTGATGGAAAGACTATACCGAACACAAACAAACACACACACACACACACACACACACACACACACACACACACATGCTGGCAGCGTAAAGACAACACGTGTTCACTTTTATCTAATCAGCTGTTGAGCAGCAATAAACTAGAGCATAAAATGAGTCCAGATCAGGAAAATCGTGCACTTAAACACAACACTACAGGAACATATGGACATTACATGAGAAATAATGTGAAATATCTGAAACTTTGATATTTGGACATATTTGAAATATTAAATTCTTAAGAACAGCGCTAAAACCAGACCCATAAAAAATGCAATACTTGAAAGAAAATAAACTTTATCTGCAATAAAATAAAAATAAAAGCCCTTACACGTTTCCCTTCATGTACTGAAAACTAAACCTAAAAATAATAAACCTAAAATAATAATTATAATAATAATAATAATAATAATAATAATAATAATAATAATACCAAAAAAAAAAACTCAAAATAGTAATAAAAACTCTAAAATAACACTAATTCCTTTCTTTATTTAACTTTATATTTTAAAAAACAATATGCATATATGGAAGAATTTAACAGACTAAATTAAATATGTAAATGTATAATCAAATTATTAAAATAAAATACAAATTAAAAAATTACATTAAAATAAAATTAGTCATGAAATACTGCAATTAACAAATAAAATTATGATAAAATGTAAGCATTAATTAATTAAACTGTATGTGAATTACATTTCTTTTTTCATGTAAATTAAAAAATACACACGAAATACACCTTAAAATGCAGCAGACAACATAAAACAAATCAATATTTCATGAAGTATTCAAATATTTGACGATATATTGCTTTGTCTTTTTGGTTTGGTTGTCTACAACATTTGAACTCAAGTTTATCTCATTTGCATCTTAAAAAAATAATTCATAAATAATATATAAAATGTATATAAATATATTATTTATATTATTTTTATTCATTTAATCTGTTAACTTCCTGCAAATTTATACATTATGCAACAATAAATGTTTCACCTAATACACAGTACAATGTCGCATATGACCTCACTTTGTCCCTTTCTCAATGTCAAACAGTGTTTCCAACCACTTTAACTTTATTTCCAAGTAAAACAGGATATATAACAGGACACAAGCTATAAAATGAAAGAAATGTAGAGCAGATGTCATTGTAAACTTATAAAAAGTGGGTGTTAAATATTAGAATAGAGCCAGGTGGTTTGGAGAGTAGGGACTGAAAACTAATCAGTGTTGTATACTGCACATTTTGGCTAATGCATTATTTATTACAAATGAATAATGGGCATACTGTGCACTGTATGAATACTCCATACAATACATTCCATACAATTGATTCTTTTTCCTTCCCAATACACTGTAAAAAAAACAATTTGTTGAGTCAACTTAAAATAATTTGTTACCCTGCGGCCTTATAATTTTAAGTTCCGTCAACTCAAATAAGTTTATTTAAGTTGAAATGTTAAGTTGTGCTAAACTAGTTGACTAAACTAAAAAAAGTTTGTGTTTGTTTGTTGTGCCTTAAAATTTTAAGTTGAATCAACTCAAATATCTAAGTTGTCACTTAGTAAAACGTAACATTTCAAGTTGAATAAACCTTTTTCGAGACAAATTATTTTAAGTTGACTCAACAAATTGTTTTTTACACTGTACACTGTGTGCACAGGACTCAAATATAGGCCCTAGCCAGGCCCTTGCCTGAAAGCTTATCAAAATTCTCGCCCTGAGTCCGACCCGAGCCCGTCTTTTTTCCCAGTTCCCGCAATACAGCTTATACTAATGTTTCAGCTATTAAAATGGCAACTGGAAAGTGATTATATTGTGTTTCGTTTTTTTTTAAGTGAATTTTAGAAAACATTTGGAGCATTTTTTGTTTGTTAAATAGAAGTTTTAGGTTTTTTTACAGTAATGAACAGCGCTCACCGGAAGACTGTTGATAGTCTGTTCGATCAATTTGCCTTCTCAAATCATCACAACTTGTCTAAAATAAAATCTATAGATATAAAACAGTTTAAGTATAAAACAATGTTAGTTCTACATTAAACATAGATAAATGTGTGCCATTAGGTGCATATCCAATTGTTTATGCGGAGAGTGAAAGCTGAAGCTGCTTTGCAGGACATGGAGGCGCCAGCACGATCACTTGCATTTTTTTCAGTGGAAACTATTTAAAATAACCGCCATTTTTGCTCACAAAGGTAAGAGTATTACATCATTCAGAACAGTAAAGAGTCTACTGCATGCGGTTGAACTTGGATCTCTTCCAGCTGCGCTGAAGGCACTGCTGCTGGCTGAAACACTAAACGCCGCCCAAGCCGGTCTCAAAAGTGAAAGCCAAAGTGAAGTCTTGTAAAGTCTCGCTGCAATTTTTTTTTCATCACCATAATTTATGGTATCAAATATAAAAATTGATATTCTGGGCAAATTTTTTTTCCAAGGACATTTTACCAATTCCAAACCACAACAGCCTTAATAACCACTATCAATTTTGTATTTAATCATTTATACATGATATATAATTGTCCATGAAGGCTGGAAGTTAAAAACTCCTTATATTCAGGTGTGCATAATTATTAGGCATGTTTTCCTTGAGCCAAAAAAGAGAACTGAGACTGAAAAGTCAAAAATTATTAAATGCCCATGAAAATGATGCAATACTAATGCAACAGTAGAATTTGCAAAGTTAAGGCATGACAATTGTACAGCGAAATGCTCGTTTGGGTCAGCAATTGTCAGAAAAAAACAGGTGGATGCATGTTAACTGCAAAAGAATTAAGAATTAAGGTGAAGAATTAGGTGTGAAACCATTAGGAACCATTTAGTCTCCAGCGCCACCAAAATATTTTTTGACTTTTTAAAATCTCCTAATAGTTATGCACACCTGAATATAAGGAGTTTTTCACTTCCAGCCTTCATGGACAATAATATACAGAGGTGGGTAGAGTACCCAAAAACTGTACTCAAGTAAAAGTAAAAGTACTTACAGAAATATTTACTCAAGTAAAAGTAAAAGTAATAGTCTGAAAAGTTACTTGAGTAAGAGTAAAAAAGTATTGGATAAAAAAAAGTAGTTAGTTACTAGTTACTTTGGATCATACTGTATATCTATAGTCTATTTTTATTTAGATATATAGATCAAATTTATGTAGTGTTCAAAACAGCCGTTCAAAAGATTTTTTTTTTTTTTTTTTTTTAATGTAATTTATTTCAGTGATGCAAATTTGAATTTTCACCAGCCTTTACGGTAGTATTCAGTGTCACATAATCCTGATTAATATTGCAGCTTCTTAATATTTTTTGGGACCTGTGACATTTTGTTCAGGATTCTTTGATGAATGGAATGAATTTTGAAGGATCATATGAGTCTGAAAACTGGAGAAATTCTGATTTGCATCACTGAATTAAATTATGCATTAAACTCCTCACATGACAGTGAGGAGAAGTGACAGTGAAAGTTTATTTAAATGTATAGATTATACTGTATTTAATGTATAAGGTACATGTACATTCCCCCAGAAGAGGTTGCATGCTGCTGCACAGAGCTAACGCAGGTTTGGCAGGTGTTCATTACATACATGTGAGAGTTTATTTAATGTATAAATTATATTTTATTTAATGTATAAGGTACATGTACAACAAACTGGTAATGTCATAGTGGTATTGTGTACTGTAATAGAAAGTGGCCATCTATAACTGTGGAACCGTAGACAGCACACCCGGTGTTCATCTAATAAAGATCTTCATAGCTAGCAAATAATAGCCTTTGCAGGTTTGCTTTCAACCGTAGATCCAAAGCCACGTCTTCTACACTCTTGATGTTCTTAAACTTTCTGTTACAACTCTGAACGAGCTGCTTTAGACGACGCCTGCGGAAGAAACTGAACGAATTATTCAAACTGATTCGCGAGTCAATTCACTGGTTTGCCAATTGGCTTGATCAAGCCTTTGAACAGAAATGACTCAAAAGAATGAGAAAAGTAGACAGCGTGTTTGAGATAAATGAAATAATTGTAACTTGTATTGCATTAAGATAAAGTAACAAGAGGAGCGTCGCACGAAGTAAAAGTACCGTTATTTCACTAAAAATGTACTTGAGTAAGAGTAAAAGTACGCATTTTTAAATATACTCTAAAAGTATTAGTCACCCAAAAAATTTACTCAAGTAAATGTAACGAAGTAAATGTAACTCGTTACTACCCACCTCTGATAATCTATAACTTATAAACAATTAAATACAAAATTAATAGTAGTTATGAAGATTGATGTGGTTTGGAATTGGTAAAATGTGCCTGGAAACAAAAATATGACCATAATAATTATAGTATGTAATATATAGCTAGTTTGGTTATGGCCAATTTTTCCATAAAGGAAAGTTGTAGATTGCTGCCTGGTGATTTATAATGGGGTGTTTATCTGCCCTTTAGGAAAACCCCCCCAAGAGAGGCCCTGAAATCCACTGAAGCCTCTGGGGACAGGAGGCATGTGGGTATGAGCAGAGTTCAGTCTAAACGCAGCGCTGCATTCTTCTGAGCGGCACGCAAACTCTGTGCAACCCCTCCTGCGCCGCATACTTTCCCATATTAGCACACTACAAACACTTCACAGCATGTGACAGCACTCGCCGCTCCAGGCTGCTCCAGTCTGATTAATGTTTGAATGTTTGTAATCCAGCGCTGACGCTCTCAGTGTTCACTTCTTATGCTTTAGGCACTGCATGCTAACAACTCACCGTGTTCATGAGTGTAGATTCAGAGTTGGCCACTAACACAAACACATCCGCGTCCAGACAGAATTTGTCGATCCAGCTGTCCAGCTGTGTGGTGACGTCAGTTCCAGGACTGAAAGAAAACATCGGATCAGAAAACATTCACTATACAGGGTTTGGAAAAGTATGGAATTTGTTTGTATTTTCCAGGCAGGGCTCTACAATGTGACTATTTATATTTTTCGATCAGCATATTTGTGTTTGCCCTGAGGGGGAGCTTCAAAGGTGTTTTTGCAACATTGAGTAATGTATCACAGACATATCTCATGAACCCTTTCATAAACAAAGTGTTAAGAGACTGTAAAAAAGAGATTGATTGTGCAGTGTAAAGAGCGTCATTGATTATAATGGAGCTTTGTGAGATCGCGATGAACTAAGATGAGTGACAGCTTTTAATGATTTTTAAGGGAGTTTGTAAATTAGACAAGTTAAATAACCCAAAAGTTAATATTAAGTCCCAACTGAGCCGCTGCAAATCTCCATTCAAACACAGTGGCATTTCGTTTATGAATGAACGTGCATTTTTAAACAAATCTAGTGAGTCAATGATTCAATTTCCCATTCATAAAGACACGTTACTTTATTCCTGTATGAATCAGCCTTTCGAACAAATCAAATGAATGAATGTTTCATTAATTAAATCAGTGACTTGCCGCCACCTACTGGCAGATTTAGTTTCATTTTTAAAGTATCTTTTTAGTTATTTAAATCATTTTACATTTCTGTATTCAACATTTATATTTAAAACATTAATCTCAACATGAATTTATAAATTGATTTGCACTCATGCCACCTCTGGGCCTCGTTAAACATATCAAAATACATATTAATACTGATTTCATTTGACTGGTAACTTATTCTTGTTCTTATTCTGTTGTTTTAATTAGAAATTTTAAAAAGTTAAAAAAATTGAATTTATTTTTTTTTTTTTTATTTGACATAGAAGATGACATTAAGTAAGTTAGAAAAATGCAATTACAAGGGTAAAAACTAAATTCCCCTATAAATGGCAAGGCAAATTTTTTATCATATTTTTTTTTATTATTGATTAGAAGTTGCTCCTAAATTTTTCAAGTCAGGAGAACAAATGCTCATAAAAAAGAGCCCTGCCAGGTCTGGAAAAGTATGAAAAAAAGAAAGCAGACTATAGAAAAATATGTGTTTGTTTCCAGACTTTTGTCCCTATATAGTTTGTTTTAGAATAGAAAATTAAGATTTTAATGAAAATAAAGATTGTACAAAAAGTGAGATGTCAAATATGCAATTTTTGATTATGCAAAAGACTGGTTATGAGCATTTGGGGTTTTTTTCTCACAATATTCTTACCACTGTATTACACAGCCTCAAGGACCTTTGCAAAAATAAAAAAAATATACAGACTTTTGTGTGCGCACAAGAAACCATTAAACTTAGGATATAGGACAGTGCACTCTGATCCTCCTATTGTATGATTTCTTCTGGTTTTCAAAGAGCCTTTAAAGATATTGCATACTGCCCTAACCAAAGCCAAATTTTAAACACATATTACAATAACAGTCTTTTTATAGACCCTTGAACTTGTCAAATTTTATGTCATCAGCCCATTCATTCTGTCATGGTTTCTGCTCCACAGAGGATGTGTTAAATTGGACATTAAGCCTTGATATTAGAGGTACTACCCTAAGAAAAGACTAAATTTAAGAAAGCAGATCCCTGTTAATTCATGTGTACCCATACTTTTGTTTAATTCATAGTAAGATGGCAGTGGTGCACAAAGGAAATATGCGTAAACATGCAAAAAAATATCCTATGCACATGTGAGTAGTTTCTCAAGGGCACAAAAAAGTTTCTTGTGTGCATGTAAAAGTCTGTATTTATATATATATATATATATATATATATATATATTTACAGCTGGCTGTACTATATACCAAATATAAAGCTGAAAATAATGCTCTGTGAACCATTTATATTAAATATGGCCTGAAAACCTACAAGGTTTGGAAATTTGAGCCTGGAAAAGTATGAAATAGAAAATGGGTGGGAACCCTGACTATAGTTCAAAACATTTGGGGTCAGAAATGAATACTTTTATTCAGCAAGGATACATTAAATTGATCATTAGTGACATTTCTGTAATAAATAAATGCTTGTTTAACATTCTATTCATCTGTAAATCCTGAAAACTAAAGTAAATCACAGTTTCTACAAAATGCTTAATCCACAGTTTCCACAAATGCTTAATCACCTAATTATACTGAATTATATTCAGGATGTTCCACTTTTGACAGCTTGATAACACAAGGATTGTAATTATGGGTGGATTTTCAGATTAATTGCTTGCATGTTAAATATACAAACTTGACTTCTCATAGAATTGAAGTGTACCTGTCCACCAGAACCAGGTCGTCTCTGAGCAAAGCACACTTTGTTTTGGGCCAGAACACTTTGACCAGACAGCCCGCATCCAGACTCTCATCCATATGTAGTGCGTGAGCCAACTGATTTACCGTCTGCAGAAGAAAGTCATTTTATTACTAAAGACATAATTAATCATTAAATTGCATTTGTAACACTTGTACCTATGCAAAATGTGATCCATTTATTTTTTCCCAAATTCTGCATTTTCAGGTTTTTTTCTGGATTCTGTGTTAATGGCTTAATTACATTTTAATCTCCAAAATGTATATCTAATGGAGTGATTTCATAAAAATGTTACATAATTTTACAATTTTTTAATAATAATATTTTTTTTTTTTTTTCATTTTGAAACTTTAATTTTTTCCCCAAATCCTACGAATTGTAATTTTCCTGGATTCCATCTTTTTATCATCATCAAAAATATATATCTTTTATATTAATATTAATAATAAAAACCAAACCCTTATTTTGGTAGGCTGTCAAAAAGGGTTTCTGTGCTTTAATAATTATGTATTTGTTTATTATTATTTATTATATCATTATTATTATTATTATTATTATTACAATATAAAAAATATTATTACTAATATATTTAAAATATTAATAATAATATATGTTAGTATTATTTCTTCAATTTAAACCAAACCTTTATTTTTGCAGGCTGTCATGAAGAGTTTCTGTGTTTTAATAAATCTATTTCTTTGTTTATTGTTATTATTATTATTATTATTATTACTACTACAATATTAAAAATATTATTACTAATATATTTAAAATATTAATAACAATATATGTTAGTATTAGTTCTTCAAGTTAAAACAAACCCTTATGTTGGGAGGTTGTCAGGAAGAGTTTCTGTGTTTTAATAAATATTTATTTATTTGTTTATTATTATTATTATTATTACTACAATATTAAACATTTTTATTAAATCATTATTAATATTTTAGCATATTTATGATAATGTTAGTATTATATCTTCAAGTCAAAACAAACCCTTTTTTTAACATGCTGTCATGAAAAGTTTCTTTGTTTTAATAAAATGTATGTATATATGTATTTATTTATTTACTACTACTACTACTACAATACAGTTTCTTCAAGTTAAACCAAACCCTTATTTTGGTAGGAGTGGCAGTGAAGATCTTTGACTTTCTGTGTGTATGAGAACACACATTTCCTATTTTGACCTTTTTGTGCTTTAACATTCACAGACACCAGTTCTCTCAATGAATCAAATCTCTATTTGATTCATTGTACAGCTCTACTTTTAATTTATTCTTTTAAATTTAGCCAAATTCCATCACATTGTGCTTTATCAGTAAATTCCATTTTACTCCAATTTGTGTTTTCTGGAAATCATAGAGCACCTAATTGAGTGAATTCTGAGAGAAATAATGCACTTGTCAGCACCTTGATGCTTTTCTCCTCCTCAGACCCTTCGGTCTTGAGAAAAGCCTTGTCTTCATCCGTCCCCTCCACACTTAGGAAGCAGTTAGTGGTGTGGCCGATGCCGCTGGGAAGCACGCGGTCACGCAGCATGGCATTGACAACTGTGCTTTTGCCATTACTTGTTCTGTAACAAACAGAGGACGTTTAGAACATTTATTGAAGTAGTAAGACTTATTTAATGCAACTTGTGGTCAAACACAAAACTCACCTGCCGAAAAAGGCCACTTTCATGTGTCTGCGAGCTAAAACCTCTTTAATGGTGGAGAGTTTGCCTGTGTACGCCTCGATCTGATCCAACTGGCTCTTGTTTGCGATATTCTCCAGTGACTCATTATTACAGGTTTCTGTTGAGACAGACAACAAAAACAGTAAACAAAACACATGCAAATACATTACAATAGTCAAACATTCACAACTAACAAACATCACTAAACAATCCTGCACATTTCACATTTTTTAAAATGAATTTCACAAAAATCAAATTAAAATTTAGTTTACCTTTTACAAACTCGGAGCCCTCCTGAACATAAACTAACAGCTGCTCAAAAACCTCGCCGATCTTCTTTTTGGCCACAACAAAGCGCTTTAACGGAGAAGGATCTGACTGGTCCATTTCCACACCTGTATGGAGAGTATTTTAGAAACATCTGATGAGAATCCGATGAGATCAGGAACAGGGTCATGGAGTTATTACTGTTAACTACAACTAAATACAAAACATTTAATCACATGAAATATATGTAGCTAGTTGCCCAGTCAGCATTTCTTACTTTTGTTTAGGTTAAAAAATAAAAAAACCCTGAAATAAATAATAATAATAAAAGTATACATACATTTTTAAATAATAAATAAAAAATATAAAATTCTAATGAAGTGATTTCATTAAACTTTTACGTAATTTTTTTTTTCATTTTCATTTTCAAACTTTTATTTTTTTCCCAAATTCTACATTTTTTCTGTCATTTTGTTTAATCAAAAAGTATCTTTTTAAATTGATTTCATGATCAACTTCCTCAAAATCAAACTGAGTTTTATTTAGTAGTTTGTTTATTTATTTATTTTCCCCCCCAATTCTATATTTTCATTTTAAATTAATAATAGTTGCCCAGTCAGCATTTCTTATTTTTGTTTAGGTTAAGTTGAAATACTATAAATAAATGAATAAACTAAAAAAAAAATTAATAATATTAATAATAATAATAATAATAATAATAATAGAGTATATAGACATATTATATATATATATATATATATATATATATATACACACACACACACACACAATACAACTTAAAATTATACGAAAACTTTAGTCATAAAAATATAAAATTCAATATATAAATAAAATCTATAACAGTACATTAATGATTACTAAAATTCATTACTAAAGGAGACAAGTTCAGGAGACATTATTATGGATTATCATAAGTATCATAGTTTGTTTCTGAAGTATATTTACTCACACTTTCCGAGGTTAAAAAATCTGGAAATGAAAGTTATAGACCATTACGATTTTTTTTGGGTCATGTGTAATCATACTAGCATGTATTCTTTAAAGTATTTGGGAGTACCATGTAAATATCATGGTATATAAATATGGTGGAGTTTTTTTTCCATGACGCCACACAGTAAATTATACAAAAATCTCTGTCACACAGGAATACAAAAGTGAAAGCAACTCATGGTGATTATTCATGCGGAATTATACTTAAAAACCTACAAACTGCCAGCTAAATCTGGTGACTTCTAGAGTAAAATCTAAATCTAAAAACGATGTTTATTTAATCTTATCAAATACACGAGTACAAAGCAGAAGAGGAGATTACAAAGCAGCAAGATATATTTAAAAGTAACGTTACATTTCATAAACTCTACCCAGTTAAAACTTATTATCATGGGTTAGCGTAATATTTATTTACGCTAACTTATGATTAATAACATGATTAATTTGCTCTCTGGTATTTCAAAAACTACAGATTTATGTTAAAGTAAATCATCCAGCAGTAGCTGAACTGTCAAATGTGTGTAGAGGTGACATGAGCTTTTAGCTTTAGCGCACCAGACACATCATATTTAACTTAATCATAAATATCTGATTTTAATCATTCGCTTTCGTTATTTATATCGATACCACTGCATAACCACTGTTGAACTGTTATAAAACAGATTAATCAAACATCTTACCCGATCACAGGACTGTTAAATCCTCTCCTGTCATGACAAACAGACGCTACACTCACTGCCGACACTGAACCAAGGTTTCAAAATAAAAGTCCCAGAAACGCATGCTTATTTCAGAATAAATGTCACAAACTTACTCTTCCTCCAAAAATAAAATTATAAACTTGTGTAACGTTACTATGTTTTTTTTTTCTGTCAAACACAAAAGTTATTTGAAAATCTTACAAATTTTAAAATATTATTTACAAACACTTCAAATAATTACTTCCATACTAGAATTAGATAGCATTTCCTATTCCATTTTATTTCTTTATAGGCTACTTTATAAAAAACGTCCCCTTCATTCTTCAAGACATCTCCAACAAGTAGTCTATAGATAAGAAAAACCGGCCAATAATGTATGATAACAAACCAGTCTTACATGATGTATGTATAATATTAATGCAAAGACAACAGTATTTGTGAAAGCTTAATAATTTATTTTTTATCCTGATAAAACACAGTCATTAAAAAAGTAGAAAGCTGTTTAAGATATTTCAGTAAAACATAAATTAGATATTACACAACAATTTCAATAATTAATTAGAAATACAAAACAAGAAAAAATAGAAAAACACATTTATGCATACATATATTGCATATAGTTTACAGTTGAGGTCAAAAGTCCTTTCAGAATCTACAAAATGTTAATTATTATACCAAAATAAAAGCCAGGGGGTAAAAACTTTTCACATCTCCTTTCAGAAATATTCACACCCCATGAATGCATGTTCTTCTGGAGCATCCGTGCGCATTTGAACCCTCTGTAATAGTTACGTATGAGTCCCTTAGTTGTCTCAAAATCATACAGTTGTTGGAAAGGGTTCAAATACACAAAAATGCTGGAAAACCAAAACATTTGTGGGACTGGAATATTTTTTTTGAAGAACAACATGCAGTTTATAACTCTTCAGGACAAACAAGGGACTCATTAACAACTATAACTAACACAGCTGTGGACCATTCAGGTAACAACACAGAATCAGAAATATTTTTGTTATATTAAGAATCAAGGGCATGTAAACTTTTGAATGGGGTCATTTTTATAAATTCAACTATTATTTTTTCTTGTGGACTATATGTCTTTCATGTGAAGTATCTTATTCAGGTCAGTACTAAATAAACAGTAACATGCATTTTGTATGATCCCTCTTATTTTGCTAAAATAATAAACATTTTGCAGATTCTGAAAGGGAGATATAAACTTCCTCAACTGTATTTAGCATATTTTCACGCAGAATGTTCTGCTAACTGCTATTTACAGGCATGCATCTTTTTGAAAGTTTGAAAATATTATCTGACATCTTTGGACTCTGTGGATCTTCTACTACATCACAATGTGTTTGCAGAGTTTTTCATATCCTGATGTTTTAGATGCACCGTATTCCTCATATTTTTGAAGCCACCTCAACACCATTTCAGTTGAACTTTGAATAAGAGTTTCACCTGCAGATTTGATGAATATGGCAATGTAAGTGGCAGAGAATGCGATTTGGACTTAACTAGCATACAGTGTTAAACTAAAAATGAAGAAAATGTTTCCATCAAGCAACACTGTAAAAAACAACCTATAGAATCTACCCAATAAATTAGTGTAAAAGAAGTAAGAATTTGCACTCACTTTGTTTGGGTAGATTCTATCCTATATATTTGAGTAAAGATTACCTAAATTTAACAGCTATGACAAACTATGTGCTATGACATTTTTAAGCAACCATTATAGTGGTCAGTGTCTGCATTAGTTGGGATCTTGACCCTTATATCTTTGATATTAGATTTTGTTTGGCTGCTGTATGTATGTTAAAACAGCCAGACAAGCCAAGAACAGCAGTCATCAGGTGATTGTGATTTCACCTAGAGTCTAATCTCTGAGTTATTTTTCCTTGACTGACTATATCAGACTTGTAAACCAACAGCAATAGATCCTGAAATTTCTTTACATTTTGAAAAGCTTTCTTTCAAGCAGTTCTGATTAAAAAAAAAACAAAAAACATTTGGTATAGACACACACAGACATCAAGAACCAGTGTATGAATCTCAACAATGGTGACAAACAGTTTATTCAGAAAAACAGATAGAAAGACAATTCAGCTCATAATTTATTCATGTGGCAATGCATGATGGGAACAACGGATGAGTTTTGATTGGCTGCCACATGTTTATTTGATGCTCACCATTGTTGTGATTCACATGCTGGTTCTTGATGTCTGTGTGTGCCTAAACTACATGCTTCTTTTTAAAAAAAAAAAAGCAAAAAAAAAAAAGCAGAAAGAAATCTTTCCAAAATGTATAGAAAATACAGGATCTATTGCTGTTGTTTTACAAGGCTGTAAAGGAAAAATAGCTCCGAGATTAGAGACTCCAGGTGAAATAACGATTATGATGAAACATAATCATGAGCGCCTGATGACTGCTGCTCTTGGTTTGTCTGTCTGTTTTAACATAGATACAACAGCCAAACAAAATCTGATATTAAAGATATAAGGGTCAAGATCCCAACTAATGCAGACACTGACCACTATAACGGTTGCTTAAAAATGTTGATTTCTTCTAGTTCGTCCTAGCTGTTAAAATTAGGTAATCTTTACTCAAATATATAGGATAGAATCTACCCAAACAAAGTGAGTGCAAATTCTTACCTCTTTTACTCTAATTTATTGGGTAGATTCTATAGGTTGTTTTTTTACAGTGAATGTAAATCATGTGAAACTAAATAACTCACTGCGAGATGCTTCGGGATTCTGAATTTTCAGCATCCCATTCGTTAAAATTGCTTCCCATCTGCTTACTTCTCTCCTTATCTTCTCCATGACTTTGAATTTTTCATCAGCTTTCACTGAAAGATGAAGATCACACAGAATTGCATTAACTAAACAGATGTTCCGCTGCTGTGTGCAGCTGTAATATGGCTGTTAAAGATAGACAGAATTGGCAACTTACATTGTATAGGGGCATCCATACTCCATCGATCACTTTCATCAACTGTATATCCAGTGACATCCATCCCTAATTCCTTCAGCTTCCTTTTTAACACTTTACGCCTGTTTTTCATCTCATGGTACATTAATGTCAGTAACTGTTCAGTGTTCAGACTCAGCTCCTCCTCATATTGTGTATCAGTCTCATGAACATTCACTTCTGCAGCACAGTTAGTATTGAGAAGAAACAAACTGTTTTCTGCCACCATCTCATCAATCTTCTGGAGCAGCTCTGAGACCTGATCTCGATTTTCCTTGTCTGTATTGTCAAAGACGTGATATCTGTTCCTGCATTTCTCAATCAGCCACTGAAGAAATTTACCTTCACTCTCAATGTGCTCCTCGATTGAGATGTCTGGGAATCTGTCACCCCACGTGAACAAAACAATGGTGTGTTTCCAGACGTTGTCTCCTAGAGTGGCCATGTGCTTTTCAATGATTTGTTTCTGTTCTTCATTGAATGAAGTATCAATAGGGATCACCAAGATCATGGCATGAGGGAATTGCATATGTTGCGACTGGCCAATGCTCTCCAGGATTGAAGTTTGCTCATACTTTGGGTTGAATTTATGCTCAAAATACTTCCACAAGCCTGGAGTGTCCAACACAGTTACATTTCTGCCATTTACATCACCAGAATATTTTGGGCACTTTTTTGTACCCTCTATTTCAACATTTTTATTATTATGAAAGATGGTGTTTGCTGCTGAACTCTTTCCAGAGAGATTCCAACCCAGAAGAACAATTCTGAGTTTTGAGAGCACAGATTCATCTTCTACAACAACAAAATATAATAAAATAAAAATACATTTCAGACTTTTTTAGAACTTAAGCATAATTTAGAACATTAGTAGACGTTTAAGATTTTATTTGGAACTCTACTGGATGTTTAAGAAAAAATGTTTATTCATTTATTAGTTGTTTAAGAACTGTTTTAGGACTTTATTAGGTTTTTAAGATTTTTTTTTTAGAACATTATTAGATATTTAAGAAAAATATTTTGTTAGCTGTTTAATTTTTTATTAACATTTTAAATGTGTTAATAAATTATTACAATGGTTACATACTTATTTCCTTCAGCAGGTCTCTTTTGTCCTGCAACATTTTTTTCCTGTCTTCTGCTTTTTTTTTATTTTCATCTCTCTTTTCATTTCCCTTTAGTAGCTTGTCATCATGGGCTTCAAAATGCTTGCCATTGTTTATTGCCACAACGTCATCAATCTTAACAAGCAGTTCTTGGACTCCAGCACTTTCGTTTTCAGTCTCAAAGGCATGGTATCTCTCTCCACATCTCTGTATGATCTGCTGAAGATCTTCTCCTTGATTCAGAATGTGCTGCTCGATGGATTTGTCCTTCAGAGAATTGGCTCCTGTAAGGATCAATATGGTGTGTCTCCAGATTTCCTCACCAAAGAGACTGAGGTGCTTCTCAATGCTGAGTCTGTTTTCATCAGTAAAAGGCAAACTGAGATTAATGACCAACAAAAAGACATGAGGTCCTGGTGGACACTTAAAGACACTGCAAACCAGTTCCTGTTTGACAACCTCTGGTGAGTCTTGCAAACCAAAAATCTCCCACCAGCATGGTGTGTTGATCACAATGATCTTCCTTCCGTTCGCTTGACCATCTCTCTTCACAGACTTCACAAAGTATTTGTCAGACTCAACTTCAGCACCTAAAATGCTGTTTATCACTGAGGCTTTGTCAGATTTGTGCCACCCAAGAACAACAGCTCTTATTTCTGTCAGAAAAAAAATGAGGACATTGAAATTCAAACAGAAAATGTAATAATAATAAAAAATAATAATAATAATAAAAATAATAATAATGTGTGATTATTTTAAAGCTGCAGTCCGTAACTTTTTTAGTTAAAAATTATACAAAATAAATTTCTGAGCCAAGTACATAACCAGGCAGTGTTCAAAACTATCGCCTTACTTTAGCCCGATTCACAACGGTTAGCTTATAATAATGTTGGTACGGGTTTCCGCAGGAAAATTGAAGCATGCAACTGCGTCATTACGTCACGTCTAGTAACATAATCGCATGTGAGAATGCTGCAGGTGCCTTTTGTCAGAGCGGCTGAAATAATTAAACTTATTTTTTTGTTTGTGGAATGTAATCCAAAAAGTTTATGTGTTTATGAAACACAAGTGACTGAAATTAGATTACTCCGGTTTTAAATATGCATCTGTTTGCAGATAGCCTACGTGGGAGGAAGAATGCTTTTTTGGCTAAAAGAATTTCTTGATATGAAATTTGAAATTTATATCAATGAAAGATTAGACTGTACAAAAACAGAAACGCTAATACACCATACATACACATAGTTACGCAATGCTGATGTTGTTAACATGAACAATTTGAGAACAAAGTAACGTATAACAGTAATAATAACTTGCTAGTTTGATGTGATATGAGATAACCGATCATTAGATTTAAACACCTGTAGTGTTTTTCCTCAGTTGGTCAGAACAAAAGTTTTAGACTTGCGATGAACACAATATCCGATGAAAATTCTTAGGGCTATATATTTAAATCTGTTAATCTGTGATTCCTAAATACAGTGAAAATCCACAAAGGTGCGGTGACTGACAGCTACCAAAATGGCGGAGCACAACCCACGTATTGAAGATAATTCCACAATTAACTGCAATTGCAGGTTTTCAGGCAGAGATGGCGACAAAGAGGCAAAACTTACAGACTGCAGCTTTAATAAAGCAAATAAATAAATCAAAACAACAGTGATTCACACTCAACAAAATAAAAAAAAGTTTATTTACTAAAATTTTGTTTTTGAGTGTGAATCACTAGGTTGTAATACTATTTATTTACTTTATTGAAATAGTCTAAATATAATAACATAAAACTGAGTTTTTATGCAAGTAACATTTTAGGCAAAATAAACATTTATGCACCAAGTGCAACAAAAAATTATTTTACAAACCATCCAACCATGCATATATGGTTTAAAATCCAATTTAAGATTATTAATTTCATTTATAAATCATCATCATAATTAACTGCAAAGTTTTCTAAGTAATATAAAAACCTGTTACCCAACTAGGAAATTAATGTTCTGAAAGCATGTGTCTAAATCTATACACATCTACGTAGTTAGAGCACAACAAGATAAAGGACTAAAGTTTTATAATAAAGAATGCATTTGGAAAGTTTGTATTAATTCAAAGCAAAAGATAATTTGATATCTTAAACTGTCTGTAAACTTTACCTTGTTCCATCGTCTTGAATTTATTCAGTTATCCAAACCATGTAAAAAAAAAACCAAAGTATTAGCCAGTACGAAAATAAAAATAATAAAAAAATAAAATAAAATCACTTAAAACTGAATAAAATAGTACTAATCTACCAGACAGACACTCAGGATGAATACAGGTACACTTCAGCCCCATACTATGACACACAGAAACAAGTTTGTACATCAGAAACCAGAATATCATGTTTGTCTAGTCTTGTGGCTCATGATGGACCCAGTGATTTCAGGAGAAGATAAACTGACATGAACTTGACATCATTCAGTTCCCAAATTAATCTCAGAAACTAGCTTTACACATGTAGCAATATGACTGGCAGAATGTAGAAAAACATTGTGGAAAGTCACTAAAATGTTTCAGTAAATATATATATATTCCATAAATGTTTATGACTGGAATCTCTAATATGCTAAAATAAGTAGCCTAGCTGTTGAATGGAAAATGTTTTTCTATTATAGTCATACACGATATAAAAAAAATAACTAGTACTAGAGACCTCAAATAAAAATAGTTCAAATCTATTAGACTAATACAAGTACACTTGAGCTTGACATTCTGGTGCTCAGAAATTAGTATCTTGCAGGATGTACACTGAATATCAGGTATAATTATTTATTAATCTGACTGGCTATTTGAGGGGAAGTTAATATTTATAACCAGAACTGAGTGCAAATAAATCTCAGAAGATATCAGTATGACAAAATATATTCACCCTTAGGTAATAAACTTGAACATGAATAATAAAGTTTAAGACTCAAGAACTTTAAGAATCATTCTTTGATTTACTGATAGCTAAACTACTTTTAGTTAATACTGTTAAACCAGTTAACAATGGATTGAAAGCTGTACTTTTATTTAAACCTTCCTAAACCTAGGATTTTAAAATCACTTTGGACTTTGCACTTTGGTTCATTTACAGTCATGTTGATATCACAACACAGAATCAGAGTTTCATGTCACGGGTTATAAATGCTGCTAAACTGCATTTCAACAAACAGCATATGTGTCTTGTACACACCAGGCTCCACCCCCTATCAACAATCTCAGTCACCAGGCTTTTAGGTGACTTTTAGTTTCACATCAGCCAATCAACACCTAAGCCACACACACACTACCACTTTATCTGTATGTGAAAATATACATTCTTTTCTGACTTTAATGGTTTTACAATTAGATAAGTGAATCCATAATTATATTGTCTTTCATTTTTGTCTTATTTGTGCAGTGTTGTCAGACCCATTATTGTGATTTTTTTTGTCTGTTTTTCTGTTGTTGAGCTCTTTCTCACATTCAACTAATTGTGAGTTTGAAGATTAAGTTTAATTATTACATAAAAACAAATAATAACAGAAAAAAATAAATACATACAGAACAACAGCAAATTTACTTAAAAACCAATAAACATTGTAAAAAAAAAAGAGCATTTACCAATATATGAACATCTTTCCCTCTCCCAGTTCTGATACTGTTTAAAATGTCACCTGGTTCGAGGTTACTGTGAGCCTTTTAAAAAACCAGTTTGTTCTTCTTTAAGAAAAAAGATTGTGTGAGAAAAAAGATATAAAGAAATGATTGCTATTATTGAGCAAGCACGTGCTTGTGGTTTACAAAAAGAATCTATGCATTTTTTTTTATTCCAGATGAGGAGGGAAAAACATTTGCCCTCTGTGTTCTTTTGGATTTTATTTGTCTTTTGAAAAAATAATGTTCCAGAGATTTAAGGAGACTCTCTAAAATTTAACGGATTTTGGATTAATGGATTCCTCCATTTAGGAGACTCCTTGTTACATTAAGTCTTAAGACTGCTAAATGTATATTTCTGACAGATTTTTGATGTTTAACTTTTTTTTTGACGGGTTGCTGTGAAGAACTTGCAGCTGTTGTGTAGGCCTATGTGATATGACGGTAGTTTTCACAAATGAAATGCTTACGAAGTGACTCTCAGCTGGAGATGATATTGTGTGTTTATACCACCGTATAGAGAGACGGCAGAAGCTGAAAACAGTATGTGTAGTAAACAAAGTGCGTCACGCCATCCGTCATTCATTTATAAATTCATTGCGGATATAGCGCCTTTACACTGTCAGGTTTTGGGACTCTTTTGTTGTGTTTTTGATTTGGTTTAGCCCCTTTTGTCTTTGGTTTGTTCCATTTCCTTTTTGTCCTTATTTGGATTTGTTCCTGTCTCCACCCCTCATTATGTCATTATTAGTTTATCACGATCACCTGTCTGTGTCTCGTTACCACCCTATTTAAGTTTGATTCTGTTCATTGTTTGATGGTCCGTTCTCGTCGTTGTGTGCGTGTCTCCTTGCCCATCTCCTGTTGGATTTATTTGTGGATTTAATTATTAAAAGACTTGTTTTCTACCCGATCTCAACCTCGTACTCCTCGTTTGTCCTCCCTGCACGACACCTGACATACACGTGATGTCAAATGCTTATGCAGATTTGTAGTATTACTATAGCATTTCACCTGAGCATTGCAAATCACATATTCCTTTGTTCTTGTCAATAGTTTCTCCACCATAAGCACTGAATAATGACATGCTTTCTGTAACAATTACACAATGTAAATAAGAGGGTGACATCTAGTGGAGAAGACCAGTGATAAGATTCACTTGTTTTAAACGTTTGCGGAAACGATCGATTCGTGGCCTTTGAGAATTGATATCTTTATATTCACCACAGATTAACCCATCAAAAGACGAAATTGACCAGTTCCTTGATAATATAACTCTTCCGAAATTATCAGACAATCAGGCGATGGCATTGGATTCTCCACTGACATCAGATGAACTTCAGGAAGCTCTGAACAGTATGCCTAATAAAAAGGCTCCAGGTCCAGATGGCTTTCCAGCAGAATTCTATAAAGAATTCTGGCCTATTCTGGCGCCAACATTCTACAGAATGTTACAGGAAACCAAGGATAATGGTAGACTTCCACCAAATATGAATTCTGCCAACATCAGTCTATTGTTAAAACCAGGCAAAGACCCGGTATTGCCTACTAGCTATCGTCCAATATCCCTTATTAATGTGGACATTAAAATAATCTGCAAAGCTCTCTCAAAAAGAATAGAGAACATAACCCCTCTCATAATTCATCCCGACGAAACTGGTTTCATAAAAGGGAGGCATTCCGCAACAAATACAAGTAGATTAATTAATTTAATAAACTATTCATGCAATAAAAACCTTCAAATTACAATATTGTCTCTAGATGCAGAAAAAGCTTTTGATAGGGTTAACTGGAACTTTCTATTTGCAGTTTTACACAAATTTGGTTTTGGAAACTCTTTCATAAACTGGTTAAAAATATTATATAACTCTCCAACAGCATGTGTCAGGACAAACGACCAAACGTCGTCCAGCTTCTGTCTCAAGAGGGGCACCAGGCAAGGATGCCCTCTCTCCCCTTCACTGTTTGCAATTTTTATTGAACCACTAGCAGCAGCAATTAGACAGACTACAGTGATTAAAGGCATTAAATGCAAGAATGTAGAACATAAAGTCAGTCTTTACGCAGATGATGTGTTACTTTTCCTTCAGCATTCACAAACCACTCTCTCTGAGGTAATCACATTAATAAACTCTTTCACAAAAGTCTCAGATTATTCAATAAACTGGTTAAAATCTACAGTTCTTCCAATTAATTGTTCTTTCCAGAACTCTTCCACTCCACTGCAATCTGGAAACATTAAATATTTAGGTATTAATGTTTCACCTAGGCTGGCAGATCTAATTAAATTAAATCATATCCCACTTTTAAAGACGGTAGAAGAAGATCTAGCTAGATGGAAGTCTCTACCCATATCACTTATGGGAAGAGTCGCCTCAATAAAAATGATGGTTTTGCCAAGGATTAATTATTTGTTTGCAATGATCCCTAGCAAACCATCACCTGACTGGTTTAGATCTCTGGACTCCTCCATCTCTAAATTCCTTTGGAAAGGTAAACCACCGCGTATTAGCTTAAAAACGTTGCAAAAGACCAAAGATAAAGGAGGACTCGATCTGCCTAACTTTCACCATTATTTCTTAGCCAACAGGCTTCAACACATTTTAGGGTGGTTAAAACACACCCTCTTCGATGAAATTTGGCTAGATGTAGAACAGGCACTATGCAATAATATAGAGATTTGGGATCTGCCATTCATTAGCTTGAACATCAAACGACACGTATGCTTCAAAAGCATCAGTATCAGCTCTTCTCTGACAGCATGGTGGGAGTTTCTAAAAATGACTGAGTGTTCACTAATCCCATGCAAACGTACTCCCATCTGTAACAACCCTGACATATTAATAAACAATAATGTGATAAACTTCACAGACTGGAGTAGAAAAGGTATTAAATACCTGGAACATATATTCGAAGGGACAGACTTTATTCCCTTTGACATATTGGTTAAACAATATGGGATCAATAAGAACAGATTTTTAGAATATCAACAAATTAAATCTATAATAAAAAAGAAATTTAAACCTAATCATATTAAATTACAAATACCACCAAGTGTGGCAGATTTTCTTAGTCTCAAAACCCCCAAATTAGTGTCTAAAATATACAGGACACTTTCTAAAATAGATGAATCAGTATCGCTTCCTATTGCAAAATGGGAGGCAGATCTATCAGTCAGCTGGGACCATAATTTCTGGTCTCAGATATGTTCAAAAACCTTTGAACTGCTTAGGAATCGCTGGCCCGCTCTCGACGGTCGCTCGGTAGGGCCTGGTTTCGCTGGGCCCCTGCTGGGGGGTGGGGGGGCCCTTGGTTCTCCGGGCCCGGGCCGGTCTGCCCTGGTGTGGCCGACTGCCGGCGGGGCCTGCGGGCTTGCCGCCGTGGCTCCCTGGGGCGTCTGCATTGTGGCTGCCGGATGACCTCCTACGGGCTCTCCTCTGCCTTTTTCTGGGTGGGGGCTGCGGTTATCCCCGCGGTGGTTCTCCTGGGGTTCCCACGCCCTGGGGGGCCTCCGGATGTTTGGGAGCCCGGGTCTCCTTCGTGCCTGCTTCATGCCTTGCGGGGCGGGGCTGTGGTTCCCCACTCACACTATCAAGCATTTACATGGAGGAACCTTATGAATACAAGCGCGTTCACAGACACAGGTGTGCACACAGGTCTACACACAAGCATTCACATTGGTGTAAAAACAGGTGCTCACAGACACTCACTGTCCTAAAATGCTGTTGCTTCAAACATATTTTGTAATATTAGTTATGTGTGCTGCGCAATACCATTTAACATTTAGTATTTACTGTGATTCATAAGGACATTGGATGTTGTTGTAGTTTTTCTGCTGTTGTGTCTTTTGTTGTTTTCTCTCTTTGTCAGCAGGTGTGGAAGCAGATTATCTGTTTTTGTTCTCTCTCTTTTTCTCTATCCTCTTTTTTTTTCTCTCTTTTCTTTTCTTCCTTCTTAGGAATCCCGGTTTACAGTTAATACAGTATAAAATCCTGCATAGAGTACACTACACAGGTCATCGGATGTTCAGGATGGGTTTTACAGATTCTAACAACTGCTCACACTGTCAAGACAATACTCCTGACAATTATATCCACGCTTTATGGTTCTGTCCGCTTGTTCAGAGGTTCTGGCATGGGATTTGTGAAGACTTAACAAAGTGTCTTAAATGTTCAATTCCAGCTTCTCCATCAGTCTGCCTGTTGGGTGACCTTGATGGTATCACTACAGAAGGTAACACAATCCTCATGGCTTTCACCGCCTTATGCATTGCCAAGAAGACGGTCCTCATGAACTGGAAAAATAAAAATAATCTTAATATCAACGAATATAGAGATCGCTTGTTGGACTATATTAATCTTGACACAGCTTCTGCTGCCACATTAGATCATTCTCTCTGGGCTCCTTTGATCAGCTCCATCACCTAGTGTGGGTGGGGGGTCCTGATTCTGTCCGGCTTTGATTTTTGTTGTTGGCGTGGAGGGCCAATTGGGCTTGGGGCGTCTGGGGGTTATCTGGGGGGTGGGGTTCTTGGGGGATTCGGCGCTGGGGCTGCGGTCCTGGCCTGGATGGGGTACTGGTGGCTCTCGGGTGTTGTTTTTTCTGGCGACTGCACGCGGCGCTGCTGGGGAGGCCTGTGTCGGCGGACGTAGGTTGCCGGCCTGGCGGCTGTGTTGCTCCGGGGTAGGTCTGGGGGGGGTTTGGGGTTCTGGGGGCGCTCTGCCTCCGGGCTGGGATTCCGGCTGGCCCTGGGGGGCTTGGGTCCTGGTGGCTGTGCCGCCGGGGGCGTGGGTGGATGCATGTGCTTGGGCCCGGCCCTGGTGCGGGGGCTTCCGATGCATCGGTGGGGCCGGGGGTGTCTTTAGCTGGTGGGGACGTCGTTACCATCTGTCAATATTCACTCTGCATGGAGGGAGGGAGGGACCCAATAGGGGCGGAGGACTGGTTTAACCTGGGTATCTATTGTCTTCGGTAGTCTGGGAGTTGACTGAATGATGGGGTGGGGGTAGTTTTTCCTCTGCTGTGGGGTCTGGTGGGCCACCCCGGGCTGCCGTGGGCCCTGGTCTGGATGGGCCTGGCCCCCTGCCCGGGACGGGTTTGGGACAACGGGGGTGCCTATGGGGTCAGCGGGGGAGCTGGCTCCAGCGGGGGGGGCACTTTGCCTCCTCCGATGTTTTCCTCCCCATCCCTAATGCTTCCCCTCTCCCGCCCCATCACACCAACATACAGGTAGGGTTTTTGGGGTGTGGGTGTGTCGCTGGGATGCAGGGGAGTTGGGACTCCTCTGTCTCCTCGTGGCCTCTCGCATCCCAATCATACATCATTAATTAGACACTCTCATTACTTACTGTCACATGACACATACATATAGGGCCTTGGGGGTGGGCACTCTGAACGGCTTCCAGAGGGTGGTCTGTTCATTCAGCCTTCCCTCTGGTGCCGATGCCCATTTCTCAATTTTAAGTTGCACATAGACATTGAGGGCTCTTGGGAGGGGCCGAGCTGACACGAGCTGACGTGTCTTAGTGTCTTGCCCCTCCCCTGTTTTAAAGCACTTTAGAACAACATACACCAACACTACATTTGAGCGGGTGAGGTGAAGCACGGGGTCTTCCTTTTTTTTTTTTTTTTTCCCTTACACCCCTGTTCTCTGTTCTCTGTCCGGGGCTGGGGGCTGTGAGGAGGAGCTGGCCGTCCGGTCGGGGTCTGGGCTGGTGGTCTTCTCTGCTGCTGCAGGGATGGGGGTGGTCTTCCTGTCTCCACACCAGAGCGAAGGGGATTCAGCTCCGGGGTCTGGCGCTGACTGGCCTTTTGGGGGTAGTGGTGCCTGGTCCCAGGAGTATAGAGTACAAATGGGGAGTGTGAGTGTGGGTACAGTGTTTTTTTTGTGCGTCTACGTGTGGGTTGAGTGTGTGAGTTTTTGGTTGCGTGCATGAGGGTGGGATGCTTGTGTATGTGTGTTTATGTTTGTCTATGTCCATGTGTCAGGTCAGGCCTTTGACTCCGCCTCAACCATCATCGAGGGCCCACCCCACCACCATGCCCTGCCGGTGGGGGATGCCCCCGGCCGCCGGTGCGTTGGTGGTTTCTGGTTCCGGGGCGGGCGCCCAAGCCAAGGCCTACCCAGAGGTATTGTGGGAACTGTGTTCGTCCACCAACTATGCCCTTAGGGCTACGGCCCTGGGTCAGGCAATATCCACAATGGTGGCCCAGGAGTGCCACCCGTGGCTCAACCTTGCTGAGGTGGATGCAGAGAAGGTTAGCTTTCTCATTGCCTCAGTCTCACAAGGCTGTCTCTTTGGTGAGGCTGACAAATAATTAGTTCTCAGCAGTCAAGAAACAGATGGAGGCCATCAAACACATGGACCTGTGGCATGGTTGTCACTTTCCACTCTGTCACGATGGCTAGTCAGGACAATTCAGCTCAGTTATGCAATTCAGTTTGCCTGGCATCCGCCCAAGTTCAGTGGTGTTCTCTTTACCTCAGCTTGAGGTGACCGTGCCACTGTCTTGCAGCAGGAGGTTGCCAAACTTCTAGCAAAGGATGCAACAGAGCCTGTCCCCCCAGCCGAGATGAAGAAGGTGTTTTTACAGCCTTTACTTTATTGTAGCCAAGAAAGGTGGTGGTTTGAGACAAATCCTCGACCTTCAGGTTCCCGTTCAAAATGCTCACTGTTCGACACATGCTCACGTGTGTTCAGCAGTAGGGTTGGTTCACGGCAAAAGACAAGTCAAGTCAAGTTTATTTGTATAACGATTTTCACGATATGTATCGTTGCAAAGCAACTTTACAGCAAATTAAAGTTTGTACAGTATATTTAGTAGTAGCTTAATAGTGGTGACTGTGTCAAGATGATGTACATACGGCACAGATGTATGGTAATGATCAGTTAATGACGTAATCAAACATACAAAGAACATTATTAACAGTATTGATTTTATGTTGAAATCAAACTACTGTAGTAAGATTCGGTAGTGATGTATGTTGTTTCAGGGCTGACTTCATCTGAAGTCCTCCGAGGGTTTGGCATCATCTCTTCTTATGTGTTCTTGATCCAGACTGAAGCTTGTGTAATTCCTAGTTACCACAGGATGTCAATCCCGTGGCAGAAACAGAGAACAAAGAGGAACATAATAAGCATAGCTGCTGTTCAAACTGAGTAAAGAGGATTTGTTCGACTAAAATTTAAGATTATTAATGTGCATTTGATCAGATATAACTGAGGTAAAAAGATTATGAGATGCATTATTTGAATGCTTGGCTAAAAAAAAAACAAATGTTTGAACAACATTTAAAAAACGAAAGAACCTTTTTCGACTAGAATGACCCTTTTCTGCATTTGACAGGTTTGTTGGATGTTGAAGGTTCTTCATGGAACCATCGATGTCAATAAAGAGCCTTTATTTTATTTAAGAGTGTGAGATTAGCTTGAAGGATTTGGTTGCTCTTTACGGTCCATTTAAAGATGCTGACCTGAGTTTGTGAATACATCAACAGAGTTTGAGTTTTTCTTTCACCTTTCTGTCCTTAATCAAATCACTAGACCTTATATTGCACCAGAACCACTGTTTTTGGGTACTATAAAATCAGATCAGGTTAAAAAAAGATGAATAACTACTCATGAAGACCAAAAATGGATGGTAGAAAAAGCATCTTACACTGATGCAGAATCATAGAAAAACAGGTAGATTGTCTATTGTCAATAGTGATGTCTTCTGTCAATGTGTTAACCCTCTGGGGTCTGAGGGTGTTTTTGGGCCCTGAAGAAGTTTTGACATGCCCTGACATTTGTGCATTTTTCAGTATCTTAAAAACATATTTATGGCTAAAGTCAGATGATATTGTAATCAGCACAAACTTGGCTACAATAATATGCAAGCAACAAGAATGTACATGTTTGTGTTTTTGAGAAAACAACGTTTATGCATGGTTTGTGAAAAACTAAAAAATCAAAGTCACTTAAAAACAGCAATGAAACACAGACAGAATATTTGTTCACAAGGCTTTTGATAACTGGATATGGTAGGCTAGAGTTTTTTTCTACACAATGATGTGAAAATCATCTCATTCACTCATTCAAAGAAAACAGTATATTGATGTAAATTTACCAAAACATGTTTTGTGATGGAAAGACAATATGCAAGAGAGTGACAATGGTCATGAATATTTAGTGATTCACACCTGAGAGACACACAAAGCCCTCCCCTAATGGCCCATCAGCGACACTGTGACTCTCAGGTAAAAAAACAATGTGAGAAGATTCAGAGAATGGAGTTTTATATTAGTTGTATTTTATTTAACACAGTATGATCAAAACATACATAATGAAGGCCAAAGACACATTATTGAGTACTCTGATCTACAGATATGAACAGACTTTGTGTCATTTGCGTTTTTTTTTTCCTGAATTCTGTTCAACAAGTGAAACAAGTAAACCATACCTGACATTTAAGTGCTTGCAAAACTCATCATGAGTAGTCAAGAAACTTGTTTTGCACTAGAATATCAGTGTAGATGAACATCTGAAGCTGCATCTGAGTTTTATATCTGAGAAACTAATTTATTGTTTAGCAGATCGCGATCAGAGTATTACTAATAAACATGGTCTAAACATAAACTCAGTATAAACACTCATAAGCTATTTTTTATTTTATTTAATTCATTTTGTGATAAATAAAATACATATACAAATATGATCTTATAGTCATAAACACAAGCATGTTTTGTATGCAATACATGCTGTCTAAACATTCTTAGACTCTATCATTCAGTGTTACAGTGTAAACGCTATTACTTTTATATCGCATCTTTTTCTAGAACGTTAAAAACATCCTTGAGTCGTGAGACATTTAGATGCAATGAAATGAAACCTACATTATAACGTTTCACTTGATGAGGTCAGTAATTATAGTTTGAAAAAGTCTAACTAGTAAAATCTATACAACTTTGTCTGTCACAGTAACACAATAACAGCGAATGCAAGCAAGCTAATAAAAGAAAGTCTTACATGTAAATGTAAAAATTTATTTTCTGTTGAATCTGCTGGCACCACATCGCGTTCTTCTTCTGATGAGGTAAATATAAGATTTATTCCTCTCAGCAGGTCTTCTTTCAGAAATGAACAGTAATCCAGATAAACTTGAAGTCTTGCCGCTTTGTTGACGGTGATGTGGGCGTTTAACTCCCGCGCTTCGCACGTGGCTAATTGTAATATGAAAGCGAAAATAACTTATAGGTGGTGACAAATTAAAACTTAATTAGATCCAAGGGGGAGATTGGACATCGCGTTGTTTTCATAAGGATTACTTTATCACAGAATATTTGTTTTCGATAAGACTTACTTCGTTTAAGAGTAGAAATATCAAGCTTTCTCCCAGTATATGTATGTCTCTGTGTGCTGTTTTCTCTGAGTATTTGATCATTTAAGTGAGGCGTTTCAAAATGAAGAGCACAGAGACCAACGCGGCACACAGCACTCCCTGTATATTTTCTTTATTTGTCAAAAACTCACCGTTTCATTGTTATTATGTGTCTGTACAAATAAAAGTAGACCCTTTACAGATTCGATTGATGTACTGATCTTATCCTTACGATCAAAACTGACGGAGTAATTTAAGTTTATATAGAGGGCTTTTTAAAAAAACGCACCAAAACGAGCTGGCGCGGTCTTCGATCCCAGAGGGTTAAATTGGCCGCTCCATGGCAGCTCTTGTGGCTACGGAGAGACATCTGTGGTTGAACCTGGAAGACAAGGACAGGTTCTTCCTTCTGGATGCCCCGCTTTCGCCTTCTGGCTTGTTCAGCGACGCAGTAAATACTGTTGTCGACAGATTTCAGGAGGCAAAGACACAAGTGGCGGCGTTCCAGTGCAGCCCCAGCCGCCAAGCTCCTTGTACCGCCAGGGTCAAAAACAGAGCGTCGCAACCCGTGCCCCCCCTAAGAAAGATCAGGGGTCAGGGCGGCGCTCTGGGTCTCGGTCCCCCGGACAGAAAACTGATCTGAGGACAGTTATTCAGTCTAAGAGGGCCCAGACGAAGAGGTCCTGACGCCAAGACCCTCAGGATCATGAGAGCAGCCCCCTCTGGGGAAGGAGGGTGCATACCTCAATATACGGTACCCCTTCTTCCTCAGTGCTCTCAGGGAGCTGTGCTAATGTCCCTGCCACCTCCGGTGCTTCAGGGCTCAGCAGGCTCCAGCGAGCTAGTCACTCAGCTGCCGCCCGAAATCGGTACGGCAAGAGAAGGCTCGCTCCCCTTGAAAGGAGCCAGCCCTGAGGGGTTGGCCCCCCAAAATCTCACTCTCACTACACCAGAGCGGCTGGTTCCCTTAGTAGACTTTCTGGCAGCGTGGAAGCTTCTGCCAAATGTCTCACAATGGGTCCTGCAGACAGTAGCATGGGGTTACCGAATCCAGTTTGGTTTGCGCCGGACAACGGCTGCAGGACCCTGTTAACTGCCCGATTGGTACAGTTCTTGAGTTCTTACAGGATCGTTTTGAGTGCTTACCATGCCTTTCTAGATAGTCATTCTATTAAGAAACAACCCCTTGTAATTCGCTTCCTTCGTGGCGCACTGAGGCTGAGGCCTGTGCACCGCACTAAGTTGCCTACCTGGGACCTGGCGGTGGTTCTGGAGGGCCTCTGCGGAGCTCCCTTCGAACACATTGAGGAGGTTCCAGTCAAGTTCCTGACACTTAAGACTGTTTTCCTCCTCGCTGTCTCCTTCCTCAAGTGGGTTGGAGACCTTCAGGCACTCGCGGTGTCATGCCTGGAGTTTGCTCCAGGCATGGTAAGGGCGTTTCTCCACCCCAGGCCGGGGTACGTCCCTAAAGTACCCACTGCTACGCCAGGTCCCGTGGTGCTTCAGCCCTCCTCCTTTTCGGGAAGCGGGTCAAAAGCGTCTCAGTCTGCTGTGTCCAGTTCGAGCGGTTTTGTTCCTCCACTTTCAATGTTGTCATTATTAAAGATGGTGTTTACAGTTGAAGTCTTTCCAGACAGTACCCACCCAACCAGTACAATTCTTACTTCCGAGAGCAGAGCCACAGCTTCTTAAAGAGAACATAAAAATTGTACAGTTTTATTGGAAACTTTATTGGAATACTTCTGATTGGGCTGAGGCTGGGATTTTAGCGAGTTTGAAGTAAAAGTATTTGATGGACTTATAATATGTGTTGAGAACATTCACTCAGTATCATTATCTAATTTTTGACCGCGATGGCTTTTAGCTGGTTTTGCATCTGAACTCCTCATATCTAAATATTAATCGCACATCAAAGACATGATTGTGTTACATGAGAAACACATGAAATGGATATTACAATTTTTATTTATTTATTTATTTATTTTATTTTTTGGATGAACTATGTCTTTAATTAGCTTTTAAATGAAATGATGCTGATTCATTCAGAAATTAAGTAAATGGCTTTCGAATGGATCATTGAATCCTTGGTTCTGATCTGCAGAAGCGCTGCTTCAAGTCCTCATGAAATCAAAATAAAGTGTTTTGGCTTTTGGTATGAATATGTTAGCCTTAAAGTTATCTATGAGCTAGTATGCTCCAAAACAGCAATAAAATTTGCGTTTACAAGATATGAGCATTCAAAACTTACAGTCTTTGTTCAGTGTTTGAGCAGTTTATGTTTTTACCAGATGCAATTTAATGTAAGTTGTAAACATCATATCTTCGCCTGTGTGTACATCTGCCTGCACCGGCATTTTTCAAATTAATGACAGTTGTTTACAGCGACGCAAAGAATTGTGGGTTATCTGTAGCAACGAAGCATCCTCCAAATTCCTGTGAAAGAAGGGTGCATTCGAAGGTCGCATTCGGAGTGTCCTACTTGCTTTTCTGAAACGAGACAGCCTTCGAATGCGGCCTCTGGAGGGCGCATCCTTCTAAATGAGACACAGCTAATGCCGACACTGAACCAGGAAGGTTTCAAAATAAAAGTCCCAGAAGTGCATGCATATTTCAAAATAAATGTCACATGACAGTCGAAAACTTTTTTTTCCTCTTAAACACAATATTTATTTGAAATTCTTAAGACTTGACATGCAGATTGCGCATTTTTTAGGATGACAAAAGTTTTAAAAGTGACATGTTTAGGCTGATCTGCAGTCTTAACAGCGCTACTAGCCAATATAAAAATCAAGGTAGGCAGGGTTTACTGTTCTCGGAAGCAGAGCATCACTTTTAATGATGAAAGAGTATGAGGTAAGATGTAAATAGCAAAACATTTAATATTTGACAGCAGTTTTACTTTAGAAATGTTACACGACTTCAGTTCCCGATCATGATTCAGAACTGCAGATGGTAAGTGAAACGCCCTCAAAATGTCTGTTTTATTGGCAATCCCAGTGCAAGTGATTGTCGAACTTAGCTCCGCCTGCGGTGCGCCTCCAGAAGTTCGGCTTTTTCCAGAGAAAATCGGAAAGCTGTATTTTTCTTTTATAAATATAATAAAACTAAAGACTGTTTGGAGATATTAACGATACATTACTACCCTATAGATACTCAGGATTAACATGAGATTAGGTGAAACTGTGTATGTTATGTAACCTTTAATGTTAGGTTTTCGGCATAATAGGCTGGTATGTTTTAGGCATAAGTCAATGAGGCAGTCTCGTTTGAGAAAATTAACCTTTAGATTTTAAAATTAGAAATAAATTATAGTATTTTACACCTCACAATGAATAACAGTCTACTTGATTGCATTTGCAACTGAGCCACCTCAATGTATGGGGCCAACAAATGCGACCTCTGGATGATGCAGCAGTCTCCGAAATTAAACACAGATTCAGATTTATAAAAATCTACATGAGGTGGTTTATACTTTGCAAACAATACAAATATTGCAAACATATACATTAGCTGATTAACTTGGTGTAAGGCTCAACGTTTTTCATGGTTACGTTCGTTCCTTTTGGTGTCGTCTGTCTAGCAACCCACGCATTCAATATTTTGAATTTGAACTGCAATACCTAGTTCAACCACTGGGCATCAATCTTACGTACAACACCTTTAAAAAAATGGTTGCATCATTTACGTGATTCACTTAACTGAATATGACATGAAACAAATATTACCCTGCTGTACCATTGTATTTCTCTATATTTTATAAAAAAAAGGCCCCCTCCCATATAAAATGTATAAAAAAAATACACCAGTGAAGCAGTGGCAGAGGCAGAAAGTGGTTGGGCCAATGAAAGCATGGGTGGGCCTGAATAATTCACATCACTCTGCTAATTAATAATAATAATAATAATAATAGAAAGAAAGAAAGAAAGAAAGAAAGAAAGAGAAAAAGAAAACATTCAAAAATGATGGACTGGTCCGAAACGCATTCGATTACAATCAGATCTTGCAAAACATTTCAGGAGGTGGTCTGCATGCACTCCAGAAGCAGCTAGACACAAGTGTAAATCTGGTTGTTGAACAGGATATTAATTTGACCACATCGCTACTGCAACACGAAATCTCAACACATATAAGACCCACCGTGGACGAACTTCTCTACAGCAAGCAGACGTGCAAACTGTCACAAATTAAACTGAAAGTTTGGCGTTGCTTACAACCAGGGGTTTAAAAAACAACTTTAAAACCTTATTTAAAAGTATTGATAGAGAAAATGATCTCACCAGTAAAAGAATATTATTATATAGACTAAGTATTATTATTATAGGCTAGATTTAATGAAACACTACACAAACAGAAATCACATTTATAGCAAATAATTAAAAAATTTAAACATTACAATTGTATTCTAAAAAAATATATTTATTTCAATCAATCAGACTGGGTGAGCAAGCTATCAAGGCCCACCCAGACCCATCCGTAGCTCTGGCCCTGCAGTGAAAGGTAGTAAATGAACCCTGAATCATTTCAAAATAAAAGTGCATTCAGCCATTTCTTTAATACACTCTGTAGTGATTCCATAACAGAAAATAACCTGAACAGTGATTTTTTGAACAGAAGACCCGATGGTAACATCCGAAGTCCTTTTCTAGCAAAAGCTCTATCTAATACATGTTTTGTTCTCTAGCTATGCTCTTACTTAGGGTTTTGCATGCTGTCAACATTTGCTTAATAAATGCTTTAAAACAACAAGTGTGGTCTTTTATTTAATAAACTACTTGAAATAAAGCAAATACAATATAAGTGTTGTGTCTTTCTTAATAAACTACTTTCAATAAAGCAAATTCAATACAAGTGTGGTGTCTTTCTTAATAAACTACTTTCAATAAAACAAATACAATACAAGTGTGGTGTCTTCCTTAACAAAGAAAATTCATTTTTCTTTACAATACTAGTGTTGTATAAAAGTAACAGACATACTTGCAATTAGGATATTTGCATATTTCACAACAATATATATATATATACACACAGTTGCTGGTCATATAATTAGAATATCATCAAAAGGATTTATTTCACTAATTCCATTCAAAATGTGAAACTTGTATATTATATTCATTCATTACACACAGACTGATATATTTCAAATGTTTATTTCTTTTAATTTTGATGATTATAACTGACAACTAATGAAAATCCCAAATTCAGTATCTCAGAAAATTAGAATATTGTGAAAAGGTTCAATTTTGAAGACACCTGGTGCCACACTCTAATTAGCTAATTAACTCAAAAAACACCTGCAAAGGCCTTTAAATGGTCTCTCAGTCTAGTTCTGTAGGCTACACAATCATGGGGAAGACTGCTGACTTGACAGTTGCCCAAAGGACGACCATTGACACCTTGCACATAGAGGGCAAGACACAAAAGGTCATTGCAAAAGAGGCTGGCTGTTCACAGAGCTCTGTGTCCAAGCGCATTAATAGAGAGGCGAAGGGAAGGAAAAGATGTGGTAGAAAAAAAGTGTACAAGCAATAGGGACAACTGCACCCTGGAGAGGATTGTGAAACAAATCCCATTCAAAATTGTGGGGGAGATTCACAAAGAGTGGACTGCAGCTGGAGTCAGTACTTCAAGAACCACTACGCACAGATGTAGGCAAGACATGGGTTTCAGCTGTCGCATTCCTTGTGTCAAGCCACTCTTGAATAAAAACAGACAGCGTCAGAAGCATCTCACCTGTGCTAAAAACAAAAAGGACTGCTGAGTGGTCCAAAGTTATGTTCTCTGATGAAAGTAAATTTTGCATTTCCTTTGGAAATCAGGGTCCCAGAGGAAGAAGGAAGAGAGGAGAGGCACAGAATCCACGTTGCTTGAGGTCCAGTGTAAAGTTTCCACAGTCAGTGATGGTTTGGGGTGCCTTGTCATCTGCTGGTGTTGGTCCACTGTGTTTTCTGAGGTCCAAAGTCAACGCAGCTATATACCAGTTAGTTTTAGAGCACTTCATGCTTCCTGCTGCTGACCAACTTTATGGAGATACAGATTTCATTTTCCAGCAGGACACAGTGCCAAAGCTACCAGTACCTGGTTTAAGGACCATGGTATGCCTGTTCTTAATTGGCCAACAAACTCGCCTGACCTTAACCCCATAGAAAATCTCAACCCATTCTCACTCCCAAGGTGTCAAAAAATGAAGCATGGTCAAGCTCATTTAACGTCACTATGAAGACGCCAAAGGTGCCTCTAGGCGTCAGTATATGACAAAATAGGAATTGCTTTCAATTGCTTGTTTTAATGGGTTGAAAATCTATGGGGTATTGTAAAGAGGAAGATTTGATATGCCAGACCCAATAATGCAGAAGAGCTGAAGGCCACTATCAGAGCAACCTGGGCTCTCATAACACCTGAGCAGTGCCACAGACTGATCGACTCCATGCCACGCCGCATTGCTGCAGTAATTCAGGCAAACTAAGTATTGAGTGCTGTACATGCCCATACTTTTCATGTTCAAACTTTTCAGTTGGCCAAGATTTCTAAATATCCTTTCTTTGTATTGGTCTTAAGTAATATTCTAATTTCCTGAGATACTGAATTTGGGGTTTTCATTAGTTGTCAGTTATAACCATCAAAATTAAAAGAAATAAACATTTGAAATATATCAGTCTGTGTGCAATGAATGAATATAATGTAAAGTTTCACTTTTTGAATGGAATTAGTGAAATAAATCAACTTTTTGATGATTTTTGATTAACTTTTTTTCTAATTCTATGACCAGCACCTCTATATTATACAACAATATCAACTATTAATTAAAAGTACATAAACATATTAATAAAAAAAACATTTAACAAATAGCTTCTAAAATCGCAAACATCTTGTATTTGCTATACGCTGCATCTCTGTCATATTTTGAAGAAGGCAGAAAGTTTTATTCTGCAAACTAGTCTTTACAGGAATGCAATATTTTCTCACTGAAGATCTGATGTATTGTCTGACTCCTCTAGAGTCTGTGCATTGTCTGCTAGATTATTTTGTTTGTTTGTTTCATATCCAGATGTATCAGATGTGATGTGCTCACATTTTTGAAGAAACAAAGAAACTTTTTCATTGACACTCATATATACATCTGTAGGTGTAGCAGAGAACATAATTTTGTCAGGATTTAACTGACATGCATTGACAAGTTAAATACAATTAGGAAAAATTATTGTCAAAATTGTATTTTGAGGTAAATAACTCACCACATGATACTTCAGCATTCTGAATGTTCAAGATTCTGTCCATTAAAATTGCTTCCAATCTGCTTCCTTCTCTCATTATCTGCTCCATAACTTTCTCATCAACTTTAACCAAAAGAGGAAGATCACATAAAATTAGTGCATTAACTGAACATTTACAGTTGTTCATCTGCAGCTATAATATAGTTATTGAAGACAGACAGAACTGCCAATTTACAATCCATTGTGCAAACTTTGAGGTTGAATTTTGGCGCAAAATACTTCCACCAGCCTGGAGTGTCCAACACAGTTACTGATCTGCCATTAATGACACCAGAGTATATTGTGCACTTCTTTAGATGTTCTGTTTCAATTTTTGTATTATGAAAAATAGTGTTTGCTGCTGAACTCAGACATGATCCAACCAAGAAGAACAATGCTCAGTTTTGAGTGCGGAGCCACATTCATCTTCTACAACAACAAAATACAGTAAAAAAATACAATGCCACAGGAACACGTTATAATTTTATTAGATGTGCAAATTTGTTAAAACATAATTTAGATGTTTATGAACAAATGTAGAATTTATTAGTTCATTTCAAAAATGTAAACAAAATGTGTCGTGTGTAGAGAGATGCATGTAGACGAAACATCAAGACAAGGGTTTTAATATAATCCACAGGTTTCCAAAAACAAGCAGGTAAATCCACATAAGGAGGGTAAACACACAACATAAACATGTAACCTTGAGACCAGACACACCAACAGGGAACTGAATACAATTTATAGAGATGCTATGACATACAGAAAGGTGCAGGTGATTAACTTGGTGCTGTATGTAAGTTTTTGACTCTTCTTAAGCCAAAAAATACATGTTTGTAGATATTTAGAAAACATGTTATGGCTTTTATTTCTCTGAAAACCAATTCTCCTCTGAAATGTGCATTTCGGGCAGATTCCGGGACAGAATTGCAGTACCCATTTCAACCGCTAGCTGGCAATATTACATACTGCACAATGATCTATGAGCAAAGGAACATTAAAACACAGTAAAACAACTCATCAAATTACAGTGCAGGGCTAGTCGTGTGTCTGCAATCTGGCAAACCCGCACAATCAATGAGTCTGAATAGGAGAAAGTGGTATAAATGGTTCTCTTCAATATTTTGAATTTGGACTGCAGTACCCATTTCAACGGCTAGCTGTCAATCTTACATACTGCACCTTTAACAAAGGCAGGAACAGGAACACCAAATATTGGCACAAGAGGGAAAAACCAACACAGACAGTCCACAGGGGTGTGACAATTAGGCGTTTTTGGAACGTTATTAGACATTTAGGAAAAATGTTCTTAGCTGTTTAAGTAAGTGATGATCTTCTTATGAAGTGTTACATTTTTTAATTAAAATGTTAGTTTTGGGGGCGCTATGGAGCAATGTAGGGGGTAGACGTGTTTGACATCTTCTCCACACCGAAGTCTATAAAATTGTAATCTTAGTGTCATTAGACTAACTTTAAATGGGCTAAAAGTTTAACTAGAAATTCATAGCGCTACAATTGAACTTTATACTTTATCAATGCCGCCAAAAAAACAGCCCCAGGGCGTTAAACTCTCTCAGTCACAGCTCGAGGCTACTGACAACATGGCGACGACTGACCCAACGGCGGGCCTCGGACTCGAAGGAAAAGACATGTCGCTGATAATGGAGAAGATCTCGGATAAGATTATCAGCGCCTTTGACGAGAGATTCGACAAACTTGAAGCTACTCTTCGAGCCATACAAACGACGCAGCGAGAGCTAATTGAGAGAGTCGAGACGGTAGAGGGGCAGACCGGCGATCATGAAACTCGTATTATCTCTCTGGAAACTTCCCTGGATACGTTAAACAAAGAGAACAAGATGATTAAGTCCAAGCTCAACGACCTTGAGGGCCGATCGCGCCGCAATAACATCAGAATTGTCGGTATCCCAGAAGGAGCTGAAAAAGGAAGGCCAACCGAGTTCGTGGCGGAGCTGATAACGCAACTTTTCGAAGACTTCTCCGAACCCCCAGTCATCGACCGTGCACACCGAGTTCCGCAGCCAAAACCCCTGGAAGGAGGTAGATCGCGCGCAATAATTGCGCGGATCCATTATTTCCAGGACAAAGAGCGCATTCTACGCCTTAGACAGGGACGACAGCTCGAATACCACGGACATAGAGTGCTTTTTTTTCCGGACTACACGGCTGAGGTAATGGAACAACGGCGGAGCTTCAGCGAGGTGTTGCAAATGTTAAGAGAACTTAAGGTGCGTCATGTTCTGCGCTTCCCCGCCAAGCTTTGCATCACCTGTAATGGAAATACCAGAATGTTCACATCTCCCACGGATGCAAAGCAATATATAGACAAAGATGTGAGGCAAGTCGCTGGGTCTGAGCAAGAATAAATTCGGATGTGTGGGGCTATGGAGTATGTATGGTGACTGTAAGTGAATATGACATTTTTTTGTTGTCTTTTCTTTTTTGAATAAGACTTCGTGGTGGAGTTGTAATATTGTATTGTTTTTTCTTCTTCTATCTCACTTCATTTAGTTTAGTTAAAAGTGTTAGTTTAATTTAATAATCTGCTTCAAGAATTTGGTGCTCTAGTTATTAAGGGGGAGCCATAATGCTTCGTTTGGGGAAGTCATTTAAGGCATTTGGGTGGGTTAGGGGGTTAAAAGTTCTTGTGTGTATTTGTTTTTTGTCATTGTTATTTTCTTTTTGGGGAGCATGTTTGCTACAAGATGTAAATGAAAGGGAATAATCAAAGCAATAGAGGAAATCCTACTTTAACTTAGGCATCTTGGAATGTTAAGGGGCTTAGCCATCCTGTTAAAAGAGGCAAAGTATTTACCTATTTGAAGTCTTTGAAAGCAGACATTTTATTTCTTCAAGAAACACATATAGCTGTGGGACAAGAACGTAAACTTAGAGCAAATTGGATTTCCCAGGTCTATCAGGCTCCTTTCAGTAGCAAGGCCAGGGGTGTAGCAATTTTATTTCGGAAGGGTGTTTCCTTTCAACTCGATTCAATGTCTACAGATCCCAATGGCAGATATATAATGATTACAGGACGGCTTAGTTCTTTGTACATTACAATGTTAAATATATATGGTCCAAATACTGACGACCCTCAATTTTTTTAAAAAGTTTTTGATTTAATCCCAGCTGGGTGCGTAAATGTTGTTATAGGTGGGGATTTCAATTGTTATTTAGATCCGATTTTAGACCGATCATCTCCAAAGCCACCTCCTAATATAGCCTCAGTACAGATCCTCAATAGACTGATTGATGATAGGAACATGGTAGATATCTGGAGGTTGCAACACCCAAAGGATAGGGAATACTCATTTTATTCACGTTCATAAATCCTATACTAGAATTGACCGTTTTTTGGTTACTTCCGAACTGACACATAGAATAACTGGTACACAGTATCATAACTTGTTGATATCAGACCATAGTCCAGTTTCGCTTGAGCTTAACAATGTTTTACCAAGACAAAACTATTATTGGCGATTCAATCCTTATTTACTCAGAGACCCAGCTTTTGAAAAATACATTAATGCTAAATTGGATGATTTCTTTATGTATAATGACAATGGACAAGTTTCTGACTCAATCTTATGGGATACCCTTAAGGCAGTTATGAGGGGGCATATTATTGCTTATGAAACTGCTATTAGAAAAAAATAGCAACAGCAGGCTTTTAATCATTGAAAATGTATTATCAACACTAGAAAAAGAATATAGAAAATCTGGATTACAACAAGATTACAATAAGATATTGGATTTAAAATATGAATATAATTCAATTCTAGGTAAAAGAGTTGAGAATCTCTTACTCAAATTGAAACAAAAGCACTTTGAACTGGGTGATAAGCCAGAAACTTTATTAGCAAGACAACTGAGGGGTGAGCAAGCAAAACAAACCATTCATCAAATTAAATCAAAAAAAGCTGAAATTGTAACCAGTCCAGAAGAAATTAATGAATCCTTTAGAGATTTTTATTTGGATCTTTATTCTTCAAAATGCAAAGTTAGTCAAGAAGATTATGATTCTTTTTTTGATAATCTTATGCTTCCCCAATTAAATGAAATTGCAAAAGAGGACCTAGAAAGCTCATTCTCTGAAGCAGACATCTTAGAGGCCATCAAGTCTTTTCCGTCTGCCAAAACACCAGGTCCTGATGGCTTTGGATGTGAATTTTATAAAGCCTTCTCTTTAAAACTAGCCCCTTACCTATTGAGAATGATTAATGACTCGTATGAAAACGGCAGACTCCCCAATTCATTATATGAGGCCAATATTTGTGTTCTATTAAAGAAAGGAAAAGACAACACTGATCCGGCCAATTATAGACCTATATTGCTTCTCAATTTTGATCAGAAAGTGATAACAAAAGTATTGGCAAACAGACTTGGACAACATATCTCAAAAATAGTACACCCAGACCAAACTGGGTTTATACCAGGTCGCTTTTCCTTTTGCAATGTTCGTCTCCTACTTAACATCCTATATAGGGATTGTGGTAAAGAAACCTCAGGTGCAGTCATCTCACTAGATGCCCAAAAGGCGTTTGATCAAATAGAGTGGCCGTTCATGCTAAAAGCTCTTGAACATTTTGGGTTTGGTAATCGTTTCATCAAATTGGTTAAAATATTATATTTGTGTCCTCGTTCATCTATTCTGACAAACTCCAACAAATCTAGTCCATTTGAATTGTGTAGAGGAGTTAGACAAGGAGATCCTCTATCCCCTCTCCTTTTTGATATTGCGTTGGAACCACTAGCTGTAGGAATTAGAAATCACCCACAAATACATGGAATAAAGATTGGAAATGATGAAGCTTTAGTTAGTCTATATGCTGACGATCTATTAATATATCTTTCTGATCCAGCCAATTCAGTTCCCCATCTACTTGATTATATTAATGCTTTTGGAAAAATCTCTGGGTATACTATTAACTGGTCCAAAAGTGAGTTTATGTCACTTGCTAGGCATACAAACCCCAGCCAGATTGGCCCCTTGCCTTTTAAAATAGTCAAAGACCACTTTACATACCTTGGAATTGTGGTCCCAAAAAACCCCAAGTTAATATTTAAATTAAACTTTCTAGCCAGGATTGACAAATTAAAAGAAAATATAGAGCGGTGGAGGCTCCTTCCGCTATCCATGATTGGCAAAATTAATGCAGTCAAAATGGTCACTTTACCACAACTTCTATATCTTTTTCAAAACTTGCCTATCTATATACCTGTATCTTTTTTCAAGCTCTTAGATTCAATTATCATACCATTTATTTGGGCTTACAAGACCCCCCGAATAGCAAAAACGCACTTACAGAAACCCACACAAATGGGAGGCCTTGGGCTCCCGGTGTTTAAATTTTATTATTGGGCAGCAAATACTAGGACATTATCTTACTGGCAGAGGGGTACTCCTGGTGAAACTTTCTCTGCGGCTGACCCCTTATGGCTTAGGTTTGAGACATTGTCTGTAACTACATCTTGTCTTCCAGTTTTACTTTTTTCCAAAGTTTCTCCCTCATCAAAACTAATTGGGACTAATTTAATAATTAAAAATTCAATACGGATATTAAATCAAATAAGGAAACATCTTAAATCACCTGACGTCTCTGTGCTCACACCCATAGCAAACAATCACATGTTTAAACCCTCTCAGTTAGACCAAGGTTTTATTTTATGGAAAAGTAAAGGTTTGAGATCTATTGGGGATCTATACATTGATGGCAAATTTGCATCTTTTAGTCAGTTGCAATCTACATTTAATCTCCCAGGCTCAGATTTTTTTCGGTACTTACAAGTGAGACATTATGCTCAAACGGTCATTTCATGTTTTATTGACAAACCAAAATCGAATACGTTTGAGCAATGTTTTTCAGTAAATCCAAGCTCCAGACATCTGGTTTCACGCTATGTTAGTGCTTTCCAACTGCCTGTGAGCACAAACTATATAAAAGAAGCCTGGGCTAAAGAATTTGATGAAGAAGTACCCGATGGAACCTGGAATGAAAGTCTCAAAAGGATTCACGATTGCTCAATAAATGCAAGGCACAGGTTGATTCAGTTTAAAGTAATCCACAGATTGTATTATTCCAAAACAAAATTAAGTAAAATATTTAATTCCATCTCCCCAATTTGCGACAGATGCAAAATAAATGAGGGTTCCTTGTCACACATGTTTTGGTTTTGCCCGAAACTTGCCGTCTTGCAAAAGGAGATTAAGCCAGACCACTGTCTTGCAATTTTTGGATATTCTGAGACTTTAAACACTCTACCAAACTACCAGCAACGACCTCTACTGATGGGCATGATTCTTGCACAAAAAAGCAATACTTTTGAACTGGAAATCTTCAGAACCTCCATGCTTCAATGCCTGGTTGGGTGAATTGTTTCGTGTTATACAGCTGGAGAGGATACGTTCCTTGGAGCCTAAATCCTATCACCAATTTCAAACTGTATGGCAGCCCTTTGTGGATTTCCTCAAAACTGAATAGTGTATTACCATTGTTCTCATTGTAACAACTGAATTTACTCTAATAACCGAATTGTATCTTATGATTCTGTTTTGATTGCTAAACATCCCTCCCCTTTTTTTTTTTTTTTGTTGCTGGTGTTTGTTTTATATCCTGTATTGTTTTAATGGGGTAGTTTTGGTTGTACAGTTTGGTTATGTAAAAAATTGAAAATAAAATATTAAAAAAAAAAAAAAAAAAAAAATGTTAGTTTTGTAAGAAATTAATATGCAGTCACAGTTTATATTTGTCTACAAAATGACAGATGCTTTATGTGACAAAGTTTTCTAGACTTTTGACTTTTAGTGTATAGCTATTTGCATGGTTATTTCTTTCAGCAGATCTCTTTTGTCCTGCAACATTTTTTGTTTGTCTTCCACTTTTTTTTCTTTTTTTTTTAAAATTTTCATCTCTCTTTTCCTTTTCCTTTAGTAGCATGTCATCATGGGCTTCAAAATGCTTGCCATTGTTTTCTGCCACAATGTCATCAATCTTAACAAGCAGTTCCAGCACTTTCATTTTCAGTCTTAAAGCATGGTATCTCTCTCCACATCTGCATATGATCTGCTGAAGATCTTCTCCTTGATTCAGAATGTGCTGCTCGATGGATTTGTCCTTCAGAGGACTGGCTCCTGTAAGGATTAATATGGTGTGTCTCCAGATTTCCTCACCAAAGAGACTGAGGTGCTTCTCGATGCTGAATTTGTTTTCTTCAGTAAAAGACAAACTTAAATTAATGACCAGTAGAAAAACGTGAGGTCCTGGTGGACAATTAAAGACACTGCAAACCAGTTCCTGTTTGACAACCTCTGGTGAATCTTTCAAATTTAAAATCTCCCACCAGCAGAAAAAATAAGGACATTGAAATTCAAACGGCAAATTCCATTAAAAAAGTTGTGTGATTATTAAAAAACAAAACAAAACAAAAAAACATAAGTAAATCAAGCATGTGTCTTTATACACATCTACATATAAACTGTAAAACAATTTGTTGAGTTAACTTAAACTAATTTGTTACACAGCTGCTTTAAAATTTTAAGTTCAGTCAACTTGAAGTTTAGTCAAATTGAAATGTTAATGTATATAGACAACCACTTACCTCTGTCCTTTGTTTCAGTTTTTGGCATCAAGCTTCATTCGACTGCCAGAAATGTCTGATAACGAGCTCTCCTCATCCGACAATGAGCAGGACGCTCCACCGCGATCCACTCACTCAAAGGCACCTACTCCTGCCCAGGTCTCTGCGCGCGGGCATGGGCTCACAAAACCAGCTACCCGTACACCTAATCCACGAAAGCGCAGTTGACCTCCACCAACAAGACAGCCACCCCAGTCCCCGGCATCTTCGTACACCTCAGCCTCGCCATCCATCCCTCTCATCGGGAAATGGACCGTTGCGGGGCTGAGACAAGCATTGGCAAACTCAGAAATCAGGTTTTCTCGGAAAATGACCAAAGCCAAAATTTTACGACCTTTACGTCTCTCTGGGAGACGCTGGTTCACCCACCTCCAAGAAGGTAGCTAAACCCTGCAAAACTGAAAGTCTTCACGTCTCCTCATCTTCACTTTCTTCCAGGTCAAGTTCCGGCTCCCCTCGTGCACCAAGATGCAACAGGCCATCAGCAAGCCTGGGCCGTGGCCCGGATTCGGATGCTCCTCCCACTGCATTGCCTCCCTCCTCATTTCAACCAGTCATCGCGGCGCCGTCAGCCGCAGTGCCACACGCAACATCGCCCGCTGACCTGGTTTACCAAACTCCTATCCTTCCCACTCCCTTCCTTCAACCATTGACAACTGACGCTAGCGTGAGGCCGCCTTTATTAGCAGCTCAAGCTCAGTTGTCTTACTATTTTCCTTCTGCTACTCCTTTCTCCTATCAATGGCCAGTAGCCCCCGCTGCAGATGTCGGAGGAGGACACTATCAGCCAGTATCACACACCTGTTTTCTGCCTCCCTCTTTTACTTCTTACATGCTTCCCCAAGCATCAGAGGCTATTCCGTGCGTGAGGCTGCCTCCGCAAACGGTCACGGCCCCTTCTTCTCTTCCTTCCAATCCCTCTCTCGAAACCTAAACCTCAGTACACTTTATCCACAGCAACCCTGCTGTCTGTCCCACCAAATGCCGCTGCTCTGGAACCACCTCCTGTACCTAACTCCATCAAGTCTCAGATTCTTGCAGGTGTGGACATCGATTCATCCCGCACCCGTTCGCCATAGCGTTTAGTCGCTACAACGAAATAGTTTGCTCGGCTTTTCCCCAATAGGCGGTGCAAACTTAATGATTATCTGGCAATCATTGCAGAACTCGCGCTGTCTTATGGTGGAGCACATTTTTACACGTATCACAAACTGTTTTCAGCCAAATGCGCAGTTCGTGTGTCTTAGTGGAATCAGTGTCCTTATTGGGGTGCACTGGACACTGAGCTCCATAACAGAGTCTTTTTAGTTGTTGGAATATGTCTGCACCGTCTGCAGATCAGTAGCTCAGTAGCTCACTCTACCATATCATGCCCCCAAATTAATCTGATACCCAACCCAGAGCCAACGCAAATCAAATCCACTAGCTACGTTCCTCACCCTGCATCAAATCCAACACCACTGCAGAGGGGAAGACCTGTTTCTCTTTTCAGTGACCACCAAACCTGCAATCATTTTAAAAGGGCAAGGTGCATCAGACAGCAATGCAAATTCCTCCTTGTCCGTAATTTTTGTGGCGGGGCTCATTCCCGTACTGTATGTCCGGTGAGAAAAGCTTCCAATAAAAAATTTAGAAATTACTTATCAACTCCAGTCAATATTTCTCGCTTATCCTCTGAACTTTTCCATCACCCAGACTCTAACCTTACCCACTATCTTCTGTCTGGCCTCAAACATGGCTTTAACCCTGGCACAACATGCCCGCTCTCACAAAACATAATTTGTGACAATCTCCAGTCCGCACTCGCAGAGCCAGATACAGTAGATAATCTAATCAAAAAAGAAGTCGAGTCGGGTTTTATGATCAGCCTTTTGATACTCCCCCCTTCATAATTTTTCGCCCTATCGGAGTAGCTACGAGGAAATTTTCTGGGAAAAAGCATTTGATAATTGATCTGTCAGCTCCACACAATTCTCCGTTCTCTAGCATAAACAGCCTCATACCCCTCGAAGAATATTCTCTGCGCTACCACAACGTAGATCAAGCAATGACTTTGATAAAAATTGTAGGTCATGGCGCGCTAAAGTGGACATCACCGCTGCTTTCAAAGTGATGCCCATCCACCCAGATTCATGGCATTTGTTCGGGATCAGCTGGCACGGAAAGTTTTATTTCTCAGTTCGTCTAACCTTTGAATGCAAAAGTAGCCTAAAAATTTTCGACATACTATCAGAAGCAATTTGCTGGATTTTGTCTAACAATTATTCAATTCCTTACCTAATCCCTGCTCGATGACTTTCTTATCATTTCACCTCCCGACGCCATCCCAGCCACGCATATCACAACAGTCCAAAGAGTTTTCGTGGAGCTAGGAATCCCCATCGCGCAGGAGATATCCTTAGGACCTACCCAGTTAATCGAATTCCTGGGCATTAACCTAGATTCAGGTAAATTCCAGGCTTCACTGCCAAAGGAAAAAAAATCGATCAAATAATTTTAGTGGCTTCTACTGTGGCAGAGGGCCAAAACTGCTCTAAATGTGATCTTCTATCCATGCTCGGTCACCTTTTTTTGCAATGCACATAATTCCCCAAGGCCGCCCTTTTATCTCTCATCTCCTCGCACTCGTATCTTCAATACATGCCTTACCCAATGCCAACCCCAATTCCTCCCTATTCGCAACTCGTATTCCCATAACTCATCCATTAAAACCTCTCCTTGATGCATCACTCGATTCTATCCTTCAAGCAGTTTCGCCATAAATTCATATTTAACAGCTTGGAGATGTTTCAAAGCATTTTACCTCTCCTATAACCTGCCATTCCCTGATTTTTCTATCCTTGCAATTACCTCATTTATTTCCTACCTTAATTCCGTTAAGCGCCTCCAAACCGGATCTATCAAAGGTTACCTAAGTGGCATCCAATTTTTTCACAAAGCTCCCTTTGGTCGCAGTATGAGCCCTCCGTCTGTCCTATGAGTTACCCTGTGTGCTCGGCGGTGGGTTCTCTGGGTTCGCTCTATATTCCGGGTCCGGAGACCTCCCCCAGGACAGCATGCCAAAAATGCTTTTCTATTTTGCTCAGATTAGATGTAAGGGCGAACTCGTGAATATCATGTTTGTCTTGTCTTGTGGCTGATAAGATGGACCTGGTGATTTCAGGAGAAAATAACTTGACATAAACTTGACGTCATACAGTTCCCCGAATCAATCTCAGAAACAAGACACATATGGAAGAAAATTAATGACATATGTATTTGAAAGAAAAAAGCATGTTGAACTGCACTAACTGAAAATATAATGCATTGCATTAACAGTGCTTGCATTTTAATGCCTTGTATTTTCAGGACTTGCATTTTTAGGGGCTAAAATTTAACGTAGTTGTTTATTTAAGCTGTGAATATTTCAATTCAAAACATTTCACACATATTTTTATAATAAAAAATTCAATAATTCATATTCACCTTCCAGAGTTCACTTCCGCAGTATTCAATCGGTTTAAAAATACGATGCATAATTTTCGACCGGCAATTTTTGATCCATTTTATTTCACTTCACAAATTCGCTTCCACAAATTCACTGGTTCAAATTCGCCTGAATACTCAACATTGCACATCCGGGAGCTGCAGGAAAAGCAGTAGAGCACCGATGCGTAATCTCAAGCTAATGTTAGTCGCTCACCAGCAGGTGGCGCAATCGGGTGTTTGACGAGAGAGGTAGTACTCTTAGAACGTCATTTGCCGAGATGGCCCGATCACAAAAAAATAGCGTTTACTTTTAGAATCAATGTCTTAGACATTTATATTTGTCCTCGTGTACACGTAGCCTAAGCTGTCTTTCCAACTTGACAACAATAAGGGTAAAATCTTAGCATGGCAGCTGCCACAAAAACCTGACACTTGACCCGTCACCGCTATGGCAAATAGAGGTATAAGACCTCCGTGAAGTTGGCCCCCCACCCAACGCAAAACGTCGCCAAAATAGGCTCAATTGTTTGTGCCAGTAATATTTTCGTTTGTGCTGCTTCGGCTTTTAAAATATTAGACATTACATTATAGGCGATGACGTCACCAGCCCCCCTACACACTCCAAACTGACCCAAAATAGGCTCAATCGTTTGTGCCAGTTTGTGCCGTTAAAAGAAATCCTGTAATTATAAAACGCTGCTTAAATATAAGGAAAACAAAACTGTACGAAAATTTGTCTGTTTCTTAAATTTGTTTTGGTTAGACTTATATATGTTGTTTATAACGAATGGCATTATAAATTGTGATTTATTTTATAATTGATATATATACATATGTACAATTTTATAGCTGCTCATAATTGTGCTCCCCCAGGTGTCCCTAGCTGCCTGCACTCACAGCAGTCGCACTTTTTATTTATTTATTTATTACCATAGCCTCACTCTTTTTATTCATTATTTTACCGCAGCTCCACTTTTATTTATTTTCTCGCAGCCCCATGAGCAGAATTAATGATGACGTAATTATCATTCGACTCCCCAGACAGCGGCACCTTGCTCAACAGCGAAATCAGTTGTTAAGAGATACGCGAGAGATGAAGAATGGATAATAAAAGCGCAAAGGTGGCGCTGAAAAGGCCAGATTAAAAAAAAATATATATATATAAAAAAAGGAAGTTCTAAAAACTGACGCGACCAAATGTTCTAAGCTGAGTACATTTTTCGTTAAAACCAGCGGCAGTGAGAGTACAACAACACAAGAAGATGATGAAACGGCCAGTAAATTGACGTTAAGCCAGTTAGGAGCAGTGCAAAACAACGATGTCTGCAGACCACCGTTCATGTTTATGTATCGAACTTTTTCTTGTACTGTAGCTCTTCAGCAGCAGCAGCCTCTAGTCCAGTTTATTTATGAGCACTAATTCTTACAGATAATAGATTCTGATACTGTTAAAAGGTGAAAAATTTAAAAGCACTTAATATGCTATTATTTATATAATTCATAATTCCCTCATAATTATAACAGTGATTAAGCAGCTATAGTAATTTGTACTGGTATGTATTGGAATTGGAATGAAACGCACACAAGTGTGAGTGCACACAAATAAAAATAGACCCTTTACAGTTCTGAATGATGTATTACTTTTACCTACCTAGCAAAAATGTTTCTAATGCAAGTGATAGCGCTGGCGCCTCCATGTCCAGTAAAGCGCGCTTCAGCTTCCTCTCTCCGCACAAAGGATTGGATATGGATCTAACAGCGCTTGCACTTGCTGTCTGTTCATACGCGAGAGCATGTTAGGGGAGGCGCACGAGTGGAAAAGTACTAATTATTATTTATTACTGATTTGAATCAGTTTATAATAAGGAAAACAATACCTTACAAATAGAAGAAGCAAGTTTTTACGATTAAATCCGATAAACCCCTGTAAACTTTTCTGTCAAAGCAGGGCCGTCGCCAGAAAATCTTCAATGGGGGCATTTCGTTTTCATAGGGGAGCACAATTATGAGCAGCTATAAAATTGTAGTACATATTTATATATATCAATTATAAAATAAATCACAATTTATAATGCCATTCGTTATAAACAACATATATAAGTCTAACCAAAACAAATTTAAGAAACAGACAAATTATAAAAATAAAACACAAATTATAATGCCATTCGTTATAAACAACATGTCTAACCAAAACTAATTTATTTAAGAAACAGACCAATTATAAAACAAAACACAAATTGTAATGGCACACGAGGGCAAATTGTATGGTAATTATAAAGAAGCACTTTGACGAGACTTTACTCAAGCATTTTAGAATGACAGAACGATCATTTCAGATGCTGTGCAAAGAGGTCGGTTCGTTAGTTAGTCCAGTTATGCTGTCCCATCGCGTTTTTTATGCAATATTCCATAATGTGCATAAAAATATGTATGGAAACACTACGATAGCTTCATATTGTAGAGATTTTTTTGAGCACAAATCGAGCACAAACGAATGGCAACGGTTTGGAATGATTTAGATAGCACGAAGTGTAGAGTGACGACACTTTTCGTACAAAGTTTTGTTTTCCTTATATTTAAGCAGCGTTTTATAATTGCAGGATTTCTTTTAACGGCACAAACTGGCACAAACGATTGAGCCTATTTTGGGTCAGTTTGGAGTGTGTAGGGGGGCTGGTGACGTCATCGCCTATAATGTAATGTCTAATATTTTAAAAGCCGAAGCAGCACAAACGAAAATATTACTGGCACAAACAATTGAGATTATTTTGGCGACGTTTTGCGTTGGGTGGGGGGCCAACTTCACGGAGGTGTTATACCTCTATTTGCCATAGCGGTGACGGGTCAAGTGTCAGGTTTTTGTGGCAGCTGATCCAAATGCAAGCACTGTTAATGCAATGCATTATATTTTCAGTTAGTGCAGTTCAACATGCTTTTTTCTTTCAAATACATATGTCATTAATTTTCTTCCATAGACACGTCAATATGACTGGCAGAATGTGGAAATATATTGTGCAAAGTCACATATATTTTTCATAAAATATGCATAAAATGTTTATTACTGGAATCCATGTGAGATTAATATCCTAAAATAAGTAGCTGTGGGGTGCTGTTTTTTTTTATAGTCTTATTGCTGTGAATAGAATAGAATAGAACCTAATCAATTTTACCATACAGCTACAGTACAACACAAATATGCAGTATGAAAATCATTTGTTATCTCTTTGAAACAGTGAGTTGTGATTTTGACGGTGTGATTAAACATTAATTATTACAGTTAGTGACGATAAATGGTGTGATCATTATCTATTATCAAGAGTCATGGGTACCAGAACATGCATAGTCCACTTAAAAGCTTTGTTTCCCTCAAAAACATCAACAATAAGTAGCGGTTTGTGATTATTACATTAATAATAACAGGGAAAATAAATATGTGACCCTGGAGCACAAAACCAGTCTTAAGTAGCAGAGGTATATTTGTAGCAATAGCCAAAAATACATTGTATGGGTCAAAATGATCAGATTTTTCTTTTATGCCAAAAATCATTACAATATTAAGTAAAGATCATGTTCCATGAAGATATTTAGTTAATTTCCTACCATAAATATATTGAAACAGAACTTCATCTGGACAACTTTAAAGGTGATTTTCTCAATATTTAGATTTTTTTTGCATCCTCAGATTTTCAAATTATTGTATCTCGACCAAATATTGTCCTATCTGTAGTACATTTATTAGCTCAAGGGGAAATATTACTAATTAATCATAACTCATTATAATTAATTATAATATTTGGATAATTCAATAGAATTATCTTGATAAAGCTGAATTTACATTACAATTAATTGACCCGTTCGTCCAGCGAACATTCAGGGTAATTTCACATGTATTCAAAGAAAGAATACTTTCTTGGCCACAGAAAATAACTTTCTTTTATACTAGCACATAGAGCATGTAGCTCGAATCGGAAATCGTAAAGGGACATTAATATTTTGCAAGGCAAAATCAGAAACTCATGTAATGTGTGCACAAGAATTTTATTAACTAAGAACTAACATATAACTAATCTAAACAAACAAACATACAGTCATTCATACAGGGGGAAGGGCAAGTGAGAAGGCATTAGAGAAAACAAGGAAAATGAAGCTATGAAAAGAGCCAGTTAACCTGTGAAACCATCTGTGACATTTTTCAATGGGTCTATAACTTATACTAAACCTCTGTTTGTTTAGTTAAATGTACGATACTTGCATTGCCTTGGTTGTGGACCCGTGTCCAAATGCAGTCCTGTATGAAGGTCTTGATGGTTTCAAGGTTTTGGATTTGCGATCACTTCCGGTTTTAACAAACCATACAAATGGAAACTATTTATCTCCCCCTTCTGTTGTTGTTTATAAATGTTTAACACATTAATTAATTAATTGATGTGTCAGGCTAATTAGTAAGGAAAGATGATAAAGGTTAATGTGAGCCTTTAAAACAGGGGTGTCAAACTCAGTTCCTGGAGGGCCGCAGCCCTGCAGAGTATTGTTCCAACCCTGCTCCAACACGCATACTATGCAGTTTTCAATTAAGTCTAAAGGACTTCATTAGTTGGATCAGGTGTGTTTAATTATGGTTACATCGAAACTCTGCAGGGCTCCGGCCCTCCAGGAATTGAGTTTGACACCCCTGCTTTAAAAAAACCCCAGTTTGTTCATCTTTGAGAAAAGAGATTGTGTGAGTTTGAGAGAATATGGAATATTTCATTCCAGATGAGGAGGGATTTTTGGGTTTTGTTTGTTTTTTGAGAAAATAAGAATAAGAATAAGATAATAAGAATAAGAAATCAATATATCAAAGAAAAACTTAAGTGATCATAACAATGGATGAAATGTTTAGTCCGTTACTGATGAGTAAATCTAGAGTGTGCCCATTATTGTATGTGGGTCCATGCACATGCTGAATCAGGTCAAAACAGTGTTTAAAACCATTATAATTTATGTTGTAGTATGCAAATGGAAAAAAACACACTCTAAGGAAATCATTGATAACAGTTCTGTAGACTGTTCAACAAAGGCTGGAGAGTTTTTGTCTCCACAGCTTAGTTTTGCATAATAGGCCACAGATTAGATGGGTTTGCTGTACAGAAGGCGTTAGTATGGAAGCCTGTCACAAAATAAAAAAAAGTTAATTGCAACTTTTGATCTCACAGTTTTGACCTTTTTTCTTGCAACTGTGACTTTGTATCTTGCAATTCTGACTTTCTCGCAATAGTGACATTGTATCTTACAATTCTGACTTTGTATCTCGCAATTCTGACATTTTTCTTGCAATAGTGACTTTGTATCTGGCAATTCTGACATTTTTCTCGCAATAGCGACTTTGTATCTGGCAATTCTGACATTTTTCTCGCAATAGCGACTTTGTATCTGGCAATTCTGACTTTTTTCTCGTAATAGCGACTTTGTATCTGGCAATTCTGACATTTTTCTCGCAATAGCGACTATGTATCGCAATTCTGACTTTGTATCCCACAATTCTGACTTTTTTCTTGCAATAGCAACTATGTATCGCAATTCTGACTTTGTATCTCACAATTCTGACTCTTTCTCACAATTGCGACTTTGTATCTCGCAATTCTGACCTTTTCTTGCAATTGTGACTTTGTTTCTCGCAATTCTGACTTTTTTGTTTTGATGTTTGTTATGTTCATCAACCCATTAATTAATTGACTGAATAGACTAGGACATACAGATCACTGGGACTTTTTTCCTCAGGAAAGAGATTGCGTGAGAGTGAAATATTGTGTTTGAAAGAATATGAAGAAATGATTGTGATTATTGAGTGAGTGCATGTTTGGGGAATTGTTGATTAACAAAAGAAAGACCATTGTCATTCAAGTTGTTTTTCTGGACTTTCACTTACTTTTGAGAACATTGGTGCTTCAGAGTTTAAAGGAGAAATGTCCTGGGACTTGATTTTTTTTTTTTTTGTTTCTTTTTTTTTGTTTTGACAATCTTTACATTTTGTCCAAATCCCTGAAAAAAAGTACTCTGAGATCTAGAGAGACTTTGCATGAGATGGCTTTGTGCTTAGTTCCTCAATAAGATGGAGGAATTTTTTTTTTTTTTTTTTTAATACTTTCAGACTCTATCAATTTAAGTTTCTCTTGACTATTTTAAAACCAGAAGGCAATCTAGAGCATTTGTACAAGCTCACTGTCACGGTGCATGTAATGATGTCGCAATGCGAAGATAGATTAAATCAAAAGTCTTTAATGTAATTCCACAAGACAGGTAAGAATGGCAGGAACACACGTACACACTCAAGGTAACCATAAGGACAATGAGACAAGGAACCCATACAAATTTATAGGACACTAATTAATTACAAACGGGTGATGTGATTACGCTTAAGGAGACAGGAACACCAAATATGGGCAAACAAGGGAGAAACCAAACAGACAGTTTGACTTGACTTGTATTTTAAGATTGCTTGGTTGCTCTTCTTGTCCTGATTGAGTTTGTGGAGACAATGTCAGAAAGTTAAATTTTCCAGCACCATTATGCCCCTATGTGTGTAAAAATATGTGACCCAGGACCACAAGATCAGTAGCACAGGTATATTTGTAGCAATAGCCACGTAATTGCCTGCGCTGCTGGCAATAAAAGGATTGGCTCGGAATCTGCAAGACTCATCTTTTCCATCTTATATATATATATATATATACTTTAAAAATCCTTGCTAAATGTACTGTGTTAGGCTAAATGAGACATGTCATAGCACTTGCATGTTTTGATGCTCTTTTGTTGATTTCGATTGCTTCCATTGTTCTCCATTGTAAGTCGCTTTGGATAAAAGCATCTGTAAATGTACATGTAAATGTAAATACATTGTATGGGATAAAATGATCATTTTTGTCTTTGATGGCAAAAATCATTAGGATATTATCATGATAATATCATGATCCATTAAGATATTTTGTAAGTTGCCAACTAATATTATATCAGAACTTAATTTTTGATTAGTAATATGCATTGCTAAGAACTTAATTTGGACAACTTTAAAGGTCATTTTCTCAATATTTTGACTTTTTTTGCACCCTCAGATTCTAGATTTTCAAATTGTTGTTTCTCGGCCAAATATTGTCGTATCCTAATTCAGCTTTCAGATGATATATAAATCTTAATATTAAAACAACTGACCATATATGACTGGTTTTGTGATCCAGGGTCACATATCAGATAAATATGAATTGCTACTCTCAAAAAAGAGAGAAAGCATATAGAATAATGCATAATAAATAAATAAAAAAATCCAAGCATTGTTTGTTTGTCTCCTTTAATTCCTAACTTCTTAATCATTTCCCTTTTTTTGTCTCTGTAAACAGTCCCAGATAACAGCGTAAACCCAGCATCTGAAACAGCCAGAATTCCTGATCATTCCTGTTTTGATCATGTTAGGTGAAAACAAAAACAGGTTTAAATTAATATGACTTTTTATTCCTTTAACTTGAGAGAAAAATCCAGCGTATTTTCACAATTGTAGCATATCAGAATCAAACACACACACACACACACACACACACACACTACATAAAATATGCCTTATGTTAAGGAATCATTGTGACTTGATTAGTGATTTCGGAGCTTGGATTTTAACAATAGTATGCCCAAGATAATGGTAGCAGTTCTGTAGCCATCTTTTAACAGCATTTCTCGACTGTCGCATCTTTTCAGCATGAGAGAGCTCTGAAAATGGAAATATCCGAACAAATGTCATTAATGATGAGGAACACAAAAAGTGTACATTTGATATTCCTTCCGTGCCTCATTTTGACAAATATCTTTGTTTTAAAGGGTTAGTTCACTGAAAAATGAAAATGAGCCCATTTTTTACTCACCCTCCAGGCATCCGAGGTGCATATGACTACCCTCTTTCAGACAAATCCAATCAGAGTTACGAATACAAAAAATTACAAATTGTTCTGCCACTTCCAAGCTTTACAATGGCAATGGGTGGGTGTTTCTCATCAACAGTCCAAAACAAGTCCAAAAGTGCATCCATCCATAGTAAAAAGTGTCTCCTTTAATGAACTGATGCATTTTCAAAGGATTCGTGAAGAAGAATGTCGGAGGATTATGATATAAGCCAAGAGGAGACTGGTTTGCAACAAACATTTTCCACAAGACTCTGAGCTGTTTCCGTGTACAACAGTTATATATATTTAGATCGAGTTTAGATCGCATCGATTCACTACAGAAGACTATTATTCACCTCCTGGAGCCTTGTATGGGACATGGATGGATGGATAGTATGGATTATGGATTTATTGGACTTATTTTGGACTGATGAAGAGAAACACCCACTCATTGCCAGAATAAAACTAGGGAGAGCAAAAACAACTGGTTTATATAACTCCAATTGGATTTGACTGAAAGAAGGAAGTCATATATACCTAGGATGTTGGGGTTAATGCATTACAATTAATTAATATCCTTTAAGTATTTAATCCCATTTTATTAACCAATGTCTTTGCTGCTGTCCTTCGTTGATCCAATTCAACCATACTAATAAGCAAAGATTTGTACTCAAGATTTGTTTCTTCTTATTTTATACAGAAATGAATTTATTTTTCTTTAAGCCTGAGGCTTTGGGTGTGAAAGGGCTTTTGCATTTGCCAAAAATAGAGCTTTTTATATTAAAAACAAACAAGCAAGCCCTGCCCACATTTAAAAAGGCAAAACGTAACGCATTACATTTTTGTGTAAACTAATCCTTTAAGCAACTGAGTTGTCTCTGTAGAAAATAAACACTTGATGTTCTGTGTAAAACTAAAATGCTTGGCTGATCTACTCACCAAATGATGACTTAATGTCCTTTAAACTTTCCTGAACACCATCTATGATTATAGTTTCCCATCGGCTGAACTCTTTCTCCAGAAGTGTCCTAACTGGCTCAGGAACTGAAAGAGATTTGGACATCACCAACACTGACTTAATGATTTAAGTACTCAATTTAAGCAATTTTAAACTTAAGTATATTTTACTTGAAATTGTTTTTTTTTTTTTTTTACAAAGATTGTTTAAAAAATATATCAAAGTCATGATCCCATTGTTCCCATCATGCAGTTAGGCACAAAGAATTAATAAGGTTACATATTTAGCTTTTTTCGAGATGCATTTACACTGTTTTATGGTTGCTTTTGTTGTTAAGTAACTTGCTGTTTTGTAACATCTCGAGTTCATTTACTACTCAAAATGACCTATTCACGCTCAAACACAATTTGTCTTGTGTATCATGTGCCAAGCATTGAGTTCTCTGTGTTCATTTGGTTTGTAGTCAATAAATAACCTTAAAAACAATAAGGAGCCGTCTACTTGCTTACGTATATGCTTGTAAGTGAACCATATGCTTTTAATGGCATTTATTTTTAGTGCTATGATGTTTAAGAAAAGTTTACAAACCGAGTGAATTATACTTCACTGCAGGGTAAACTTAAAATAATTAAGTAGAAATTACTCATCAAACTCTAACTGTACTTGTTAAATTTACTTATTTCCTTTGCTAATTTTACTTAACTTAGGTAAGTAGATTGTACTTAATTCCATACTTAAATTTTACTTAAAAAATGTGCATGTAAAAACTTGCCAAATAAAAATGTAATTAAATGTTGGCAACACAGAAATCTGAAGATTCCCACCACAAGTGCAAATTCACTCTGGTCCTGTTTTTCAGCATTTGCCTCTTAAAAAGTATGAACTGTTAACAAATTAGCCAAAAGCTGTTAAAAAAATGACAACATTTTGTACAAAACAACTTACTGTTGTCCTGTTGAGGTGGACCGGTCAATTCATTTTGGGAATCAGGAGGTTCATTCTGAACTACAAATGAAAAAGAGTGTTGAAAATGTAAATTGGAGTAAAATCTGCAGACATTATACCTGATGACAGTGAAAACTTACATTCAGGCTGAATCTCCATGCTTGCCCATTTTTTAAGATTTATACTTTCTTTCATTATATCCGTGCTTAACTTTTCTATCTTTTTTGTTATTTCCACAGCTTTTCTCTTAAACTCCTCATCAAGAAAGTGGCAGACATCCTTCAGTCTGATCTCCATATTCAGATCTTCCTGTTTGTCATTTCTCTGATGGCTTTTCTCATCACAGTTCTTTGTGTTGAGTCGAAACAAACTGTTTTCTGCTGCCATCTCGTCAATCTTCTGGAGCAGCTCTGAGACTTGATCTCGGTTCTTCTTGTCTGTGTTGTCAAAGACGTGATATCTGTTCCTGCATTTCTCAATCAGCCACTGAAGTGCTTCACCTTCACTCTCAATGTGCTGCTCAATTGAAATGTCTTGAAACTTGTCGCCCCATGTGAACAAAACTATGGTGTGTCTCCAGACATCATCTCCCAGGATAGACATATTTTGCTCTATGATTTTCAATTGTTCTTCCCGAAATGATGTATCCGCTGGAATCACGAGCAGCATGGCATGAGGGAACTTCTTACACTCTGAAACACTTTTTAACATCGCAGATCCAATGAAATCTGGGTTGAATTCAGATGCAAAGTACTTCCACCAGCCTGGAGTGTCCAAAACGGCCATCTTCCGTCCGTCTTCATATCCAAACCCTCTCTTACCCTCTGTGGTTTGTCCTCCTATGGCAAATTCATCTCGGTTCAAGATGGTGTTTCCAGCTGAGCTCTTTCCACCAAAAACCCATCCAAACAAAACAATTCTGATCTCCTCAAGACGACGCACATATGCTGAAATAAAAAGACAGTTGAAAAAGAAAATTCTCCAAACAACCTTAAATGCAACTGCATCTCTATCTTACCTTTTTCTTGAACTGTTGACCGTTCCTTCTGTACTCTGGATTTTCTAAAACTTGCTCTGGTCTTAATTTGCTCCCACTGCTCATTGACTTCATTTACTTTTACCATGTCAGCTTCAATGTGCCCGCCGTTATTCTTCCCAACAATTTGTTCGATTTTTATGAGCAATGCTTTGACTTGATTTCGGTTGTGATGGTTTGAATTATTAAAGACGTGATATTTATTTTCACATTTTTCAATAAGCCGCTTGAGCGCTGACCCGTCTTCCTGAATATGCTGCTCTATGTCTTCTCGTTTAATCAAATCTCCTCTTGTGAAGATGACAATAGTGTGAGTCCAGACATTCAGACCCAGCATCTCCACATACTTCTCCAGAAACCTCCAATCAGGTTCGGTAAACTGTGAATCGGCTCGAATCACGATCAGAACCGCGTGAGGTCCGGGTGAAATCAGAGAAATCCTACGAACCAGCTGCTGTTTGGAGATGTTGGATACATCGCTCGGATTGAAGGTTTTCCACCAGCCAGGAGTTTCAACCAGACTGACTTTCCTGCCATCGATAAAGCCTTCTCTCTTCACATGCTCATCTGTGGATCCTTTAGTCTCTGTTTCACTGGTTTCCAGTATAGTGTTGATCACCGAAGTTTTCCCAGAATATTGCTTTCCAATCAGCACTGCTCTCAGCTCTGTGACAAAACAAGAAGAAAATTAAATATTATTGAAATTAAAGATGCACTGGCATGCACAATGCAGCATGTTAGTCATTTTCACGGATTTGTGAGTACAGGATCATTGTGACAAAGTTGTCTCTATGTGTATCTTTTTAAAAATGCAAAGGCCAAGCTTTCTAACTTAAAAAAAAAAGTTGTTTCAACTTAAAAAAGTAAGTGTTCGTTCTGTCTTAAAATTTTAAGTTTACTATATAAACTATATAAATATATATCTGGAATCTGAGGGAGCAAAAAACTTTATTTATTCATTTAAAATTGTCCAAATAAAGTTCTTAGCAATGCATATTACTAATTAAAAATTAAGTTTTTACATATTTACAGTAGGATATGTTAATGGAACATGATCTTTACTTAATTATCCTAATGATTTTTAATTATCGAAAAATCAATAATTTCAACCCATACAATGTATTTTTGACTATTTCTGCAAATATACCAGTGCTACTTATGACTAGCTTTGTGGTCCAGGGTCACAAATGAAAATCCTGGTTAAGTTTGGCCAACCACAAACTCCTTTTTTCACTCTTCTCCTTGATTTGTTGCAACTTTTTGGCAGTCTATAGTACTCCAAAAGTTTTTCTCGGTCTGACTGATTAGTACAGCTCAAAACATGACAATAATTGATCATTTTCAGCAGAAATAATAAATTGTGAAAGTGAAAGGGCTTTTACATTTGCTAAAAATCAATCAGTTATATTATAAACAAACAAGCAAGCCCTTCACAGATTTAAAAAGTAATGCAAAAGTAATGTAACACATTAATTTCAATAAAAAGTAACTAAGTACCGTAATTAGTTTTTTAGGGAGTAATGCATTACTTTTAAAAATATCTTAAGAAATATAAAAAGAATAAAGGACTACAGTGTAAAAAAAATACCAGTTCAGTCAACTCAAACAAGTTCATTCAAGTTGAAATGTTAAGTTGTACTAAGTTGAATCAACCCAAATGTCATTTCAAGTTGACTAAACTTTTTTCAAGTTGACTGAACTTAAACCACTTTGTTTTCTGTTTTGTTTAGATTAAAAATGCATTTAGTATCAATCTAAAGCAAAAGATCATTTGATATCTTAAACTGTCTGTCAGTTGTAGCCTACCTTGTTCCATCGTTCTTGCATGTGTTTCTGTTTTGTCATCCAGAACAATAAAAAAGTGTAAATCAATGTATGTTTTAGAAAACAAAAATCAACATGAACTAGAAAAATAGAATAAAATCAGATAAAACTGAATATAAATGGTGTAAATCTGCCAGAATGGAACACAAGTTCACTTCAACTTGACATAATGGCTTTCAGAAACGAGACTGCATCTTAAACCCGCATCTATAACCGGAATATCAGGTTTGTCTAGTCTTGGGGCTGCTAATGTTGTGTAAATGTCTTTTTTTTTACGTTTCATAAATTGTATATACCCTACCTGGAATCTATGTACTTAACTAAAATTAAAATAAGTTTAATCAGTGATGTTTTTCTGTTAGTCAAGGTTATGGTTAGAAGTTTATTCTTAAAAAGAGTGAGTTTTCCTTCTTGGATTTTACTTTCATATTGTACTTATCGTCTAGGCCCACATGTACGTAACGTATATCATAACAGAATCACATTCTGTGACGAGCTTATGAATGCTGCTCGACAGCATTACATTACAACCTACGTGAAAAACAACTACTTTCTGACACGCCTTTCTCATTTTGAGACATGTTTTTTTCTGCCTGTTCGCTCTCTTTCAATTTCACTTTATTTCAGTTTAAAGCACATCTTGCATGATTGTGTTTAGATACAATATTGTTGAAAATAGTGACAAGAAAATATAAATATACAATACAACAAATACATACATATAGCGCCGTTGCACTTCAGGCATCCTGAGTTCGAGTCCCGGCTCACGGCTCTTGTCCGGTCCCATCACCTTCACTTCTTGTAAACTAACTGTCCTATCCTAAGGCAAAAGCTGCCAAAAATAAAATAAATAATAATTTTAATCTAAAATACGGTTCCATATAATTTACATTTAGCAGATGCTTTTAAAGCAACTTACAAAAGAGGACAATGGAAGCAATAAAAATCAAATCAACAAGAGAGTGTGCTATGGCAAGTCACATTTTTTATTATATAATAAGTAAAAAGAAAATTGATATAACAAATAATAAAAACAATAAATGGTAAAAACAATATACAATTTATCCAGTCATTTTCCCTGTTTCTCTTTTTTTCTCGCCCTCTTAAGGTGATTCAAGTTACTGCAAGCATTTAAAATCCCTCATTTTTAAGTTTGCATCTCCCTGAGAAGGTGTGTGAGAATATAAAGCAGTGGTTCTCAACCCGCGGCCAGTTCATTTTAGTTTTTACATTAATTTAAAAATGTACCAAGGAAATATAAGATATAATGTTTTTGTTATATAAAATAATTTAGCTTTTCATATATTATTTTCAGACATGAGAAGACGTACTCACGCAGGCTAATTAGACATTTAACGAACACAAGTGAGCACTTTGGCAGAATTCAATTCAAATAGTCATCAGCAGCCATTAGTTCGGTAAAATTAAGCATCGTGGACAAATTTGGAGAAAACGAAATGTGGAAAATGCCAACAAAGAAAAGTCGCAGTATCAGCAGTGAAGGTAGCAGAATGATGGACTTTGATCAATCATCCTTAATAGCAGAAATGTGGCGAAACATCCTGATATCCTCAGATTATTAAGTTTGAAAGTGTTTTCCATATTTGGATCAACATAGATTTGTGTACGCGCGTCTTACAGAATGCAACTTACAGCAACTATATTGTGCTGTTACAATAGCTTTCCCTGTTTGTTCTTTTGAGTTTTGTTTTTCAAATCGTTCAGTGCAAAAGAGCTAAAGACTTATATTTGTACAAGCGTATCCACATAATTGGAAGTTATTAGGGGATCATTTTGCTAACATATGTATGCTCTTCTGGAGCGGTTCTGTTACTGGTTTTGTCTTGTATGTGTTGTCAGAAATGTTTTTTTTTTCTTCACATGTAGCAATCAGCCACTGGAGGGCGTCACCTTCACTCTTGTCTCCACTTTCCAGACTGGTTTTACATTTCTCAACTCACTTTTTTAGTTAATGGTCTGATACAGAGAGACAGATCAGTGGAAAAGATTATGATTTAGTTTAGCAACCTCAAAAAAAAAAAAAAATTCAGCGTTTCTCCAGAGGATCACATTTGCTTAGTAATGAATCTATTTCTTACTCAATTTACATATACATTTTACATTTAACCGTTTAGTAGATGCTTTGCTTTTATCCAAAGCAATTTATTTTAATCTTCAGATGAAATCATCTAGTTGGTTTTCTTTTAAATGTCTTAATTAATGACATCCATAAATCCATATTTTAAAACTACGACAAGGTTTAACACTTAGACAAACACTTTTTCCTTTTTTCTCTTTTAAAAAAAATGCTGATGAGTTACCTCTATCACTCTTAAAAATAAAGGTTCCAAAAGGGTGTTTTTGCAGTGATGCCATATAAGAAGCATTTTTGGTTCCTCAAAGAACCTTTCAGTGAACAGTTCTAAAAAAAGAACCATTTTGAAGAACATTTAAAAAACTAAAGAACCTTTTTCGACTAGAAAGACCATTTTCTGCATTTGACAGGTTTGTTGGATGTTGAAGGTTCTTCATGGAACCATCAATGTCAATAAAGAACCTTTATTTTATTTAAGAGTGTGAGATTAGCTTGAAAGATTTGGTTGCTCTTTACGGTCCATTTAAAGATGCTGACCTGAGTTTGTGAATACATCAATAGCGTTTGAGTTTCTCTTTCACCTTTCTGTCCTTAATCAAGTCACTACACCTTATATTGCACCAGGACCACTGTTCGTGGGTACTATAAAATAAGATCAGGTTAAGAAAAGATGAATAACTACTCATGAAGACGAAAAATGGATGGTAGAAAAAGCTTCTTACACTGATACAGAATCAGAAAAACAGGTAGATTGTCTGTTGTCAATAGTGATGTCTTCTGTCAATGTGCTGAATTTGTGTGAAAAATTTGTGAAAAACTGATGTGAATTATGCATGGGCATCTTTTGAATTAGCTGAACAACCGTAAAAGTGACCGCACCTTAGCAGTTTCCTTTCCATCCAGTCCCACATAACAATCTTAATCCAGCATCCGTATGTTTTTTTCCATATACAGACCAGTGAAAACCAGTGATTCATTATAAAGAGGCAAATAACACTATGGGCCCTAACATACACCCGGCGCAATGTGGCGCAACGCGCAGCGCAAGTGTGTTTGCGTCGGTTAATTAGCAAATGCATTTGCGCCCGTTTGTGCGCCCATGGGCGTGCTGGTCTGAAAAAGAGGTGTGTTCGGGCGCATTGTTGGCGCGCTGCTATTTTGAGGAACTGAAAATAGACTGCGTCATAGACCAACTCAAACCTGGTCTAAAGTCTAAAGTCAATGACGCAATATTTTTTTTTTGTTATTTAAAGAGAGCATTGGCAGATAATGCGCCTCTGGACAGGTCCACAACGCGCGTTCACTTTGCTTATTACACATAGGGATGCGCATCACACAAACATGCCAAATATTAAAAACAAAAGGATTACAGTGTAAAACAATATTATTGTGTAGGCCAGGGGTGTCAAACTCAATTTCTGGAGGGCCGGAGCCCTGCAGAGTTTCGATGCAACCATAATTAAACACACCTGATCCAACTAATCAAGTCCTTCAGACTTAATTGAAAACTACACAGTATGTGTGTTGGAGCAGGGTTGGAACAAAACTCTGCAGGGCTGCGGCCCTCCAGGAACTGAGTTTGACACCCCTGGTGTAGGCCAAGGGCGTAAGTTTTTTTTTTGACATTGGTGGGGACATAAACCCAAGTGAACGGATACTTTTAGACAAGTCTTCAATGTTTCATTCAGTGTTTCTCCGGACGATCACATTTGCTTAGTAATGAATCTATTTCTTACTCACATTTACATTTTACATTACATTTAACCATTTAGCAGATGCTTTGCTTTTATACACAGCAACTAATTTCAAATGAGCTTAAATCGTCCACAGTTGGTTTTCTTTTAAAGGGGGGGTACAATGGTGTTTCGTATATTCAGAGTTGTTTACAGTGTTAAAGAGTTGGATTCTCATACTAAACATGGCCAAAGTTTTAAAAAATAATTTGGACAAATGACAGAGAATTTCTTTGCCGAAAATCTTACTTCCGGGTTGGTACACGTTTCGGCTGATCTTTTTCGATCGTGGCAGTAATGACGAATGACGAACTCCTTATATGAGCATTTCTCCCGGAAAAGCGCGTCCGCGGCGCCCGCGATCACGTCGGTTAGACCGTGAGAAAGAGCGCGCCATCAACGTGCTTCATTCGGCTGCACTCTCTGCAAGGGATTAATTCGGGAAGAATGTCTCTAAAGAAGTGTGGTTATGGTTGTAAGGCAAAGATAACTTTGCTCAGCTTCCTGAAGAACCCAGCGTTAGGTGAACAGTGGATACAGTTCCTTTTTCCGTGGCAGCAATGGAGTTTAGCAAGTATGTGTTTCATGTAACGTTACGAGGACCAGTTCGACGCTGGATTTTCACATTGTTTGATACTGAAAGACAGCGGTCCCAGCTATAAAAGATCCCGGTAATGATTCACAACTGCAGATGGTAAGTGAAACAGCATCAAATGTCTGTTTTATTGCCAATTGGCCTTTTTCACAAGAATCGGAAATCACGTGACGCAGGGTAAATATAGTTCCGCTAGCGGTCTGCGGACATTATGTTGTATGCTCGTCTCAAATTTCGTCTCTTACCCTTTCTATTTTGTCTGTTTTCCAAGTTGTTGTTATATAGTCTACAAATAAATTTATTTGTAGCTTATATGGCCGCTCAGATCGTTCTAGAATTTACAACGTTTATTTATATAGCACATTTAAAAATGACCGAAGTCAACCAAAGTGCTGTTTAATTTACCGGCGGGTAGTTTTATTTCACCAGCTGTCCTATATATAGGCTCATTCAACAATTTCCTTGCTCGTTTTAATATATGACAAGCATTTATTTATATGCCTAATTTATGTAAAAACGAAATTCTAAGTACGTATGCACCGTTACACATAGGAACAAATATATAAATTCAGTGTCAGAATGAGTTATAATATGCTTTAATGTGGGCTATAATGTTGCGCGAATACATGCTATTGCCTGTATTTTAAAAACGCATGAGTAACTTAAAAAAAGTCACAACAATATGTAGATTATCTCAACCTAATGAAACGCTGAAACTGTTGACCATGTATTAATCGCACATTATAACTACATCTGAGAGACTAAAATAAATAAGACATGTATTTCCAAGACCTCATTGTATAGCTACATCAGTTGAATTAGAGTTAATATATTTATTAACTAAATATACAACAAAGTACTAATAGGTTTGTTAATGCTGTGCATATTACAGACCTTAGCCCTTACTAAAATTAACTACGAATCAAACCAAAACGGCAGTTATTGCAGTTATTCCATGGTTTTGTTACAAAATCTGATTTGTGTGGTTATGCAAATAGTAATAAAACAAACCTGCTTTTACTATAATAAAACCATGGTTAATTTTCGTAAGGGAAGATGATAACGAGCGGAGAAAATGTGAGTGAACCATCATTGCGAGATGACAGAAGTGCTGTTTATGATCCATATATCCAGAAAGAAATGCAAAAACGCATCCAGGGATCGAGTGGTCCGCTTTCGCAAATCGGAGGATCAGAGCTGTCAGTCGATTTCTCCAGCACATCGCCAAAAACAGTTTTTTACATGGAGTGCGACAATGCACGGCTGCACCAAATAGACACGGACAATGATATAACCGAATATACGCGTCGTCACTTCTAATTAGTGCTAAAATTTAGTTCTGAAATAAAACTTTGTAGTCTCACCAATAAATGACCAAGACAGTTTAAACATTTACATGAGATTTAATTCTTTCCGAGACATTGATGCCCGAGCGGGTGCTCCTTAGACTCGGCAATCACTGTTACCGGAAATACTTTTACCCTGCAAGCAGCCACGCCGGAAGCCAAAAACCCGGAAGTGTGAAATTGGTCAATTCTAACCTGATGGTCGAATTTAGCTCCGCCCACGGCGTGCCTCCAGAAGTTCGGCTTTTTCCGGAGAAAATCGGAAAGCTGTATTTTTCTTTCATAAATAGTTTTATTATAAAGACTTTTTGGAGATATTAAGGATACATTACTACTCTATAGGTACTCAGGATTAACACGAGATTAGGTGAAACTGTGCATGTTATGTACCCTTTAAATGTCTTATTTAATGGAATCCATAAATCCACGTTTTAAAACTATCACAAGGTTTAGCACTTAGATAAACACGTTTTACCTTTTTAATTTCTCTTTCAAAAAAATAAAATAAAATAAAATAAATAAATACTGATTGAGTTACCTCTATGTGATCAGCCTGAAAGACTTGGTTGCTCTTTATGGTCCATTTAAAAATGCTGGCTCGAGTTTGTGGATACAACAATGTTACAAACCTGAAGAGAGAATCTGACTATAAAGTTTGAGTTTCTCTTTCACCTTTATGTCCTTGATCAAATCACTGAATCATATATTGCACCAGGACGACTGTTCTTACTGTAAATCACTTCAAATCAGGTTAAAAAAAGATGAATAACTACTCATGAAGATAAAAAAATGGTAGAAAAAGCTTCTTAACACTGACGCAGAATCGCATATAAACAAAGAAAAACAGGTATACTGTAAATTGGCAATAGTGTAGTGATGTCTTCTGCTAACTTGTGTGACAAAATTTGAAATCAATGTAATGGGCACATCTTTTGAATTTGTTGAATGACTGTAAAAGTGACCGCACCTTAAGGCAATTTCCTCCTTTTGTCCCTCCTGTAAACAGCCCTGCTAAATCTAGCTTCCTTGTGTTTTTCCACATACAGACTAGAATTTCTGGTTATCATGTTTATGTAAAAACAAAGGGCACAATGAAAGTCATATAAGATGAGTCTTTATTTTTACAATTAAAGAGAAAAAAAAACATAAAAAACAATACTCCTTTAAAAGAACATCACAACAGGTGCAGAGAAGTATAAAATTAGATAAAATACAAAAATAAATAGAACGGAAAATCTGAACAACTGCTCTTTTGATCACCAAGGCTCTGGTTTACTAAAGTTTTGCATGTACATGTGCAATTAAATTCAGTGAATTTATCAATCCAAAAAGTTATGTCAGAACCATTAACAATTGTAGTATCAGCACATTAATACAACAAATGCATTATCACACACAAAGTGCAGATGTATGCAGCCTGTTTGCAAGAAAAATCAATAGAGGATGCATACAAACATATAAATATACAGAGTACACATAGAATTTAATAGAAGTAGAAATCCACTATTGAGTATCAAGTATGTCAGGGATATAAAAATAAAATAAAATTGTATTTAAATGTGTACATATGTGCAATATCACACCCTTAGCTGTTTGATATCACTCTATATCAGCATATAGGCACAAGGCCGGTGGTTATCACAGCTGTGCTGATATTGCATTTATACAACAGCTCGAAGACAAGACTTGTCTTAAAAACTCTGTACTGTAGTGTCATCATTTCTTCAGTCTCTTTCACCTGGTCCCTGATTCTGGAGCTTGTATTTTATGAATAGTATGTTGAACATAATGGTTGTAGTTCTGAAGCCATCTCTCAACTACATCCACTGACATTTGCCTCTTCTCAGCTTGAGTGAGCTCTGAAAATATGACATTAAATGCTTGTGTGAGTACAGAACAAAGCATACATTTTAGATGTGCCAACTACAGTCTTACATTTTGACAATGTTTCAATGTTTTGTCTGTGGAACACAAACACTGTAGAACTGATTCATCTGCTTCATTTGAACGACTTACCAAATGATGATTTAATGTCTTGCAGACTTTCCTGAACACCATCTATGATTATACTTTCCCATCTGCTGAACTCTCTCTCCAGAAGTAATTTAACCGGCTCAGGAACTGAAAGCAATTTGAGCATAATATTAATGTGCACACCACAGAATAATTCTGTTAGAAATCCTGAATATACACTTTTGATTTTAAAGTTTGGATTTATATGTTTTGTGTATTTACTTTAGTTAAAAATGTCACTTACTGTTGTCTTTTTGAGGTGGAATGATCATTTCTTCTAGGGATTTGTTCTTAACTACAAATTAAACACAGTGTTTAAAATGTTTATCTGTACAAATGATACCTGAGAACATTAAAGTGAGTGAGAACTTACAGTTAAGATCACAACTCAGACTGCTACTTTCATCAAGGCTTAGACACTCTTCCATGATATCCTTGCACAACTTTACTATCTTTTTTGTTATTTCTTCAGCATTTCTTCTGAATCCCTCATCCAAAGAGTGCCGGATATCGTTCAGTCTGATCTCCATTATCGGATTCTCCTGTTTGTCAGTTTTCTGACAGCTTTTCTCATCACAGTTTTTCTGTGTTTTGAGACGAAACAAACTGTTTTCTGCCGCCATCTCATCAATCTTCTGGAGCAGCTCTGAGACTTGATCTCGGTTCTTCTTGTCTGTGTTGTCAAAGACGTGATATCTGTTCCTGCATTTCTCAATCAGCCACTGAAGAGCTTCACCTTCACTCTCAATGTGCTGCTCGATTGAGATGTCTTTGAATCTATCGCCCCATGTGAACAAAACTATGGTGTGTCTCCAGACATCGTGTCCTAGGATCTCCATATTTTGCTCAGTAATTCTCTTTTGTTCTTCCTGAAATGATGTATCCGCTGGAATCACGAGCAGCATGGCGTGAGGGAACTTCTTACACTCTGAAACGCATTCTAAAATTGCAGATCTAATGAAATCTGGGTTGAGTTCAGATGCAAAGTACTTCCACCAGCCTGGAGTGTCCAAAACGGTCATCTTCCTTCCGTCTACATCTCCAAACCCTCTCTTACCCTCTCTGGTTTGTCCTCCTATGAGAAACTCATCTCGGTTCAAGATGGTGTTTCCAGCTGAACTCTTTCCAGTAAGAACCCATCCAAGCAAAACAACTCTGATCTCCTCAAGACGTCGCATATATGCTGAAATAAAAGGACAGTTGAAAAAAATGCATTTAGTTATGAGCCTGTTTACACCTACACACTCAGGAAAAAAAGTGCTGCTTACATCCTCTTAATAGTCACTGAATGTGTATGGGTTGTTAATGTAAAACTCCAGACAAGTTTACTTGTCCGCAATCGTTTTTAACGCATAGCCTATTGACCGTCGTACAGTCTGACATTAATGACACTGAGATCTCACAGTGTGACATGATCATGTTCATACAGCCTGACAAGCAGAAAAACAATAAAAAAAGTAGTGCAGTGGAAGTTGTGGAACGGAAAACGCGAAATGGCAAAATAAGTTATAAATTACATGAAGGACGCAAATGACTTACTGCTGGCCGTCAAATATGTGTCAAAACACTTAACTCACTTAACGTTGGAATTCAGTTCATTTTAGACTTCGGAAAAAGTCCCGCTCATTTTGGCATTGACGAACGCTGTTAGACAGTTGAGGCTGACCAGCCTAAAATGCAGTCTAACTTTTAAAACGCATTGTTATCCTAATAGCAAACAAACAAATTATTTCGAAGATTTCGAAACTCGCCCAACAACGGTAAATAATGTAACCGCACCTTTAACTTACCTTTTTCTTGAACTGTTGACCGTTGCTTTTCTACTCTGGATTTTCTAAGACTTGCTCTGTTCTGAATTTCCTCCCACTGCTCATTGACTTCCTTTACTTGCTGCAGATCAATCTCAAAGTGCTTGCCGTTATTCCTGCCAACAATTCCTTTGATTTTTATTAGCAACTCTGTGGCTTGGGTTCGGGCGTGATGGTTTAAGTTATTAAAAACGTGATATTTATTTTCACATTTTTCAGTGAGCCGTTTGAGCGCCGAGCCATCTTCCCGAATATGCTGCTCTATGTCTTCTCGTTTAATTAAATCTCCTCTTGTGAAGATGATGAGGGTGTGAGTCCAGACATCTGGACCCATCAGCTCCACATACTCCTCCAGAAACCTCCCATCGGTGTCGGTAAATGCAGAATCAGCCCGAATCACGATCAGAACCGCGTGCGGTCCTGGTGAAATCAGAGAAATCCTACGAACCAGCTGCTGTTTGGAGATGTTGGATAAATCGTACAGATTAAAGGTTTTCCACAAGCCAGGAGTTTCAACCAGACTGACTTTCATGCCATCGATAAAGCATTCCTTCTTCACATGCTCATCTGTGGATCCTTCAGTCTCTGTTTTACTGGTTTCCAGAATAGTGTTGATCACCGAGGTTTTTCCAGAGTGACGCCTTCCAATCAGCACTGCTCTCAGCTCTGAAGCGAAATGAGAAAAATCACATTAAAATAAAGAAAACTAATGTAAAACACATTTACAAACCAATAATACCAGAAATATACATTGTTTGCAAATATACTCACCTGTTTGATTAATTCCTTTATTTTCTTGATGCTTGGACATTTTCCACTAACATGTCCGGATACAGGAAATAATATAAAAAGAATATTTAAAAAGGATCAGACAAAAACCAAAGTAGTAAAATAGTAAAAGAAGCTATCTGAAGGTCTCGTCGTTTAAATGGTGTTTATGCTACAAAAATAATAAAATGATGTGCCTGTTCGCTTGTTAGGATTTTACCTTACCAGTATCCACACACTACTAAAATGATTTTGATCAAACAATTAAATGTCTGTTGTCTGCCCTTATGACCCACCAATTACAAAATCAAACTTACACCCTTGATAATGAAATGAAAATTTAAATAAATAAATACATATTTATATCCTAATATTTGAACTGCAAATATATCAGCTGGTTGATGGATTATTTATTTATTATTTGATTAGGTGTCATTAAAAATAAAGCAGACAGTACCTACATGATTTACTTTCTTTTCATTTGCAGACAGCTTCAGGAATAATCACATCTTCTAAAGCGTTGGTTTCTGCTGTTTAAGGTCAATACAGATGATTTTATAAGATCGCAGGTGGATCATGTTTGCGGAAAAGTGAGAAGGTGTGGGTGAGGAAAAATTACAGCATAATATGAGTAGAGTATGGTGAATCACTTAAGGTGGGATAGCGCCACCTTTTGGTCACATGAGTAATCACGGAAATCCAAACTTGTTAAGAATCCTTATTAAAATAGTCAAAACAGGAAACTTCTCGTCTTTTCAGCGAACTATGTGACTGACCCTTGACCACAAAACTAGGCATAAGGATCCATTTTTTTTTTTTATTAAGATTTATACATCATATAAATAAGCCGTTTGAATCTTTAATCTGATTGTGCAAAAAAATCTAAATATTGAGAAAATCGCCTTTAAAGTTGTCCAAATGAATTTCTTAGCAATGCATATTACTAATCAAAAAATATACATTTTTGTTATATTTATGGTAGGAAATCTACAAAATATCTTCATGGAACATGATCTTTACTTAATATACTAATGATTTTTGGCATAAAAGAAAAAAACTATATTTTCGACAGAATGTATTGTTGGCTATTGCTACAAATAAACCTGTGCTACTTACAACTGGTTTTGTGGTCAAGGGTCACAAATCAGCTGAAATCATCCACAGTTGATTTTCTCTTAGTTAATGGAATCCACAAAACAATCTTTTAAAACTATGACAAGGTGGACACTCTTTCAATTTCTCTTACAAGAAAAATACTGAGTTATCTTTACATATGATCAGCGAGAAAGGTTTGGTTGCTCTTTATGGTCCATTTAAAAATGCCGGCCTGAGTTTGTGGATACAATAATAGAGTTTGAGTTTCCTTTGTGTCCTTGACCAAATCATTGAACCTCATATTGCATCAGGATTAATGTTATTGTGTACTGTAAATCACTTCAGATTATCATAAAAAATATAATCACTCATGAAGATTAAAAATGGTAGAAAAAAGCTTCTTAACACTGTTGCAGAATCTCATATATAAACAAAGGTAGATTGTCTATTGTCAATAGTCAAGACAAGTCAAGTCACCTTTATTTATATAGCGCTTTTTACAATACAAATTGTGTCAAAGCAGCTTTACAGTATCAAATAGGAAGGTAGTGTAACAATAATGCAAAAGGAAACGGTTACCATTTTTCAGTTAAAACGAGTTAATCATTGAATTCAGTGATGCTATCATCCAGCTCAGTTCAATTAAGTATACAATATCGCTGGAAAATAAGTGTACCCAACTGAGCAAGCCAGAGGCAACAGTGGCAAGGAAATTTGTAACTGTAGAGGTCGTCTATAGGTGCAGATCCACCATCCGGATATGGACTGGATCAGGGGATTGCAGTGACCATCTGATCAGGATACAGACTGGATCTGAGTGACAACGATGACCTCGGAATAAGCAAGAGACAGACTAATATTAGCGCAGATGCCATTCTTCTTATGATGCAACAAGTACATCAGGTGTTATGAGAAGTGTTCCCGGTTCCGGCTGACCTAATTAATGCAGCCTAACAATCCTAGGATTTTAAAAACAAAAAGGATTTTAATTATAGAAATGTGTTAATGCATTATGTGATTTTGATATTCTGAGTATTATCAGATTTCCAGAGTTTTGAGAATGCAGCGGACGTGAGGGACTATAATGTAGGGGTGTGACGAGACACTTATCCCACGAGACGAGACGAGACGAGACGAGACGAGAGACTGGGTTCACGAGAACGATTTTTTAACTTTTTAAAAGAAATCCTTAATAATGAAATATATAGGGGAAAATAGTATTTTATTTTAACTGAAAAACAAAACATATAGGTGCATTTTGATATGAACTTGTACTTTATAAAATTTAACTTCTATTTTGATTAATTATATGCAGTAATAAACATGTAAACTTATGCTACATGATTCTGGATAAATTAAAAAACAAGATTTTTTTTTTTAAATAAATTGGAGATCACGAAGAAAAAAAGACTAGATTGGAAATCTAACAACAATTTACTAGTGATTCTGAAACAACATTCATTGCTTAAGTCTTTTTAAAAAAAATATTCGAAATATTCGATCAAATTAATTAAGACTTAATTTACTATTGGAATGTCCTGAATGAATGATTCATTGATAAATGCGTTTTTAAACGTGCAGTTGTCGCCACCTCCTGGTGGAAGAGGATAAACATTACAATACATACACGTGTTAAGATACATTCGTTTTGATTGCTATTATAGACATTAAGTGTTAATCCCCAAACTATAAACTTTTATTCTAGTACTTCTGTTATTTAAATGTCTGTAACACAGAAATAATGATCATTATGTGATTGAAAGACAGGAATAAGATTGTGTTGGCGTTGGAACAGAGAGAACTCTAATGTAAACACTGCAGGTACTATCATGTTCTTGCGAAACCAGACAGATCTCGTGAGGCACATCCAGTGCAGTGTTGACAGAAACGGGCTAATATGCTCATACTTTCTGGTTCTAGTAAGAACTCTAGCTGCTGCATTTTGGACCAGCTAGAGTCTGTTTATTAAGCATGCAGAACAACCACCCAATAAAGCATTACAATAATCTATCCTGGAGGTCATGAACACATGAATTAACATTTCTGCATTTGACATTGAGAGCATAGGTCGTAATTTCAATATGTTTTAAAGATGGAAAAATGCTGTTTTGCTAATGCTAGAAATGTGGCTTTCAAAGGAAAGATTGCTATCAAATAGCACACCTAGGTTCCTAACTGATGATGATGAGCTTACAGAGGAGCCATCAAGTATTAGACCATGTTTTAAGTTATTACTTGCCAAGGTTTTAGGCCCAATAATTAACACCTCTGTTTTTTCAGAATTTAGCAGTAAGAAATTATTTGTCATCCAGTTTTTTATATCAACTATGCATTTCGTCAAATTCGTATGTTTTTGTAAATCCTGACTGGAAATCCTCACAAATACTATTTTTTCTCTAAATAGGAACATAATTGTGAGAATACTACCTTTTCTAGTATCTTTGACAAAAAAAGGGAGATTCGAGATTGGTCTGTAATTAATTAATTGGTTAGAGTCAAGTTGTGTTTTTTTAATGAGAGGCTTGATAATGGCCTGTTTGAAGGTTTTGGGACATATCCTAACAACAGTGATGAATTAATAATATTCAGAAGAGGATCTAGGATATCTGGAAGCACCACTTTTAGTAGCTTAGATGGAATCGGGTCTAACATACATGCTGTTGGTTTAGATGATTTAACTATTTGATCCGATACTGTTGTTGAAGGCTGCATGGTTACAGTTTTATCTCTAATAGTATCGATCTTTGAAGTAAAATAGTTCATAAAGTAGTTAATGCTGTGCTGCTGGGAAAATGCCCGTTTGTTATTTTTGCCACTGTATTGAATAAATATGCTTTTGGCTATGAGTAGGTCCTGACACATGTTGTCTAACTCAGATTAAGTTCAGAATGTCTACAAATGCTGATCGCAATGCATCTTTTTCATTATCAACATGGATGTTAAAATCACCCACTATTAAGACTTTGTCTGCAGCCATCACTAACTCAGATACAAGATCAGCAAATTCTTTAATAAAGTCTGTATGGTGCCCTGGAGGCCTGTATACTGTAGCCATTTATCATTTATACTTTTTTCTTTGGATAATGTTATATGAAGCACCATTACTTCAAATGAGTTATACTTGAAGCCCGTTCTCTGAGAAACACTGAAAAAATTGCTATAAATTGCAGAAACACCTCCCCCTTTACCTTTTAGACGCATGTTTATATGTTATGTTTATAGCAGTAATCTTGGGGGGTAGAACTCGTTTAAAATAATGTAGTCATCTGGTTTTAGCCAGGTTTCTGTCAAACAAAGCACATCTAGGTTATGGTCAGTGTCAGTGTCAATAGTGTCAACATGCTGAATTTGTGTGAAAACTGTGAAACTGATGCAAATTATGCATGGGCACATCTCAGTAATTACTTTATTTTTAACCTGATAAAACAGAATCATGTAAAAGGTTCAGTGAGCATAATAAAGTACTACACACATCAAAACTATGCTGATACATAAACAATCATTTTGTATGAGCAATTAGTCTTCATTTGAAATGTAGAAACATTTTTAGTGGAATAAAGCCTCTAAAATGAAACTCCATGTGAGGACTATAGGATGTCAACATACAACCTGAAAAATTTCAAAATAAACATTTTTGAACGTTTTCCTTAATCAACTCTATATTAATTCCATAGTATAGAATAACTGTGGTGTTTTCAAAGACAGCTCTATATGATCAGAAATGTTTCAGTAAATGTCCGAGAGAGATGTTTAACTTAAACAGGTGTTTATCAATTCAAAGGATACTACAATTAAATGCACATGAATTGTTTTATACTAAATTATAACTCAAAGTTACTTCAAATGATGGAAATGATAATGTAAAGTGCTATAAGTGTGAGATATGATACAAGACTTTGAATTATTAGTTAGAGACACCCAAGCATATCAATAAATAGAAAAACACATATTCAACAAATAATTACTAAAAGCGGAAAAGATTGTATTTGCTATTTGCTATCACAGTTTTTCTCTCATGAAGATTGGGTGTATTTTCTCATTCTCTTTCTCTTTATCTGTGGATCTTCTGCTGGATCATTTTATTCTGTTTCATATCCTGATGTTTCAGATGTGCTGTATTCCTCATAGTTTTGAAGCCACCAAGAAACTTTTTCATTTACACTCATATGTTCACCTGTATAGGTGACATTCATTGTCAAATAATATAAAATTAAGAAAAATATTTGCTTAAATCAATGTGTTTTGAGGTAAATAACTCACCACATGATGCTTCAGGATTCTGAATGTTCAAGATTCTGTCCATTAAAATTGTTTCCAATCTGCTTCCTTCTCTCCTGATTTGCTCCATAACTTTCTCATCAACCGTAACTGAAAGAGGAAGATCACACAAAATGAGTGCATTAAATAATAATCTACATTTGTTCATCCACTGCTTGCAACTATGAAAAACAAAACTGCCAATTTACAATTTATTGCGCCTTCCATGCTTCCATCACTTTTAGCTTCTATACATTCGGGAACATCCTTCCCTAATTTTATTAGCTTCCTTCTGATCTCTTTACGCCTGTTATTCAACTCCTGGTACATTAATTTCAGTAACTGATCAGTGGTTAGACTCATTTCCTCATCTTTTTGTGTATCAGTCCCATGAATGTTTACTTCTGCAGCACACTGAGTGTTGAGGCAGAACAAACTGTTTTCTGCTGCCATCTCATCAATCTTCTGGAGCAGCTCTGAGACTTGATCTCAGTTGTTCTTGTCGGTGTTGTCAAAGACGTGATATCTGTTCCTGCATTTCTCAATCAGCCACTGAAGAGCTTCACCTTCACTCTCAATGTGCTGCTCGATTGAGATGTCTTTAAATCTGTCACCCCACGTGAACAAAACTATGGTGTGTTTCCAAACATCCTCTCCGAGACTGGTCATGTACTGTTTAATGATTCGTTTCTGCTTATTACTGAATGAAGTATCAGCAGGAATCACTAGGATCATGGCGTGAGGATAATGCATTTGTTGTGACTGGCTGATGCTTTCCAGGATTGCAGGCTGTGCAAACTTTGGGTTGAATTTGGGTGCAAAATACTTCCACCAGCCTGGAGTGTCCAACACAATTACTGATCTGCCATTTACTTCACCAGAATATTTTGGACACTGTTTTGTTCCTCCGGTTTCAATGTTGTCATTATTAAAGATGGTGTTTACAGTTGAAGTCTTTCCAGACAGGACCCAGCCAACCAGTACAATTCTTACTTCCGAGAGCGGAGCCACAGCTTCTTGAAGAAAACATAAAAATGTTACAATTTTATTTGAAATGTGCACTTGTAGTTAAGCGTTTGGACACATCAACTCATTCGTAACAATTATGTTAAACTCAAATGAAACCTGGGAGTAACATAACAACTCTCCAAGTAGTGATACTTCTGATTGAGCTGAGGGTGGGATTTTACCGAGTTTGAAGTAAAAGTATTTGATGGATTGACGTGTCGAGAGCATTCACTCAATATCATTATCTCATTTTTGACTGAGATGGCTTTTAGCTGGTTTTGCATCTGAACTCCTCATATCTAAATATTAATCGCACATCAAATTTGCCTGAGAAATTACCCACAATAGATAAAGACATGATTGTGTTACATGAGAAACACATGAAATGGATATTACAATTTTTATTTATTTATTTATTTTTTAGATGACTGTCTTTAATTAGTTTTTAATGACATGATGCTGGGTTAATGCTGATTCATTCAGGAATTAAGTAAATAGCTCTCGAATGGATCACTGAACAAGCGCTGCTTCAAGTTAAACAAGTTGTAAGTGGGGCAGGGTGTGTGCGTTAATTGCATGAAATGCATTTTTTCCCCATAACTAATTAACTAGATTAACGTGTTAAATCAACAGCCCTAATTTATACATCGTTCATGAAACTTTTTTGAAACATTTGAAACAATGACACATTTAGTTGGATGTTTAACATTTTTCAAATGTTATTATTTGTTTCAGAACATTCCGAGAACATTCAAAATAATAATAAAAAAGCATTCCCACAATGTTTTTAAACCATTAAATTATAATATTTGAAAAAAACTAGACATTTGAATGTTCTGATTACATTGTGAAGTAACATTTTCATAACTTAAACATTCTTGGAACAGATTTTTTAAAACTGGGTTCTTTATCTAGATTACATAAATTTAGACAAATATGTCCAAACACTGTTTGTGGTTTACCTACCTATTTCTTTCAGCGGTTTACTTTTGCGCTGAACCATTTCTTGTCTGGCTTTTGCTCTTTTTTCATTTTCATCTCTTTTTCTCTGAATGTCAAGTAGCATGTTGTCTCGAGTTTCAAAATGCTTGCCACTGTTTGCTGTCACAACATCATCAATCTTGATGAGCAGTTCTTGAACTCCAGCACTTTTGTTTTCACTATCAAAGACGTGGTATCTTTCTCCACATCTCCTTATGATCAGCTGAAGCTTCTGGTTCAGTATGTGCTGTGAATCGCATCCTGTAAAGACCACAATAGTGTGTCTCCAGATTTCATCACCAAAGAGACTGAGGTGCTTCTCGATGCTGAATTTGTTTTCTTCAGTAAAAGGCAGACTTAAATTAATGACCAGTAGAAAGACATGAGGTCCTGGTTCACACAGAAAAACACTGCAAACCAGCTCCTGTTTGACAACCTCTGGTGAATCTTGCAAACCAAAAATCTCACACCAGTATGGAGTGTTGATCAGAATGATCTTCCTTCCGTTCACTTGACCATCTCTCTTCACAGACTTCACAAAGTATTTGTCAGATTCAACTTCAACACCTAAAATGCTGTTTATCACTAAGGCTTTGTCAGATGTCTGCCATCCCAGAACTACAGCTCTTATTTCTTTCAGAAAAAAAGAAAAAACTTTAGGACATTTAAAAAGTAAACTACATTTGTCATTGTTTATTCATAGTTTATTCATTTTTGCTAAAAAATAATTATATGAAAACCTGCATTCAACAAACTTCTTTGTTACAAACTAAAAATATTTTACAAACCATTAAACTACCCATATGTGGTTTGAAATCCAGTTTAATTGGATTTTTTAAAATGCATCTAAACAGTCTGATCAGGTTTCAGTTAGTTTTTCTTTCTTTCTCTACTCATGTCTATAGATGTCTTTGTTTGTTTAAGCTCATGTGGTGTTATTAAACCAGCATAATGCTAAAACACAATGTTTGCTGACTGACTTAAAAACCTATTAACCAGCTAGAAAATAAATGTAAATACGCTACACGTTTGTGACCCTGGAGCACAAAACCAGTCTTAAGTAGCACAGTATTTGTAGCAATAGCCAAAAACACATTGTATGGGTCACAATTATTGATTTTTCTTTTATGCCAAAAATCCTTAGGATATTAAGTAAAGATCATGTTCCATGAAGATATTTTGTAAATTTCCTACCATATCAAATTAGTAATTTTTGATTAGTAATATGCATTGCTCCATTTGGACAACTTTAAAGGCGATTTTCTCAATATTTAGATTTTTTTGCACCCTCAGATTGCAGATTTTCAAATAGTTGTAACTCATATCCTAATAAACTCTACATCAATGGAAAGCTTATTTATTCAGCTCTCAAATTATGACTGGTTTTGTGGTCCAGGGTCGCATTTAGATATGTTCACAAATATACAAGATAAAGGACTAAACAGTTTGGTTTTCTGTTGTTGTTGTTGTTGTTGTAACAGTGTGGATAGAATTCATTTTATGTCAAAACATTATTAACAATATTAAACATCTTAAACTGCCAGTAAACATTACCTTTTTCCATCTGCTTTGTCTTCTTTTTTATCCGAACAAGAACTTTAAGACTTGTATGAAAATCAAGCTAGCAAAACTAGGAAAAAAAAAATCTAACAAAAATAGTTTAAAATCTGCTAGACTCTAATGTAAGTACATTTGAGCTTGACATTCTGGTACTCAGAAATGAGGCATGACGTTTTTCATCTCATACCCATATCTTTCAACATCAAACCAAAATAATTAGTCATGTGGCTGTTGAAAGAGGAGGGGAAGAAACTAGAACCCTAATAACCAGAACTGACTGTTCATATATTCTCCTAATAAATCTCATAAGCTAACATCACCTGAAGATATCAATATGTCAGAAAGAATAAAAATACAATTACCCTTAGATAACAGTGATAAATATTCCTTAAACATGTGTAAGTAAACATTCCGATAGAACATTTTCTTTGATTTAACTGACAGCTAAAACACATTTCAGTCAGTTGACATGCATTAAAAGCTTTCATTTAGGCCTTCAAGCTATGACTTCAAATATCCTTCTATATTTTATGTTGACATATACAGTCACGTTGATATCACAACACAGAATCACATGTCAGCGTCTTTCTTTCAGAGTCTAGACATTTGAATGTTCAGATAACATTGCGAAGTAACATTTTCATTTTCAAAACAGTAACAAAGTGACAAAAATAAGTGTAGTAAAGCAAAACAGTAAATAATACAACATTTATCAAAACAGGAAGAAAAAAAATCACCCTCTTCTGTTGTTTGCAATGTGCAACCCATTAATTTAATTAATTGATGTGTTGGGAATAAAAAAAATAGCTCTTCTTTCAGAAAAGAGATTGTAAGATGTCTGAAAGAATATGAGGGTGTTTGGATATTTGTGGTTTCATAAATGAAAGCTAAAATATTATAAGCTTTTTTAATTCCTGATAAGGTGAAACATTTTCCCTCTTTGTTATTTTGGGTTTTGTTTTTATTTTGAGGAAATAAGTGGGTCAGAGATTTAAAAAGACTTTCGATGAGTTTTGCATTCGAGTCCTCCATTTAGGAGACGCTGATTGTCAAATCGTTCAGTACAAACAATAAATACAACTCTGCCAGAGACTCCATTGCAAGAATTTGCATTTAACATTTATTTAGCAGAAACTTCAGTCCAAAGGCAACAGTCCTAATACAAAACCAGTCATAAGGGTCAATTTTTTTAAATAATTTATATTGAATAGATAAGCTTTCCATTGATGTATGGTTTGTTAGGATAGGACAATATTTAGCCGAAATACATTGGAAATCTGAAATCTGAGGGTTCAAAAATAAAAAATAAAAATAAAAAATTATAATAAAAAAAATAAATTATATATATAATGCCTTTAAAGTTGTCCAAATGAAGATCTTAACAATGCATATTACTAATGAAACATTATGTTTTTATTATTTACGGTGGGAAATTTATAAAATACCTTCATGAAATATGATCTTTACTTATAATATAATAATAATATACTAATGATTTTTGGCATCATCCTTGTGTCGTGCATTATCTTCTAAATTAGTTCTGTGATTTGAGCTCTTGTTTTCTTGTTTGTGCATTTCTCCACTGGAGGGCGTCACTTGCATTATTAATGATACTCTTAAAAGCGCTGGAATAGAACATCACATGAACTAGTCTTGTCTCCAGATTTCCCTTCCGCTTTATAGTCTTATGAGCTCTTTATACTCTTTGACCACCCTGGTTTTGCTTCATTTTTACTTCTCAAGAAAGAATATGACTAGAAGCTAGCTCTGAAGCAAATCACGCAACCTCACATGATACCAGGACAATTGTCATTTCAGATTTAAAATTCAGCTGCAAGGGGCTTTGTTAGATTTCAGCCAGCGTCTATAGTTTTTGTAGACATTTAATGAGACATTAGTGCAAGTAAAATAGTTTAAACAAGCCCTCCATAAAACAAACAAAACACTTCATATCCTCCTGAGACCCATAAAAAAGATTTTGTGAACTTAGTATTTTTTAAATGTCATTACATTGTTTAGAGCATAAGAAAAATAAAATAAAATTAACATTTTTTATTGCAGGACAGATCATAGCTGTCAGGAAGCAAAGTGGGTAGGGTTGGGAAAGGTCCTCGAGCTGAATTTTATTCATATTTTATTCAGTGTCCTCTGTAGAGGACACTAAGGCTGTTTTTTCTAAAAATAAATGGAAAAAAGGAAAAACAATGGGATTTTTTTTTTTTTTTTAAATCACCAAACAATTTTTAGGTTTCAGGATTTTTTTATACCAAACTTTGTTTAAGGATGATTCTCAACTATGTAATAAAATGTATAATAAAATGATTTGACATACCATTTTGTTTTATACAATGTGTGTGTGTAAAAATTTCCATAAACTGGTTTTCTCATTAAACACAGTATATCTATACACTGTATCTAATTGAATATTAATGTGTTGCTGTTGGGACAGCATGTTGAAAAAAGAACTGTCATAATGGGAGTATTAACTGGTCAGATTTGTGTAATAATAATATTTAATAATTCATAAGAATATTGATATATTGATGAATATGTTTGTTTTTTCCTATTCAATTGTTATGTCTCCCAAAATGCATAATAAACATGCTTTTAGTCCTGGTGTCCTCTACAGTGGACCTGAATGAAATGATGTCCTGTTTCATAACAGGTAATCATATTTGGATTTGAAAATATTTTCCTGAGATGTTGCTTTATTTAGAAAATTATTCCGATTTAAATGACAATTACAAAATATAATCATATTTCCATAAGGATGTACAATTTTTCACTAAATTAATTTGAGCCATTTTTAAAGACCAAGGAGAGGTTGTGATCAACTTCCAAACATTTGGTATCTCTAAAAAGCCCTGAATGTGCTCTGTCTGTGCACGACATCCAGGCTTACAACTGTGACATGTAAGGTCTCATAGAAGTTCACTAAAATATAAAAACTGCATAGCTGGGTCTCAGGAGGATATTTAATGGTATTTGATGATTTGTTAATTGGATTTAACATAGGCATGTTATACTTTCAATAAAACATTTGCAATAGGTTTGTAAAAGCTGTTTTATCCATGTTTGGCTTGAGTTTTAGTTGCATATACACTTTTGGACCAGCAGACGTCACCAGCGCCAACATTTTCCACTTTCAATAGTACTTCTAGTGAGAAATTAGTATTATAGCAGCTAATTAAACTTTTGCTTAGTTTTCACCCAAACTCTATTTCTCACTCTTTTGGGGTGTGTCTGACAAGTGCCTTTAGTCTTTGTTTTTTGTTTTAACACACAGACAATATAATGATCACATATAAACACAGTTTTCCATACCAAAACTAAATTTTGCAGTCACCGTTATGCAGATTGTCATACAGCCCATATGAATAACAGATTATCAGTTGATAATTATTCATTATTTTTGCGCAAATTATTGTGTTATTTGTGAACGAGGCCGTTTGAGGACGGCTTTAAGACCAAGCGTAATTTTCTGCGGGCTGCGCTTCACAGCGAGCGGGACTCGCGCTAACAGCAATTCCCTTCATCGCCCATTTGATTTTGGCAAATCAGTTTGGGCGAATGCAACTTGATCATGAGCTCAACATTTAGCAAGACATTTAAAACTAGAGGTGGGCGATACTGTAAAATTTGGTAGCGATCCGATACCAAGTAAATACAGGGCCAATATTGCCGATACCAATATCGATATTTAAAAAAGAAAAAGAAAAACACACAATATAAATTACATTTACTTTCTTATAGGGGATATCAGTGTGTCACAATTTATTAAGTGATTGCATAATTATTATGCTATCTGAATACATTTTCATAACCATTAAAATGTTGTGATTTGCTCTTAGTGTGCCTGTAACTAGCCATGTGTCAGGTAAAAAAAAACAGGACATATTTCAAATATGAAAAAATATATATTATTGTAATAAACTCAGTTTGCAAACATAAACTGTGCATGAAATTATCGAGAATAGCAATAACATTAAGAACAGAAAAAAAGAATAATACTATAAAATATAATACATTAAACAATAATATAGTAACAAAAACAAAAAAAATCTCCCTTTAACAGTAGGCTTTAACAAAAAATAAAGTGCACAACATTATTACTAGAAAACAAAGCAGCTGTTTTGTTTACTGTTTTTGTTAAGACTCAATAATATAACAAATTAAATAATTTCCTTTTTGGTACACAGTCTTAGCTTATAACACAACGCTCCTTTTTTTTTATCTGTCATAATACCACCTCTCACTCACTGCAGCTAAAAGATTCTGCTTGCTTGGACTTGGCGCTGCTGAGTCACGTGATGGTAGGACAAGAAAACACAGCAAAGCAGGGAAAAGTGAACAATGTGCATGTGAAAGGAGCTGCGTAAGAGATAGCGTTCTATACAAGCTCAGTTTAAATATTATATTTCATGCTAAATAAATAAAATCACTGTGTAAAAATTACACATATTTTTATGTGAAGATCGATCCTTTTCGATACAATGCCTGTATCGAAAGTATCGAAACTTATCGATCCGCCCACCCCTATTTAAAACGCACACAATGAATGGCGACTGTAGAAAGCAAAAGCAAAAGCCGAATCTGGGCCGGACGCATTTTTTTAAGTTCAAAAAGAGGACATCCGTTAAAGGATTGTTAGGCTGCATTAATTAGGTCAACCGGAACTGGGAACACTTCCCATAACACCTGATGCACTCGGTGCATCATAAGAAAAATGGAATCTATGCTAATATTGTCTGTCTCCTGCTTATTCCGAGGTCAGATCCAGTATGAATCCTGAAGAGTTGGCCACTGCAGTTTCCCTTGATCCAGTTTGTATCCAGATGGTAAGTCAGTACATATAGACCACCTCTACAGGTCTGTATGGGAGTACAAACTACTTGTTTATTGGTCAGAGGAGAACTGACCCCCCGACTGAGCCTGGTTTCTCCCAAGGTTTTTTTTTCTCTATCAGTGTCACAGATTGAGTTTTGGTTCCTTGCCACTGTCGCCTATGGCTTGCTCAGTTGGGGACCACAACTAAATTGGGGAAAACTAATTTGGGGACAAACAATTTATTAATTTGGAACTATTGATTAATTTCCTCAAACTAAAATTGTTTTAAGTTTCTTTTTGAATTATCGATATATTACTTTCCCATTTGATACTGTAAAGTTGCTTTGACACAATTTGTATTGTAAAAAGCGCTATATAAACAAAGCTGACTTGACTTGACTTGACATGTCCAGGGAAAAGAGGACGTATGGTCACCCTATTCAGCTCTTGGCATTATAGGCTACACACCATAAGGGTGGGTGTTTTAAACGTATTTGCACATGGTGCTATTTGTATTTAAACAGTAAAGTGAGTCAGGAATATTAATATAACTTCGTTCTCTTTCCCCTGATTCTTGATTCTGGAGCTTGTATTTTATCAGTCGTATGTTGAACATAATGGTTGTAGTTCTGTAGCCATCTGTCAACAGCATCCATTGACATTTTAATCTTCTCAGCCTGAGACAGTTCTGTAAATGACAACAAACGACAGTAATTATGATGAACACAAAAAAAAAACTAAATCTCTGTGGAACTCAAACACTCGACTGATTCAGTGTAAAACAGGCTGATTTACTCACCAAATGATGATTTAATCTCCTGTAAACTTTCTCGAACACCATCTATGATTATACTTTCCCATCGGCTGAACTCTCTCTCCAGAAGTGTTTTAATCGGCTCAGGAACTGAAAGAAACGAAGGCATAATATTAATGTGCAGAATATTAGTGACTTCTGATGATTTCCACCACGTATGTTTACCACCATAACCATTTTGTCCGATGGCAGATTTGGCATTATGATTGGTCAGATCGCCTGTCATCTGTTAGCGAAGGGTCAATTTGATTTGTTTTCAGCCACCAATAAGGCTTCAGTTAGCAAGTTTACATACATTTTTGATTCCCAAGAACTGACACGTTCATTTCAGTGTGATAAATAATTTTTAAAACATATAAAATCCCACTTACTGCTGTCCTGTTGAAGTGTGCTGATCACATTTAATGGCTCATCAGGAGGTTTATCTTGATCTACAAAAGGAACACCACATTTATTTGAAAATGTAAATGAGAGAAATATATTTAGAAATTATACATTCAAATTTATGTTGGCTTGAGAAAGCAGTTTCAATATCTTGATGTTTGCAAGACTTTACAGTTTATCAGATCTATCAGAAATATTAGTTAGAAAGATCAAATACAAAGATTGGATAGAATGGAAGCCTAGCTCTAGTGGTTTCCAGTGTGTTTAAGTCCTATCAGGTGGTTTAAAGCATGGATTTAACAGTCAGAAATTTCAGTCACAGAAGAATAATTTGTGTAAGGTAGCCTTCTCAAGCCAACATAAATACACCTATGGAAGCCTGTTTCTGTCACTGAATGAAAAATAAAAAGGTATTGTGACTTTTTATCAGAATTGTGAGATATTAACACACAACTCGTAATTATGACTTTTTCTCATAACTGTGAGATATAAACTTGCAACTGTGAGTTATAAAGTCCAGTTCTGAGGAGAAAAAAAGACTGATATGTTCATAGTTTATGTCACACAATTGCCTAGAACTGGGATTTTATATCTTGCAATTCTGACTTTATAACTCACAATTCTGAGTTTAAATCTCACAATTTCTGAGAAAAAAGTCCATTTTTTTTTTTTTGTATTATTCAGTGGTGGAAACAGGCTTCCATATATACACCTGACAATACAAAGGTGAGTGAAAACTTACAGTTAAGAGGATCATCCATACTCTGAGAATCCTTAAGGCTTAGACAGTCTTTCATGATATGCATGCATAGGTTTTCTATCTTCCTTCTGATCTCTACAGCTTTTCTTTTAAACCCCTCTTCCAGAAGATGGTAAACATCCTTCAGTCTGATCTCTATTTTCAGATCCTCGCTTTTCTCATCACAGTTTCTCTGTGTGTTGAGATAAAACAAACTGTTTTCTGCCACCATCTCGTCAATCTTTTGCAGCAGCTCTGTGACTTGATCTTGGTTCTTCTTGTCTGTGTTGTCAAAGACGTGATATCTGTTCCTGCATTTCTCAATCAGCCACTGAAGAGCTTCACCTTCAGCCTCAATGTGCTGCTCGATTGAGATGTCTTTGAATCTGTCACCCCACGTGAACAAAACAATAGTGTGTCTCCAGACATCGTCTCCTAGGGTCACCATATTTTGCTCTATGATTCTCTTTTGTTCTTCCTGAAATGATGTATCTGCTGGAATCACGAGCAGCATGGCATGAGGGAACTTCTTACACTCTGAAATGCTTTCTAAAATCGTAGATCTAATGAAATCTGGGTTGAGTTCAGATGCAAAGTACTTCCACCAGCCTGGAGTGTCCAAAACATTTATCTTCCTTCCATCTACGTCTCCAAAGCCTCTGTTACCCTTTCCGGTTTGTCCTCCTATGGCAAATTCATCTCGGTTCAAGATGGTGTTTCCAGCTGAACTCTTTCCAGCGAGAACCCATCCAAACAAAACAACTCTGATCTCCTCAAGACGACGCACATATGCTGAAATAAAAGCACAGTTGAAATAGGAAATATCTGGAAAGAGAAAATTCTCCAAACAACCTTAAATGCATCCGCACCATTATCTTACCTTTTTCTTGAACTGTTGACCGTTCTTTTTGTACTCTGGATTTTCTAAAACTTGCTCTGGTCTTAATTTCCTCCCACTGCTCATTGACTTCCTTCACTTTTTTCAGATCAATGTCAAAGTGCTTGCCGTTATTCTTCCAAACAATTTGTTCGATTTTTATGAGCAACTCTTTGACTTGATTTCGGTCGTGATGGTTTGAATTATTAAAAACGTGATATTTATTTTCACATTTTTCAAAAAGCCACTTGAGCGCTGATCCGTTTTTAGAAATATCCTTCTCTAAGTCTTCTAGTTTAATTAAATCTCCTCTTGTGAAGATGATTAGGGTGTGATTCCAGACATTCGGACCCAGCAGCTCCACATACTCCTCCAGAAACCTCCTATCATTGTCGGTAAATGGTAAATCTGCTGGAATCACGATCAGAACCACATGAGGTCCTGGTGAAATCAGAGAAATCCTGCGAACCAGCTGCTGTTTGGAGATGTTGGATAAATCTTTCAAAATGAAGGTTTTCCACCAGCCAGGAGTTTTAACCAGACTGACTCTCCTGCCATCGATAAAGCCTTCTCTCTTCACATGCTTATCTTCTTCAGCTTCTGTTTCACTGGTTTCCAGTATAGTGTTGATCACTGATGCTTTTCCAGAGTAACGCCTTCCAATCAGCACTGCTCTCAACTCTGAGAAAAAATGAGAAAATCAAATTGAAATAAAAAAATAAACCAATATAATTTAAGAGCTGTATGTTTACCATGCATTTAATAAAGAAATAGGCACTCACCTGTTTGATTATTTTCTTGATGTTTGGACATTTTCCCACTAACATGAAAGAATATTAAAAAAGAATTGTTTAAGAACAAAAATTATGAAGAAATAAAAATTAAGGATAACATAGTTATCAATATCCAGCGACTACTAAATTGTCCCTAACAATGATTTGGATCAAACAATTAAATATATGTGCATGCAACCACTGTTGTTGTAAAGTTGTTGACAGTGTCGTGCAAACATACAGAATGTGAAAAAGTGCAAAAGAGCAACAAACAAACCGAATCAACTGAGTGAGTTATTTACACTAGAATGCTGCGATTGATCCAAACTTGTGATTTTGATCATTCAGTTCAAAATAAGCAATTCACTAGATCAAAATGAATCAAAATAGTCACAAAATGATTCACTTGCTTTGAAGCACTGCAATCGCATCATTTGATTCAGATAGGGACTTCGGAGCAAGTTTGCAAATCATTTCACAAATTTTTTGATTCATAATCCGCGATCCTCTGATATGAAACTATGCTTTGCGAATCATTATTCAGAATGGAACTATAGAGAGCAAATCATAAATAATTAGCTTTAGATCAGAACTTTTTGGAGTGGGTTCGCAAATCTTTCGATTCAGTTTGGAACTTTAGAGCGGATTGTGAATCGTTTTATTCAGATCGGTTCTTCAGAGCACCTTTTTATTATAGTTATAGACATACATACAAAATGAACACAAGTTAACACAGATACAATTCATTTGATTCAAATCGGGACTTCTGAGCGGGTTCGCAAATCATTTCTTGAATTAAATGATTCGTCATCTGCACTCTGAATCCTGATATAAAATTATGGTTCGCAAATCATTATTCAGATCGAGAGCATGGATCGTGAATCATTTCATTTAGATCAGAACTTTGGAGCGGGTTTGAGATTGGGGCTACAGTATGGTTCACGAATAATTGATTCAGGTAGGTACTTCGGATTCAGGTTGGGACTTTGGAGCGGGTTTGCAAATCATTTGTGACCCTGGACCACAAAACCAGTCATAATTGTCAATTTTTTTAAATTGAGATTTGCAATTGAGATCATCTGAAAGTTGAACAAATAAGCTTTCCATCGATGTATGGTCTGTTAAAATAGGACAATTAATAGGCCGAGATACAACTATTTTTATGTTTCAAAAACATAAAAATATTAAGAAAATCGCTTTTAAAGATGTCCAAATGAAATTCTTAGCAATGCATATTACTAAACAAAAAATTACGTTTTGATATATTTATGGTAGGAAATTTACAAAATATCTTAATGGAACATGATCTTTACTTAATATCCTAATGATTTTTGGCATAAATAAAAAATGGATTATTTTGACCCATACAGTGTATTTTTGGCTATTGCTACAAATATACCCCAACGACTTAAGACTTGTTTTGTGCTCCAGGGTCACATTTCACGAACTGATTGATTCGTGATTCACATTCCAAGTCCTGATATGAAATAATAGTTCGCAAATCATTATTCAGAATCTTTTGATTCAGATAAGAACTTTGGTGCGGTTCACAAATCATTTGATTCAGAACGGTAGAGCACCGTTTTATTACAGTGTAGACATGCATACAAAATGAACACAAGTTAACACAGATACAAATCATTTGATTAAGATCAGGACTAAATTAAATGCACTCTAAGTCCTAGTCTGAAATGTTTTATTATTATTATTATTATTATTATTATTATTATTACTATTAATATAAAAATAAAAAAATAACATTTGCAATTATAAACATAGAGGCAAAGCAAAAGAAAAGAAAAGAAAAGAAAAAAATACAAGAATATACACCGAGACAGATATTGCCAGGGTAACAAACAACAACAATGTAAAATGTAAAATTACATCTTAAAAAGACACAAAGGAAGAATATAAATATAATGTTTTCATTGCTTTTGGATTAATATAATTTTCGATATTTTGAAAATATTTGTTACGGTCAATTCTGAATAAAGAAAAAAAAGTTTTAGAACCAGTAAATTTTGTTTATGAATTAGAAACTTAACTAACAGGAAACGTAAAATTATGTACATTTTTCCCATATTTCTTTTGAATAGCTAGTCTGACATGGTCATTCACAAACCATTTAATTCAGATATTAACTTCAGTTTGGGTTTGCCAGTCTATTTTTTTCTGATTTCTTTTTTTTTTTCATTAAAAAATAGAAACATATCATTAAGGTAGTACAGGTAGTGAAAAAAAAGGAAGTACACAAACACAAGGCAAATAATATTTGAGTGGGTTGGTCTACATAAAACAGGGTGAGTGATGTGTAAGGTATAAAAACTGCATGTGAAGTTGCCAACAGAAAATACAGCACAAAGGTTTAAAACAGTACTTCAAAGGCACTGATTAACACTAATGTTCAATTTAAAATTTGCTTATAAATTATTAACATTTAATGTTGTATCTACATTACCTGAGATAACACAAATACATAAAGTTTAACTAACGTTAACAAAGATAAATAAACACTGTAACAAATATATTGCTCATTGTTAATGTTTGTTGATGTATTAACCTCCTAAATAATCTTAGCCAAAGGAAGTTTATTATAAAGAATTACCTCAGTCTGATGATCAAATAATTAAGTGACTTCTTAAGTGACACATTCAAATGACAGTAAACATCAAGGACCACAGTATCTAGCACAGGGGTGTTGCTGTGTTTAGAAGAGATAAGGGACTTAGTCCCTAAAAAAAAGTCCCCACAACGACCACACCCTATAACATGTAAATGATCAACTAGAGCTGCACAATTCTGGATAAATTGAAAATCACTTTTTTGTTTGTTTATTTAAAATTAAAATCATGATTCTCCCCCCAAAAAATAGACAATTAAACAAAATATGTCATTTTAGCACTACAGATGAAATCAGTTTATATACACTGCCGCTGAAAAGTTTGGGATCATTAAGATTTTTAATGTCTTTTAAAAAAGTTAAAAAAAAGTTTTTAAAAAGTTAAAAAAAATAATAATATTGTGAAATATTATGATGATGTAAATGTTTTTTCTATATTAATATACATTAAAATGTATTTACATCTGTAATTAAAATTGAATTTTCAATCATCAGTGTCACTTGATGATTTATTATAATTGATTTTTTAGAACCTTTGATACTTTTTAAGGATTATTTGATCAATAAAAGGTTAAAAAAGAACAGCAATTATTTAGAAAAAAAATGGTTTTCTAAAAATATACACTACTTTTCAAACATTTGGGGTTTGGAGTTTTTATCCTTTCTTTTTCTGAAAGAAATTAAAACTTTTATTCACCAAGGATGTGTTAAATAATTTAATAAAAAGTGATAGCAGATTTACATGGTCAGAAAATATTTATATTTTGAATAAATGCTGTTCTTTTTAACTTGTTATTCATCAAAGAGTCCTGAAAAAAAAGAATAACGGGTATTAAAAAATATTTAGCAGCAGTTTCCAAAACTGATAAATCTAATAATAAATCAGCATATTAGAATGATTTCTGAAGGATCATTTGATACTGAAGACTGGAATAACAGCTGATGAAAATTCAGCTTTGCATCACATATTTTAAAGTATATTCAAATAAAAAACATTATTTTATATTGTAATAACATTTTGCAATATTACTGTTTTTTCTGTATTTTTTATTACAGTTTTTTACAATTGTTTTTGCACTAATAACAGAACCTTCATGTCATTATTCAAAACTCAAAACAGTCATTATATGTAACACAGGCTGTCCAGTGTTCAAAACTTCATATTGCGTTCATATCTTTAAAGAAGCCTTGCATTTACAGAAGCATTGTTTCAAAAAACTAATTTATTATGAAATATCATAGGTACATTACTTTAGATCACCCATACACAAGATACCTATACCTTTCACTGTGTATTTGTTAGTACAACCATTAAATATAGTTGTACAAAATATGTGATTCAAGTTTCAATATTTTACTGTAGACTAGAGAGAATAGTACAGACACAGTGGTATCACTGAAATACTGTAATGTGGAATTTACTGATTAAATCACAACATAGGTTTTCCAAAGGAAAAATTTTAATTCAAAAAAAGAAGAAGAAGAAAAAAAAAACAATACATTATACTGTAAACTGAACTGTTCCTCACTGCACTATGCATCTATGTTTCCATCAACCCAGTCTTATGGATATGGCCATAGGTTCTCATCTACATCACAATGGATGTTTTCGCTAAACATCTTGGAAAGAATCTTCCACTTCTGGCTCTATGTCCTTGCTATGTTGAGAAGGCTACTAGGATTCCACTCATCTTACTTATATATGCGTACAAATATGTGAAATCAATCAGCAGTAATGAGTAGCCATTAACTCATTAAAACCACAAAAGCAATTACATAAAAGTGATATCTTGCATACAGTAATGTTAGATTTGTAAATGTGTTCTGTAAAAGAGGTACATCGGACCATAGAAACCATATCTGATAAAGAATGAAATATGACATCCATAAATAATGTAGTTCATCTGGGTCATATTCTGTGGTAATTGGTGTCAAATGATCTATTCTGAAACTGTCATAATCTAAACATGGACTCAATTGTTCATCAATTTCCATAAAAGCTATGCTTCAAGAGTAATGCAACAGTTACTTATCATTTTAAGCAGTTGTATCAATTGATAGTTCGATCTTTGTAATGAAATGAATACACACTCAACACAGATGTAATGTGTGAGTTGCATTTTGAAATAGTAATACTTTGATGTTAAGTTGTGCCATTTTGAACTGGTGATTTTAGTTTATTTTTGTGATGAACAAATGATGTTTAGCTTATATGTATTGTATCTAAGCATTTGAAAAAAGTGTTAAGTATTTTGAAAAAATGTGCATTTTGATCATTGTTTGTGAATTATGTGTCTAGAGTTTTGAAAAATGACATGAAGGTTCTGTTATTAGTGCAAAAACAATTGTAAAAAAATAAATAAATGCAGCCTTGATGAGCATAAGAGACTTCTTTAAAAACATTACAAAGCTTACTGATCCTAAACTTTTGAGCGGTAGTGTACAAACTATAACCTTTTATGACACTATGTGGTTGAAAAGACTGTGAACTTGTTTCATACCTATTGCTGTCTCAAAGTTGTACTAGTTGAGCAGAATCAATGTCATTTAGGAATAAGATTGTGTGGGTGATTAAGTCGAAATTGCAATCTGCCTATTTAAACAAAATGAAGGATTCAAAGCTGCATTTAGGGGAATGAACATGTAAGGCAGGACGACCTGTACGTTAACTTTTTTAGAGGTTAAAAGATTTGTAACACAGTTGTAGCAGAAGAATAAAACATGTTACCATCTCTGAAAACATCCACAAGTATTGCAGTTCATCACTTAAACATGACATTAATGTTCTAATATTATTACTACAGCTGAGGTCAAAAGTTTACATACACCTTGCAGAATCTACAAAATGTTAATTATTTAACCAACATAAGAGAGATCATATAAAATGCATAATATTTTTGGTTTAGTACTGAATAAGATATTTCAAATAAAAAAGTTTACATTATAATCCACATGAGAAACTAATAGTTGAATTTATAAAAATCACCCTTTTCAGAAGTTTGATTCTTGTGTGTGTTGTTACCTGAATGGTCCACAGCTGTGTTTTTGTTGTTGTTGTTGTTGTTGTTGTTGTTATTTGTTTGTTTAGTGATTGTTGTTCATGAGTTCCTTGTTTGTCCTGAACAGTTAAACTTCCTGCTGTTTTTCAGAAAAATCCTTCAGGTCATCCGCATTCCATACCCGTCAAACCTCCTGTTTTCCCGGGATTCTCTCTTTCTTTGTTTTCTGCGGTTAACGAGGAAACCACCACCTGCTGGCAGAGAATTAAAGGCCAAAAATGAACCCTTATTTTTACGCAGAAAACTCCAAGTTGTAAATGTTGTAAATACGTTTTCCCATATTTTGGAACTGAAAAGTTTCCAGGTATGCCTCATTCTGTTCAAAAGTTTTCAAGGCTCTTAATGCATTTTTTTTTCTTCTGGAGCATCAGTGAGCATTTGAACCTTCTGTAATAGTTGCATATGAGTCTCTCAGTTGTCCTCAGTGTGAAACGATGGATCTCAAAATCATACAGTCATTGTTTGGAAAGTGTTTGAAAACAGCCCAACAGAAAAATGAAAACAGGCCCATAGTGTAAACTTTGGCTGTCTCTCATAACACAATGTTCACCAGTTGGGCGTTCGAACTGAAGCGGCGCTGTGCAGAAAGATCCGTGTTTAAAAATCAAAGTACTGCAACAGCTATAGTGCAGACAGCTCTGCATGCTTTTAAATCACTCATGCGCTACTTTAATGTCATACACCGGTCGGTGTGCGCAGCACAACTTCAAGATTGTAGGATCTCGCAACTTCAAGATTGTAGGATCTGGTGTCGCTTAGCCCGCAGCTCTACATGTGCTGCTAAAGAGGCGCGTGCACCAGCACATAGGAAGAGGCGACACTCCGATGAGTGAGCTCGACTCCTAGGGGGCACGACTCACCCTGGAACTCTGCCAAGGTGATGGCATTACTACCCTCTGGCCAACCTCTGCTTGGGGACAGTATTCCCCTTTTGCTGTCCCTCATAGCAACAAGGAGCTGCTCGGAGCGTCTGAAGCTCCGGGTGCGGAACACGCAAACCCACAGGCCCGAACAGGAACCACAATGCAAGTCTGGATCTGCCTCCTCCGGGGCAGAGCTTGCAGTCCACCACCTGTCCCAGGGGGAGAGATGGGAACATGGTGCACATAACCGGGCCGGGTCCCAGGATAACGTGAGAATAGCCGGCCTTTCCATTTCCAAAGTTGAAGGGGCAGCCTGTGCTCCAACTTCTCCTGCAGGAAGGAAAGCACCACACCAATCAAGCATCTCAGAGGTCCCATGAGAGGAACCGTAGTCAACGAACAGACCTCACCTCAGCGCAAAGCCAGCCTAGTAGGGGGGCTTAGCCTGAGTGATAGGACTACCATGGCCTGTGAGGTCTGCCGCGTCTAGTCCAGTCGCCTGAGGCGTGGGTGCCAAGCAGTCCCCTGAAGGAAGTTCATACTCCAAGTGATCTCCCAGGGAGGGCTGCTGCGAGGAGCAAGAGGCCGGCAAACCAGGTCCGGGTAGCCGATGTGGCATAGTCAAGTGGACCTGCTCCTCAACCTCCCTGAACTTGCACAGGCCTGGGCAAGGAGGCTCACTGGGGAAGAAGGCGTACTTAAGAGGCTCCAGGGCAGCAGAGTGCCAGCACGTCCCTGTCGACGGGAGATGGAGGGCTGGCAATGGAGGATTCTGGGGAGGTGAACAGATTTATCTGAGTTTCCCGGAGTCGACTCCAATAGAGCTGCTGCTGGGGGGAGTAGCCGTTCTCCAGGGAGAGTGACTGTCGCAACTTGATGGATGTACTGCTGCTTTCTCTACAGTCAAAAGTCTGGGTGTTATATTAGACGGCAACTTGTCTTTTGAAAATCATATTTCCCATGTTACAAAAACAGCATTCTTCCATCTTAGAAACATTGCCAAGCTACGAAACATGTTACCCGTTTCTGATGCAGAAAAGTTAGTTCATGCATTTATGACCTCTAGGCTGGACTCTTGTAATGCATTGCTAGGTGGTTGTCCTGCATCTTCAATAAACAAGCTACAGTTAGTCCAAAATGCAGCTGCTAGAGTCTTTACCAGGTCAAGAAAATATGATCATATTACCCCAATTTTAAAGTCTCTGCTTTGGCTTCCTATTAGGTTCCGTATCAAAATACTACTTCTTACCTATAAAGCCCTAAATCAGGGATCCTCAAATCTGGCCCACGAGATCCACTTTCCTGAAAAGTTTAGATCTAAACCTAATCAAACACACCTGAGCATGCTAATCAGTGTATTCAGGATCATTAGAAAATCACAGGTAGGTGAGTTTGATCAGGGTTGGAGCTAAACTCTGAAGCGCATTGGCCCTCCAGGGCAAGATTTGAGGAACCCTGCCCTAAATGGTTCAGTTCAAAATGATCTGATTTCTGGAAATTATCTTGCGACCCCTCCTCCTGGTTTTGCGACCCCCTGGGGGGTCCCGACCCCTACTTTGGAAACCCCTGTTGTAGATCTAAGCCGCAAAATACAGGTGGACGGATGGCGCCATCTAGTGGACCTAGTGAAAAAAACCCTACACAGAGTAAAATTAAGTGGAAAGTGAAGTCCACCGAGATTATGTTCATTGTGAAAGTGTGGACCTGCTTGCAAACAAAGAAGAAATATTCACCACTCTGTCAACAACCAGTAATACGCAGGTCAAGCTGAAAATAGATACTGGAGCTAAATGCAGTGTTATGTCTTCATCAACACTGCAGCAAGTCAACAACAACGCCCAAATTGATCAGTCAAACAGAGTAAATCTGATAATCTATGGTGGTCAAACAATCCAGACACTGGGCACTGCTACGTTATTTCTTTCAGGAGGTCAACTGCAATTCCACATAGTGGATAGAAATGTTAAAAGTTTGTTAGGCTTACCTGACAGCATGAGGTTAAATCTCATACAACTCAGCCCCGAAGCACATGCTGTACAACAACAGTTTCCCGAGATGAGTGATTATGAGGATTTGTTTCATACTGACAACGTTGGCAAGCTTCCAGTCATGTAACACATGCGCCTGGATGAATCAGTGCATCCTAGTGTGTGTGCCCCCAGAAGGATCCCGGTGGCTATGAAAGACAAAGTCTTACAAGATTTGGAAAGAATGGCCAGACTGGGCATCATCTCACCAGTGGAGGAGGCTACCCCTTGGGTGTCTGCCATGGCAGCTACAGTCAAAAAGGATGGTACGGTACGCATATGCATTGACCCTGTGCATTTTAATAAGGCTCTTCTGAGGCCTTATCACCTATTATGCAGGGGTGGGGAACGTCCGGCCACCGGGCCGTATGCAGCCGACGAGACAGTTTGATCCGGCCCACGAGTCAATTCAGAAATGCCCCCCTCCTCCCTCAGAAAAAAAGCTACACAGTAATTACTTTTCCTGTGATAAAAATGTCAAAAGATATAATGAAAATAGAAATATAATATTATAGATAATATATAATAATATAAAATGGGTTTGCCTGTCCGCGTGAATGCAATGCGTGAAGGTCACAGCCAGCGTGAACACAACTCAACTTTACGTTCAACGTACGTATCGTTCATGGTTGTCATCACCACTGATAAGCATAATGGCTACAGGCAAGAAAAGAAAAGTAGATGCAGAATGTCAAGAGAAATGGACAAACTATTGTTTTTTCATTGAAGTCAAAGGCAAGCGAGTCTGCCTAGTTTGTGGGGATGTGCTTGCAGTGAGGAAAAAGGCCAATCTCAAGCGTCATTACAGCTCGAAGCATGCTAAACTGAATCAGTCGCAAGGACGAATGCGCTTGGATAAGGTTAATGCTCTTTGGCGTAGTTTGGATTCCCTGAAGCTCCACAGTGTAATGACAACTGTCGTTTTCACCATAAATTTCACAACATGTCCTCCAACTTATACGCCCGACGAAAGTCATTTTCACAAATCCTCAAAATGCGTCTCCATAGCACGTATACAACAATTGCTCCCGTATCAGCAACAGGTATCCAATGCACTTTCAGGATTATGTGTACTTCAGTTGGTAGAGCATTGCATTACAAAGTGGTGTAATCATACAAACACAGGTTCGATACCAGAGAACGTACACATTCTAATAACATGTTTTACACCATAACTCATGATTTTGCACTATTTCTGTAAGGGGTAGGTTTAGGGTGGGGTTAGGTGTGGTCATTCATACGAATTACACCTAGTAAAATATGTTTGAATTACCGTGAGATTGTGTAAAAACTCATATGTCATTTCATGACGTCAGCTCCAATGCGACACTGCCATTATTTTTACTAGAGGGCGCTTAACTTTAAAACTTAAAAATGGGTTGTGTAAGGTAAATAAAAAAAAATTAATTGGGTCATATTTTCTTTGAGGACAGTCTCAACTTTCATCAAAAGCAGAAGGCTAAACAGCCGGCAGTTCAAAGAGTTACTGAGTGATCTTGAGTCCGATGTAACCAAGGGGGACTCGACGACAGCGTTGAAGATCCAGTTGCGAGCTTTATTGTACAGATCTTGGTCAAGACAGGCAGGGTCGTATTCCAACAAACTACAATATCCAAAGCAAAACAAAACGTAATCCAAAACACAGGTGAGGGTCAATATCCAAGAGGGCAGTCCAAAGTACAAATGAAACAAAGAATTATGGCAATGACTATGACTATAACTATAACTATGTAACGGATAGTTCACTGAGGCAAGATTTATGATGAACCCAAGTGCAGTTTATTTAAATAAACGTGAAGTAATCCAAAGTGCAAATGTAATCCAAACAATAAACAGACTTGACTAGAAAAGACGTGAGATGGCTTGACTCGGCATCAACAGACTTGACTAAACAGACGTGGCATGAAACAGACTTGGAACAGGCATGAAACAGACTCACTGACAGTGGGTTACATTAATACACGACAAGAGACAATGGGAACAGGAGGCAACTTATAGGAGACAAAGGGGGTCACAAAACATCACTAAACCAATGATAAACACTGAACAACACATAGCAACCAATGAAAAAACATGACACATGGACAAGCAGGGAAACAAGAGGAACAGGGAAGCATGACATAAACAGGAACCATAAACTAAACTACAAAATAAAAGACATGAAAACATAAAGCGGAACCCCAAAACAAAACCCAAACACCCACATTACCCCCCCCCCCCCCAAAACAGAACCCAAACACAAAAAGTTCAGTGCGGTGAAGGAGCAGGAGTGAAACTGGGGGTGGGGGGGGGAGGTCCAGGTCCGTGAAGGGGAATGGGATCAGGGTCATGGTACGGGTCAAGGGGCAATGACAGACTTGGGCAGTGGAGCAATGGTGGGCCTAGACCGTGGAGCAGTGGCAGACAGCGAAACCGTGGAGGACCTGGACCGTGGAGCAGTGGCAGAACGACATGGAGGCGCTGGCAGGGCAGGAACATGGCCAGGAGAGGCCTCTGGGACAGACAAGGCCTCTAAAGTGCAGTGTGCTGCCCACACACTCAAGAAGACATGGGCAGGCCCTGGAGCGGCAGGTTTGACGTGGGCAGGCCCTGGAGCGACAGGCTTGATGTGGACAGGCCCTGGAGCTGCAGGCTTGACGTGGGTAGGCCCTGGAATAGCAGACGTGACGTGAACAGGCCTGGATGCAGCAGACAAGACGTGAGTAGTTGTGGGATTGCAGGGCCCTTCATCTGCGATCCCCACAGTGAAATGTGAACCAGCAAGCAACAGTGCATGGTTATATATTCCATATATTCTGCTAGCATAGCAGAGCCTCTGTTGTCTGGCATAAGGTGATATAATCTGTCTTTTAGTCCATTGTAAAATATTCCCTTCAGGGCTACATCATTAAATTCCACCAAATGGCTTACCTCGCAAAAATCTGCTACATATTCCTCTATAGTCTGATCACCTTGATGGAGGCAGAGGAGGCGTAGAACTGCTGGGTTCATATTTAAGAGGTTGTGTATTCTGTAACGGATAGTCCACTGATGCAAGATGTATGATGAACCCAAGTGCAGTTTATTTAAACAAACGTGGAGAAATCCAAATTGCAAATGTAATCCAAACAATAAACAGACTTGACTAGAAACAGACGTGAGGTGGCTTGGCTTGGCATGAACAGACTTGACTAAACAGACGTGGCATGAAACAGACTTGGAACAGCTTGACAGAGCGTAGTGTCAGGTCTGCAAAGCATCTCCTTGAGAAGTGTGCACATGATGGCTGTGATATTTATGTAGCGCATAAAGCGCAACGTCTACTGTCCCGACGCACCAGGTCTCTGATCCCCATGGTACCATCCCAGCTCACACTGAGAGTAGAGCCGGATGTTCAGGCAGCTTTGTTCACACTCCGACAAAAAGGGAAGATAAGCTATGACAAATCTGCCAGGCGCCTTTCACCTCTGGAAACTGGGCAGACGGTAAGGATGGAAACAACCTGTGGATTTGACAAACTGGCCACAGTTTCTGGAAAGGCTCTCCAACCCAATATCGTTCAGTCTAACAATAAGGCCTATGTGAGGAACCGTCGCCAACTTCTACAAGTACCTGAGTCGTACTGTCCTACCATTACAACAGCTGTACCTGTGATCTCTCCAGAACCTCAAGCAAATCCACATGACACTTACATTTACATTTACATTTAGTCATTTAGCAGACGCTTTTATCCAAAGCGACTTACAATAGAAGCAATCAGAGCAACAAGAGAGCGACAGTGTATAAGTGCTGTGGCAAATTTCAGTTAGATAAACACGATAAGTCTTGCAAGGGTTTTTTTTTTTTTTTTTTTTTTAATATAAATATAGAAAACTGAAAAGAGTAGGAAAGAGCTAGTGTCAATTGGTCAAGTTCTGCCGAAAAAGATGGGTTTTCAGACGTTTTTTGAAGATGGCCAATGACTCAGCTGATCGAATTGAGATGGGTAGGTCATTCCACCAGCTGGGAACAGTCCACAAAAAGGTACATGAAAGTGATTTTGAGCCTCTTTGGGATGGCACCACAAGGCGTTGTTCATTTGCAGAACGCAAGCTTCTGGAGGGGACATAAGGTTGGATTAGACAGTTTAGGTATTCTGGTGCAGTACCAGTGGTTGTCTTGTAGGCAAGCACCAGTACCTTGAATTTGATGCGAGCAGCTACTGGCAGCCAATGCAGTCTGATGAAGAGAGGTGTGACATGGGCTTTCTTCGGCTCATTAAAGACCACTCTTACTGCTGCATTCTGAATCATTTGCAAAGGCTTGGAAGTGCATGCAGGAAGGCCTGCCAGGAGTGCATTACAATAGTCCAGTCTGGAGAGGACAAGAGCTTGGACAAGAAGTTGTGTAGCCTGCTCTGATAGGAAGGATCTGATCTTCCTAATGTTGTACAAGGCAAATCTGCAGGATCGAGCTGTAGCAGCAATATGGTCTGTGAAGGTTAACTGGTTGTCCATCACAACTCCAAGATTCCTGGCTGTCCTAGAGGAAGTTATGGTTGATGAATTTAGCTGTATAGAGAAGTTGTGATGAAGCGCGGGGTTGGCTGAGATCACAATCAGTTCAGTCTTAGCAAGGTTGAGCTGAAGATGGTGTTCTTTCATCCAGCCAGAGATGTCGGTCAGACAAGCTGCGATGCGAGCAGGAACCGTGGGGTCATCTGGATGGAAGGAGAAGTAGAGTTGCGTGTCATCAGCATAGCAGTGATAGGAAAAAGCATGCTTCCGAATGACAGAACCTAACGATGACATGTAGATGGAGAAGAGCAGTGGTCCAAGCACTGAGCCTTGAGGAACTCCTGTAGCAAGAAGTTGTGACTCAGAAACTCCTCCAAGCCACCTTGAAGGACCTACCTGAGAGGTAAGACTTGAACCATTGGAGTGCGGTTCCTGAGATGCCCATCTTCATGAGGGTGGACAGGAGGATCTGGTGGTTGACTGTGTCAAATGCAGCAGACAGATCCAGTAAAATGAGTACTGAGGATTTGGATGCTGCTCTTGCCAATCTTAGGGCTTCAGTGACTGAGAGCAGGGCAGTCTCAGTTGAGTGGCCACTTTTGAAGCCAGACTGGTTTATGTCCAGGAGATGGTTCTGTGCAAAAAAAGGATGTGATGTTCCTTCACCACAAAACACTGACAGTTCCAAGCAAGAGGATCCAGACCACTGATCTATATATAATGACTGGATTGCTCATTTCATCCTAAACTGTCGTAACTGTTCAGGTAACTGATCCAACTCAAAATATATTTCTTCATGTACCTAATTATAGGAAATAATAACCATGACCATATATTTCGAGTATACAATAATACAATACAAGCCTCTGTTACTATATTGCTTGTTGTATTGAAATTTAAATCTGTGAAATAAAGCTTCATTGTAACGTGGTGGTTTGGGTTTTGTTTTGGGGTTTGTTCATGTTCATGTTTTCATGACTTTTATTTTGAAGTTCATGTCTCTGGTTGTGTATTGATGTTGTAACCTGCTGTTGTTGAGTCTGATCTGTTCATGCCTGTTTTAAGTCAAGTCATCTCAAGTCAAACCTGTCAAGTCAAGTCATTGTTTGGATTTATGTTTGGATTACACTACATTTTAATAAACTGCACTTGGGTTCATCATACATCTTGCTGCCAGTGGATTAATCGTTACATTCATGTATTTAGTTATGTGCATATTTATAACATGCCTGACTGAGCAAGATCTATTTCAGACTCTTATAGATCACGCAAATTCTGTAATTTACTCACACAACCGTTTCCATGTGAGTAAAATGTTATGTATGTTAAATTAATGATTAATTTAACGAACAAATAATTACCTGCTTCAAAATGAATACTGTTTACGAAATTATTGTTGAAACATGCAGTTAGCCATCTGTACGAATAAAAACACAAGTACATAAACCGTGAATAACAGTACAAGGCGAATTAAGGTATACAAAGCATAACTCTTTAATTCTAATACGGCGGCGCGGTGGCTTCACTTTTGTGACGTCTTGAGCAATCCAGTTCTCTATTATAGATCAGTGATCTAGACTCACAAACCCCACTGGTTGTCACTCGAGGAAGAGTGTCCAAGCCTAATTTAACTTAATTATTATAATTTAACTTAATTATATGCTCTCAACTCTAATTAGCATGTTTACACACATTTCTGATTCCCAAGAACTAACACAAGGTTATTTCAATGTAGTCATAATTTAAGAAAAAAGCTGAAGATGTCAGAAGGAAGATGGAAAACCTATGCAGGGATATGATGAAAGATTGTCTAAACCTTAAGGAATCTCATAGTATGGATTGTCTTATTAACTCTAAGTTTTCACCACTTTTGTATTGTCAGGTATAATTATGTTGACTTGAGAAAGCTAACTTGCATAAATGCTGTTAAAACTTAAAATTATCTGATAGACCTTAAAATCTTCAAACTTCTAACTTTTAATACTACTACTGATTCAAACGTAAAGATTTTAAAACTACTTCAAACTTCAAGCTATTTACTGCTTTCTTAAGGCAACATAATGTTTGTCTTAAAATTTTAATCTAGTTTCTAAATATAATTAAATATAACCTATATAAATATAAATATCTTCAATTGTAGATAAAGAAAAACCTCCTGATGAGCCATTAAATGTGATCGGCACACTTCAACAGGACAACAGTAAGTGGGACTTTATAGACATGTAATGTCTTAAATACTTAGTTTTCACCAAAACTCACTCTATTTTGGGCTGATGAGCTTAGTCTTTGTTTAGTTTTTTTTTTCTCTCTCTCTCGTTTTTTCCACACTCAGTCATATAATGATCACATATAAACACTATTAAAGTTGCATGTGCATTTGTGATCATTATACACTGGAGATCAAAATTAGAGAACAATTTATAAACAATTGAACAATTCTGAAATAATGTCATCTTCACTGCTCAACAATTTTTGTTTCAAAGGAGTTTTTGTCCTGTCTATACCATGCTACCAGAACACCTTTTCCACAAAATAACTAAGGCATTTCAACAAAAAACATTATTTTGCAGAAAACACACTGATCAAAATTAGAGAACATTTTCAGATACCTCCCAGTTATTGGTGTTAATCTGGCACCTGGTGCTAATTTCCTTGATTATCTGTCAACCCCTATTTAACTGGCAGCCTAACTTCCAGTTTCACTGACTCTGCAAGATGGCGGGCCATTCTAAAGTGACTGAAAGCCTCCGGCAGCAGGTTGTGCAGATGAAGGCCAAAGGGATGACCCTATCAGTCATAGCAAGACAAGTTGGTCGTTCCAAATCTGTGATTTCAAGAATATTGAATCTTTACAACATCACAAACTCATTCAAGTCCCCCAAGAAGGCTGGTCGTCCAGAAGACAAATACAAAAGAGGACAGGATACTGCGGAGGATCTCAATGGGCAATCGTTTCCACACTGTAGCTGGAATTGCTCACCAGTTCAGCGCTGAACAGGGTAAGGATCTGTCTCGTCATACAGTGTCTCGACGTTTAAGAGCATTTGGACTGAAAGCCCACTCTGCAGTGACCAAACCTCTCATTAGCAGAAAGAATCAAAAGGCTAGACTAAGCTTTGCTGAGGAGCATGTTGTGTGGACAGAGGAGATCTGGTCCAATGTTCACTTCAGTGATGAAAGCAAGTTTAATTTATTTGGGTCCGATGGGAAACATTATGTTCGGCGACAAACTGGAGAAAGACTGAACCCAAAGTGTGTAAAGAAGTCAGTGAAAAGTGGAGGAGGGAGTGTCATGGTTTGGGGCATGTTTTCTGCAGCAGGAGTTGGGCCTCTTATATAGCTACATGGCAGAGTGAATGCAAATGTTTATCAGAACCTTCTTCAACAACATATGGTTCCTTCCCTGCGTTCATCACCCAATCAGCCCGCAGTGTTCATGCAGGACAACGCTCCATGTCACACAGCAAAACGGGTAAAGCAGTTCCTTGAAACTGAAAACATTGACATGATGACATGGCCTGCCCAGAGTCCTGATCTCAACCCAATAGAGAACCTCTGGAAAATCCTTGGCAACAAAGTTATGGCCAAGAAACCTACTACAGTCACTGAACTGTGGAGGAGACTGGAAGAAGAGTGGACCAAAATCACACCAGAGCAGTGTGAGAGACTAGTGCTGTCCTGTGGCCGCAGATGTGCTGAAGTCATTGCTGACTGTTGTAACCTTCAGAAAATGTTGTTGTAATCTTTTTCCATGCTACAGTCATTGTTGTTCTCTAATTTTGATCAGTGTGTTTTCTGCAAAATAATGTTTTTTGTTGAAATGCCTTAGTTATTTTGTCGAAAAGGTGTTCTGGTAGCATGGTATAGACAGGACAAAAACTCCTTCAACTGTTGAGCAGTGAAGATGACATTATTTCAGAATTGTTCAATTGTTTATAAATTGTTCTCTAATTTTGATCTCCAGTGTAATGTATAGGAAGAGATCATTCTATTTTAAGGCAGAGTTTTTGTCCACTTGTTTTTCAGCCTCAGGTTTTCCCCTTGTTTCTACAGTAAACATTTCCAGACAATATTAGCTGAATCCACATCATTGTGTGTTTTTCTTTTATACAAACCAGAATTTCAGGTTATGACCAAGGTCAACAACATAATGATCTGCTGAATCATTTATTTCAAGAGAAAATAATGTAGGCTACAAATTTAAAGCTCAAACAAAAATAAGCTTTATTAACAGCTCTTACAATAAATGAGGTCTTGGTTTGCCTGTATAAAACGTGTGAAATTAATTTAGCAGTACTGAAAGGCATGTCAGAACCAGTTATTGCGTGAGTAAATTAATGCATCTGAAATGACATGACAAATATAGAGTGTGGGTGTATTAAACATATTTGCACAATGTGCTGATTGTATGTAAAGTAAATAGTAATGTGAGTTAGGAATATTAATATTTCTTCAGTCTCTTTCTCCTGATCCTTGGTTCTGGAGCTTGTATTTTATCAATAGTATGTTGAACATAATGGTTGTAGTTCTGGAGCCATCTCTCAACAGCATCCATTGATTTTTGCCACTTTTCAGCCTGAGACAGTTCTGTAAATGACAACAAATATATTACTTATGAAAAACACATTATTATATTTTGACAATAAACATTTCTATTTTAAGTAGATTACTTTTTTTCTGTGGAACTCAAACGCTTCATCAGTTCTGTGTAAAACAGGTTGATCTACTCACCAAATGATGATTTAATGTCCTGTAAACTTTCTTGAACACCATCTATGATTATACTTTCCCATCGGCTGAACTCTCTCTCCAGAAGTGTTTTAATTGGCTCAGGAACTGAAAGAAATTAAGGCATAATATTAATGTTCACACCACAGAAATTTGCAAATCCACCACAAACTGTTCATTCATCCACTTTTGATTTTGTTCAGTTTTCAAGGAATATGAATCCACTCACATTTATAAAACTGCTGACCCTTTATGCTTATGTTGACTAAAATATTGTCTAACTTGATTTGTTTGCAGCCACCAATAAGATTATAGTGCTCTCAGCTCTAATTAGCATGTTTACACACTGTCACAAATCTGGCCTGTGTTCTTCAGTCCGCTCACAACCAGAGGTCGACTTAAAACAAGAACCCATCATCCATTGCGCTGATGGACTAAGTTTCCAATCATCCATTGCACTGATAGCACTCACACAGCTGCAGCCAGTCAGACACTATTTAAGCCTTGGACTTTCCCCTTCAGACTGCTGAGTATTTTATTGCCTTTAGCACATCTAGTGTTAGCATCGCTACAGAGCCATCCAGAGTTTTCTAAGTTCTTGTTCTAAGTCTAGTCATTCGTGTCTTGAATCCCAGCCTGGTTTTCTTGTGTTGTTTGCCTGAGGACAACTGGTAAGGTATGGACACTGCACAAATATTGTTAGCCCTTAAACAAGGCCCACACTCACTGGAGAATTATATTCAAGAGTTTTTATTCATCGCTCACTACTCTGATTACCAGACATTGTTTTGACTGAGTTTTTCTGCAATAGCTTAAATCAACCTCTCAAATCTGAACTTAGACGCAAGGGTCCATGTTCATCACTTGCTCACTTTTTAGACTATGCTTTGAGGACTATTGGATCGTTTTTCACTGTGGGTGTCGCGGAAAAAGGAACGTAAATTGAGAACGAAGTTGAGTCAACTGTAAGTTCCAGAACTTTCTAGTGAAATGATGGCTATTCTGGTGTTTTTACTCACTCATGAAATGGTGGCCACACGCGAGCATGTTCATAAAATGGAGGCGACAGCGGAGCCTGTTGGCAAAATTGTGGCGACAACAATGCTCTGTCATGTCCATCACCGCTGACAGTCTGGAGTCTCGTCTCTGCTGACTGTCCAGAGTCTCATCACGTTACCACTGGCCATCCAGAGTATCGTCTCATCACTGCTGACCATTCAAAGTCTCGTCTCATCACTGCTGACCACCCAGAGTCTCGTCTCAATACCACTGCCCGCCCAAAGTTTTGTCACGTCACCGCTGACTATCCAGAGTCTCGTCTCATCACTGCTGACCACCCAGAGTCTAGTCTCATCACTGCTGACCACCCAGAGTCTTGTCTCATTACCGCTGACTGCCCAGAGTCTCGTCATGTCACCGCTGACCATCCAGAGTATCGTCTCATCACTGCTGACCATTCAAAGTCTCGTCTCATCACTGCTGACCATTCAAAGTCTCGTCTCATCACTGCTGACCACCCAGAGTCTCGTCTCAATACCACTGCCCGCCCAGAGTCTCGTCATGTCACCGCTGACCATCCAGAGTCTCGTCTCATCACTGCTGACCACCCAGAGTCTCGTCTCATCACTGCTGACCACCCAGAGTCTTGTTTCATTACCGCTGACCACCCAGAGTCTCGTCATGTCACCGCTGACCATCCAGAGTCTCGTCTCATCACTGCTGACCATCCAGAGTCTCGTCTCATCACTGCTGACCATCCAGAGTCTCGTCTCATCACTGCTGACCACCCAGAGTCTCGTCTCATCACTGCTGACCATCCAGAGTCTCGTCTCATCACTGCTGACCACCCAGAGTCTCGTCTCATCACTGCTGACCATCCAGAGTCTCGTCTCATCACTGCTGACCACCCAGAGTCTCGTTTCATTACCGCTGACCACCCAGAGTCTTGTCACATCACCGCTGACCATCCAGAGTCTCGTCTCGTCACTGTTGACGGTCCAGAGTCTCGTCTCGTCACAGCTGTTCCTTCAAAGTCACATCATATCATGTGTGATCTTCAAGAGTCTCGTCACTTCTGGTCTTCCAGAGCCAAGTCACATCTTGTCTGTTTGTCCAGAGCCAATTCATGTATCGTCTGTTTGTCCAGAAGCCAAGTCACGTCTCGCCCACAGTCCAGAGTCTAGTTACATCATTCCTCAGAGACTGATTTCCAGTGTGAGGGATGCACCGCTGGTGTCAGCACGTATGGCTGGTATCCCTGAACCTGCTGACCTGAGTTCACTGTCCACAACACTTCCCATCATAGGATTCACTGTGTGGTGTGTCTGGGCCGTGTACAACACTGCAGAGTCCCCAGACGTGGCAAATGAGGCTGCAGAACCTCCTGGAGGCAGCAGCTCCCTGTATGGTGGTAGCGCCTAGCACCACACCCCCCAGCCCATGAACTCTGCCAGTACTGCCTCAGTTCAAAGGTTCTCCATCTCCACACGGACCTGATCCTCCATCCCTGCCCGCTCCACCACTCGCCTGGATCATATTGTGTTTAGGAGCATCTGGAAGCCGCTCCTTAAGACGGGGGGCTATTAAATGAATCTGACCTGTGTTCTTCAGTTCGCTCACCACCAGAGGTCACCTTGCTATTCTACTAAAATTCACATTACACAGACTGTTGCACTACACCCTGGACTACATTTCCCATCATCCATTGCACTGATTGCACTCACACAGCTGCAGCCAATCGGACACTCTATTTAAGCCTTGGACTTTCCCCTTTAGATTAGTGTTAGCATCGCTACGGAGCTATCCCAAGTTTTCTAAGTTCTTGTTCGAAGTCTAGTCATTCGTGTCTTGAATCCCAGCCTGGTTTTCTTGTCTTGTATGCATGCTGCCTGCCCTGGAATTATCGCCTATTTGGATTACGTCATTGGTCTTGCAGTTTCGGACTCTGTTAGCCCCTCTTTTGAACTATTGACTTTCTGTTTTGGATTACCCGTTTGCCTCGTCCCTTGGATTACGTTTGCTGCTGATTGACCCTCGCCTGTTTAAAGGATTACTCTTGTGTCTTGCCCTCATATACCTGTTTGCTGATGTCGACTCTGCCTGCCTATGACCATGTTTAATAAAAGCTTTGTTTGGATCCGCCCGCTTCACATCTCTGTTACTCCGTTACACAAACATTTTTGATTCCCAAGAACTAACACATGGTTATTTCAATATAGTCATAATTTAATCACATAACTATAAAATCCTGCTTACTGTTGTCCTGTTGAAGTGTGCCAATCACATTTAATGCCTCATCAGGAGGTTTATCTGGATGTACAAATTAAACAACACATATGATTAAAAAAATTAAATCAGAGAAATATATTTAGAAACTAGATTAATATTTTATAACAAACATTATGTTGGCTTAAGAAAGCAGTTTAAATAGTTTGAAGTAGTTATAAAATCTTTAAGTTTGAATCAGTAGTAGTTTTAAAAGTTTGAAGATTTTAAGGTCTATCAGATAGAAATATTAGTTACATTAAATAGATAGATTAGATTGGAAAAGACAAATTGGAAAGAATATTGGATAAAATAGAAGCTTGGAGGTTTCCAGTATGTTTAAATTTTGGGTCAAATGTTTAAAGTGGTTTAAAGCATGGATTTAAGAAGTCTCAAGGAAGATTAATAATTTTAAGTTTAATAGCATATACAGGTCCTTCTCAAAAAATTAGCATATTGTGATAAAGTTCATTATTTTCTGTAATGTACTGATAAACATTATACTTTCATATATTTTAGATTCATTACACACAACTCGAAGTAGTTCAAGCCTTTTATTGTTTTAATATTGATGATTTTGGCATACAGCTCATGAAAACCCAAAATTCCTATCTCAAAAAATTAGCATATTTCATCCGACCAATAAAAGAAAAGTGTTTTTAATACAAAAAAAGTCAACCTTCAAATAATTATGTTCAGTTATGCACTCAATACTTGGTCGGGAATCCTTTTGCAGAAATGACTGCTTCAGTGCGGCGTGGCATGGAGGCAATCAGCCTGTGGCACTGCTGAGGTGTTATGGAGGCCCAGGATGCTTCGATAGCGGCCTTAAGCTCATCCAGAGTGTTGGGTCTTGCGTCTCTCAACTTTCTCTTCACAATATCCCACAGATTCTCTATGGGGTTCAGGTCAGGAGAGTTGGCAGGCCAATTGAGCACAGTAATACCATGGTCAGTAAACCATTTACCAGTGGTTTTGGCACTGTGAGCAGGTGCCAGGTCGTGCTGAAAAATGAAATCTTCATCTCCATAAAGCTTTTCAGCAGATGGAAGCATAAAGTGCTCCAAAATCTCCTGATAGCTAGCTGCATTGACCCTGCCCTTGATAAAACACAGTGGACCAACACCAGCAGCTGACATGGCACCCCAGACCATCACTGACTGTGGGTACTTGACACTGGACTTCAGGCATTTTGGCATTTCCCTCTCCCCAGTCTTCCTCCAGACTCTGGCACCTTGATTTCCGAATGACATGCAAAATTTGCTTTCATCCGAAAAAAGTACTTTGGACCACTGAGCAACAGTCCAGTGCTGCTTCTCTGTAGCCCAGGTCAGGCGCTTCTGCCGCTGTTTCTGGTTCAAAAGTGGCTTGACCTGGAGAATGCGGCACCTGTAGCCCATTTCCTGCACACGCCTGTACACGGTGGCTCTGGATGTTTCTACTCCAGACTCAGTCCACTGCTTCCGCAGGTCCCCCTCTCGTTGTGCAGCGTTTTCTGCCACACTTTTTCCTTCCCACAGACCTCTTGCTTGAGGGTGTCAATGATGGCCTTCTGGACAGCAGTCAGGTCGGCAGTCTTACCCATGATTGCGGTTTTGAGTAATGAACCAGGCTGGGAGTTTTTAAAAGCCTCAGGAATCTTTTGCAGGTGTTTAGAGTTAATTAGTTGATTCAGATGATTAGGTTAATAGCTCGTTTAGAGAGCCTTTTCATGATATGCTAATTTTTTGAGATAGGAATTTTGGGTTTTCATGAGCTGTATGCCAAAATCATCAATATTAAAACAATAAAAGGCTTGAACTACTTCGAGTTGTGTGTAATGAATCTAAAATATATGAAAGTCTAATGTTTATCAGTACATTACAGAAAATAATGAACTTTATCACAATATGCTAATTTTTTGAGAAGGACCTGTATGTAAGTTAGCTTTCTCAAGTAAACATAAGTATACCTGACAATACAAAGGTGGTGAAAACTTACAGTAAATAGGATCATCCATACTCTGAGATTCCTTAAAGTTTAGACAATCTTTCATGATATCCCTGCTTAGGTTTTCTATCTTCCTTCTGATATCTTCAGCTTTTTTCTTAAACCCCACATCCAGATAGTGGCAAAAATCCTTTAGTCTGTTCAGATCCTTCTCTTTGTCAGTCTGACAGCTTTTCTCATCGCAGTTTTTCTGTGTTTTGAGACGAAACAAACTGTTTTCTGCCGCCATCTCATCAATCTTCTGGAGCAGCTCTGAGACTTGATCTCGGTTCTTCTTGTCTGTGTTGTCAAAGATGTGATATCTGTTCCTGCATTTCTCAATCAGCCACTGAAGAGCTTCACCTTCAGCCTCAATGTGCTGCTCGATTGAGATGTCTTTGAATCTGTCGCCCCACGTGAACAAAACAATAGTGTGTCTCCAGACATCGTCTCCTAGGGTCACCATATTTTGCTCTATGATTCTCTTCTGTTCTTTCTGAAATGATGTATCTGCTGGAATCACGAGCAGCATGGCATGAGGGAACTTCTTACACTCTGAAACGCTTTCTAAAATTGTGGATCCAATGAAATCTGGGTTGAATTCAGATCCAAAGTACTTCCACCAGCCTGGAGTGTCCAAAACGGTCATCTTCCTTCCGTCTACATCTCCAAACCCTCTCTTACCCTCTCTGGTTTTTCCTCCTACGGCAAATTCATCTCGGTTCAAGATGGTGTTTCCAGATGAACTCTTTCCAGCGAGAACCCATCCAAACAAAACAACTCTGATCTCCTCAAGACGACGCATATATGCTGAAATAAAATGACAGTTGAAATAGGAAATTCTCCAAACAACCTTAAATGCAACTGCATCTTTATCTTACCTTTTTCTTGAACTGTTGATCGTTCCTTCTGTACTCTGGATTTTCTAAAACTTGCTCTGGTCTTGTTTTCCTCCCACTGCTTATTTACTTCCTTTACTTTTTCAATGTCAATGTCAAAGTGCTTGCCGTTATTCTTCCCAATAATTTGTTCCATTTTTACGAGCAACTCTTTGACTTGATTTCGGTCGTGATGGTTTGAATTATTAAAAACGTGATATTTATTTTCACATTTTTCAAAAAGCCACTTGAGCGCCGACCCATCTTCCTGAATATGCTGCTCTGTGTCTTCTAGTTTAATCAAATCTCCTCTTGTGAAGATGATCAAGGTGTGATTCCAGACATTCGGACCCAGCAGCTCCACATACTCCTCCAAAAAAGTCCTATCGTTGTCGGTAAATGGTGAATCTGCCGGAATCACGATCAAAACCACATGTGGTCCTGGGGAAATCAGAGAAATCCTGCGAACCAGCTGCTGTTTGGAGATGTTGGATAAATCTTTCAGAATGAGGGTTTTCCACCAGCCAGGAGTTTTAACCAGACTGACTCTCCTGCCATCGATAAAGCCTTCTCTCTTCACATGCTCATCTTCTTCAGCTTCTGTTTCACTGGTTTCCAGTATAGTGTTGATCACTGATGCTTTTCCAGAGTAACGCCTTCCAATCAGCACTGCTCTCAACTCTGAGACAAAATAAAAAAATTTGAAATAAATAAAATAAAAAAATATAATTTAAGAGCTGTATGTTTACCAGAAATATGCATTTAATATAAAGAAATAGGCACTCACCTGTTTGATTATTTTCTTGATGTTTTGACATTTTCCCACTAACATGTACAGATGCATGAAAGAATATAAAAAAGCAATTTTCAAAAGGATAGGACACAAGACTAAAAAAGTAAAAAATTATGAAGAATTAAAAATTGCTGTTTTGTGTTAATCTGCTTCTCCCATTCTATCTTTTTACATTGACTGTCACTATTACATAGACTTCATACTTAAACATATGTAAACATCATACTTCTTTCACTTATTTCAGTTAATGTCATAAAACTGTCATAGTACTGACAGTGGCTACGTTTCCATTACCCTATAAATTGTGCAAATTGAAATTTGGCAAATGGAAATATGTCAATTGCGCAAAAACTCCCATATATCGCAAAGAAGTTTTTATGCTTGCATGAGGTGTTTTTTATTTTGTTTACAGGGGTGTGTCAAGATGGCGGAGTGACAAGTCGAACTTTTCACAGGCTCTGATATATTTGTTTATCTTGGTTTATGGTGACTGCAAAATTATTGCACTTGTATTTGTTTAGTTAATTCAGTGTTAAACATCTGTCCTTACAAAAAATGGCCGGGTAAACTGGAGATCATACCAATGTGTCTGCAGCTCCTGAATCTGATTAAACTATAGACGTGATAGATTTTGACGTTTCATCTGCTAAAGAGGTACGACAGCAGACAATGCCTCATACCCCTATAAAAAATATTGGTCCCAAACAAGTCAATGCAACATCGGATAAAGATAAGATTTTGACGTGTATTCAGAATACATCTGCATGACATCAGAGCAAGGCGGATGTAACTCGGACACTTTTCTAACCGGCATGCATCTTGCGGTGATCGGTTCTGCACAGATTTTGCTCACCTCAAGCGAGCCTATTGTTTGAAGCGGTTGAATTGGATGTGAGTCATTTGGTTTAGTTTGGAATTTCGAGGTAGATTCGCAAATCATTTGATTTAGTTTGTAACTTCACGTATTGTGAATAATTTATTTAGATTGATTTAGTTTTTCGGAGAGCATTCGCAAATCATTCAGATTGGAACTTTGGAGTGCAGATTGCAAATCATTTGATTCAGATTGGGATTTTTTTGCGGGTTCACAAATCATATGATTTAGGTCGAAACTTCGAAGCAGGTTTGTAAATCATTTTATTCAGATCGGGACCTTGATCGTAACGCGGATCGAAAATCATTTGATTCAGATCTGGATTTCGTTGTGGGTTTGCAAATCATTTGATTCAGATCGGGACTTCGATGTGGGTTCGTGAATCATTTGATTCAGATCGGGACTTCGATGTGGGTTCGTGAATCATTTGATTCAGATCGGGACTTCGATGTGGGTTCGCAAATCATTTGATTCAGATCAGGACTTCGATGTGGGTTCGTGAATCATTTGATTCAGATCGGGACTTCGGAGCTGGCTCGCAAATGTGTTTTTTTTATTTTTATTAAACAATAGGAAACATACCATTAAGGCACTGCAGTTATAAAAACAAAACAAAGAAAAAAAGAAAGAAGACACAAATTCAAATCCCTTAAAATTAACTGTGATTAATAGTGTAATTGTTTTTTTTGTTTGTTTGTTTGTTTTTTGGGATAATATAACAGTTTTACTACAAATTCCATGGTTAAACTATGGTTAGTTTGGCAAAACATGGTTATTTTGTGGTTACCATTGTTTAAATACAGTAAACGTTATTTATGTATTCAATTATTTATTTTCTTTTTTCTTTTGAGTAAAACATAAGTAATTTGTGATACCAGTAATAAATTTACTTTTATTTAGGGTTAACAGGACTTTGAATAGTTTGCATGTAATTGTCTAGATCAGCTTTAAGTAACTATGGTTTCCAAAGTCAGACATCGTTTGTTATGATTTTCAGGGGTGTAGAATTTAGTAGAGACGTCCTATATCCAGACACTAAATTGACCATAGAAATAATTTTGATCAAACCATTAAATGTCTGTTATCTGCCGTTATGTCCATACCAATGCCAAAAACAAAATAAATAGGTCTTAATTTTAAGAAAATAAAAACTGAAGTAAATAAATTATTTAGCCTATATTTTTGTATCGATTTTTGTAGTCTAATATTTTAACCAGAAATATATCAGCTGGTTAATTGATTTATTTTTATTTTACACATGTATTTGATTAGGTGTCATTACAAATAAAATAGACAGCACCTACCTGCTTTTGCTTTCTGTTCTTTTGCAGATAGCTTCAGGAATAATCACATCTCCTAAAGCGTTGGCTTCTGCTGTTTAAGGTCAATGCACACATAAGATCGCAGGTGGATCATGTTTGCGGAAAAGTGAAAAGGTGTGGTTAGGAAAAATGACAGCATAAATGAGATAAGCATGGTTAATCATTTTAGGTGTGACAGCGCCCCCATTTGGTCACATGAATTCGCTGCACTGAATGGGGGGCTGAGCGAACATATGTCTATCATCTGACGCCGTCGCACAAGCACCGCCCACATTCAGCACCCCGCGCTCTTAGACACGCCCCCTCGCTCTGTGTAGCGGTTTCCGGCGTCGGTGTTTGGCCGCTGCGATTTCCCCAATTTAAGCATTTTTAGTGTTTTTAGTTCCCGACAGCAAACGTGACCTCGCTCATCTTTATTATGCCCGTGTAGCGTGTAATTATCATTCAAAGTATTCATGAGGGAATTCTGGCGTTTCCTCTGAACGCGAAGTTTGAGTGCTTTCAACGTCTGTTTATGTTTTGGGCTTTTGGAAACGAGTTTTGCGTGAGCTATGTTAAACGCAACACGAACCCGCGGACTGCTGGTGTTACTTCTGGGTTTATTCTGCGGTCATTTCAGCTGGGGATGGTTTCAAAACAACGCCAAGAGCAAAAGCCCACAGAAGGAGCCTGTTTACGAAGAGACTTCCGACAGCCAAGACCAAAGCTGCTTATGTCATGTGAGTTTATTTGACGCTCTGACTGAAAAAAGCATATTATTTATGTTAATAGTTCTGTTTTTGACACCGTTTCCATAGTATTTCTGGCATGTTCTACTGTCGCGCGAATGTGACGTCATCACGTCCGCAGTTCGTTGCGGTTTTCTGTTTGTCTAGCTTAGTGTTGTATATTTGTATATTCGTATATTTTGGTCTTAAATATTTTTGTGGCCAGTTAATATCTTGGGAAAAAATATTCTGACATGTATCACAGACATTTAATGCGGAGATGTTTGTTTCTTAACTTGTTTCAAGCTTATTTTATTACTTATTTGTAGCACATTTTATCGTAGGCATTATATTCGGCTGTAAAAGAATTTGACACAATGAAGTATACATTATGCAATTAAACAGGATGAGTTTACTTAATTAAAACGAATAGTAAATTAAATAATAAATATTTTTGTTGCTCTTTTGTTCTTTATTTATTGATTTTATTTGTTTTTGTTGCTCCTTTGTTCTGTTTTAAGTTATTATTATTATTATTATTATTAAAGTTATTTATTTAAATTTTATTTATTTAGCTGCTTGGTTTGGTCTGTATTTTAAGTTATTTATTATTTGAATTTATTTATTTTTGTTGCTTCTTTGTTCTGTGTTTTAACTTTTTTTGTTATTTATTAAATGAATTAATGTATATTTATTTAGCTTCTTGGTTTAGTCTTTATTTTAAGTTGTTTATTAATTGTATGTATGCATTTATTTATTTATTTATTTTTGTTTGTTGCTCCTTCGCTTCTAAGTTATGTATTATTTTAATTTAAATTTTTGTTGCTCCTTTGTTCTATGTTTTAAGTTATTTTTTCATTATTATTTATTTATTTAAAACGATTTATCGTATTTATTTAATTATTTAGCTGCTGGGTTGGGTCTGTTATTGATTTATATGAATTTATTTATTTATTGTTTTAACTTTTTTTTTTTAATTATTTTAAGTTATTTAAGTTATTTAGTTATTTATTTATTTAAGTTATAATTTAACCAATTAATGCATTTTCTGTTGTCGTGGGAATGTCTTTAGTGTTTTCTGTTAAAATCTGCATGTTTCTTTTGCTTGATATTTCACGTTCTTTTCTCTATTTGGGTATTAAAACATTTATTTTATGGCTGTCAGCGATCCTGGCCAATTAATTTATAGAAAAACAATATTCTGTATAACAAACAATTAAAGCTGAGATGTTTGATCTTAACTTGTTTCAAGCTTATTTAATTACTTATTTGTTGCACATTTATATATTATATTCGGCTTTAAAAGAATTTGACACAGTGAAGTATACATTAAACAATTAAAAAGGTTAAGTTTACTTAAAACGAATAATAAAGGAAAATAAAGTATGTAGTATAAATGGACGTAAATTGAAACTACGTTGGGAAGCAAACGTCTGTTATTCAGCGTGTTGTCGTCCCATTGGTCAGTTTGCGCTGCTGACGTGAGCGGGATTATGGGTTTTGTAGTCTTTAATCCGTCCCTACGCCGTTCACACAGCGCTGAGCGCGCCGGCGAAGAACTATAGCGCGTCGCTTATGGGCGTGTCCACGTGTGACGGCGCTTTTTGTTTGGAGGCGGGGCGACCCGGCTCCAAACCCGCACGCGGTAGTTGGTTGAGTTTGACAGCTCATCTCAAGCTGTTTGTGCTCCCAGAAGAGCGTCACCTCACCGACCCAGTTCTGCATCACGGATGACAGCTGCTAGAAACTGCGTGAAGACCGCAGGACACGTTTAACACTTTAAAACAAGTCAGGTTTTGCGTTTGTAAAGGGATGTCTGTATACAGATGCCGTTTTTGGGAGGCGGCGCTGTTTGCTCTGGGACTTTTTGCACTTTTACATTCAAAGCAGGTCAGGAGTTGTGTGTGTGTGTGTGCTATTTATACCAGAAATTAAATTATTTAAATTTAATTTAATTTAATTACTTTTTTGCTTTATTTGTTCTGTATTTTAAGTTGTTTCAAAGTTATTTATTATTTTAATTAATTAATTTAGCTGCTTGGTTATTTATTATTTAATTTTATTATATTATATTTATTATATTTATTTAAGTTTTCCTTTGTTCTGTGTTTTAAGATATTTTTAAGTTATATTTATTTGTTTATTGTGCTGTTTGGTTTGGTCTGTATTTAAAGTGATTTATTTATTATTTGATTGTTATTTATTTTTGTTGCTTCTTTGTTCTGTATTTTATTATTTTTTCAATTTTGTTAAAGTTATGTGTTATTTTAATTAAATTATTTTTGTTCTAAATAAATTATTCATTTATTTAGCTGCCTGGTTTGTTCTGTGTTTTAAGTCATTATTATTATTATTTTTAATTTATTTATTCTTTTGTTCTGTGTTTTAAGTTATTTTTTAAAATAGTTTTTTAAAGGTATATTGTAATTAATCAGTCAATGCTCCTTTTGTTCTTGTTTTTCCATTATATTTTTTAAAAAGTTATTTATTATTTTATTTATTTACTTACCTGCTAGGTTTGGTCTGTATTTAAAGTTATTGATTATTAATTATTTAATTTAATTAAGTATAGGCTTTACAGCCTTGTACTGACTTGATCGGTTTTAATTATTAATCTGAGGTCAGTTTCAAACACCTGATCAGTAGTAAGAGAAAGCAGCTGTTAACTTCACATGACAAACTAGACAGATGGATAATGGAGATGTAACTACTTTTGAGCTTTATCAAATGATAACTGTTAATATTCCTGTTAATTTAATGTCCGTTCTGTTTTCTGCAGTTAACGGGTGTCTTGGACGACTGTTTCTGTGACATCGAGAGCATTGACGTCTTCAACAACTTCAAAATTTATCCTCACATTCGCAAACTCACAGAGAGAGACTTCTTCCGATACTACAAGGTAAATTTTTGTCTTAAATATTTATGCTTAGAATGTAGACCTCAAAGATAATTCACTGCATCTTTACCTGGTCTTACTGTCTGGATGAATGAATATGAGGGGTTTGTATTCGTAGTTATGGACGTGGACGACGTGGCATGATATGCAAGCTGCTTACAGACACTTACAAACTAATATCTCAAATGGAGCCTTGAATATCCAGCCAGCTGTTTAGTTATGATGTGAAATGGTACCGATAGAAGTTTATGCGCTAAATGTCCAGTGCAGTCAAAAAATTAGAAACAAATGCAAACTTTACTTGATATTTTCTGTACTTTTAATATTGTTGCTGTTGTTATTATCTGTTAATTTATATTTTTTAAGCCATTTTACTCAATGCTAAGAATAGTAATGAAGAAATAATCATTGTTCTTTATTGTATTTTGCATTATATTATAACTATATTAATCGATTTATTTGTATTTTATATGTATATGATCTATTATAATGGAAATATTATTTATATATAATTTTTACTAGAAAATGTTTAATTTTCTTTTTATTTGATATTATTTATTTTTAAATGTATTAATACATGATTTATTATATTTATATTTTATTATAATCTAAATGTAAAAAAATAAAAATACAGTCTGTTATAAAATCCTATAAAAAATTTAATTTATATATTTATATTACATATATATATTAGTGCTGCACGATTAATCGTATCGCAATCGCAATCACGATTATATGACGGGAAAATGTTGCGATTATATTGTTTTATATTAGGCTAATTGTGTGCACTTGAGAACACATGCTTTCTGAGAACAGTTTGCCTATTTTCGTGCTGCGAACAAAACAAAACAAAAAAGATAAAATAAATAAATAAATAAATAAAAATAAAAAGATCTGACAGTTTCTCAGTATAGGCAGTGCACGTGTGGCGTGCATGCGTTCATTGTGTGCGCAGCGCTGAGAGACCAGAACGAAGATGAGTGCCGAGGAGACTGATCTGGTAGACAAAAAAACTCTACCTCTGTATGACGATATTTTGGATTTGAGATTAGTGACACTGAGCAGAGACATATATTATGCAAGATTCGCAAGATTAAAGTTGCTATATCACGTGGCAATACAACAAATTAATATCAAATCATAATTACAGATGTGTTCGTGAGCCTCACGCCATATTATAAGTCTTCGTTTAGACATAAAGAAATCAAATTGTAGAGTGCACGCTCAGCACCACCGAGCGCTTCCCGCGACAGTGAAACGAAACCGAAAGTAAGACTCGCACGCGCATTGAAAAGTAATTTTAAGAGAGTGCCAATGCGTGCAAATTTGGCTACATGACATATCTAGGCTGTTACTAGCATGTAAGCTATAATAGCTTGTGTAGTTGTCTATAGCTCTGTATCATGCATGAAAAAGTCTGTCTCTATTGGCACTTTGAATATTAAGAGAGCAGCCTACTTCGATTGTGGCTGCATTTATTGTTTGCACTTAATAAGACTAAAAAAGAACGGTGTTGTTTATTTTTTGGTTATTTATACTGTTTTAATTTATGTTCAATATGTGAAAAGAACTTCAGTTAAGAGGTCAAATGTTCTAAAAGCTCATAATTCATGAACCCCCATTTTGTGCACCCAATACCATTTATTATAATCGTAATCGCAATCGCACATCGCAATATTGACCTCAATAATCGCAATATGAAAATTTTCCCAAATCGTGCAGCCCTAAAAAATAAATATATATATATATATATATATATATATATATATATATATTATTTTTTTATTTTTTTATTTTTTATTTATTTATTTAATGGAACGTATTAACATATGTTTATTTTATTTCATGTTATTTATATGATATTTTAAATATAAAAATAGTATAAAATGTAAAAAATATATATATATTATTAATATATTAATATTTAATTAATAAAATAAAAAATATATAAGTAAATCAACAATATTTATTCTGATTAATTAATAATTATTTTACATGTATTAGATTTAATGTATTTATAAAATATGTAAAAATGTAAAAAAAATAGTATAAAATAAATATTATTCATATACTTGTATTAAATTACTAATATAAACTATATCAAATATAAAAATAGTATAAAATAAAATTATATTATTAATATATTTGTATTAAATTACAAATATAAATAATAGAAATTAAATATTTATTATGATGAATTAATTATTTTACATGCGTTCGATTTAATATATTTAGATTTTATTATAATAATATAATAAATGTAGTGTATTATAAATAACATCATATAAAATTAAATGACTAAGATTTATTCTGATTAATAATTATTTTACATGCATTAGATCTAATATATTTATAATATAATGTAATATAATATTCATATACTTGTATTAAGTTACTAATATAAACTATATAAAATAATATACAAATAGTAAAATGTAAAAAAAGATATTAATATATTTATATTAAATTAGTAATATAAATAATATAAAATTAAAAATATTTATTATTATTATTTTACATGTGTTAGATTTAATATATTTAGATTTTATTATAATAAAATAATAAATATAGTATTATAAAATAATATAAAAATGTATCAAATTAACTTAATAATATTTATTCTAATTAATTAATCATTTTACACATTAGAATAAATATATTTATAAAATAATGTAAAAAATAGTATACAATAGAAAATATATTATTATATTTGTATTAAGCTACTAAATATATCAAATTAAATAAATATTTATGATTAATTCATTATTATTTTACATGTATTAGATTTAATACTTTTTTATTTTATTATAATAATATAATAAATGTAGTGTGTTTTATATATATATATATATATATATATATATAGAAATGGTATAAAATACAAATTAAATAATTGAAATGTATGTTAAATTGCTAATATAATTTATATAATATTAAATATTTAGTATGATTAATTATTTTATATTATTTTTAGTTTTTATCATTTTATTAGATTCTTTTAGATGTAATATATTTATATTGTATTATAAAATGTTATAAAAATAGTATATATTATTCATACATTTATATTAAATTACTACTATAAATAATATTTATTATAATTTAACTAATAATTATTTAAATGTATTAGATGTAATATATTCAGACTTTATGGCAATAATATAATAAATATAGTGTATTCTAAAATAGTATAAAATAAGATTATATTATTGTTATTTATTTTGATTAATGAATTATTTTATATTATTTCTATTTAGATTCTAATATAAATGCTTTATATATTTATATTATATGTTATGTTATTATATGTTGTTTTTATTCAGAATTCATTTTGATCACAGGAATCGGATGTATTTTTCTCTACAGGTGAACCTGAAGCGTCCGTGTCCGTTCTGGCCTGATGATGGCCATTGCTCGATCAAAGACTGCCACGTAGAGCCATGCCCAGAGGTCAGAGTTCAACACATTTGGCTCATTTGCTTTAATTTGACTATCCAAAAAACATTTGTGAGGTTGAATCTGCTTTTGAAACCATTCTTCCTCATGCATACAGCATGAGTGTTTACTCCAGCTTCTGTTTATCCAAAGCAGATTCTATTTTCTATTCCTACAATAAGGATTTAAGCTATCTTTTTGTTTTTTTCAGAGTAAAGTTCCTGTAGGAATTAAATCTGGCAACTATAACAAGGTAAGAGACTGATACGTGTTTGCTTTTGGGAACGTTTAGTGTTTGGTTTGATCCGCTGAGTTCAGTTTGTGCATTAAATGTTTTTTTTTTAAAGCACTGCATCAGTTCTGCGTTTTTGTGGTGTTTGTTCAGCTGTGTGCAGCGCGGGTCACTCGCTGTTTGTTTGTTGAGGGTTTGTGTAATAGAGCGTATAAGGTTGAGTCAGCACTCACAGAGTTTGTCCTTAATGTCACCAAACGCGTTTGATAGCGGATGAACAGGTTATTTTTAGTGAGCTGTGAATGTTCACACTTCACAGAGAAGATAGACGACCTCAGACACATCTGGACAGGAAGCACACGGCACTGTATGAACATGTGAAACGTGTTTGCCGACACGTATATAAACAAGTTACTCTGATATACCTGGATTTTATAAGTCAGTTAGGGCTGTTAATAAACTAATGTCATGTGATTTTCATTAAAAGTGAATTTGGTTTACAAAAATATTTCACATTTGTAAAATATAAATTTGTAAAAAAAAAAAATATTTTAGTAAAATAAGAGGGATCATCAAAATGCATGTTTTTTTTATTTAGCACTGACCTGAATAAGATATTTCAAATAAAAGACATTCACATATAGTCCAAAAGAAAATATAATAGTTGAATTTATAAAAATTACCCCGTTCAAAAGTTTACATGCACTTGATTCTTAATACCGCGTTGTTACCTGAATGATTCACAGCTGTACTTTTTTGTTTAGTGATAGTTGTTCATGAGTCCCTTATTTGTCCTGAACAGTTAAACTAACTGCTGTTCATCAGAAAAATTCCCACGAAATTCTTTGGTTTTCTGTATTTGAACCCTTTCCAACAATGACTGTATGATTTTGAGATCCATCTTTTCACACTGAGGACAACTGAGGGACATATATGCAACTATTACAGAAGGTTCAAACACTCACTGATGCTCCAGAAGGAAAACAACATGCATTAAGAGCCGGGGGTGAAATTTGAAGATCATGGTAAATTTAACTAATTTTGTCTTCTTGGAAACATGCAAGTGTCTTTTGTAGCCTGTAAAAAGGGCAGTGCTAAATGAAAAAAATATGATATTTGGGCAAAATGAGCAAAATGTACACATTTCCATTCTGTTCATAATGCATGTTTTTTCCTTCTGTAATAGTTGCATATGAGTCCCTCAGTTGTCCTCAGTGTGAAAAGATGGATCTCAAACTCATACAGTCATTGTTGGAAAGGGTTCAAATACACAAAAATGCTGGAAAACCAAAGAATTTGTGGGAGCTGAAGGATTTTTCTGACAGTTCTGTTCAGGACAAGCAAGGGACTAATGAACAACTATCACTAAACAAAAAAAACAGCTGTGGGTCATTCAGGTAGCAACACAGTATTAAGAATCAAGGGTATGTAAACTTTTGAACAGGGTCATTTTTATAAATTCAGCTATTGTTTTCTCTTATCGACTATATGTAAATGTCTTATTTATATTATTAATAATAAAATTGTAGTTAGTGTGCTTATTTTTTGCAGACGTTTGGGAAAAATAGGGAAAAAAAAAAAACTTTTAATACATATATTTGTAACATTTTTGCATTCAAAGTGAATTTGCTAAATATATTTGTAATTTTCAAAAAATAAAATACATTTGTAAAATATAGTACAATTTTATTTATTTATATTTATTTATTTTATGTAAATAATTTTAATTTATATATTATGATATATATATTATTTATGATGTATTATATTTATATAATATATTTAAATAGTATATTTATATTTGTGTGTATGTGTGTGTGATTTACCTTACTAAAAATGTAAGAAATTTTATATATCGTCGCTGTCGGGCGGAATCCTCGTATCCCCAAAACCGTAATTTTTCAGGAAATTAAGAAAACTGCATATTTTTTGAGTTGTTAAATATTTTATCGTTAAAGTTTTTATACCATATTATTATTATACCATATAGGTATTATACCATATATTGCTATCATACACTGTTGTTTACCAACATTAAGACAACATTTCCCCAAAATCATGTTTTATCGGAGATACGAGGTTTTATGACTTGGGAGCAGGGAGATACGAGATTACGCCATCATTGATAAGAATGCTACAGACACAGACTTCGCTGCTGCCAGCAGTGTTCATCAAAGTCTGCGGTCGCGTTGAGCCTTTTGACAAGAGAAAAGGCTTCAATAGTTAACCAAAGCTAACGACTGCGGTTTCATACATTTTCCTAATCTCTATTTTAAAGGTTAGGGCTATGAGTGATGCAATACCAAAATAAAACGATAAGCTGACTAATAGGCGGAAATTAATCTGCAGGCAAACAAAGTCTGCGGTCGCATTGAGCCTTTTGACAAGAGAAAAGGCTTCAATAGTTAACCAAAGCTAACGACTGTGGTTACATACATCTTCCTAAACTCTATTTTAAAGGTTTAAGAGCTATGATGCAATACAAAAAAACTGAGTCCGTCTTTTTTACCCTTAATTCTTCCAGAACAGCTTATACTACTGTTTCAGCTATTAAAATAGTTACGTTTTGTATGTAATGCCAAAGTGGTTATATTTCGTTTCGTTTTCTTATTAAGTTAATTTAGAAAAACTTTTGGAGCATTTTTTTTGTTCGTTAAATATCAGTTTTTTTTTTTTTGTTTTTTTTTTTACGAACAACGGCCAGCGGAAGACTTTTGCCTTTTAAATCATTACGACTTGCATAAAATAAAATCTATAGATCTAAAACAGTTAAAGTAGCTATAGAACAATGTTAGTTTAAACATTAAACCTAGATAAATGTGCGCTATATGTGAATATCGTTTTTGAAGAGGAGAAGCTGAAATCGCTTTGCAGGACATGAGGAGCCAGCGCGATCACATTTTTCAGCGAATAGGCTACATGCCTCACAAACATGACAAATAAATAGAAAGCTTTAAATTATTACTTAACGAAATAAAACAAATCAGAAAAAAACGCTTTCACTATGTAATCCGGAAAGATGCTTTCCTTCAAACATTGCGTCCAAAGAAAAGATTGCGAGTCAGGGTCTTTGCGACATTATCTCAGAATACACTAGTTTATTAATGGATCATTCAAATATCTCCTTACTGTTTCCACCGACACATTCAATGCTAATTATTTTTGCCGGTGCTTTGTGACAAGAAGATGGAAGGGGACATATGCCCCGACGCTCAAGCGGAGTGAAGAAAAGGTGGAGATACGAGCTCTTCTCAGACAGTTGAAGTGTTCAAATGAGTTAAGAGATTTGCTCTCAAGCTATTTTCAACACTTTAGATTGGTTAATAATGTGTAAAAATGACAGATCCACGTGGGCACTGACCAATAGTATCGATTTGTGAAAAAATATGAAATTGACAAAATTTGGACATACGAGGTTTCCGCCCGACAGCGACGATATATAACTTTTTATCTATTTTTAAATTAGGAAAAAAAGTTTTTTGTGTGTGTGTATACATGCACATTTTGAGCCATAACCAGAAAGAAATAATTTTTTTATATATATTTCTTAATTATTTAAAATATATATTTAAATGTTGTTGTTTTTTTTAGAAGTTTACATTTTTAATTATTTCATAAAAAAAATATATTTTTTATCATATAGTTAATGTTTATGTTTACATTTAGACATTTAGCAGATGCTTTTATCCAAATATATCCAAGATATATTGCAACAGCCTCATATAGTGCATTTAGTTTTAATTCAGTTTTCCACATGTGTATATGACTCGCATGTAATGTGTCAGATTGAGTGTGTTGTTTGTGATTGTTGTGTTGTTCTCTGCTAGTTTTCTCAGGCGGCGAACAGTGCCAGTGATATGAGAGAGTGTGAACAGGCACATGAACTGGGCGCCATTAACAGCACACTAAGGTAAACGACATCTGATCTCAATGTCCCTCGTCACTGCTCACAAATGCATTAAATCATGTGATTTTGCGTCTCTGTGCTGCAGTAATCAGAGTAAAGAGGCGTTTGCGGACTGGGCTCATCATGACGACGCTCAGGATCATTTCTGCGGGTTAGACGGTGAGTTTGCACAGGAGAACATCACCAAACAAATGTTTGACATGTTTCTTAGTCTCAGAAGCGGAAGTGGTTGTTTAACTGTTAGTTTCAGGAAGAGTTTGATCTGCTATCTGTAGATCTGTGCTGGTTATTTATAGGGCTGTCTCTAGTATTGCTCTACAACAGGTTGCATGATAAAATAAAAATGAAACCAAATTCATGATATGGTTTAGTGGCTGTGATTTGATTAAATAAATATATGCGCTGTGTGTTAAAGTTCATTTACACATGTTCAGGCTTTTTTTTTTTTTTGTATACTATTTATATTTCACTTTTTCTTCGTATATTTTTTTATATATAATAATAATAATAATAATAGCAACAATAATACATAATTTTCTGATATAATTACATTTTGGTGAAATTTTGCAGCCTTAGTCTAATAATAGTATTTTTGACCTACATTATTTATTTTGTATTTTTTTTTAAACACTAATAAAATATGTAATAATTCATTTTTATTATTGAATAAAAATTGTACATTGATATTGATATAATCACAATTTTAGCCAAATTGTGCAGCTCCACAGATGACAATAATAATAATAATAATAATAATAATAGTAGTACTTTTTTTTAATATATAATATAATTTTCTGTTGTATAATAAAATTTTGGGGAAATTGTGCAACCGTGGTCTAATAGTAATGTTCGTTAGTAATATTTAATGTTTGTTTTTAGTTTGCAATTTTATTATTTTTTATAAAAAAAAAATAAAAAAAAAAATAGTATTTTATAGCCATATTCAGCAGCCCTAGTCTAATAATATTTGTGACCTAAATATTTTTATGGAGTTATGTAGTAATTAATAATAATAATAATAATAATAATAATTTATTATTATTATTATTATTATTATTATTATTAATTAAAATATTAAATTGATATTGATATAGTTACAAAATTTGGGCCAAATTGTGCAGCTCCACAGACAAGTGCAGTAAATCAGTTTTTTTATTTCTTTTTAAATTCACATTTTAAATTGCATTTGAATTTTTCTCACAATTGCGTTATATTTTAAAATTATAAATTAACATTAACATTTTAAATTATATAATTATAATTATATAATTTAGGCCCTTGAATTTGTTTATAATGTAAGTAGCCATGCTTTTTTATTTGTGTTTGGTAGCTAAACAAACCATCGTTATTAACTAAATCATTTCACGTTGGTACCTGAAAAGCAGAATAAATTGGCTGTGTATAGAGACTAATAAGAGACGAGACTAATGCTGGTGTGTGTGCAGATGAGATGTCTCCTGATGCCGAATATGTGGATCTGCTGCTGAACCCGGAGCGATACACCGGATATAAAGGCCCATCCGCCTGGAGAGTTTGGAACAGCATTTATGAGGAAAACTGCTTCAAGTGAGACACAAACACACACAGACTGAAACAAGATACTCTACTGCGCTCTCAAATTTGTTTTTATTCTCAATGGTTGATTATTTTTTTTGCAGACCAAGATCAGTGTATCGTCCTCTCAACCCTTTGGCTCCTAGTCGTGGTGCGTTTTTACAGTTTATTCAGTTTTACTAATTCACAAGTGCATTGAGTTAAATTACACTGCTGTGAGTGAATCTCATGAAAACACATGTAATGAATATGTGATGTATTTTACGCCAGAATCAAAAGTAGAAAGTATAGATTTTTCTTTTGCTTCAAAAGTTGTAAAATTAGATTTTTTTTAAATTGTTGGTAATGTTTTTTTTTTAATTGACTCTTTTAGACATATACATTTGAGCTGTGTGTAACCAGAAAAAAAGAAATTGTTTGATTTAAAATAAAGAAATTTAATGTTTTTATACAAATTAGAACATTTCATAATTATACATAAAAAGATCTGTTTTTATGTAACCAGAAAAATCTAAGGAAGGATTACATAAAATGACAATTAAAATGTAAAAGCTGTAAGAAATAATAATAAAAAAAATCCTTTTTGTAAAATTATTAAATGTCATATTAAAAAAATATATATTGAAATATATAGAAATTATTTAAAATTTATGTTTATATGTAACCAGAATAATCTAAGGAATTATTTAATCAAATAACAATAAAAATGCAAAAGCTGTAAGAAATAAAAATAAATAAAATAATTGTAAATTATTATCTTTTTTTTCATAAATTTACAAAAACACAGATTTTTATCATTATTATTATTATTATTATTATTATTATTATTATTATTATTGTTATTATTATAAAAATAATTGTTTTTGTAAAGTTATGAAATGTCATAATTTTATAAAAAAAAATCAAAAATTATAAAAATATATATCAGTTTTTATGTGACCAGAAGAATCTAAGGAATTATTAGATAAAGTAACAATAAAAATGTAAAAGCTGTAAGAAATAATAATAAAAAAAATAATTATTATTTTTGTAAAATTAAAATGTCATAATTATATAAAAAAAAAAATCTAAAATTATTTTAAAAAAATTATCTGTTTTTATGTAACCAGAAGAATCTAAGGAATTATTAGATAAAATAACAATAAAAATGTAAAAGCTGTAAGAAATAAAAATAAAAAAATGAGGAATTATGAGGAATTATTAGATGAAATGACAATAAAAATGTAAAAGCTGTAAAACGTGTGTATAGTGTATGTGTGTGTAAAAAAAAAAAAAAAAAAATATATATATATATATATATATATATATATATATATATAATATATATAGACATGCATGTTTGGTGTGTTTGTGTGTAACCTGAACTTTTTTTCTCTTTCTCCCGTCTTCTCTCAGGTGATGATGATGGTGAGTTAATATTTGCTTACTTTCTCTGTCTCATTTTACACATGAAACATGATGCTTCTGCAGGGAATCTGATCTTAGATCAGTAACGAAGGGCTTTTATTAAAGCAGACTCTCATTTGTTTCTCAAAGGTGAAGGATTTTACAACTGGCTGGAAGGTGAGTGATTTATTTACAGTGTGAATATGATGAAAACAAAGCATTTTGCCAATTATATTTATATTTATCCACTGTGACTCTTATTAGTAAATTATGACCAAAAACGTTGGTTTGAGAGCCTGTAAACGTTCTAATGTTAATTAACATGCATTTATTTACATAATAATAGTTGTACAGATGCACAAATTCATTCTGCTTGTGTTTTGTGAATGAGGCCTGATGTGTGTTTTCATGCACACATTTCCTCCTGAAACTGAGAGATGTCGTCATTATCCCCCGCTCTGGGCAAGTCCAGGCAAATCATAATTTTCACACTTCTTGAAGTGTCATGAATTCATATTTCAGCACGTTAAATTATTAAAATATTTATTTATATGGATGTTTAATATAAATGCATGTTTGTTCAATTCAAATTATTTATTGTGAAGAAAGATCATATTTTAATTGAACATTTATTTATTAAAATATTTTAAAATAAACACTTTACAATAAGGTTCATTAGTTAATGAACTGCACTTATACAGCATTTATTAATCTTTATTAATGTTATTTTAACATTTACTAATACATTATTCAAATCTTGTTAACATTAATGCCCTGTAAACTAACATGAATAAACAATAAACAAATGTATTTTCATTAACTAATGTTAATGAAGATTTGCAAATACAGTAACAAATGGTTAGTTCACGTGAGTTAATAATTAACTAATGTTTAACTAATGAACCTTATTGTAAAATGTTACCAATAAATTACTAAACTAATACAAATTATGTATTGTGAAGAAAAAATATTTTAACTATACATTTATTTATTAAAATATTTACAAATAAATTATTATTATTATTATTATTATTATTATTTTTTAATGTATTTATTTATATGGATATGTTCAATATAAATGTATATGTTCATGTTCAAATAAAATTATTTATTGTGAAGAAAAAACATGAACTAACCATTTATTTATTAAAATATTGAAAAGTAAATGATTAAACTAATATTTATTTATATGGATATGTTCAATATAAATTTATATGTTTATGTTAAATTAAAATAGTTTATTATGAAGAAAAAACTAACTAAACATTTATTAAGATATTTACAAATAAAAATATATTGAACTAATATATATTTATGTATTTGGATATGTTCAATATAAATGTCTACGTTATATTTAAATTATTTTTTGTGAAGAAAAACATTTTAACATTTAAAATATTTTAAAATAAAGGAATTATTAATCTAATATTTATTTATTTATTTAGTTAGTTATATGGATATGTTCAATATAAATGTCTACACTTATGTAAATTGTAATTATTTATTGTGAAGAAAAAAAAATTTAATAAACATTTATTTATTAAAATATTTTAAAATAAATGATTAAACTAATATTTAAATTGATATGTTCAATATAAATGTATATGTTTATGTTAACTTAATTATTTATTGTGAAGAAAAACAACTAACTAAACATTTATTTATTAAGATATTTAAAAAAAACAATTAACTTATTTATTTATTTATTTATTTATTTATTTGGATATGTTCAATATGTCGATATGTCTACATTTATGTTAAATTTGAATTATTTTTTGTGAAGAAAAAAATTAACTAAACATTTATTAAAATATTCAAAAATAAATTAAACTAATGTTTATTTAAATGGATATGTTCAATATAATGTTCAATATAATATGTATATGTTTATGTTAAATTAAAATGATTTATTGTGAAGAAAAAACTAACTAAACATTTATTTAAGATATTTAATAATAAAGAAATTATTAAACTAATATTTAACTAACATTTTATTAAAATATTTTAAAAGAAAGGAATTATTAATCTAATATTTATTTATTTATATGGATATGTTCAGTATAAATGTCTACGCTTATGTAAATTAATTTATTGTGAAGAAAAAAAAATTTAAACAAACATTTATTTATAAAAATATATATTATTTAAATTATTAAATATTTTTTTAATTAAATGGATATGTTCAATATAAATGTATGTTTGTTAAATTAAAACTATTCATTGTGAAGAAAAAAAAAAAAAAATTATTTCCTGGTTGTTGTCATTCTTCTTAAATATGCGTATGACTTTACCTTACAGTTTTTAGCATTTTCTAAAGTATAATTATTATACATGGTTTTATGAGCTCATATCGTCCCCCAAAATACTCACCCCCCCCAAAAATAATAATAATATTTGTGTGTGTGTGTGTGTGTGTGTGTGTGTATTTCTAATAATTTTTTTTTATTTTTGTTCGTTTTTTTTTTTTTTTATATATATATAAATGCATATAATTGCATATTTTTTGTAATATATAATTATTATACACAGTTAAATGAGTTCATATTAAAATGATGCTAGTAAAAAAATACTCCTTTTTTATATACATTTTAATATTTTTTTAATAAATATTGTTTTTTTTATTATTTTTAAATGTATTATTGTTATTAAAAAATAAATGTTAAACATTTATAAATTGTTTTTTTAATTAATTAAATAATTTCTTTTTTATTATTATAAAAAATAAAAATTACGTATGAAGCTCTTTGTTAATGCTTTAGATAAATCTGTTGGTTTGCTGATATATACTAATATTGATTCGCTGCAGGTTTGTGTTTGGAAAAGCGTGTTTTCTATCGTCTGATCTCCGGCCTCCACAGCAGCATCAACATCCACCTGTGCGCCGAATACTTGCTGGACGGTAAACATGCGTCTCGCACACTTACACAATGACCGTTTCTGTTATAGTGACTACATATTCTGCTCAAACTCTGGTCACTATATTGATGTATCATCCTCCAGAGGGCTGGGGGAAGTCAGTTTGGGGTCCCAACGTGCACGAGTTCAGGCAGCGCTTCGACCCGGCCGAGACGAAGGGCGAAGGTACGCGCCGGCTGAAGAACCTGTACTTCCTGTACCTGATCGAGCTGCGGGCACTTTCCAAAGTGGCTCCGTACTTCGAGCGCTCCTTCATCAATCTGTACACAGGAAACACTCAGGAGGACTCCACTACCAAAGAACTGCTGCTGCAGATCCTCAACGACACCAAGTGAGAAACTATTATCACCAGATGCACTAAAGGAAATACTAATTTCTTTGTGATCATTACATATGTACACAGGCAGTCAAAAGTTTTTGAACAGTAAGATTTTTAATGTTTTTAAAAGAAGTCTTTTCTGCTCACCAAGCCTGCTTTTTTTGATCCAAAGTACAGCAAAAACTGTAAAAAAATTTAATATTTTTGCTATTTAAAATAACTGCCTTCTTGAATGCTTTTTAAAATGTAAATTATTTCTGTGATTTAAAGCTGAATTTTCAGCATCATTACTCCAGTCTTCAGTGTCACATGATCCTTCAGAAATCATTCTAATATACTGATTTGCTGCTCATGAAACTTGTATTGTTGTGTTATTATGAAATCTAAAACATTTAAAACTATTTAAATCTGAAATAAAAAGCTTTTGTAACAAAAATATTTGTAGATGTTTTGTAGTTTTCTGAGCAGCAAATCAGCATATTAGAATCAAGGATCATGTGAAACTGAAGACTGGAGTAATGATGCTAAAAATTCAGCTTTGATCACATAAATAAATTATTAATATTAATGTATAATGTATATTAATGTATAAATATTTTTATATTTTATTTATATATATTTATATTTATGTTGTACTTTGAATCAAGTAAATACATATTGTATAATGTATAATTATTATACACTTTTTATGTATAATAGCTCCTATTTTTCCCAAAGATAAAAGGAAAAAAATGTATTTAATAAAAAAAAGAATAAATACTCAAGATAAAAAGGATATAATTTGAAAGATGTATTTACATTAAAAATACAAAGTACAAAAAAGAAAATCTGATTAAATACTAAAGAAAAAAATATTCATAAATAAATGAACAAATAATATATAAAAAAAACTTACTGTTTGAAAACTTTTGACTGGTAGTGTATATGACCATAAAACTGAATTTTAAATGAATGGATAATTATTATTCACTTCTATGAGCTCCTATTTGTCCCCAAGATAAAATATATAAATAATATATAAATGTATTTAATTAATAAAAAAATACTCCACAAAAATGATATAATTTTAAAATGTTTTGGAAAAATAAAAATAAAAAAAAAACATAAAAAAACACTTTAAGTACAAAAAGAAAATCTGATTAAATACTAAAGGAAAAAAAATATTCAAAAATAAATAAATAAGTGTAGATGACATTAAACTGAATTTTAAACTAATGTATAATAATTATACACTTCTATGAGCTCCTATTTTGCCCCAAGATAAAAGAAAAAATATATAAATGTATTTATAAAAAAAAAAAAAAAAAAACTCAAGAAAAAAGGATGTAATTTGAAATCTATTTGAAAAATGTATTTACATAAAAACCTTCAAGTACAATAAAGAAAAGGAAAAAATAATAAAAACAATTATTTATTCATTTAGTTATTTAAAAAAACATATATCTCTGGAAAATGATTTCATTTTAACTGAGAAACGTTATACGCAATATTATATAATGTAGGTTTGCAAAATAAACAAAGATTTGTTTAATGACTGATTAAAAAAGGTTAATAGACTTGACATTTTTATAATTATTATACAGTTTCTGATAATAATTATAAAAATAGATTAGAGATTTCCCTCCAGAATAAAGAGGGAAATAAACGAAAGAAATATATAAAAATACATAAAATATTAAATGTTAACATTTATTTAAATACATTTTGAAAAAAATAAATCTGTGAAGATTAACGATCTGCAGATGTTTTTTTTTTTTTTTTATGCATTCATATAATATACCTAAAGTTATGAAGACTTAATGAATGTTATTTGTGTTGTGTGTGTTTGTGTAGAGCATTTCCCATGCACTTTGATGAGAGCTCCATGTTTGCGGGCCATAAAATGGAGTCAAAGACACTAAAGGTGAGTTGAGATATGACCGGTGCATTCTGTGCCACCTTACAGAACCGAAACCCTCATCTGTGGAGCGTGGGTTAGTTTCAGTATGATTAAACCCGGTTTTATGACAGTGATCATCTGCAGGTCTGCTGGAGTCACATGAGTTACTGCAGGATGATCATATCTAGTTACTTATACGGTTATGTGGTTTGCATATTGACCGTTACTCATTTGCATATTTATATTTCAATAGATGCTTTCTAAACTTTATCTCAGTCATTAAAATGTGATCATTTGTTCATGACAGATACCTCAGCAAACGGCGCTCTACTAGAAACTAGTAGAGTCATAAACGAGAAATTAGTAGAGTCATAAAGTACAAAAGTATCCAAAATACAACAAAAACAGTACAATTTTGAAATATTTTTATTATTTAAAATAACATTTCAATATGAATATATAGTAAAATGGAATTTATTACTGTGATCAAAGCTGAATTTTCAGCATCATTACTCCAGTCTTCAGTGTCACATGATCATTCAGAAATCATTCTTTTTGCTGCTCATTTTTATTATTTTTATTATCAATATTTAAAACAGTTCATTGTCTTTTTTTGTTCTTTTTTTTTTTTTTCTTTTTTCAGCTCATCTCAGCATATGTCTAAAATGAAAAGGTAATCAAAATTGATAAACTGATCAAAAGTGATGATAAATACATTTATAATGTTACAAAAGATTTCTATTTCAGATAAATACTGTTCTTCTGAAATGTATCATAGAAACCTGAAAACATTCTACTCGGATGTTTTCAACATAATAATAAATGATTTCTGAAGAACTATGATTTCTGGAGGATCATGTGACACTGAAGACTGGAGTAATCACAGTCTGCTTTAAACAATTGCTTTAAATTGCTTTAAAATCACAGGAATAAATTAAAAATAATTTGTAAAAAATATATATATATATATATATATATATATATATATATAAATAATATAAATATAAATAAATATATATATATATATATATATATATATATATATAAATAATATATAATATTATTATATATTATTTTAAATGGTAAAAACGTTTCTTTGGATTAAATAAATGCAGGTTTGGTGAGCAGAAGAGACTTTAAAAAAAAAAAAACATTAAGAATCTTTTTACTGGTAATGTACTTAAATCAAGATATATTTACTGGAGATGCAAAATTAAAATTAGTTTTGTTTTTTAAGAAATTGAAGAAAATGAAGCATTTATGCTTAAAACAAGAACAAATATCTAAATAAAATGTCTAGCATTTATGCTAAGTTTTCTAAATATAAATGTAAATATCTGTCAGTAGGTAAATGTATCACCGCAGATGGCAGCCTCTGTGCTTAGCTCTCCAGTTGTTTTAGTTTTTTGTTAGTTTTTCCTGTTTTTTGTTTTGCAAAGACAATCAGTTTTACATTCCACCGCAAGCGCACGTGAGTCTGGAGTTACAGAAACTCGCTGATCAGATCACGGAGCAAAAACACCCAGACTCTGTTTTAATCATTCTTGGGGATTTTAATAAAGCAAATCTCTCCGGTGAACTGCTAAAATACAGACAGCATGTTACATGTCCCAACAGAGACAGTAATATATTGGATCACTGTTACACAACAATTAAAGAAGCATATCACTCTGTCCCACGGGCAGCTTTGGGGCTCTCTCATCACTGCTTGGTTCATCTTATACCAACCTACAGGCAAAAACTTAAATCTGCTAAACCTGTAGCAAAGACTGTAAAGAGAGAAACCAACAACACAGCAGGCTTTACAAGCCTGTTTCGGATTGACTGATTGGAGTGCTTTTGAAGCTGCTGCCACCGATCTGGACGAGCTCACAGAGACTGAAAACCATCACAAAGACGCTATGCCCAAGCTCTGAGGTGAATCAACGACTTGCTGAAGACCTGAACTTGAAAGACCTTTAGATTTGAAAGCCCCCACACATGTTCAGACAATCTCTTTTCAAAATTATTAACACCTCCAGCAACCCCCCGCCCCCCCACCTTTCAAATCAAAGAAGTTGATGTGCACCAGGTCTTCCGAAAGAACAAAAGAAAAAAAGGCACCGGGCCCAGACAGTGTCACACCAGCCTGTCTGAAAACCTGCGCTGATGAGCTGGCCCCCATCTTCTCACAGATTTTCAACTGGTCTCTGGAGTTGTGTGAAGTCCCTGCCTGCTTCAAGCCCTCCACCATCATCCCCATTCCAAGAAACCCAAGATAACAGGACTTAAAGACTACAGACCTGTGGCACTAACGTCTGTCGCCATGAAGTTGTTTGAAAAACTGGTTCTGGCTTATCTAAAGGACATCACTGGACCCTTACTGGACCCCCTGCAGTTTGCTACAGAGCAAACAGATCTGTGAAAGATGCCGTAAACATGGCTTCTTATGTGAGGATCCTGTTTGTGGACTTCAGTTCGGCCTTGCTGGCTGTCTGGTGCAGTCACAACAACCTGAAGCTCAATATGCTCAAAACTGTAGAGATGATAGTGGACTTCAGGAGGAACCCCCCTGCACTTTCCCCACTCACCATCATGGACAGCACTGTGGAGACATTTAAGTTCCTGGGATCTTTCATCTCCCAGGACCTGAAGTGGGACACTCACATCGACTCCACTGTAAAAAAGGCCCAACAAAGGTTGTACTTCCTTCGCCAGCTGAGGAAGTTCAACCTGCCACAGGAGTTGCTGAAACAGTTCTATTCAGCTGTCATCGAGTCTGTTCTGTGCACATCAATAACTCTCTGGTTTGTCTCAGCTACAAAATCAGACATCAGAAGATTACAGAGAATGGTTTGGACTGCCAAGAGGATCATTGGCGCTCCATTGCCCACCCTTCAAGAACTGTATATATCCAGGGTGAGGAAAAGAGCTCAGAAAATCAACCTAGATCCCTCACATCCAAGCCTTTCACTCTTTGAACTTTTGCCGTCTGGCCTGCGCTACAGAGCCCCAAATACTCGGACATCCAGGCACAAGAACAGTTTTTCCCCCAGACAATCCACTTTATGAACAACTAAATTTTCACCCCATTGTGCAATAAAAATATGTGCAATAACCTTATATTTATTTGTTACCACCTCCATCCTAATACATCCCTGCATCTCTTTCTATTCTATTCTATTCTATTCTATTCTATTCTATTCTATTCTATAGCACAACTGCACATACCACTTATTTCTTAATTTATTTTTCTATATATTTGTCTATTTATATGAGGACATATTGTGTTCAATTTATTCCTCAATTTTCTTTATTTAGAGTCTTAAACGTACTTTCATCAATCCTGCTTGTGAGCTTGTGTAACAATTCAGAAAAACATACGACGGCATTTTAATGCCACGTAAAAAAACAAAAGAACTAAAATTAAGAGATTAAAGTTGTAATATTTTGAGAAGGAAGTCATAATATTTTGAGAAGAAAGTCGTAGTATTTTAAGAAAGTCGTAATATTTTGAGGAAGAAGTCACAGTATTTTGAGAAGGAAGTTGTAATATTTTGAGAAGGAAGTTGTAATATTTTGAGAAGGAAGTTGTAATATTTTGAGAAGAAAGTCATAATATTTTAAAAAGGAGGTCGTAACATTTCAAAGACAAAGTCGAATTGTGATGCGATCTGGGAAAACCCATCGGATGTTGCTCTGGGACATTTTAAGGAAATGCAAAAAATAGGTCCAAAAGAATCTGGTTTTCATTTCATTCAATTATTATTCACTTTGGATGATGAAGTTAGTAAAGAGGACACAGATGACGGTGTTATATACACAGGTGTGCAAACAGTTGCACTGCGCCTGCTTTTCTAAATGTAAACTAGGTACACTATTTGTGCTATATAAACATACAAGGAGTGATCAAAAGTTCAGAGACTATGCTCTTGACTTGACAAACAGCTCTGGATAAACCCGTGAAGTGAAAGTAAAACCCGTCTCACTTTAAAGCCGTTTTTCTCAAAATTCCATTCTTGAAAATCATAGATATCAGCCAACTTCAGATACCTATAACTTTTGTTACGTTCAAGCTATGGACAAAATAAGTTTAGCTTTCATATGATATCAAAACCTAAAAAAGGTCAAATTTCACCATCAAATTTGGGTTTTCCTAGATCGCATCACAAACGTTTCGAAAAGAGAGCATTTAAATTGTAGAAATTATAATATTTTGAGAGTATAGCCTATATTATATGTTGCTATATTGAATACTCTGTGAATTGTTTTTTTGTTTTTTTGTTTTTTACGTGGCACTAAAATGCAGTCATAAACACCAAAAATATATGGTGAAATAAATGTGAATTTGATTATATTCATGGAGATTAAATTGGTTGGTGAAGAATGTCTATATGACAGATGAGTGATAAATAAAAGGGACTGATGATGTTAGATGAAAAATATGATAAAACAATATAAAGACAAGTTTTTTTTCTTTGAAACAGCATAAATGTTGATTTGTTGTTGTCTTTGTTGTCATGGTTCAGGAGGAGTTCAGGCTTCATTTTAAGAACATCTCTCGTATCATGGACTGCGTGGGCTGCAGTAAATGTCGGCTCTGGGGAACATTACAGGTAAATAACATCCGTTTGTCTGAAATATAAACATTTTGATGTGAGATGATACTGAAACGCTGCCGTCTCGTCAGACTCAGGGTCTGGGAACGGCCCTCAGAATCCTGTTCTCTGAGAAGGAGATCAAGAACCTTCCAGAAAACAGTCCGTCCAAAGGCTTCCAGCTCACCAGACAGGAGATCGTGGCTCTGCTGAACGGATTCGCCAGGTCAGTGTTACTACATAAACATACCTTATGAAGATACAGATTATTACATGAGCAATAAAAGACTAGGAATGTGTATTAGGACAGTAAATGTTGGTTTAGGACACTGATGGTCTCTCTGTTTCTCCAGACTGTCCACGAGTATAAAAGAGCTGCACAACTTCCGGATGCTCCTGAAGGATCATAGGTAACACAGCTCCAGGCCAGCAGGTGGCAGCAGCCCGATGGACTCTGCACTGGTCTTATCCACTCAGAATAAGGCTTGTCTCAGGGACTGCAGGACTGGATCTAGCAGAACCCTTCCTCTAGACCACATCTCAAACCTCCTGCTTTAAGGCTTCAGAGTCACTAAAACCAGATCACACAAACACTTGAAATCTTGGCTTCCACAGAAATCCGCTTTCAGGCTCTTCATTCCTCTCGCATGCTCTAACAAGACTGTGATTTTTCACTTCTTTGTTTCTTCTCAGTCGTTTTGTCAGATTTGACTGCGGTTTGTTACGTAGCCGTGTGTTTTGACTTCGTTCTCTTCGGTTCGTGTGAATGTTGCCAATGCGTGTCTGTCTACTCCTGCTGACAATGGTAATTTCATTATTTTTAATTTGTTAATCAGGTCAATTCCATATCCAGGTCACATTTCAGCCCAAAAATCATAAGAAGTTCTACTTTGCGTAGTAGTAATAATAATAATAATAATAATAATAATAAAATTGCACACATACATACATACATACATACATACACATATATATATATATATATATATATATATATATATATTTTTTTTTTTTTTTTATTATTATTTGAAGTATATAGTATTATTATTACATATTATATACACGTATGCATGTATGTATATATGTGTATATATATATATATATATATATATAATGTGTATATATAATGTATATGTGTGTTTTTATATAATGAAAGAAAATATACACACAAACATATATTATTATTATTTTTTTATTATTTGTAGTATATATTATTATTATAAATTATATACGTGTGTGTGTGTGTGTGTGTGTGTGTAATATTATTTTTTTTATTATATATTATATACTATATACGTGTGTATAAAATATTATTATTATTATTATTATTATATATTATATGCATGTGTGTATATGTGTGTGTGTGTGTGTGTGTGTGTGTATATATATATATATATATATGTGTATATATGTGTGTGTTTTTATATAATGAAAAAATATATAAAACATATTATAAAATATAGAATATATACAAATATATACACACACATATATATATATATATATATATATATATATAAATGTGTGTATGTGTGCATTTTGTTCATGACATGTGACCTGTATATATTCTTGACTGGTTGACTGATTATTTTATTTTATTTTATTTTATTTTATTTTAGTGTGTGTCTTTTAAAGGCATTCCTTATCTAAAATGAAGACTTTTCTGTTCATAGGACCATACAAATTAATTTTTTACGCTTGAAAGAAGGAGATGTAGCTTATTGTTACACGTTTACGCAACAGATAACAAGCAATAATATTCCTCTGTTTAGTCCAGATTCATGTTCAATGACAGAAACAGAGATATAATATTTCAAAATTAAAAATAACTGTTGCACATGTTTTCTTCTAAAAAAAAAAAAAAAATGACTGCAGTGAAATATCACTCAGATTTTGTTCCACATGTGGAAAGCTTTAGGCGATTATATTTATAGTCGAGCGCAGCTGAAAATAGCTCTATTGATCTCATCGGCTGTTTTAGTTTCAGAGGTTTTGACGTTTTTTCACAGTCGTCGTCTCTGTTTCTATGAATAACTCCACATGAACACCTGAAGGAGCCGAATGCGTCACGTCAGAGTTATATTTATAGTCCAAACCCACGCCTGATTCGAATCTAAGATCCACTGGGTTGATTTTTCTGTCTCTTTCATGATCTGCTAATCCTGGAGATATGGTTGGAGTTGAGATGAAGAGCAGCTACTCATATGTGTTTGTTTGTTTGTTTGTGTGTCAAGCGCTGCATGCTTTCATCAGCGTCTGCCTTAATATTTCTAAATGACAGAGTAATATTGTAAATATCGCTTGTCTGCCTCCCTCGGTTATGATTGAGAGATTTCAGTCTGCTGGAGCTGTCCCAGGCCTCGTCGACTCGGTCGGATCACACATCGGGACTCAAAAGCAGTGTAATTATCTGTAAATGTATTGCGATATGCGTTTATACTCGATGAGGCTGTGAAGCTCCTCTCTGCCTTTCTGACATGATTAAACCATGATCTGTATTGTGTGTTCATGTCGAAAATATTTATTTCAATGGGAATAAATTTGTCTGGTTGTCTCACAGGTTTTTGTCTGGGTTTTTTTTTTTTTGTCCATGTTGGAAATAACATGTTAGTCTTATTTTAACAGTACATCATATATTTTTTTTGTAAAACTATAATTATTGGAAATATTTAATTTCTTCAGAGATCTTTTATTTATTTATTTTTAGTTTTACTTTGCTTAATTTAATTATTAATTATTTAAAATGAACATCTGGTGTCAGTTAAATGACCTACAGGTAATCTATATAAACATATAAATGTACATTTTTACAATATATACAATATACATATAAACACATAATAAAAAAAAAAAATATATATATATTATTTAAATTATTTCATTATTTATTATTATTATTTTAGGTTTACTTTTATTTGAATTGTATTTTTAATCATTTTTTTTATATTTGTATTTGTTTTGTTGTTTTTCTTTTATTGACAATTATTTTAGTTCTTAATTGCATTTTTTTTATATTTATTTGTGTTTGTAATATAAATAAAAGTAGAAAACTCATACATACACTATACATGCACACAATAATTTATTTCATTATTTTTATTTTAAGTTTACTGTTTATGATTTGTTTTTTATTTTTATATTTGTATTTGTGTTATTTTTCTTATTTTATTTACATTTATATTAAGTTCTTAATTGCATTTTTATTTCTATTTATTTTTTTGCGTTTGTGTTTATTTAATATAAATATGGTGTGTATATATAAACATTTGTACAAATATATACAATATACATTTTTTTATTAAAATTATTTCATTGTATAATTATTGTATTTTATTTTGATATATTTTGTTATTAAAAATGTTTATATTTTGTTACTGTTCTTATTTGATTTACATTTATTTTAGTTCTTAATTGCGTGTTATTTTTATTTTTGTGTTTATTTAATATGAATAACGAAAAAAACTATATATACACACACATACAATATTAAGTTATTTATTAAAATTATTTATTATTTTAAGTTAGTTTTTTGTATTTTTAATTATTATTTTTATATTTGTTTTTCTTATTTACGTGTATTTTAGTTCATGTATGTGTTTACATGTATTTAATTGATTTTAGATATATATATAAACAGTTTTACAAATATATATACAATCTACAGATTTTTATTTAAATTATTTCATTATATAATTATTCTTTGTATTGTTTTAATATTTGTATTTATTTTGCTACTTATGCTATTTACATTTATTTTAGTTCTTAATTGCATTTTGTTTTTTATTTTATTTGCATTTGTGTTAAATAAGGTAAATAGAAAACTATATATACAGAATATACATTTTTATATACTTACATTATGTCATTATTATTTTAGGTTTACTATTTGTATTTATTTTATCATTTAATATAGATTTATATTAGTTCTTAATTGCATTTTTATGTTTTTTTATTTGCATTTGTGTTTATTTAAACATAAGTATATATATATATATAAATTTGTACAAATATATAGAATACACAGTTATTTAAAATATTTAATTATTATATTAATATTATTTGATTTCTTTTTCTTTTTTTTTAACGTGTTTTTTTATTTTCCGTATTATATTTACATTTATTTTAGTTCTTCATTGCATTATATATATATATATATATATATATTTTTTTTTTTTTTTTTTTTTTTTTTTTGTGTTTAATATAAATAAGGTAATTGTGTGTGTGTGTGTGTGTGTGTGTGTGTGTGTGTTTATTTCTTTATTTATTGTATCAAACCGTTCTGGTAAATGTTTTTATTTTGCTTTTTGAAACATTATATATTTAAATGTACTTTTTTTATGATTTAACTTTCCCCCCCAGAATGTTGTTGTCCTGCTCATGTCCTTTTTAGTAAGAAGCACATTCGTCTTATTTTAACAGCAAATAGTTTATTTTTGTGGAAGGTGACGAACATCATCCTCATTACAAATCAACAAATGAGAATCACATGATCAGTGACTTAACATGGTGTTTATCATAAATATATTTAAAGACATCGGTGTCATTTTTAAGTGTGCTTCAATCTCAGTGGACCAAATATACTGTTCAACAGCTAAAGAGAAATACTTCAAGTAACATAAATTCATGCCTTACACATTATTTCATAATCCTGACTGGAACTACTGGAGTGGAATCACAATGTAAATGTGATCGTGTTGTGATTGTGTGAATATAAACAGACTTACAGCACACGTCTGTGTTCACAATGCGTACTAACATATTACTATTTCTGCAGTCGACTGTGTGCAGTATGCAATTTTAAGTATGCAGTACTCCAGAATTTGCACTAACGCATGTTATATTGTATACAATAAATAACAATAAATAATAATAATTACAAACAATAAAGTCAAAGATGGTTTACAAAAAATTCAAATACAAATAAAATGAAATAAATAAAAAAACAAAAAATATATAAATATAAAAAATAAATAAAATAAATACATAAATATTTGTTGACTCCCTATTTGATTAAAATAAAATTACAATTGAAAAACTAAATACAAATAAAAAATACAAAAACAAATAAAATAAAGTTAAAAACTATCATAAATAGAAACAAAAATAAAAATGCCATTAATAAGTAAAATAAATGCAAATAAATTAAATAAAAACAAAATATAAATATAACAATACTAATAAATGAAATATGTATAATATTTGAAAATAAAATACACATAAATAATAATAAATAAATAAAATATATACAAGTATATTTCACTCCCTACTTGATCAAAATAAAATTACAAATAAAGACTAAAAAAATACAAAAACTTTTTTAATTAAATGCAAATAAAATGAATTAAAATTAAATTTAAAATATTTGATGATGAAAATAAAATTACTCATAAATAAAAATAAATACATAAAATATAAATCCTTTCTTTTTTCACTTCCTATTTGATCAGACTGTCAACATTTAATGCCAAATTCGACTGAAAAGTCTTAAAGTAGTATGCAGTATGTGAGTACAGCTTTGTGAACACAGCCTCGTTTAGAACCTTTATCACTCTGATTGCGGTCGCCATGGTGATGCGCACTGCTCTGGAGTCAGTTGCCATGGCGACTCACACTTACAGTGACGAGAGTGAGAGTGTGTGACGTTTAAAGTGCAGTGCGTTTCTCATTTACATCATTTAGCGTCGGTTGCGGCGTTAACGGATCATTCCTGCCGTTGCCAATGACGACCGTGGCTCGTCTCCTCCCAGATGGACCAGGAAGCTGCTGCTGCGGCTGCTCCAGTCAAAGCCATCCGTCGACAGACTGAACACAAAAAGCACACTTTTTAACATTTCAGACAAGGTTAATTTTGTTTAATTTATATATATATATATATATATATAAAACATAAAATACATGCAAAAATTCTACAGGATAAATTACTTTTTTATGATATTTTTATATATAATATTAGATAATACTTTATTACGCTACATCTTTAGTCTTTTTTTTTTTTTTTTTTTTAGTTTTGGTCATTGTATTTATTAATAAATTAAATGTAATTTTTTATTAGTTTTTCATTTTATATATATATTTCGATCTTTAGTTATTTTTTATTTTGGTTTTTAGTCATTTTATTGTATTAATTACTCATTTAATTTAGCTTTTAAATGAGCTTTTCTTATGCATTTCTATTGGTGTTTAGTTAATTTTTATTTAATTTTCGTTTTAGTCATTTTATTGTATTTAGTTCTAATTTTAGTTTCTTTTTTATCAGTTTTTAAATGTACTTTAGTTATCAATCATTTTAATTAGCTTTTTTTATTCGTTTTTAAATATATTTCTATGTATCTATCTATATATTTCTATCTATCTATAGTTTTAGTAATTTTATTGTATTATTTAATAATTAAATTTTTGGAAAATATATTTCTATTGTTTTTTAGTAAATTTTATTGTATTTAGCACCAATTTTAAGTTGCTTTTTTATTCGTTTTTAAATGTATTTTAGGTTTAGTAATTTTATTGCATTTAGTACCAATTTTTATTTGCTATTTTATTTTTACTGTTTTAAAATGTATTTCTATCTATCTTAATTGTTTTAGCTTTTTAAAAATATATGTCTGTTGGTCTTTCGTTTTTTATTTTTTATTTTTATTTTAGTTTAGTAATTTTATTGTATTTAGTACCAATTTTAATTAGCTTTTTTATTTGTTTTTAAATGTATTTTAGTTTTAGTAATTTTATTGTATTATTCAATCATTTAAATTACCTTTTTAAAAATATATTTCTATTGGTCTTTAGTACATTTTTTATTTCATTTTAATTTTAGTAATTTTATGATATTATTTAAGCATTTAAATTAGCTTTTTTTAAATATATTTCTATTGGTCTTTAGTTATTTTTTTAGTTCATTTTAGTCTTCGTAATTTTACTGTATTTAGTACTAATTTTAATTTGCTTTTTTGTTAGTTTTTAAATATATTTCTATCTGTCTTTAGAAATTTTGTATTTTAGTTTTAGTAATTCTTTTTTTTGTATTATTTAAGCATTTCAATTAGCTTTTTAAAAAATATATATTTATTCTGGTCTGTAGTACTAATTTTAATTTCCTTTTCATTAGTTTTTAAATATATTTTTATATTTAGTACAGTTTATTTCAGTTCTAGTTTTTGCAGTTGTATTGTATTTATTAATAATTTGAATTAGCTTTTTAAATTTATCTTTAGTAATTTTTTATTCAGGCTTTTTTTTTATATCCAGGCTTATATTCATTTAAATTGATGTTTTATTTAATTTCATCTTCATTTTCTTTCTGATATGTAATGTTTGCAGTGTTAGTTAACTGTAGAAGATGGTGGTTTTACCTGGTTGAGGTGGTCACCGGATGGGAAGGCCAGGCTAAATCGTCGTCGCTGTCGTAACGTCTAGGATTGTCGAAGAAATACGGCCGGTTTGAGAAAACATGGCTGGGAATGGCAGACCCGCTCTAGAAAACAGCAGAACACACTTATAGTCAGTCAGATCAGGATCTTCTCCATACAGCAAACGCTCATCAGCTCCAGTCCAGCTCACCCGGTCTTGAGCCGGTTTTCGCACCCGGAAGAAGAAAACCACCAGAGACGTGGGCAGCAGCTCCCAGACGAACAGAATCACTCCAAACACGACATAACCCGCGTCGCCCAAACTGGAGCGCAGATCCGCCTGCACAACCAGACCAAAAACACCTTTATTTCTGATTTAGCGCCACTGACTCAGGAGACGAGACGAGATGATGAGGTGTGAGACGCCCACCTGATCCGACACGTTATACCAGTCGTAATCGAACGAGTTTATGCTCTCTATGTTGGTTAGAGCCAGAACCACGAGATTATAACAGGCGCGAGACGCATACAGCAGAATCACCATCAGACCGATCAGCGTCACCTGACACACCGACGTACCCTGGGAAAGATAGACAAAGGATGAACCACTGATTAGATATCTACATCTATATGTGTAGCTATATCTATCTATCTACACTATTCCCAAGTTTTTAGTTTTGTTGTATAATTATAAATTAATAAATAATTATAGATAATAAAACTATTATTATTATTACTAAATGTGATTTTATTATTATTATTATTATTATTATAAATCAAATATGTATTTAATTATGATTTTTATTTTTTATTTTAATTATATTTTTTATTAATTTAATTTCATTTATAGTAAGTGTTTCATTTAGTTTTTTTTTATTTTAATTTGACTTTTATACTTACATTTTTCTAACTGTTTTATTTTGATTGGTTTGTATTATTTTTTATACAATTTTATGACAAGACATTTGTATTGTGTTTTTAATAATGTTATAATAATTATTATTATTATTATTATTATTATTAAAGATAATTTTATTAGTATTATTTGTTTTAATATTTGTATGTAATTCATTTTTAAATGTTTTTATTAAAATTAACTAATAAAAAAATCATAAATTATTCAAATGATTAATATTAAGTGCAATTCTGTTTAAATTTTAAATTTTTATGACTTAATTTACAGCTTCATCTAGAATTATTACAGTATTATTATTATGGTTATTATTAAATACAATAGTTTTAATTTTACATGTTTTTATAAAAATATATAATTTTATAATTATAAATTATTATTATTATTATTATTAAAGGCAATTGTTATTGTTATTATTAAATTAAATTATATAAATTAATTAAATGATTTGTTTTTTATTTTATTATTTCATATATAGTTTATAGTTTTTAATAGAATTATAAATAAAAAAAATCTTTAAATGTTATGTATTTATTAAGGATATTTTTTTTTTATTTTTATTTACAAATTATGTATTTTATTTATTTATTTTAGTAAGAGTTTCATTTTGTTTTTATACATTTTTAATAATTGTTTTATTTTGATTGTTTTTATTATATATTTTTTTAAATATAGTTTCATGACAATACATTTGTATTAAGTGCTTTTAATATTATAATTAATATTAATATTATTATTAAAGACAATTTTATTAGTATTATTAGTAGTAGTAGTATTTGTTTTGATCATAACTATTATTATTATTATTATTATTCATAAATACAATTGTTTTAATTTTACATTTTTAAGATTTAGTTTTTTATTGTTTTTATAAAAAATATAATTGTATTATTATATAATAAAATATTATTAACATTATTAAAGACTACAATGAATACTTTTATATTTTTATATTTGAATTATTATTTTTTCATCAATATATATATATATATATATATAATCAATACTATTATAATATTATTAATATATGTTGTAGTTTACATTTTTTATAATTGAATTATTATTTTTTCATCAATCCAGTTTGGGAAACCCTAAAAAAAGGTGAGTAAATGGTGAGAGGATTTCTCTTTAAATGCACTCTTGAAATCTAATCTGTGTGTAGTGTGTGAAGTAATGGGATGTGTTGAGGCGTGTTTCTTACCTTGGACTCCAGGTAGATGCTGGCGAGCGACATCTTGGCCACCTTGTAGAGGCAGACGGACAGCGAGATGGCGCAGAGGACGAAGAGCGAGTCGTTGATGGCGACGCGAACCAGAACCACAGTCTTGACCTGCGCTTGGCTCATCTTCACCAGAAGAGCACACGTCACATTCACCAGCAGAAACAGCAAACTCACGCCGACAAACAGCAGATACAGAGGAAACCTGCAGATGCATGATGGGACACCGTGAACGCCATGACAGGACTGTTTTACTGAAAGAAGGTAAGATATCAGCTTAATCACTCACTTATATTTAAGGAGGTGAGGAGAGTACTTCGACTTGGCCTTGAAGAAAACCTGACAAAGAAACAACATGATTGATCATCATCGTTATTATTGACTTACCAAACATTACTAATTAAACACTTTAAAGCCTCAGCCTGACACTTGTTTTATTATTAATATTTGTATATATTTTTTACTTATTTTTTAAGCTTCCATAAGATTTGTAATTAATATTTACATTTGTTTTCTTTGAATATATATTATTTAAAAATACATTTGCATGTTGGTAAATGTTTTTTTTTTCTTTTCTTTTTTTACATATTACTTGTTTGTTATAATTTAACATTGTATGATTAAAAATTTTTTTTTTTTTTTTGAATTTTTCATTTTAATTGTAAAAGCTTTTTTTTTTATTTTTTTTTTTTTAAGTCCCCTTAAGATTTTGTGTTTATTTTTTGTGTTTTTTTTATTTTTCTATATATAGTATTTATTTGTTACTATTTTAGATTTTATGATTTTATTCATTTTATCAAGTGTTTAATTATAATTTATGATTGAATTTTTTGTTAAAATAAACATTTAGTATTTTTATTTTTAGTAATATTTAGTATTTTTTATTTTTATTAATTTCACATTTTTAATTTTTTATTTTGAAATTATACATTTATTGATTTGAGTTTTATTTAGAAGATGAAATCTAATTTTAATAACTTATATTTAAGGAGGTGAGGAGAGTACTTTGACTTGGCCTTAAAAAAAACCTGCCAAAAGAAACAACATTATTGATCATCACATTTTATGCTTTTATTCATTTTTAGTAAATGTTTAGATTATATATTTATTCATTTGAAGTAATTGTTTTCTTTTTCTTTTAAAAATCATTTGACATTTTTTAAGATTTGATTTTTAGTTTTTTATATTTTGTTGTAATTTAATTTAGATTCTTTCATTTTAAGCTAGTGTTTTATTTTGATTTTTCTTTTAAAATGAATTTTAAATTTTTTATTAAATATATAGTATTTTGATTTTATTGTTTTAAAAAATTATTTTATTTTTAAATTATACACTTATTAATTAGGATTTGATAAGTTTTTATTTTAAAAACAATTTTAGATTTTTTTAAGATTTGATTTTTAGTTTTTTATATTTTGTTGTAATTTTAATTTAGATTCTTTCATTTTAAGTTAGTGTTTTATTTAGATTTTTCTTTTAAAATAAATTTAAATTTTTTTATTAAATATTTATTATTTTTATTCTTTGTTTTTAAATTATTTTTAAATTATACATTTACTCATTTGAAGTGTTTTCTTTTTTCTTTGTTCATTTGTCATTTATTTATTTTTATTATTTTTCTATATATATTATTTATTTTGTTACTATTTTAAATTTATTCATTTTATCAAGTGTTTCATTTTTAAAATGATTTATTTTATAAATTATAATTTATAAAAAGATTAAATTATATTATATAAATTACTATATTAATTATTACAATAAAAAAATTATAACTTATAAAAATTAAAATTTTTAATGATGTTTTATTTAGTTTTAACTGTATATTTTTCTGATTTGTTCACTTTAAGTAAGTGTTTATTTAAATTATTCTTTTTTAATTAATTTTTTATTTTTTTGAATTTATATATTTTATTTTAAAAATCATTTTATATTTTTTTATTTAATATTTTGTTTTTATTTAACATTTTTATGATTTACATTTTTATGATTTTATTTTAGGGGATTTTATATTTTTATTTTAAAATTAATTGTTCATTTTCTTAGAATTTTAGACTAAGTGTCTTATTTTACTTTTTCTCTTAAAACTAATACATTTATTTGTTAAATTTACAATTAATTGTTCATTTTTTAATTCAATATTTTGTATTTTTATGTTTTTTTTTAATTAATTGATCATTTTTAATTTACTTTGATAGGTTTTTCAAAATTTTTTATGATTTAATTTTAAGCTGTAATTTATTTTTAAGTAAGTGTCTTATTTTAATTGTAAGGGCTTTTATGCTTTTATTTAAAAAATAATTTGACATTTTTATGATTTAATTTTTAGTTGTTTTGATTTTGTTGTATTTTAATTTTGTATTTATTTTAAGTAAGAGTCTTATTTGAAGTTTCTTTTAAAATAAATGGTACATTTTTTAAATTATATTTTAAGTGGTTTTATGTTTTTATTTAAAATGTTACATTGATTCATTTGAATTTTATTAGGAAGGTTAAACATCATTTTAATAGCTCATATCTAAGGAGGTGAGGAGAGTACATTGACTTAGCTCTGAAACCTGTCAAAGGAAGTGTGATTGATCATCAACATCATTATTATTGATTTGCCACGCATCACTAAATAAAGACTGTACAGCCCTGGTTTATGAGCGCAGACGTCTCTCCTGTTTAATTCATGAACAGAGACTCTGCTGTGGGACTGGATTCGTTGTGTTGCTCTGCTAAAGCTCATATTAGACGTGTGCCGCTCCTGTCATCACTGTACTTCACTGTCATCCATACATTACGCACATCCAGACTCAATGTAGGTCACACATGTGCAAACACGAGCAGAACACATCAGTTATACAGCATTAGTCTGTCTGTGCTCCTAAAATACACTCCTAGTCAAATGAAGTCATACGAATGGATTTTTCTTATTGCATATTGTGTAATGTTTATAAGGATTAAGTATTATATAGCGATAATGTCTAACTAGTAGACAGTTGAAGGAAATCATATTCGGTATTTTAAAATAAAATATTTTGAAAATTAATATAATATTATTATAATATACAGATTTTAAGACTTTTACTTTATTGTTTTTATTTGAAAATTATTTATCATTTTATTTTTTACATTTTCATGATTTTTAATGATTTTTTTGTGTTTTATTTTATCTTATTTTTAATCGAAAATGATGTATTTAGTGTTTTAGATTTGTTTTATTTTACATTTATTTTAGCTTTTCATCAACTATTTGGGCACAATAAAGAATTGCAAAATTACTGATTTAATTTTTACATTATCATTTAAATAATTGATAGTGTTTTATTTTAATTTGATTTTATTTTGTAAATGATTTACCTTATTTGTATTTTGTACAATTTTATTAACTTTCATTTAAATCTTTTGGGATTCATAAATCATAATAATACCATTTTATATTGTTATGATTTTAATTTTGTATTGCATTTTTATTTTATTTTAAAATAATGTTGCTTTTAGGGTTTTATGTGCCTTTATTTGAACATTCATTTGACATTTTTTTATTATTTAATTTTTAGGTGATTTTTTTAGCTTTTATTTTAAAATTTATAATATTCACGTTTTTTATTGTTATGATTTAACTTTTGGTATTTCACTTATTTTAAAAAGTGTTTTAAAATCAATTGTACATTTGGGAATCATAAAATTCTCTTTTTGTATTGTGATGATTTAATTTTTGGTATTTTACTTATTTTAGAATGATTTATTATTTATAAGTGTTTTATTTTAGTTTTTATTTAATATTCAAATTTATGTCATTTTAATGTGTTTTTATTTTAAATTTTTTTAAAAAAATTTTGTTGTTTTTTTTTAACTTTTGTTTTAAAATTAGTTTTACATTTGGGAATCATATATTTACATTTTATATTGTTATGATTTAATTTTTGGTATTTTACTTTAAAATTATTTATTATTTTAATTTTATTTTAGTTGTATTTAAACTTTTGTTTTATATTCAAGTTAATGTAATTTTTAGGGGTTTTATGTGTTTTTATTTAAAAAAAAAGCATTCATTTTAAATTTTTTATGATTTAATTTTTCTGTTTTTTTAGGCTTTTATTTTAAAAAGATTTTACTTTGGTAATTTTTTTTTTTTAATTTGGGAGTCATAATATTCCTATTTTAAATTGTTATGATTTAATTTTTGGTATTTTACTCATTTTAAAATGATTTAATATTTGTAAGTGTTTTATTTTAATTTTATTTTCCAATTAATGTCATTTTTATAATATAATGATTTTGCATGTGTATTTATGTGTATGCGTATTTAATGAATATGCATTTTATATTGTTATTGTTTATATTGTTATATTGTTCTTATTTAATTTTTGGTATTTTACTTATAATTATTTAAATTAATAATTATTTATTATTTTTCATTTTAGTTTTATTTTAATTTTTGTTTTATTTTCAAATTAATGTAATTTTAGAGATTTTATGTGTTTTTATTTAAAAAAATCATTAATTTTACATATTTTATGATTTCATTTTTAGTTTTTTTTTAGCTTTTGTTATAAGTTCATTTGACTTTTTTTATGATTTAATATTTTTGGGGGGTTAGGCTTTTGTTTTAAAAGTATTTTTTTTATTATATATATATATATTTTTTTTTTCTTGCATTTGACTAATTTTAAAATTATTTATTATTTATAAGTGTTACATTTTTTGTATTATTTATTTATTTATTTATTGTTTCAAATTAATGTCATTTTTAGGGTTTTTATTAAAAACATATTTTAAAATATTACACTTATTTTAAAATTATTATTGTTGTTTGTATTAAAATTGTATTAAAATTTGGTTTTATTTTCAAATTAATGTAATTTTTAGGGTTTTTATGTGTTTATAAACATAAAAAAAAAAATAATTTTTTTTACGATTTCATTTGTAGTTTTTTTTAGCGTTGTAAGTTCATTTGACATTTTTTATGATTTATTTATTTATTTATTTTTTCTATTATTATTATTATTATTATTCAAATTAATGTAATTTTTAGGGGTTTTATTTAAAAAAATATTTTTTTAAAATATATTATATTATTTTAATTTAATTTTAATTTAGTTTAGTTTTATTTTCAAATGAATGTAATTTTTAGGGTTTCTATGTGTTTTTATAAAAGCCAATCATTCATTTTACATTTTTTATGATCACTTTTTTAGTTTTTTTTTTTAAGATTTTTTTTATATCTTTTTTTTTCCATGTGGGAATCATAATATTCCCATTTTAAATTGTTATGATTTAATTTTTGTTTTTCTCACCTGAGCGCAGTAGAGGTTCATGAGGCTGAGGGTGAAGAACTGCAGACAGACGGGGAAGCAGTAGAGCAGCCAGAAAGCGAAGGGTCCGAGTGCGTTTGCCGTCACGCAGTCCCTGAAGTAGAAGGAGAAGAGCAGCGCACGCAGAGCTGCCCAAAGCAGACACAGGAACAGGAACGCCGTCTGGTAGCTGAAGCGCTTGTGCCGATAACGCAGCACCAGCCACAGCTGAGCGTAGATGAAGGAGAACAGCACTGAGTAGAAGACCGTGTAGGCCACCGTCAGGCCCAGCTTGACGTAGGGAGGGATGGCGGGGCTCAGAGTCGGAGGAGACAGGGAGGCGTTTGCTCCGGACGTTCCCTGGGACGGATGCTCCATTCCGGCTGTTCGTCTGCTGCTGCTGTCTGCGTCTGTCATTAGCTTTCCATCAAACCTCAGCGATTCTCCGTCTGCTACGCCTGCAGTCGTGAGAAGAGAGAGAGAGAGAGAGGCTGCAGCGTGCTGAAAGGATGGAGCATGTGATCAGGATCCGGAGAAGCTGATTGGCTCTGGGGTGTGAGGAGAGAGAGAGGAGAAGGAGGGGCTCAGGTTTATCTCTCTTCAGGAATAGAATGTAATTGATGTTTTTTTTTAATGTCCATCTCTTCATCCCAAAATCAAAATAACAATTTTATTTTAAAATGTATTTTCTTAAGAGCATTAAGAATTGTTAAACTTGAGATAAAATTTAATTAATGCTTTTTAAATTCTTCATTTACTGTCACATCAGTTTCATAATTCACCTCAAAATCTAAACAAAGACTTTAAAAATCTTAAAAATATATATTTTTAAGTGCATTAAGAATTGTTCAATACACGAGAATTTTAATTAAAGCTTTTTAAATGATTAATTTACTATCATAGCAATCTCATAATTCACTTCAAAATAAAAAAGACTTTAGAAATCATTTTAAAAAATACATTTGTATGAGCATTAAGCCTTGTTAAATAAACTTGATAAAAAAACTGAAATTAATATTTTTTTTAATTCTTAATTTACTGTCACATCAATTTTATAATCCACCTCAAAATCTAAACAAAGATTTAAAAAATATTTTAAGTGCATTAAGAATTGTTAAATAAACTTGAGAGTAATTTTAATGAATGCTTTTTAAATTATTAATTTAGTGTCATAGCAATCTCATAATTCACCTCAAAAAAAAAAAATAAATAAATAAATAAAAATAAATACATAAATAAAAGAATTTAGAAATCATTAAAAAAAGTATTATAAGAGCATTAAGCCTTGATAAACTTGATAAAAAATAAAATTAATGTTTTTTTTATTCTTAATTTACTGTCAAATCAAATTTCATAATTAACCTCAAAATCTAAACAAAGATTTTAAAAATCATAATTTTTTTAAGAGCATTAAGAATTGTTAAACTTGAGAGTAAATTTAATGAATGCTTTTTAAATTATTAATTTACTGTGATAGCAATTTCATAATTCACTTTAAAATCAAAACAAAAAAAAGACTTTAGAAATCATTAAAAATGTATCAAACATTAAGCCTTGATAAAAAAAAACTTAATAGGATTAAAAATAGAAAATAGGATTAATGCTTTTTTTAATTCTTAATTTACTGTCACATCAATTTCATAGTTCACCTCAAAATCTAAACAAAGGAGACTTTAAAAATCATTTAAAAATATTTGTGAATTAAGAATTGTTAAATAAGCTTAAGATAATTTTAATTATTTTTTAAATTATTAATTTACTGTCATAGCAATTAACTTCAAAATAATAAAAAAAAGACTTTAGAAATCATTATTTAAAAAAAAAAAAAAAAAAATAAAAAATTAAAAAATTATTAAAAATTATTTTTAAAATAATAAAAAAAAAACTTTATATTTTAAATGTTTTTAAGGACCATTAAAATGTTTTGGATTGGATTTTCATGTCAGTTAAATCAATTCTTCATTTAATTCTTCAGGTGTACAGCTGCTGTCAGCTTCAAAATAAAAACAAAGAAGAAAAAATATTTTTAAAAATGTTTTTTTTTTTTTTAGGACTGTTAAGATGTTTTGCACTGTGAAGCAATTTCTTTATTTATTTCTTCAAGTTTACAGCTACTGTCATCTTTTAAGAAATAGGCTACTATATAGCTACTTTAAGCTTTTTGTTCATTTATTTTCACGTCCATCTCATACTCCAAAATATATACATTAAAAGAAAGGCTATAGAAAATGAAAAACAAAGTTTCAAAAATGGAAATTGTTTGTTTGACCACTAAGATGTTTCTGACATTTTAATGTCAATTAAACAATTTGCATCGCAAATGATGTGTCCAGGTTTTCTTATTACTGTAATAGCAATTTTTACATTACTGTAGCCGATTTATTAAAATCAGCACAAAGACAGTACAAATGTAGTATACAATTTTGGTAAGTATTTGGTAAATATCAGTATTTTTGTAGCATCTTATTAGTCCTAAAATATATTTAGTTTTCTTTATGGCAAATATTATTTATTTATTTATTTATTTTGTTTTGGGGTGACAAATTGACAACAGTTTTCATTTTTTCCCCTCTTCAAATGATATTGCATGGTTATGTCATGTAATAGGTAATAAGTTTAGCAATATCGCATCACACCACCAGAGGGCGATAACAAAACGTGAAAAAAAATACTACAAACTACTACAAACATCAAAAAATAGCTCTGCTAACTTGTTTCATGTTTTTGAGAGGTTGCTGAAAGTGCAAATCTGTGAACACATCAGTAACCGTTAGTAAATGCAGATGTTAGCGCTGGAATGCAGCGTTAGAGCGGTTATTGAAGCTTTACCTCTGTAGAAACTGCTGAAAACTAGTTGTTGTGCAGAATATAGTGACTAAACAGGACATTCCTCTATCGTCTCTCTCATTTGTCCACAGATGTGTGGTTGTGAAACATAATTGCACCTGTGTGGAGAAACACAAGACAGAGCTTTACAGAACTGGATCGTATAAAATAGTCCACTGGAAATTATTTTCAGGACATTTGTAAAATATATACAAAACATATGCACATGGAAACTAATAATATCTGCTCAGTTAGGATTTTTTTCATTCAGTCATTAAAGTGAAATAATGGCCTGACTGTGGAAAAGCCTTAGAATCTAGTATGTAACTGAGAATAGTTACTAACGTAAGGTTGTAAAGTGATTATGTGCTTGTGTCATTGTAGGTCCCTCAGAAGTACACTGACCCCTGAAGGCCCCCACCTCTTAACTGAAGCCCCAGGCAGAGGCGGTTCACATCTGGACCAGGGTGGGGTGAAAAGAGCTTTTTGTGTTTTCATAAGCAGTGAAATCCAGCACAAATAATATAGCGCTTTATATTTTAAAAACCACATTCTGTTTATTTGTCACTTAGTGTTACAGTCACTGAAATGTATTTGTATGTAGTCATGAAATAAAAATGCATAGTGGAGTGTTAAATGTCCACAGTTATGTTTTGTAAAAGTAGAGTACGATTTTCTAGCTAAAAGCGTTTGACTGTTGCTATGGTTACAACTCGCAATTAACAGCAACATTCTCTGACACACTTTCTGAAACTTTTTTAAAAGTAGAAAAATAAATTTAAATGTAAAATTAAACCAATTTAGTATGAGTATACTTAAGCTCTTATTTTTGCGAAGTATTGTCCTAGTTTTGTAACAAAAAGCGCTGAAGGAGTGCTCTGTTGCTATGGTTACCGTGCAACGAAGCGCCAGAAGTATTAGTTTTGGCGCACTTGTACATTTTCTAAAACTGTCACTTTTACATTTAATTAAACTACTTATGTGAAACAAGTCCAGCGCATATTTTAATAGTCGACTGTTTTTGTCACAAAATGTTCAACAGTCTTTGATGATTTGTTGTTAAAGACTCGTAGACAAAATACTTCAGTTTATGTCGTTTTGAAACATAAATTCATAGAAAATAAAGTTATAAATGGCCATAGTTCTTATTTTTGTCATTGTCGAGTCCTATTATCCTCACTAAAGTCACTGTTGTTATGGTTACCACTTGCCATAAACCATTCTCTGACGCACTTATTTTTTACAATTTTTTTAAAAATAAAAAAATGGCACTAAAATGTAAAATGAAACCAATTAATATAGGTATACTTAAGCTCTTGTTTTAGCAATGTATTGTCTTAGTTTCCTAACAGAAAGCGCTGAAGGAGTGCGCTGTTGCTGTGGTTACCGTGCAATAAAGCGCCAGACATACAAGTTTTGATGCAACTTGTAAATTTTTTAAAAATGTAGAAAATGTCATTTAATATGTTTAATTAAACCACTTTAATATGAGTGCTTATGATATTCGAACAAATCATAACCTATTTCAACAGTAGGCTGTTTTTGTCGCAAAATTTTCAACAGTCTTTGATGATTTGTTGTTAAAGACTCGTAGACAGAAGACTTAAGTTTATGCAGTTTTGAAATATAAACTCATAGTAAAGTGACAAATGGCCATAATTCTTATTTTTGCCGAATATTTTCGTAACTAAATTTGCTGTTGCTATGGTTACCGCAAAATGACTTCAGTGCCAGATTGAAGGTGTTTTGACGCAGTTATTGTTTAAAAATGTCACATAATACGTTTAAATAAACCACTTTAGTTATGATATTCGAACAAATTCAGCACATATTTTAACAGTACAATGTTTTTCTTTTTTTTTTCTTTTTTTTTTTGCAAATGATGGTGATTCGCCTTATAGACAAAAGACTTAAGTTTATGTAGATTTAAAATATAAATTCATAAAATGTTTTTGTCAAAGTTGAGTCCTATTTTCGTAACTGAAATCACGGTTGCTATGGTCACCCCTTAAAGCAATTTTGGCCAGGTGAAAATACTGCTCTGACCAGTGTTGCCAAGTCTGCGGTTTTCCTGCGGAACTGGGCTACTTTCATACTATTGCCTCAGGTTGTTTTTCATGTCCGTGGGTTGAAGCGACCCCAATATAATAATATTTATACCCTGGAACGCTAACTACAAAACGTGTATTTTTACACCCTGGAACATGATTTTTACTGGGAATTCGGATCGCTTTTGGGCTATTTTTGAGCAGCAATTGGGCGGGATTTGTTTTGAAAACATTTACAGACTTGTAAATGTTCTAAATGCAGAAAATATCTATTAAATTACTTTAGTATCCAACGTACTTATTAAATACTCAAACAAATCCAGTACATATTTAAATAGTGTGCCGCAAAGCCGTTTAGAAACAACGGCTCTGGTATGCTTTTTGTGTCAAAACCTTCACGTTTTTAAAGACTCGTAAACAAAAGACTTGGGTTTATGTAGTTTTGAAATATAAATTCTTATTTTTCAATATATATATATATATATATATATATATATATATCATTTTTTTTTTATTTTAGTTTTCAATATATAGAGTCCTATTTTCTTCACTGAAGTCGCTGTTGCTATGGTTACCCCTCAGGCGAGCGCGGTTTTGGCGCCATGCGAAAATATGCTCCGACAGACTTTTAAATGTTCTAAACGTAGAAAATATCTGTAATTAAATGACTTTAGTATGGGTACTTAAGAGCACCCCCACCCTACCTTTTGTTTTGACGTCCTCCGGAGGGGTTCAAATCTCCCCAGTAATGTAAATGATTTCCGAGGCTCCTCCACCTCCTTCATGAACTCCGCCCTTTATGTACTCCTCTCACACCTCTGAGTCTGGAGTTCATCATCGTTTCACTCTTGACCGGAGCTTTGACGGACACACCGACCCCTCACCCGTTACACGGACAGTAAACGCACATTTATGTGGAGTTTCTAGAGTTTTAAAATGGTTCTTCTTGGCAGTGTTGGGCTTCTGGCTCTGCTGGTGTCGGTCCAGTGTCTGAACCGGAGGCAGCTCTTCGATTATGGGATTCAGTTTGGTGACAAGATTCTGGAATCTGGAACCGATTCGGTTGAAGAGCTCGCGCTGGAGCAAACGCTCTTCTTCTTCAAAGGAAAGTTCAATAAAGTTTACGTAAGTAACTTTACAAAATTAGTCGCAAGTTTTTTCCTTTGTTGCTTTCCTTTCTTAATATTAATAATTATTTTTTATAAATATTCGTTTTCCTCGAATATTTCCAATGATGATGTTTCAGCTGAAAAATTATCTTAACATTCATGTGATATGTTTTGCTTATTGTGTAGTAAATTATTTCCAAAGTTTGAAACAGACAGTTAATTATTTGAATGAATTAATTAAGTGAAATTGTAGAAATAGTAAAAAAAAAAATATCCAAGAGGAAACTTGTATTATAATAAGGATCTTATTGGTGAAGAAATTTGTATATTTGCTAAAATACTTTAACTCCTATGGACCAAGCAAGCAAAAATGTTCTCATACATTATCTGTGCTGTTGATCCACTCTTTCTAGTCCACAAATCCAGCAGTTATTCAATGCATGTAAGATGTCTGCCTCCCCTTCTCTCTCTCCTTAGTCTTGAAAGTTGTATATCTACAGTAAAACCCCCCATGAAGACAAGAAAACACTGGGGAGAGACATAAATATTTACTTTAGGTGTCTTTCTTGATGTGGTTTCATTATAAATGTGCTCATTAGTCTTGCATGTTTAGGTTCTGGAGGTTGATCAGAGATCTACAGCTTTCTGTTACTCTCTAAAAGTGTTTAACCAAATCAGTGCTTGTATTTTTCCGTATTACACTCTTTAAAATTATTTTAATAATTTTAATTGGCACTAATGGTTCCATGAAGAACATTTAACATATATTGAATCTTTATAGTAGTAGAACTTTGTTAGATAGGTCTTTTGAGAACAGTTTCCTTCTTTGGGGATCCAAAATGGCTCTTCTATGACAGTGCTGCAAAAAAAGAAAAAAAAAAAAAAAAAACTTTTGCAGACTTTATTTTTAAGAAATAAGTAATTTTTAACCAAAATCTTCTTTACCATAAAATAAGTAATTTTCAACCAAAATCTCTTTACAAAAAATAAGTAATTTTCAACCAAAATCTCTTTACAAAAAATAAGTCATTTTCAGCCAAAATCTTTACCGTGAAATAAATAATGTTCAACCGAAAAACTTTCCAATAAAATAAGTATTTTTCGCCCAAAATCTTTAGCATAAAATAAGTAATTTTCATCCGAAATCTGTACCATGAAATAAGTAATTTTCAATTAAAATATTTCCCATAAAATATGTAATTTTCAACCAAAATCTTTACAATAAAATAATGAGTTTTAAACCATCTTTACAATGTTTTCAACTGAAACTAAAATTATATAAATAATGTTCAACCAGAATCTTTACCATGAAATAAGTAATTTTTAACCAAAATCTTTACTCTGAAAGAAGTAATTTTAATCCGAAATCTTTACCATGAAATAAGTAATTTTCAATTAAAATCTTTCCTATAAAATATGTAATGTTCAATAGAAATCTTTAGCATAAAACAAGTAATTTTCAACCAAAATCTCTTTACAATAAAGTAAGTATTTTTCATCTGAAATCTTTACCATGAAATAAGTAATTTCCATCTGAAATATTCACAATAAAATATGTAATTTTCAACCAAAATCTTTACAATAAAATAATGAGTTTTTAACCATAATCTTTACAATATCTTCAACCCAAAATCTTTAAAATGAAATGAATAATGTTCAATCAGAATCTTTACCATGAAATAAGTAATTTTCATCTGATATTTTTACCATGAAATAAGAAATTTTCAGTCGAAATCTTTACAATAAAATAAGTAATTTTCAACTGAAATCTTTACACTGAAAGAATTCATTTTCAACTGAAATCGTTACCATTAAATACATATTTTTCATCCAAAATCTCTTTACAATAAAATAAGTAATTTTCTTCTGAAATCTTTACCATGAAATAAATAATTTTGAACCGAAATCTTTATTATGAAATAAAGGTTTTTAAGATCCACCACCTTTTCACCAATGTTAACAATCAAACATGAACTTCTGTTGTTCCAACAACTGTCATTGTTTACTAATCATCTCAACAATAATTGGCTTGGCTTCAATATACAAAATGTTTCTCACTTTATTTAATCAGCTTGGAAGCATTGACAAAATTACTTACTAATGTCTAGGATAGTGTCCAACTTATGATGACGTAGTACTCAAATCTGCTAGAGCAGTTGGTTTTTATATACTAACTGTCTAGCGATATCTAACAACTTCCTCTTGGAATGACGTTTTCCATATGGTATGTCCACTGATAGCCATTGAATTTGGTGTGGTATGTTCCACAGATCTCATGGGAATGATCAGAAAACACTAGTTCTTAGAAACAGAAGTCAAGACGTTCTTTTGTCCATCGTTCTCTAGACAGAAGTGCCATTGTATGTTTTCAGATCTGTGATGGCCTTTTCGTTTTGTCTCCATGCATCGTTGACGTTTTGCCAGAGGCTTAAGAGTTGATCTGTGGTGACTTTGATGGCTCCAGCCCAGAGGTTTAAATAAGCACTTCCTTCTGTCCTGCTGTGGTCCATTCATTTCCAATAGCATTTACATTCCTGATGGACCATCTCCAACAAAGGTTGCCATGTTACCTGGTTAGAACACAATAAAAAAGTAGGAGGAGCTCCCATTCCCATTGTAACTTCATTTAAGTTCAGGATTAGTTCAGGATTGTGAGGTACAGCTCAGCTGGCTTTCTTCTAGACCTTGGTTTTAGATTGGATATCAGCAACAAAATATATAGGGGTTTTGACTTTCCAGGAGCTACCTGTTTAAATTACCTAGACGTGGGCAATATGACCAAAATCTTGTCCAAGATTTAAGACATTTTCAGAATTTTTACTATGACAAAAGTAATTTTCAGTCAAAATCTTTTCTATGAAATAAGTCATTTTCAAACAAAATATTACCATGAAATAAGTCATTTTCAACCAAAATCTTTAACACGATATGAGTAATTTTCAACTAAAATCAATATCTTGAAATAATTAATTTTCAACTAAAATCTTTACTATGATATGAGTAATTTTCAAATAAAAACTTTACCATGAAGTAAATTTCAACCAAAATATTCACTGACACAAATATTTTGTAACCAAAATATATAAATATATAAGTAAAATCTATAAGTAAAATAAGTAATTTTTAACCAAAATCTTTACCATAAATAATATATATATATATATATATATATATATATTTTTTTTTTTTTTACCATTAAGTAAGTACATTTCAACCAAAATATTCACTATGACACAAATCATTTTCAACCAAAAATTTTCTATGAAATAAGTCATTTTCAACCAAAATCTTTACCATGAAATAAGTAATTTTCAACCAAAATATTCACCATGACACAAGTAGTTTTCAATTAAAATCTTTACCATGAAATAAGTAATTTTTAACCAAAATCTTTACCATGATATGAGTAATTTTAAACTAAAATCTTTACCATGAAATAAGCAATTTTCAACCAAAATATTCACTATGACAATCAATTTTCAATTAAAATCTTTACCATGAAATAAGCCATTTTTCTCCAAAATCTTTACCATATGAATAAACTTCAGCCAAAATCTTTACCATGATATGAATAATTTTAAACTAAAATCTTTGACATAAATAAGTAATTTTCAACCAGCCTTTAGCTTGAAATAATTGATTTTCAACTAAAATCTTTACCAAGCAATTTTCAACCAAAAATATTCACGATGACAATCAATTTTCAATTAAAATCTTTACCATGAAATAAGTCATTTTTAACCAAAATCTTTAACATGACATAAGTAATTTTCAACCAAAATCTTTACCGTGAAACAATTACTTTTTAACTAAAATTTTTACTATGAAATAAGTAATGTTCAACCAAACTATTCACAATGACACAAGTAATTTAACCACAGTAAGTAACTATTTTTCTCAACATTGTTTCTTAAATGATCTTTGTTAACTGGCTATATTTCTCCTACAACTTGTTAAAATCCTACCTGTTAAGAGTTAAAAATTACCAGCTTTTTTTAAAGGGTACATAACATACACACTTTCACTTAATCTCATGTTAATCCTGAGTACCTATAGAGTAGTAATTAGGGGTGTAACGATACACGTATTCGTATTGAACCGTTCGGTACGAGACTTTCGGTTCGGTATGCATTACAGACCGAATGATTCGATTTGTTGTACTAATCCTATTACATTTGGAAAATAAAAGAACTTACAGTGTGTGAAATATAATGTTCTCAGTGCCACTGTACTCTACAAGGCAGCCCAAACGACGTAACAGACAAACTGATGTCTGCCTCTCCCAACGAAAAACACAATACTCCAGTTAGGGTTGTGATGGTGAGGTAGTTTGTTAGAATTTTGCTTCTTTTCCTCGCTTTTATTCGCTTTTAAACAGCTTGTAAATGCCTGTTTTAGTTTCACTTTTGAATTAGCGCCAATTCCACGTCAATTGATTGAATTGACAACAACAAAACAGTACGGCAAACTCACTTATATGAAACAGAGAATGATTAATGTATTAACAAACCAATGCTTATTTGTTTAGCTTTTAGGCTATAGGCCTAATATAAAATAACAAATTACTTACACAAAGTTTAAATATAAAACATTGGAGATCAGCAAACGGTGGAAGCTTCCAAAATCATCTAAGATAAACAGCAAAAGTCTGAAATATTTTTAAAGCAGGCACTTTTGTATTTCTTTTTGAAACTAAATATTTAGTTAACTTCTTGTTTTCTCACCTCACTGGTCAGCTTGACTCACTCTCTTCATATGATAAATGAAATCTGACTCCTGCCACTGATCTGAGATGCATACTTCATGATGTTAGTTTTAATAAGTAAAAAATGTGTACAAATTTTTTTTTTTTTGCTGTATCGAAAATGTACCGAACCGTGACACCACTGTGTCGTATCGAACCGAACCATGAATTTTGTGAACCGTTACACCCCTAGTAGTAATGTATTCTTAATATCTCCAAAAAGTCTTTAGTTTTATTAAATTTATAAAAGAAAAATACAGCTTTCCGATTTTCTCCGGAAAAGGCCGAACTTCTGGAGGCGCGCCGTGGGCGGAGCTAAGTTCGACGATCACTTGCGCTGGGATTGCCAATAAAACAGACGTTATATGTTGTTTCACTTACCATCTGCAGTTCTGAATCATTACCGGGATCTTTTATAGCTGGGACCACTCCATCTTTCAGTATCAACCAATGTGCAAATCCAGCGTCAAACTGGTCCTCATATATGAAACATTTACTTGCTAAACTCCATTGCTGCCCTGGAAAAAGGAACTGCATCCACTGTTCACTAACGCTGGGTTCTTCAGGAAGCTGAGCAAAGTTATCTTTGCCTTACAACCATAACCACACTTCTTTAGAGACATTCTTCCCGAATGAATCCCTTGCAGATTGCAGCCGAATGAAGCACGTTGATGGCGCGCTCTTTCTCACGGTCTGGCCGACGTTATCACGGGCGCCACGGGCACGCTTTTCCGGGAGAAATGCTCATATAAGGAGTTCCACCACCGATTACGTCATTAATGCCACGATCGAAAAAATTCAGCCGAAACTAGTACCAACCCGGAAGTAAGATTTTCGGCAAAGAAATTCTCTGTCATTTGTCCAAATTATTTTTTTAAACTTTGGCCATGTTTAGCATGAGAATCCAACTCTTTAACACTGTAAACAACTCTAAATATATGCGAAACACCATTGTACCCCCCCTTTAAAAAAATGCTTGTAAATCTCATATTATCATCAAATATTGGATTCAGTCTTTTTAGGAGCCATTTACCAATTGTATTGTATCTGTTAGTGCTCTTCTTCATCTTGCGTTTGTAAGTCAGTGTCCTATTTAGTAGTCGATGTTTGAAGTTTATCAAAAAAGTTCATCAAAGTTGTCCTAAGACAAGAACGGGTATTGTTTTGGTTTTAGAGCCACTTCCATGAAAGGTTTTGATCCATTTCAAATGTTGACTACTGTAGAACCATATGGTAAAAAGCAATGAAATCTGACAAACTGATAGAGGACAGTCTTATCATTAACCACACCAAATTTAGAGTCTCTACCTCAATCCCTCTAGCGCCACCAATTGTCCAAATTTGCACTTACGTTTTTGCTAAAAACTTTTTAACTCCAAGGACTAAAAACTACTTTTGTTTTATTTCATCATATCGCACAGGCATTATTGACTTAACAGTATGACTTTCTGTAAAGCTGCTTATAAACAATGCATATTGTGCTACACAAAAAAAAAACTTGACTTTTTAGTTGAGAAGTCTTGCCGTATCGTAATGGTAGCGTGTCGGTAGCATGCTGAGCTTTACCACTGTATAGGGTTTAATTTCCGTTTCGTCTTGTTTTCGGGATTTCCTCACAGGAATTCGAGCGATGCATCAAACCCGATCTGTTTCTTTTTTAACTCCTCGTTTGTTTCCCGTACCCCTGCCGTCCGGGTCGAGGTTGTGTCGCTCCTCCAGGTGGCTTTGATATCTCCTGGCCTCCCCCGAGGCGATGCATGTGGACCGGCCCTCCTCCTCCCCCTGTGAGAAGCAGCTGCAAGGGCTCATGGGGGTTGATTAGTGGGGTCAGCCCTCGGATCTGTGCTCAATTTCCAGCCCATCTTCCATGAAGCCAAGAGTTGTCATTTGTTAATTTCTGTAGCGGTGTGAGGCGAGCTGAAGTTTAGCAGTGGATCTCAACCTTTGTGACTCTAAAACCCTCCATTATTTACAATAATTTTAAAAAGCCAACGCTTATAGCTTCTGTTAATTAATTAAATATCACAATTGTTGTGATTTTTGTCACATCAAGTTTTATATGCTGAAGTTTTGTGAGTTTTAAAAGCTGAATGTTCTTCAAGCATCCTGGTCTTTTTTAATTTCAGTGTCTGAAATGACTGTCATAAATTCAGTCATTTATGATTTATTGAGTATTTTAAATATATTTTTTACTCACAATTTTTACACAAAATGTGCAATATCATAAGAATATAAGAATTTGCAATTTTTTTTAAAGTTCAAATTCATAAGTTTTCATTTTCAATTAAAAGTTTTTTTTTTTACTGTAATATGCACAAAGATGCAAAGGTTTTTGTCTTGCAAGAATTTTAGTCTTTTTTAATTTGCATGACTCATGATTGTTATTTATTGGATATTTAAAAAATATTTTTATGTACAATTTTTACACTGAATAAAATTGGCAGTATGTAAAGGTAAAAATATGCATGAACAAATGTTTTTGTCTTGCAATATGCAAGACTATCCAAAGTTGTTTATTGCAATATGCAAGAAGATGCAAGGATTTTGTCTTGCAATGTGCATTAATTTCCAGTCTTTTTTAATTTGCACGACTTTGTTAGTGATTTGTTATTTATTGAATATTTTAAAAATATTTTTTACTTACCATTTTTATACTTAATAAAATGTGGAATATGTAAATATAAAAATAATCAATATTTTTGTCTCGCAATCTGCAAGACTACCCAAAGTTTTTATTGCAATATGCAAGATGTAATGTTTTTTTTATGTACAATTTATTATTGCATTATGCACGAATATGCAATATTTTTGTCTTGCAATATGCAAGAATTCTATATATTTTTATTCTATATTCTGTATTCTATATTTTTTTTTATTTGCATGACTTTGTGAGTGATTTGTGATCCATTGAATATTATACAAATATTTTTACTCATAATTTTTACACTGAATAAAATTGGCAATAGGTAAAGATAAAAATATGCGATATGCAAGAAGATGCAAAAATATGTACCATTTATTATTGCAATATGCAAGAATCCCAGTCTTTTTCGATTTGCATGACTTTTTCAGTCATTTGTGATTTATTTACACATATTTTTTACTCACAATTTTTACTGAATAAATTTGCAATATGTAAATATAAGAATATACAATACATTTTCTGTTGCAATATGCACGACTATCCAAAGTTTTTCTTTTTTTTTGTTGTTGTAATATGCAAGAATATATAAAATGTATTATTGCAAAATGCAAGAATATGCAAGGTTTTTGTCTTGCATATGCATGACTTTCCAGTAATTTGTGATTTACTGGATAAGGATAATGGTCTTTAAAAAAGAACTTTTGCTCACAGTTTCTACACTGAAATTGAAAAAAAAAAAAAAAACTACAAACAACACATTGAATCAAACATGAAATTCTATATATATATATATATATATATATATAGAAGAACTTTTCCAGGTCTAGAAATAAATATCTTTATTTTCATTATTTTAAGTCAACTTTGAAATTGAGAACCACTGACTTAGATGTTTATAAACTATGTGCTTGTGTACAAATGCCTCTAAATAACAGAAGAAGCTGACTGGGAGTCTATTGTGTAATTTGAGACCATCTGATCACTTGACGAAACTGCAAATGACCCAAGAAAAGTGCATTAATCCTTTAAACATTTGTTTCAGCTGTCAGAGACTCTACACGTCTCCATCAAGCTTGAGTCAATACCTGATGTTTGTTGGTCTTGCAGATCCATCCAACTGCTTCAATCACTCATGCATGCATTTCTTACTTTGAACTTTAAAGCCTGTTGTTGCTACAGGAAATGCATTTGATTGAAATGGTTTCAATCTTGTGTTTTAATAGCTGTATTTCAAGACTCGTGCTTGTTGGGTTAGTGGTTCAACAATCAGCAGATGCCAAACACAGATTGTGTGGGTTTGATTTTGTCACTTTGGTGTGAAGAGCGTCCACCGTTATTTAAGGTTCAAGATCCTGGGAAGCCCGTCTGGATTTTGTAACAGAACTATTGTGCTTTGTTAATTCTTTGTTTGTTTTGTCATTATTGCTTGATCTTTTAGATCTGAACACAAGCAGTAAAGGAATCGGAGGAGACCTTCTTCTCACATCTTTTGCTGCACCCCTGCAGTTTTACTTTAAATAGTTGCCAGAAACTCGTTAACGAAAAGCTTTTACGCACACAAACACGCCGAGTTTAAATAGCACAGCACCTTTTGAAGTGTGAAGGCATTTGACTGTAACAAGCACCATCACCATTAGGAAAGAAAGATCACAGAAAAACATCCTTGTTTGTTTTAGGCGTCAAGTATGATGATGATGTTGTGTATGTTCCTGCTGCAAAACATCTAAAAATGTGCAGTTTTTTATTAGAACAGACAGTGATTTTACTTGGTTTTAATGCAAGGACAGCTGAAAGAGTCACAAACCATTGATTGTCACTCACATGAATTATTACTAAACAAAGCTTGCCAATAAAAGCCGCAGCATTTATAAAAAGAACACATAAGTTTTTACAGTTGTTTACAAGCAGGGTTGTCGTTATGCTTTCTTGATCCCTGATTTCTGCCAGAAACTGTAATTATGAACATTGCTTTTATTCTTTAAGCAGTTTTATTGCAATATGCAAGACTATGCAACAGTTTTTTATTGCAATATGCAAAAATATGCAACTTTTTTTATTGCAATATGCTGGAATATGCAACTTTTTAAATTGCAGTATGCAAAAATATGCATTTTTAATTGCAATATGCAAGAATATGGTGATTTTTTTATTGCAAAATTCAAAAATATGTGAAATTATTGTGCAACAGGCAAGAACATGGCGAGTTTTAATTGCAATATGCAAGAATAAGCAACATTTTTTTATACTGCAAAATGCAAGAATATTCTGCAGTGTTTTTGTCTTGCAATATGCAAGAATATGTAACTTTAAATTTCAGTATGCAATAATATGCATTTTTATTACAATATGCAAAACTATGATGAGTTTTTATTGCAAATGTAAAAAAATATGTGACATTTTTGTGCAATATGCAGGAATATGCTGTTTTTTTATTGCAATATGCTGGAATATAGAACATGTTTTGCAATATGCAAGAATATGCAATTTTTAAATTGCAGTATGCAAAAATATGCATTTTTAATTGCAATATGCAGGAATATGGCTATTTTTATTGCAAACTTCAAAAATATGAAACTTTTGTGCAATATGCAAGAATATGGCAAGTTATTATTGCAATATACAAGAATATGCAACATTTTTAAATTGAAATATGCAGGAATATGCAACTTTTTAAATTGCAGTATGCACAAATAAGCATTTTTATTGCAATATGCAACAACATGGCGAGTTTTTATCACAAAACTTAAAAATATGTGACATTTTTGTGCAATATGCAAGAATATGGCAAGTTTTTTTTCTAATATCCAAGAATATGCAACATTTATATATTGCAATATGCAGGAATATGCAACTTTTTAAATTGCAGTATGCAAAAATAAGCATTTTTATTGTAATATGCAACAACATGGTGAGTTTTTATCGCAAAATTAAAAAAATATGTCACATTTTGGTGCAATATGCAAGAATATGCAACATTTTTACATTGTAAAATGCAATAGTTTTTGTCTTGCTATAAACAATAATTTACAGTGTTTTATTGCAATATGCAAGAATATGCAACTTTTTAATTGTAGTATGCAAGAATATGGCAAGTTTTTATTGCAAAATTCAGAAGTATGCGAGATTGTTGTGCAATATGCAAGAATATGGCAAGTTTTAATTGCAAAATGCAAGAATATGCAGTGTTTTTGTCTTGCAATATGCAGGAATTTGCTATTCTTTTATTGCTATATGCAAGAATGTGGAACATTTTATATTGCAATATGCAAGAATATGCAATTTTTTTTTATTTCAGTATGCAATAATATGATTTTTATTGCAATATGCAAGAATATGGTGAGTTTTTATTGCAAATTTCAAAAATATGTAACATTTTTGTGCAATATGCAAAAAAGTTTTATTTAGTATGACATTATACGTGAATATGCAGTTTGCATTGTGCAAGAAAATGCAGAATAAGTTTTTGTTACTGCAGTATTTAAAAATATGAGACTAGTATACAAGAATATTCAGTATATTTTGTGTGTATTCTGTTCTCTAGATATGCATGTCTGTGGGTTTTTCCCTCTTTTTACCGCTGCTCAACAAGCCACATGATAGGAATTGTTATTCCTTAAAGTTATGCACATAAGTGTAAATACATTAGCACTCAGGGTGTTATTTATTTTACCTCTACATATCAGTGTCCTAGTCATAAAAATTGCAGAACAGATACAAATTGGTTTCATGTCGTGTTCTTTGCAGGTCAACACCAATGGTTTCATCTCACTGACTAAACCCACCGATGAGTCTGAGTACCTGGGGAAGATGCCTGCCAGTTTTGGTATGATTGCTGCCTTCCTGGGAGATCTTGACACCACCGATGGGGCCGGCCACGTCTATTTCCGCCAGGATAATAGCTCTGATGTGCTTCAGAGAGCAGCAGAGCACATTGGCCAAGCATTTCCTTCAGATGACGGGATCGAACCCACTCACGCCATCATCGTCACCTGGGAGAACGTCTTGCCTCTAGGTGAACACGGAAGAGGAGATGCATTTACGGTATGTCCCTCAAGTCTGAATGTTTTGCACTTTCTGAAGTTAGTTATGAAGCAGTCACAACAGCATCTACAAGTCAAATCACCTTTATTTGGGTTTTTATTGCATTATGCAAAAATATAGTTTTTTGATTTTATGCAATATGCAAGAATATGCATAGTAAATGTTTTTTTTTTTTGCAATATGGAAGGATATTCAAAGTTATTGTTTTGTGATGTGCAATAATATGCAGTTTTTTAATACAATATTCAAAATATGCAGTTATTGTCTTTAAATATGTAAGAACTTTGCATGTCCTTACATATTGCAAAATAATAACTGCATATTCTTGCATATTGCAACAAAGCGCTGCATTTTCTTGCATATTACAAGACAATAACGTTGCATAATTTTGCATATTGCAATAAAAATCTGCATATTCTTGCATATTTCAAGACAGAAACTGCATATTTTTGAATACTGCATTAAACAACCTGAGTTTTCTTGCATAATGCAATAAAATTAGCATATTCTTGCATATAACAATAAAAAAAACGTCTCGGTTACGAAGGTAACCCTCGTTCCCCGAAGGAGGGAACGGAGACGTTACGTCAATGACGTAATATTGGGGATCGGCTACGAGACCCTATCACCTCTGAGCTAAAGAGAAAAAGCCAATGAGAATTGGCGAGTGGAATTTGCATGCCGCGCCACTCCCCCGGACATACGGGTATATAAGATGGCGGCGTGCATCCACTCATTCAGATTTGCTGAGGAGCCGAGCCGCAACCCGGCTTCAGCGCAGTCCAGGATTGTGGCAGGAGGACGTAACGTCTCCGTTCCCTCCTTCGGGTAACGAGGGTTACCTTCGTAACCGAGACGTTCCCCCTCAGTCGTTCTCTACGACGTTACGTCAATGACGTAATATTGGGGACCTCTGGAAAACGCCACAATCCTGAACTGCGTTACGCAGCCGAGACCCAATGCCGGCAGGCAAGCGTGTCGGAACAAAGGGCTCAATGCGTAACCGTCCCAACGCCCTGTAGACCACGTGGTGGCCCACCAGGGGTGCCAAGTTTTGAAGCAACCGTTGGGGGGCGGAGCACAATGACGGTTAAGTCATGTGGAAGCTTTAGAAGTAAGTCTAACTAGACTGGGGAAACACGGAAGGTTCCGTGGAGATACTGAGACATGATGCCACAACCGGAGGGGGGTGAAGGAGGCCCCGCTCCGGAGCACAGTATGGACTACTCCGTCTAGTCCAGTACTGCGGGGCAAGGAGGACCCAGAGTTCAACCATGGGAACAACTGGGAGAATAGCGCACGGATCCGAGAGGAGTGGCGCAGCAAGCCGACACCTGAGCTGTCCTCCCGCAAATTACCTGATGTTACCCAACACACGGGAGGACACTGGCTCAACGCGGAGGTTGTAGAACCGCGCAAAGGTATTGGGTGTCGCCCAGCCCGCAGCTCTACAGATGTCTGCTAGAGAGGCGCCGTGCGCCAGCGCATAGGAGGAGGCCACACTCCGGGTGGAGTGGGCTCTCACTCCCAGGGGGCACGGCTCACCTTGGGCTTCGTACGCCAAGGTGATGGCATCAGCTACCCAGTGGGCCAACCTCTGTTTGGAGACAGCATTCCCCTTCTGCTGTCCCCCGAAGCAGACAAAGAGCTGCTCGGAGCGTCTGAAGCTCCGGGTGCGGTCCACATAGACGTGCAGGGCACGGACGGGACACAGCAACTCCAAGGCCGGGTCTGCCTCCTCCTGGGGCAGAGCTTGCAGGTTCACCACCTGATCTCGAAAGGGAGTGGTGGGAACCTTGGGCACGTAGCCGGGCCGGGGTCTCAGGATAACGTGAGAGTTACCTGGCCCGAACTCTAAGCACTCTTCGCTGACCGAAAATGCGTGTAGGTCCCCTACCCTCTTGATGGAGGCCAGCGCAACCAGGAGCGAAGTCTTGAGCGTCAAGAACTTCAGCTCAACTGAACCGAGCGGCTCGAAGGGAGCTCCCCGAAGGCCCTGGAGGACCACGGAGAGATCCCAAGAGGGTACGAGGTGCGATCTAGGAGGGTTAATCCTTCTCGCACCTCTCAGGAACCTGACGATCAGGTGATGCTTCCCTAGGGATGAACCATCCACTGCATCGTGATATGCCGCAATCGCTGCGACATATACTTTCAAAGTGGAGGGGGACAGTCTCCGCTCCAACTTCTCTTGCAGGAAGGAAAGCACCACTCCGACCGAGCATTTCCGTGGGTCCTCTCGGCGAGAGGAACACCAGTCAACGAACAGACCCCACCTCAGGGCGTAGGCCTGCCTCGTAGAGGGGGCTCTAGCCTGAGTGATAGTGTCTATCACGGCCTGGGGGAGGCCAGTGAGGTCCTCCGTGTCCCGTCCAGAAGCCACACGTGTAGGTTCCATAGATCGGGACGCGGGTGCCAAATCGTGCCGTCCCCCTGAGAAAGAAGGTCCTTCCTCAGGGGAATCTTCCAGGGAGGGACTGTCGCGAGGAGCATGAGGTCGGCAAACCAGGTCCGGGTGGGCCAAAACGGCGCAACCAACAGGACCTGCTCCTCGTCCTCCCTGATCTTGCACAGGGTCTGTGCAAGGAGGCTCACTGGGGGAAAGGCGTACTTGCGGAGGCCCCGAGGCCAGCTGTGTGCCAGAGCGTCCCTGCCGAGGGGGGCCTGAGTCAGGGAGAAAAAGAGCTGGCAGTGGGAGGACTCTGGGGAAGCAAACAGGTCCACCTGAGCTTCCCCGAATCGACTCCAAATTAGCTGAACCGTCTGGGGGTGGAGTCGCCATTCTCCAGGAAGGGTGAGCTGTCGTGAGAGCACGTCGGCTGCACGATTCAGCTCTCCTGGAACGTGAACGGCCCGCAGCGATTTGAGCCGCGTCTGACTCCAGAGGAGGAGATGGCGGGCGAGTTGCGACAGACGACGGGAGCGCAGACCACCCTGATGGTTGATGTACGCTACGGTCGCTGTGTTGTCTGTGCGGACAAGCACGTGCTTGTGGCGCAGCAGCGGAAGAAACCGCCGGAGCGCCAGAAACACGGCCAGCAACTCGAGGCAATTGATATGCCACTGCAGTCGAGGTCCTGTCCAGGAGCCCGAGGCTGTCTGCCCGTTGCACACAGCACCCCAGCCCGTCATGGAGGCATCTGTGTTGACCACAACATGCCTGGACACCTGTCCTAGGGGCACTCCTGCCCGGAGGAAAACAGGGTCCGACCACGGGCTGAACAGGCGGCGACATTCCGGAGTAACGCCCACCCGGAATGTGCCACGGTGCCATGACCATCTCGGGACTCGGTCGTGTAGCCAGCGCTGAAGCGGTCTCATATGAAGCAGCCCGAGCGGCGTAACTGCGGCTGCGGCTGTCATATGCCCCAGGAGCCTCTGAAAATCTTTGAGAGGGACCGCTGTCTTGTGCCTGAAAGACTTCAGGGAGTTCAGCACTGACTGGACGCGCTCGTTGGTGAGGCGTGCTGTCATGGTGACCGAGTCCAGCTCCATACCGAGAAAAGAGATGCTCTGCACGGGGGAGAGCTTGCTCTTCTCCCAGTTGACCCGAAGCCCCAAGTGGCTGAGGTGCTGTAGCACCAGGTCCCTGTGTTCGCACAACACATCTCGCGAGTGAGCTAGAATCAGCCAGTCGTCGAGATAGTTGAGGATTCTGATGCCCTTCTGCCAAAGGGGGGACAGGGCACCCTCCGCGACTTTGGTAAAGACGCGGGGAGACAGGGACAGGCCAAATGGGAGGACTTTGTACTGATATGCCCGACCCTCGAAAGCAAACCGAAGAAACGGTCTGTGTCGAGGCAGAATCGAGACATGAAAGTACACGTCCTTCAGGTCGATGGCTGCAAACCAATCCTGGTGTCGTACGTAAGACAGTATGCGTTTCGAGGTAAGCATCTTGAACGGTAGCCTGTGCAGGGACCGGTTCAACACTCGAAGATCCAGGATCGGTCGTAACCCACCCCCTTTCTTGGGCACGATGAAATAGGGACTGTAGAACCCTGATTTCATCTCGGCTGGAGGGACAGGCTCGATTACGTCCTTCGCCAGGAGAACCGCAATCTCCGCCCGTAGAACAGAGGCATCCGTGTCCGAACGAACAGACGTGAAATGGACGCCTCTGAACTTGGGCGGTCGCCTCACGAACTGAATCGCGTAGCCGAGTCGTACTGTCCTGATCAACCACGGGGACGGACTGGGCAGCGCTAGCCAGGCTCCCAGTCGACGTGCCAGTGGGATCAGCGGAGCAGTAACTGACATGCCGGGGGTGGGGCAGCCGGGAGGGGGGAGGGGAAGGGGGCTCATCCCAGAAAGCGGGGCGTTCTGGAGAAGAGCTGAGCTGCACGGGGCAGCGCTTACCTTCCCTGGATCCCGCGCTGGCGAATTCAGGCTCCGAGTCCGAGTCCGAGGAGGCGATGCGTCGCTCAGGAACGAAACTCGGGGCACTAGGCCCAGAGGTGAAGAAAATTGCTCTTTTTGTGAGGAAGTGGGTACCACTGACCCGGGGGTCAGTGGCAGCAGCGATGTTACTAAGCCCCGGCCCTCCCCTGGGGCAGGGGGGACTGATGGTGACGTCCCCCGAAGAGCAATCTTGCGGGTGGTTTTAGCGGGCCGCTGAGTCTCGGGCTGCGCCGCCTTCCTGCGACTGGCTCTACGCCCAGGCTGAGAGGTCTTGGGCTCAGCTGGTGGTGCAGGGGGCGGAGCAGAAGCCGCAGCCGCAGGGGGGCGCCCTCGGCGACGAGCAGCCTGAGGCCTGGCACCCGGCGGCTTGTTGGCACTGCGCCGGGGCAGGATGTGGCTTATGGCCTCAGACTGCTTTTGGACCGCTGAGAACTGCTGGGCGAAGTCCTCAACGGTGTCGCCGAAGAGGCCGGCCTGGGAGACGGGTGCGTCGAGAAAGCGAGCTTTGTCGACGTCAGCCATCTGCGCCAAGTTCAGCCAGAGATGGCGCTCCTGGACTACCATCGTAGACATCACCTGACCGAGGGCCCGCGCCGTTACCTTCGTCGCCCGGAGGGCGAAGTCAGTAGCCGAGCGCAGTTCCTGCATCATCCTCCGGTCAGAACTACCCTCGTGCAGTTCTTTTAGTGCTTTGGCCTGATACACCTGCAGGGTGGCCATCGCATGCAGGGCTGAGGCAGCCTGGCCCGCCGCATTATAAGCCCTCGCAGCAAGCGCTGACGAGAGCTTACAAGCTTTGGACAGGAGACGCGGACGGTCCCGCCAGGTGGCGGCGTTTTGCGGGCACAGATGCACCGCAACCGCACACTCCACCTGAGGGACATCCACGTACCCCCTGGCCGCCCCGCCATCGAGGGTAGTGAGAAGGGAGGAGCCCTGACGTGTACGAGCCGAGTAGGGGGCTTTCCACGTCTTAGTGAGCTCCTCATGCACCTCGGGAAAGAAAGGCACTGGGGCGGTGCGAGGTGTGGCGACGTCGCTACTCGTGCCCAGATACCAATCATCGAGCCGCGAGCGTTCGGGAGAAGGCGCTTTAGACACCTCCAACCCGATACTCGCGGCTGCCCGACGGAGCATGGCCGCCAGTTCTGCGTCCGCCTCCGACTGAGCAGCCGCCGCAGCGGGGGGCTGCCCAGTAGAAGCTTCAGCATCAGCAGGCGTAAGCCCCTCCTCTGATGCAGTGACGGACATTCTATCATCCTCTGGAGCGCCAAAGGTAACACTGGGTCCAGCTGGTGGACGAGTGCTGAGCTTTGGCAACTCCGCGGGGCCACGCTTTGAGGGACCGGACTTCCGCGGGGGCTGACCCGACGGAACGTTCGGTACTGTCACCCTCAGATCACCTTCACCTCTAACCAATGCAGCCGAGGAGCCGGGACGGCCCGCCGAACTGGAAGGGGTAGAGGATGAAGGGCGCCATCTCGCGAACGAGAGGCGCGATCTTAGCGTGGCCATGGACATGCGCTCACAGTGAGTGCACGATCCATCCACAAACGCCGCCTCAGCGTGTTCTCGGCCCAGGCACGAGAGGCAGCGCTCGTGGCCGTCATTAGATGACAGAAAGCCACCACATCCAGCAGCACACGGTCGGACAGACATCCCGGAAGACGCTATCGACGACCGTGTAAGAAAATTGCTCTTTTAGATCGGCGTGCCCCAGGGAAGGCAACAGCCAGGAATCGCTGGTTGGCACAGATGCCGGCAGCGCCGGTAACACGATCGAGCAGCAAGCAGGAACAGGAGCAGGAACAGGAACTCGTTCTTCTCCGTCTTTTTTTCTTTTCTTTTCTCCAGAAACAGCTTACAGGCGAGGCTCCGAAGCAGAAATCTGAATGAGTGGATGCACGCCGCCATCTTATATACCCGTATGTCCGGGGGAGTGGCGCGGCATGCAAATTCCACTCGCCAATTCTCATTGGCTTTTTCTCTTTAGCTCAGAGGTGATAGGGTCTCGTAGCCGATCCCCAATATTACGTCATTGACGTAACGTCGTAGAGAACGACTGAGGGGGAACAGCATTTTCTTGCATAATGCAATAAAACACTGCATTTCTTGCACATTACAAGACAATAATGTTGCATATTTGTGTATGTTGCAATAAAAAATGGCATATTCTTGCATATTACAAGACAATAATGTTGCATATTCTTGCATATTGCAAGACAATAATGTTGTATATTCTTGCATATTGCAATAAAAATGGCATATTCTTGCATATTACAAGACATTAATGTTGCATATTCTTTCATGTTGCAATAAAAATGGCATATTCGTGCATATTTCAAGACAATAACTGCATATTTTTGAATACTGCATTAAAAAACAGCATATTCTTCCATATTGCAATAAAAACTGCATTTTCTTGCATAATGCAATAAAACACTGCATTTCTTGCACATTACAAGACAATAATGTTGCATATTCTTGCATGTTGCAATGAAAATGACATATTCTTGCATATTACAATAAAAACAGCATATTCTTGCACATTACAAGACCATAATGTTGCATGCTGACTTCTGAATCTGTTGCAGAAAAACACTTTCCAGCTGGTTGTAGCAAACCTGGAGACGGCGTCGTATGCCATCCTGCTGTATCCAGAAGAGGGCATGCAGTTCGGCTCCACGCTCATTAATGATGAAGACCAGCTGGTTGAAGTCGGCTTCAACGAAGGGAAGGTTGCAGGCTGGTTCGGGTGGGCGAGCACTCAAGGATCATACTATCGCATCACTCAAGACAGCGAGGAGTCGGTTAGCGCTCTCGCACAGTAAGTGCCTTTTTAATCTAGTTTTCTGCCTTATTAGTTTGAGCTCATTCACGTTTTTCAGCTAGTAAGTTATTCATAAAAGGTTATAAATGAAAATGGTTAATGTATTAAATTAAACTACATACCTAATTTAAATAACAGATGAATTTGTATCAAATTACTATATTAAATTATCACTATATTAAACATTAAATAAGTTAATGAATTTGATTTTTGTGCTAAATTGCTATAGAGTTTAGCATATATATATATAAACTGAACAAATTTATAAACGCAACACTTTTGTTTTTGCCCCCATTTTTCATGAGCTGAACTCAAAGATCTAAGACTTTTTCTATGTACACAAAAGGCCTATTTCTCTCAAATATTGTTCACAAATCTGTCTAAATCTGTGTTAGTGAGTGCTTCTCCTTTGACGAGATAATCCATCCACCTCACAGGTGTGGCATATCAAGATGCCGATTAGACAGCATGATTATTGCTCAGGTGTGCCTTAGGCTGGCCACAATAAAAGGACACTCTAAAATGTAGTATATAAACATAAAATTTTATTTAGGATGCACTTATGTGTGTACCAAAGTTTTCATAAAAATAATAACAATACCCGTTCTTGTCTTAGGACAACTTTTTTGGATCCATATATATATATATATATATATATATATATATGTATATAAAGATAATAGTATATTTTAATGATGCATAAAATAACACTGGGTCATTTTATTTATCATTTATATGGATCATTTTAACTTTAAAAATATCTATATAATTTTTTATTAATTTTTATTAATATTTAAACTAAATTAACTAGCTTTGGCAACTAGTTAAAATAAAATAAGTTTTTTTATATTTAAAATTTTATTTTATTTTATTTCAACATTTGTTTTAGTTTAGATAACAAAATGTTTTTTATGTAAGCAATAAGGTACGAGAGGCCGTGCTGTATCGTGAATAAATCACGGCTGAACGGCGTTGTTAGGCACGACGCAAAGCGGAACGGTTACCACACAATGCAAATATTAAAAATATGTATTCATGTTTTCATTAAGTAGTAAGCCTTCCGCTGTAAAAAAATAGTCTCTAACCGCAACCGAATGTTCTTATATGCATCATTTCATGGAACCCAAATACAAACAGGCTAGGAACAATTCAAAAACATTTGACTGACACTGTAAGTAAAAAACAAGCACAAATTATAGTGGCGTTCACTATAAACATTTATTATAAACACCTAGCCTAATTATTTAAAAGAGAAACTGAACGTTGCTGGTAAATGCGCAATGCAAACTCACTTGCCTTTCATATTCGTCACCAATCTGTTGTTAAACAAATGGAACCCTTTCACATTTTTAAAAACAGCAGCAAATGTGCCAGTTTTACAGGGTGTATATTTTGACTTTTTATTTTGTATCTGAGCTGTGCGGTTTGGATGCCGTCAAGAATGACTAGGCGCTTATGTTTAACGAAGCGTAAAAAAGCGAAAGCAGCTATATACCACCCTAAATGCGACATCTATTGGATTTTACTGATATTGCGTCAAATTAGCCAGTTTATTCCAATTGCCTCACAGGCCGGATGAAAACGCCTGGCGAGCCGTAGTTTGCCCACCTCTGGTTTAAGGTATTGTTTTCGTTATTATAAAATGATTTAAATCCGTAATCAATAATAATTAGTACGTTTTCCACTCGCTCGCCTTCCCTGGCGTGCTCTCGCGTGTGAAAAGCAGCATCCCAGATGCGGGAGAAAGAGCGGGCGCGGGCGCATCAGCCGCAATCATCAAACATATTTCAAAGAGAGTCATGATTTTGGCTAATGCAGGACACTGAATGATGTGCATCGGAGGGTATTAGAAGCGGATATACGCGAAGCCGCCTGATAAACAAGTTAAGCTCATTGTGCCATACTTGAGACCATTTTCTTCGGTTAAAATGTTGAATGAGTCTGGCATGAGTTCTCAGTTCCCCTCTTTTTCTCTAAGTCGGAAATGTAACTGCACATCAAACCAGACTTTGTTTACGAGTACTTCAGGTGTGTTGGATTAAGCATGTCAGACAGTTTAATGGTGCTGTCCTTAGCAGAAATCGGTGTGTATTTCCAAATCGTTAATCAAACCACTCATCTAACGTCATATAAATCAAAATTTACTTGAAGCATTTTAGCCTGTTAGCTCTTATTGCTTTCTTCAAATAAGAACTAATATATGTTTATGTTGCTAAGGGTGGTTGCTAAGGGTGCTGCGCAGTGATACTAAGAACCATTGGGTGGAACGGTCATAGCCGTGCTGTATCGTGAATAAAACACAGCTGCTGACCAATCAGAATCCAGGAATGGAACTAACCGTTTTATAAATTAATATAATATAACATAATTTATAATATTTAATAATATAGTATAATATCATATCATATAATAATATATTAATGTGTTTCGACTTCTCTCCAATCTTCTCAGGGAGACAAACTCGGGCCATCCTGGCGTTTGGGTCTATAAGATCGGCGCATCTCCATTTTTCACCTCCATCACACCCGGAGAGGTCACAGAGGTCACGGAGATCACAACGGTCACAATAGTCACATCTGAGGAGACTATGGTGGACACTCCGGTCCCTGAGCCATCGGTCCCATGGACTCAACATCACGAGGAGCTTCAGACCTCCGAACCTCTGTATGAAAGACTCAGCACCAGTCCAGAGCCGTTCGCGGAGTCATCGACCCCTGATGAGCCTCAGTATCGATATGTTCAGCCGCGGCGGCCGCAAACGCCTCAGCAACAACCGCAGATCCCACAGGTGGTGATCATCGATGAGGACGAGCTGAACGTCGACGGTGAGAGAAAAACACTGGTTATTTTCAGCTGAAACTGTCTAAATTGTGTGACCCTATTAAATGTTTCTTTGATTTTTTGCCAGTGTTTTCTTATAATTACGAGACGTGCTCTAGCAACAAGCACAGGTGCTCTGTGTTCGCCGACTGCAGAGATTACGACAATGGATACTGCTGTCACTGCAAACCCGGTTATTATGGCAATGGCAAGGATTGTGTCGCCGAAGGTGAGTTTACGATTGCATCACAACCATGGTTGTTATCGTTTATTAAAATTAAATAAATGAAAATAAAAAATCTCTTGACATAAAATAAACATTTACTGAATTAAAATGAAATTAAATTCAATATTTAAAAAAAAACCTTATTTTATTTCAGGTCTTTGCAAAAGGTAGTAAATACCTACTAGCAAATAAAAAAAAAAAATACACAGCAAAATCTAAAAGATGAAAAGTTAATAACATACATTCTCAGCATATATGTTGTTTAGTTTGGAAAAGGCTTATTAAAGTAAAAATAAAAAATAAAAGCATTATAAAAAAACATGTTTGTGACTTAAAATGAAATAAGCACAAACCTAATAAAATAAAATATATGTATTTTTAAATTTATTTCTTAACAACTAATGCTAAAATTGAAATAAAAAATAATAAAAAACTGCACAGAGATATTTTTAAACACCTATGAACAAATACAAAATACACAGCAAAATCTAATTATAAAATGAAAAAAATAATAACATGAATTCTCAGAAAATATGTTTAGTTTGGAAAATGTTTGAAAAATAAAAGCATAAAAAAAACATGTTTGTGACTTAAAATGAAATAAACACAAACTTAAAATAGTGTAGAATAAAATGTAAACTTATTTTATTTCAGTTGGCTTCCAAAGCAGTATTTCTTATTTTTATTTACTTTAACTAAACTAAAACATTAACGCACACACACACACACACACACACACACACACACACACACACACACACACATATATATATATATATATATATATATATATATATATATATATATATTATTTTATTTTAGTTCATTGGTAAGGCAACATTTCAAATTTTTTGTTTAGCTGAATCACTAAAATAACTAAAGCTAAAATTGAAATGAAAAAAAAAAAAAAAAAACTGTATAGATATAATTTTAAAAACCTAAGAACAAATAAAAAAAATACACAGCTAAATCTAAACTATAAAGTGAACAAATAAAAGCATACATTCTCCAAATCAACTTTTTTTTGTTAAATTGATGTCTAAAGTTGAAGTACTAAAATTAATACTTGAATAAAAATTTATATATATTTTCTCCATTTTCATTTTAGAATTTAGAATTTTGTTGTGTTTTAGTAATTTGTATTTTTTTTTTTTTAAATGTCTATGGTTTTTATTAATTTAGTTTTGTATTAATTCAATTTTATTTGATTGTTTTAATTAGTTTAGTAGATTGTTATAGTTATTTTAGTATATTTATTATATTAAACTAAATAAAAATGAGATATAGGGCTGTTTAACGATTAATCGCATCCATATTTATATAAATACACACACGTATGTATATATTTAAGAAAAATATGTTATATTTATATATAAAAATATTATATATCATATACCAATTATATGAATTTAAATATATACATGCAAATATTTTTTAAATATATACTTTATGTGTGTGTCTTTATATATACATAATAAATATGCACAGTAAACACACTTAAACAGTTAAACAGCGTATTTCTCATTTTTATTGTTTAATATGATACTAATATAATACTAATAATTAATATGATAACTAAAACAATAAAATAAAATGTAATTGATACAAAACAATGCTATAAAAATGAATAAATGTATAAAAATATAAAAAATAATTTTAAATTCTAAAATTAAAATGGAATATAAATGTATACAAATATAATATATATATATATATATATATATATATATAATCAAAACTTATTTTGTGGGCAACACAGTGCAATATTATTGCTTTTGTTAATATTTTGAATACATTTTTATTTTTATATTTTTTATTGTCATTTTATTTTACTTAAAGTTTTGGTATTTTATTGTGTTTTTGTCCATTTTAGTACTTGTCTATATAGTTACATTCTTTTAATTTCGTTTAACAGCACTAATAAGAAATGTTGATTTGACAACAAACTGAAATAAGTTTGAGTTTTTAATCATTTATTTTATTTCAGTTAACATTTTTATTTCAAGTGCAGTTTTTTTTAAATGGTTCTAGTTTTAGTTAACAAACATAAACCTGATCCCAATCAATACTTTGCGTTTAGCTGTAACTAAACATCAGTAATTCCCCAAACATCATATTTGAGCAGTGAATGATGCCACTGTTTTCCGAATCTCCAGGCAAGCCTCAGAGGATGAACGGGAAGGTCAACGGCAGGATCTACGTGGGTGATTCTCCGTCTCCCGTGGAGTTTTTCAACAACGACCTGCACTCGTATGTGGTCGCAAACGACGGTCGGGCGTATATCGCCATCAGCAGCATCCCGTCCAGCGTGGGCCCGTCTCTGCAGCCCCTGCCGGCTCTGGGCGAGGCTATCGGATGGGCGTTCGCTCTGGAGCAGCCCGACTACCAGAACGGCTTCAGCATCATCGGTGAGACCTGATCAACAACGCTGAATCCTTTGATTATAATACTCAAACTAGATGAGTGAAGTTTAAGTTGGCTTGAGAAAGCCTAGCCTGAAAGTTTGGAGCAGTTCTAAAAGTATGAAAGATGACGTTGCTGGCATTATTTAGCACATTGCTTACGTGAATTAACATGTTTTAGCATGATTAGCTTGTTGCTTGCATTTTTATAGGCTGGTTACAATGTTGTCAGCATGGATTAGAATGTTGTTAGCATGATTCACAAGTTACTAGCAGGGTTCTGGCATGATTAACAAGCTAATAGCATGTTGTTAGCATGATTAGCAAGTTACAAGCATGCTTGTAGCATTATTAGCGTGTTACCAGCATGTTGCTAACATGTTTCTAGCATGAGTGGCGAGTTAAAAGTATGTTGTTGGTGTGATTCACAAGTTGCTAGCATGGTTCTGGCATGATTAACAAGCTACTAGCATGTTGTTAACATGATTAGCAAGTTACTGCATGTTTTCTAGAATTAGTAACATGTTATTAGCAGGATTCTAGCATGTTACTACCATGTTACTAGCATGATTAACAAGCTACTAGCATGTTATTAGCATGATTAGCAAGTTACCACCATGTTTTCTAGAATTAGTAACATGTTACTAGCAGGATTCTAGCATGTTACTACCATGTTGCTAGCATGACTAACAGACTACTATCATGTTGTTAGCATGATTAGCAAGTTACTACCATGTTTTCTAGAATTAGTTACATGTTACTAGCAGGATTCTAGCATGTTACTACCATGTTGCTAGCATGATTAACAAGCTACTAGCATGTTATTAGCATGATTAGCAAGTTACTACCATGTTGATAGCATGTTACTTGTATGTTGTTAGCAACATTACAGTTACTAGCCTGATGATCAAGTTATTAGTATGCTGTTAGCCTGATTAACATGTTGTTAACATGTTTCTAGCATGATTAACAAGTTACTAGTATGTTGCTAGCATGATTAGCAAGTTACTAGCAGGATTCTACCATGTTACTACCATGTTGCTAGCATGATTAACAAGTTAGTATGATTAGCGTTACTAGCCTGTTGCTAACATGATTCTAGCATGATTGGCAAATTAATACCATGTTGTTAGTGTGATTCACAAGTTTCTAGCATGAATAACAAGCTACTACCATTTTGTTAGCATGATTTGCAAGTTACTACCATGTTTTCTAGCATTATTAATGTTACTAGCATGATGATCAAGTTACTAGCAAGATTTGAACATCATTACCGAGTTACTAGCAGTAGCAAGTTATCAGCATAGTGTTAGCCTGATTAACATGTTGTTAGCATGTTGCTAGCATGATTAACAAGTTACTAGTATGTTGCTAGCCTGATTAGCAAGTTACTAGCATGATTCTTCAATGTTACTACCATGTTGCTAGCATAATGAACAAGTTAATACTATGTTTCTAGAATGATTAACATGTTACTAGCATGTTGTTAGCATTATTAGCAAGTTACTAGCATGGTTAGCATGTTACTAGCATGTTTCTAACATGATTAGTGTGTTAGCATGTTGTTAGCATGTTTCTACAATGATTAGCATTTTACTAGCATGTTTCTATCATGATTAGCATGTTACTAGCATGGTTAGCACATTGCTAGCATGTTTCTAACATGATGTGTGTGTTAGCATGTTATTAGCATGTTTCTATCATGATTAGCATGTTACTAGCATTTTGTTAGCATGATGAACATGTTACAAGCATAGTTAGGAAGTTTCTAGCATGGTTAGCAAGTTGCTAGCATGTTTCTAGCATGATTAACGCATTACTAGAATGCTATTAGCATAATTAGGAAGATACTAGCATGCTGCTAGCATGTTTCTAGCATGATTAACATGTTACTAACATGTTGCTTGCATGTTACTAACATGATTAGCGTGTTACTGGCATGTTGTTAGCACGATTAGCAAGTTATTAGCATGATTTAGATAGATTAGAAATGTTAGAATGGAATTTTGAATGGGTTTGAATGGCTTACAAATAGTACATAGAAGGGAAGCTTGATTGAGTTTCAAGGGATTGTGGGAGTTTTGACAGTTGGAGTTTGAATAGTCTTGGCTCATTTGAACATTCTGTCAATGTAAGTCTATGGGATTTTGGGTGTTTTTGATAATAGTCTGGTTTACGGAAACCGTAAGTCAGATCGGTCTGAAAAGATATAGCACACCAAGTCACAGCAGTCTGAAGGTCTGGGCTGAGTTTGGTGGTTCTAGCTTGAAAGCTCTAGTAGGAGACAGGTGTCGAAATTTGGCTCAGAAGAAGAAGAATAAGCTTAAATAGTAAATCAGTAAGTTGGCTTTCTCAAGCCAACTTAATTGTTCATAATCAGTAAGCTATTCTGCGTCATCATCTTGAAACCTCAAACCTGAAGGCTCATGCTTCAGATTGTTCTCATCTCTCAGCGATCAAACGTTTACCTTCATCTGCGCTCAAACATTTCCTTTGAGACTCAGCTCCAGCTGCTGAAGTGAAAACACATGCTCACACTCGAGGATTTAGACTCTCCTTCTGGCCAGTTCTTTCTGGAACATTCTTTAAACTTTATTAAAGGAGAAGTTCTCTTCCAGAACAAATATTTACAGATAATTTACTCACCCCCTTGTCATCCAAAATGTCATTTTTTGAGGAAAACATTTCAGGATTTCTCTCCATATAGTGGACTTCTATAGTTTGAACTTACAAAATGCAGTTTAAATGCAGCTTCGAAGGGCTGTAAATTATCCCAACCGAGGAAGAAGGGTCTTATCTAGCGAAACAATTGGTGATTTTCGTATCATCAGTGCAAAACAAGTCCAATAAAGCGCATCCATTCATAATAAAGTGAATAAAGGCCTCCTGTAGCGAATTGATGCTTTTAAGAAAAGTAACTGGTTGTACCCAGAAGCAGCTCCAGACGGATGACGTCTTTTTTTTTTTTTTTTGGTTACAGAAGCAAAGGAAGCACAATTTCACTACTTTACCAAAAGATAACCAGTTTCCTCTTGGTTTATATTGAAATATTCCTTGTTTTGTACTTCTAATTAAGGCATGTTTGCATTCATCATTTCTCGTCCTTCACCATCCACCCGGAGCTGCTTCCATATACAATTGTCAACGCCTGCTAGATTTTAGTGATTCTTACGTTTTAATCAATTTCGTGTCAATTTAAAAAAAAGTTACACATGGTTTCATAGAGTGTGTTTAATTATTTGAAGCTTGGGAGTATTCAAATTTGGTTTTATTTTAAAGAAGACCCTTGGCAGATTATAAGTTTAAAAAAGTTGTTAAAAATTGAAACCAAAAAAAGCTTTAAGTTTGTGAAAATTATTTATGAGCCAATTTTTATGTAAAATATATATTTTACAAAGCATTTTGAACTCAAAAAATTATAGAAAATTAAAGATCTAAATAAGTTCCAAATTTAAGGTTGAAATTAGCTTTTAGTAAGATTTTTTTTTTAGGTGCAGTACCAAACTTTTCCCATTAGATTCCAGCAAAGCTCCGCTAGCAAACACAGCGGTGGGATTTGTGATTCACAGTACAGTATAATTTCTCTCAGACATTACAGGTGTGCACACACAGACACACAGACACACAGACATTTTATTTAAGACACACATCAGGGTTGCCAGGTTTTCACAACAAAACCCGCCCAATTGCTACTTAAAAGTAGCGCAAAAGAAGCCCAATTGCATTTGAGGGGGGTGCCTTATTAAAAATCGCATTCTGGGAGAAAAAACACGTTTTTCTGGCGGGGTTACCCTGGCAACATTTGCATTCCAGGGGCTAAATATTACATTATTGGGGTCACTTCAACCCGTGGACATTAAAAACAACACGTGGCAACAGTGGTAAAGTAGACCAATTCCGTGGGAAAACCATGGACTTGGCAACACTGACACACATACAAACCACACTCTGACATCCATACCAACATACCTTTACAATTATAGCTGCATAATTCATCCAAATGACTCTATAATAGACTATAATATGCATAAGCAGAAAACCAGAATGAAGTGAGTATTTGCCAAACTTGCTAAAAAATGCGCCATCTAGTAAAAAAATGGTACTTTTTTGTACTGCAAACATGCTTTCTTACTTTTTTCTTATTTTTGTTCTTGTTTCCAGTCAAAATATCTAGACATTCTTAAATCAAGAAGGATTTTCTAGCCAAGTAAAAACTATTGTCTCGTTTTCAGAAAGAACAAGTCAAAATGAAGTGAGTTTTTTGCTTAAAAGAAGCAAAACAATCTGCCAATGGGGTAAGCAAAAATAATCTTATTTCAAGCAGAAAACTAGATTATTTTGCTTACCCCATTGGCAGATTATTTAGCTTGTTTCAAGCAAAACCTCACTTAATTTTAACAATTGTTTTTCGAAACAAGACAATTTTTACTTGTCTAGAAAATCCTTGATTGAAGAATTTCTAGATATTTTGGCTGAAAACAAGACAAACAAATCTAAGTAAGAAAGGCATTTTTTGCAGTGTATTAACAAATATTGCATCATTTTATAGTTAAATTGCCCTGGGACTAAAAATTACAGTTTTAATGGGATTCAGTGAGGACATTTTTGTCCTTAAGGTCCTGAGAGGAACTATTTATTAAAGGAAATGAGGGTAAAATATTAAAATTCCAATAAAATTCACACCTGTGCTAAAATGTATGCAGTTGGCATTTACACTGAAACTGAAGAGGACAAAAATGTCCATAAGGTCGCACAAGGGTTAAATATGAATATTTTTCTGGAGCCATGTGAGGCACTTTTTTTTTTATTATAAATGAATGCACTTTATTGGACTTGTTTTAGGCTGTTGAACAGAAACACCAGCCTACGCCATTCTAAAGCATGGAAGTGGCAGGATAATTTTTTATATAACTCCGATTGGATTTGTCTGAAAGAAGGAAGGCATATACATCTAGGATGGCTTGAGGGAGAGTAATCGTTCTCATATTGTAGAGAGAAAATGTTATATTTTAGGTAAAAAAGTTGAAAGTTGTAAGAAACGTTCTTGCCGCCTTTAAATAACGTTCTAATCATGACAGTGAAACTGGACATGTCAGTGTTTTTAAAAAACATTTTTATAACCTTCGCAGGAGGGGTTTTCACACGGCAGGCCGAGGTCGTCTTCCAGCCCGGGAATGAGCGGCTGACTATCAGGCAAGAGTTCAGCGGCATTGATGAACACGATCACCTGCTGATCAGCACCGAACTTGATGGCAGGATCCCAGAGGTGCCACGAGGAGCCACGGTCCAGATCGAGCCCTACAACGAGATTTACCAGTACTCCAGCAACTGTGAGTCAACTATAAGATATATGAGACCTGGCATATGACATTCAGTCATTTCAATCACGTAAATGACCAAACAAAGTTGTTTTTACCAGTAACAAACTCTGAATTCTCAGTGATGCCTGGGTAGTGACATTTGACAGCATGCATCTGCAACGCTACAGTCAACTGAGGTCAAAAGTTTACACCCCCCTTTTAGAATCTGCAAAATATGAGGGATCATACAAAATGCATGTTATTGTTTATTTAGTACTGGCCTGGATACAATATTTCACATAAAAGATGTTTAGTCCATAATAGAAAATAAGTTACATCCCATTAATTCTTAATACTGTGTTGTTACCTGAATGATCCACAGCTGTGTTTTTTTTTTTTTGTTTGTTTGTTTGTTTTGTTTAGCGATAGTTGTTTATGAGTCCCTTGTTTGTCCTAAACAGTTAAACTGCCTGCTGTTCTTCAGAAAATTCCTTCAGGTCCCACAAATTCTTTGGTTTTCCAGCATTTTTGTGTATTTGAACCCTTTCCAACAATGACTGTATGATTTTGAGATCCATCTTTTCACATTGAGGACAACTGAGGGTCTCATATGCAACTATTACAGAAGGTTCAAACGCTCACTGATGCTCCAGAAGGAAAAACCATGCATTAAGAGCCGGAGGGTAAAAACTTTTGAACAAAATAAAGATTTGTACATTTTTCTTTTTTTCTGCCTATATATAATATTTTTTTCATTTAGTACTGCCCTTCAGAAGCTACAGAAGCTACTTACATCAGTGAGCTTTTGAACCTTCTGGAATAGTTGCATAGTCCCTCAGTTGTCCTCAGATCTCAAAATCATACAGTCATTGTTAGAAAGGGTTCAAATACACAAAAACGCTGATAAACCAAAGAATCTGTGGAACTTTTCTGAAGAACAGCAGGCAGATTCACTGTTCAGGACAAACAACGGACTCATGAGCAACTATCACTAAACAAAAAACACAGCTGTGGATTATTCAGGTAACAACACAGTATTAAGAATCAAAACTTGAAAATTTGAACAGGGTAATTTTTTATAAATTCAACTATTATTTTCTCTTGTGGACTATATGTAAACATCTTTTATGTGAAATATATTATTCAGGTCAGTACTAAATAAACAATAACATGCATTTTGTATGATGCCTCTTATTTTGGTAAAAATAATTAACATTTTGCAGATTCTGAAAGGGGATGTACATTTTTTACCTCAATTGTAAGTGCATGTAATTCTGTTATTTTTTATGAATATTGGAATATGTTACCAAATTAAAAGAGATTAACACAAAATGTATTAATTTTTAAGGAAAAGTCTATCCAGGTATCAGAGATGCAAATTAGCCTGTACAATATTATTGACATACTGTTAAAGTTTTTTAATTTTAATTTTTATATTTTCTGTGTACATTTTAGAAAATGTATTAGTTTTGTTGTTTGTTTTTCTCAATTTTATATCGTTTTTATTCATTTTTATTTCACTTTTTGGTTTATTTATTTTTATACATCAAGTTTGATGCATCCCCTTGATTCTTAAATGAAAGTCTGAAATTTTCTCTCAGCAAATTAGCTGTTACATTTTAGATATTTATTATTACATTTTATGTTTCAGTTAAGACTTATTTTATTATGGTTAAAGTTTTAGTTTTAGTTTTAGTTAACTATAGCTACTCTGCATATAATGCATTGGGTTTTGTTTTTAGATAATTTTGTGCTGAAATCATGCTAAATAGTCAAAAATGTTTTGCAGCTAATGTAAAATGTGATCTTGGACCACAAAACCAGTAGCATGGGTCTTGAGTAGCATGGGTATATTTGTAGCAATAGCCAAAAATACATTGTATGGGTCAAAATTATCAAATTTTCTTTTATGCTAAAAGTCAGTAGGATATTAAGTAAAGATCATGTTCCATGAAGATATTTTGTTTATTTAGTAATATGCATTGCTAAGAACTTCATTTGGACAACTTTAAAGGTGATTTTCTCAATATTTAATTTTTTTCAAGCAAATTTTTTTCTATCATAACAAACCATACATCAATGGAAAGCTAATTCATTCGGCTTTCATATGCTGTATAAATCTCAGTGAACATACATTAATAAAGTGCTGTAATTCAGCCATTCTATGACTAATATAAAGCTAATAACTCACCTTTTAGGTTTACTTTGTGCAAATTAATAAAACATGCCACTGCATTCTGAGAACAAGATGCTCACGTTAAAAGAAGTCCAAAATCTAAATAATAATTTAACTTAAAAAAAGTTTTTTTTTTTGCATTAACATGCTTAATGTTAGTGCTTGCTTCTTGGGCATGACATGGCACACTTAAAAGTTAAAATGTAAACATAAATGCATCTTAATTAAAAAAAAAAAAATCACTTTCATTGCTGCATTGCATTATGTTGCATTTGCATTCATGTCTATAGCATCCTGTCTTCAGTCTTGTCTGACTTTCACAGTGATTACATCCTCTTCACGGCGGGATTATACGATCAGCATGCCTGATGGTAGCGTTCGCTCTCACAGCTACTTGTGGACGCAGAACATCAAGTTTCAGAGCTGCCAGCATGAGGAGGTCATGAGCACTGTGCCAGCGAGCCAACAGTTGAGCGTCGACCAGATCTTCGTTATGTATGACTCTGGCAACCAGCTGATCCGCTATGCCATGAGCAACAAGATCGGCTCCATCCACAGTAAGGGAACTCACAACTACAGCAAACGTGTGAACATTCACAACCTAGTGCTTAAAAACACACCAGAGCTACTAAACACTGGGTTTTGTTATATATATATATATATATATATGTATGTTAGACAATGACTCATACACTACTATTTAAAAGTTTGGGGTCCATAAGACTTCCCAGTGTTTTTTGAAAGAAGTCTCTTCTGCTTATAAGGTTGCATTTACTTGATCCAAAATAGAGTAAAAATTGTGAAATATTATTACAATTTCAAATAGTTTTCTATGTGAATATACTGTAAAATTGTATTTATTCTTGTGATGCAAAGCTACATCATTACTCTAGTCTTCAGTGGTACACCATTATTTATTTATTTTAATTGTAAATTTTATTGTAGTTTTTATTTAGCTTATTATTATTATTATGATTATTTAAATTATAAATGATCTTTAATTGTACATTTTATGAGTTTTTATTTAGCTGCTATTTAAATTATAAATTATTTTTTATTTTGCAAATTTATGGTTTTATTATTTTCTATTAAGCTTTTTATTTTATTATTTTCATTAATCATTAATTTTAATTGTTTATGGGTTTTTATTTAGCTATTATTTACAATTCTAAATTATTTTTAATATTACAAACTTACAGTTTTATTAATTTTTAGTAAACATTTTAGTAACAATTTTAAAATGGTTTATTTTAATTGGACATTTTATGGGTTTTTATTTAGCTATTATTTAAATTCTAAATTAATTTTAATTGTACAATATTTTTTATAAGCATTTTATTGTGATTATTACTGTGATTAAGCTTTTTATTTTGTTTATTATTTTAAAATCATTAATTTTAATTGTGCATTTTATGTGTTTTTATTTAGCTAGTATTTAAATGCTAAATTATTTTAATTTTACAAATTTACAGTTTTATTAATTTTTAGTAAGCATTTTAGTAACAGTTTTAAAAGGGTTTATTTTAATTGGACATTTTATGGGTTTTTATTTAGCTATTATTTAAATTCTAAATTAATTTTAATTTTACAGATGTATTTTTTTTATTTTCTATTAAGTTTTTTATACTTAATAATTTATATTATTTTAAAATTGTTAATTTTATATAATTTTTATCACCATATATCACCATCTGATATTTTATGGGTTATTTAGCTGTTATTTAAATTATGTTATTTTTAATGTTATACGTTTATAATTTTATTGATTTTTAGTAAGCAGAATAAAATGATTTTTCATTTTACAAATTTACAGTTTTTTTAATTTTCTGTTAAGCTTTTTATATTTATTATTTTCAGAATCATTCATTTTAATTGCGCATTTTATGGGTTTTTATTTAGCTATTATTTAAATTATAAATTATTTTTAATATTACAAACTTAGAATTTTAATAATTTTTAGTAAGCATTTTATTGTGATTGTTATTATTAAAATTTTTATTGGACATTTTATTATACATATATATTTTAATTTTACAAATTTACGGTTTTATCTATTTTGTCTTTTATTGTAAAATTGTTCATTTTAATTGGATATTTTATGGGTTTTTATTTAGCTATTATTTTTCATTTTTAAACAAATCTATAGTTTTATGTATAGTTTTATGAATTTTTAGTAAGCATTTTATTGTGATTGTTACTACTTCAGAGTTTTTATTTAGCTATTATTTGAATTTACAAATTTACAGTTTTATTAACATTTATTAAGCATTTTATTTAGTCTGTTATTTTAAAATCGTTCATTTTAATTAGACATTTTTGGGGCATTATTTAGCTATTATTTAAATTATAAATAATTTTTAATTTGACAAATTTATAGATCAACATTTTATTTTTCAGGATTCACAGATTAATAGAAAATTCAAAATAACAGCATTTATTTGTAAAATAAATCTTTTGTAACATTATACATTTTCTTTAGTCTCACTTTTGATCAATTTAATGCATCCTTGATGAATAAAAGTATTACCTTTTTTAGAAAAATATTACTGACCCCAAAAATGTAAAGTTAGAGCATATTGTTTACTAGTAAAGTTCATGTATATCAGTAGAAACATATTACTCAGTCTCCCGCTGATGTTTATTACTTTGTGTGTTGTGGGTTAAAGGTTGCCCGAGTGTTTGTGCTGGTTAATGTAAGCCGATCTGAGTTAAAACCACAGCTGAAGAGCGCTAACATCTGTGCTGACACTCTGGAGGTTGACTTCAAACACAGCCGTCTCTCGTTCAGAACAAACGTCTGTCAGCAGGAGCTGTAACCTGCATGTTGGTGGTTATTAGGATCAGCTTAAGATCTATCCACAACATCTTGCTCAGTTTTGAGATCTGACAGGCCCAAATGTGCTTCTTTTTGAAGCATATCAGGTCATTTTTGTATAGTGTTTTTCACTAAACACACTGATCAGTGTGTGACATCAAAGAACAGTGAGAGTCAAATCTGACTCCTGCAGCTCGTATTGGATGCCAGGTTGCCTAGTCCACATTTTTTCCCATGTAATTGAACTGCTTTATGGCTCAATTACATTGACTTTATTCTTGAAACAATCTGACTTTATTATCGTAACATGTCAACTTTATTATCGTAACATTTCAACTTTATTATCGTAACATTTCAACTTTATTATCGTAATATTTCGCCTTTATTATCGTAACATTTCACCTGTATTATCATAACATTTCGACTTTATTATCGTAACATTTCCACTTTATTATTGTAACATTTTGACTTTATTATCGTAACATTTCACCTTTATTATCGTAACATTTTGACTTTATTATCATAACATTCTGCTTTTATTATCGTAACATTTTGACTTTATTATCGTAACATTTCGCCTTTATTATCATAACATTCCAACTTTATTATCGTAACATTTCGACTTTATTATCGTAACATTTAGACTTTATTATCGTAACATTTAGACTTTATTAACGTAACATTTCACCTGTATTATCATAATATTTCGACTTTATTATCGTAACATTTCCACTTTATTATTTTAACATTTTGACTTTATTATCGTAACATTTCCACTTTATTCTCATTAATATTTAGACTTTATTATCGCAACATTTCGACTTTATTATCGTAACATTTCGCCTTTATTATCGTAACATTTCGCCATTATTATCGTAACATTTTGACTGTATTATTGTAACATTTCAGCTTTATTATTGTAACATTTTGACTTTATTATCGTAACATTTCTCCTTTATTATCGTAACATTTTGACTTTATTATCGTAACATTTAGACTTTATTATCGTAACATTTCGCCTTTATTAACGTAACATTTCCACTTTATTATTGTAACATTTTGACTTTATTATCGTAACATTTCCACTTTATTCTCATAATATTTCGACTTTATTATCGTAACATTTCGCCTTTATTATCGTAACATTTTGCCTTTATTATCGTAACATTCCGACTTTATTATTGTAACATTTCACCTTCATTATCGTAACATTTCAACTTTATTCTCATAATATTTTGATTTTGACTTTATTCTCAAAACATTTCAACTTTATTATCGTAACACTTTGCCTTCATTATTGTAACATTTCGCCTTTATTATCGTAACATTTCGACTTTATTATTGTAACACTTCTCCTTTATTATCGTAACATTTCAGCTTCATTATTGTAACATTTCGCCTTTATTATCGTAACATTTCGACTTTATTATTGTAACATTTCTCCTTTATTATCGTAACATTTTGACTTTATTATCGTAACGTTTCAGCTTCATTATTGTAACATTTCGCCTTTATTATCGTAACATTTCGACTTTATTATTGTAACATTTCAACTTTATTATCGTAACATTTTGACTTTATTATCGTAACATTTCTCCTTTATTACGTAACATTTTGACTTTATTATCGTAACATTTCAGCTTCATTATTGTAACATTTTGACTTTATTATCGTAACATTTCGACTTTATTATCGTAACATTTCACCTTTATTATCGTAACATTTCACCTTTATTATCGTAACATTTTGACTTTATTATCGTAACATTTTGACTTTATTATCGTAACATTTTGCTTTTATTATTGTAACATTTTGACTTTATTATCGTAACATTTTGACTTTATTATTGTAACATTTCGACTTTAATATTGTAACATTTAGACTTTATTATCGTAACATTCCGCCTTCATTATCGTAACATTTCGACTTTATTATCATAACATTTCACCTTTATTATCGTAACATTTCGACTTTAATATTGTAACATTTAGACTTTATTATCGTAACATTCCGCCTTCATTATCGTAACATTTCGACTTTATTATCATAACATTTCACCTTTATTATCGTAACATTTCGACTTTATTATCGCAACATTTCGACTTTATTATCGTAACATTTAGCCTTTATTATCGTAACATTTCACCTTTAGCTGAGCTTTCACCTGAGCTTCGACTCTCAGTTTTTAATGTGGTTTTATATTTATGTGATCACATTATGCTTTGAGTTCCTCCTCATGTTGTTTATTGAAAGTGAACACAGACTCGCATGTTTTCCAGGTGGAATCCCGGAGCAAAATCCCTGTTTCACCGGGAGACACGGATGCGACACCAACGCCGTCTGCCGCCCCGCTCAAGGAAAAGAGTTCAGCTGTGAATGTGCTGCTGGATTCACCGGCGACGGACGGGTTTGTTACGGTAAAATCCCCGTTCACAGATTATGACGTCTATATTTTGGGTCACTATTTGTGTTCAAACATCTGCATTGAGTTACTGAAGAGCTCGTTGATCTCAGCGCTGATAAAACAAGTTGTTCTGTGGCTGTAGAAATTATATTATAATTTAATTTGAGTTCAAAGAAGCTTGTGGTTCACAGACGGGTCGATGATCCAATACAAACATTCAGCGGAAGAGACTTGTGACTGTATATACAGTGCTTAATTCATGGGATGTTTCCTCTCTCTGGGAAAACCCAAGATTTAGGCTAAAGAAAACATATATTACCTTTTGGACTTTCTACATGATTTTGTACACAATTTGTCCCCCCTTTTTGAAAATCTGGCTCTTGTCATTGTTAATAACTGCTTTTCATGTTCCATATATCAGAGCATATGCACAGAAACAGAAGTGAATTATTGATGCACTTTTTTTATCTTATAAATTGTATTTATTTTATTATTATTTATTATTCATTATTAATAGGTGAATCTAAAACAGAACATGTTCAGGTCATATTTCATCCTAATATGAAATGAAATAAAAAAAAAATACTTTATTAGTTTTTACTCATTTTTATTTTTTAGTATTTATTTTTTTGTATTTTCTGTAGTTGTAGTAATTTTGCCATTTTTTTAAGTACGTTTGTGTAGTCTATTTAATTTTGAATTTGTCTATATAGTTTTTATTCATTTGTATTTATTAATATTTTTTTTTTAGTTTTTAGTTGAAGTTCTAGTAATTTTGTTATGATTTTCCCATTTTAATTTGTTAAAAAAACATGTATTTATTTTTTTTCTTTCTTTCTCTTCCTTTCTTTCTTTCTTTTTAAATTTGTCTATATAGTATTTATTAATTTGTATTTATGAATTAATTATTAATTTTGTTTTCACTTTGATTTTATTTTATTTGAAGAAATTTTTTTTTTTTAAAAATATGTCTATATAGTTCTTTCTTTCTTTCTTTCTTTCTTTCTTTCTTTCTTTCTTTCTTTCTTTCTTTCTTTCTGTTTTACATTTGTCTGTATAGTTTTTATTTTTATTTATTAATGTTTTGGTTTCCACTGTAATTTTATATAGTTTTTATTAATTTTAATTTTGTGTATTTTTGGTTTGCACTTTAATTTTAGTTGAAGTTCTAGTAATTTTGTTGTGATTTTTCCATTTTTATTTTTTATTTTTTAAATATGTCTATTTACTTCTTTTTTTCCTTTTTTAATTTGTCTATATAGTTTGTACTATTTGTTTGTGTATTTTCTGTTTTCACTTAAATTTTAGTTAAATCTGTAGTAATTTTGCTGTGTGTTTTTTCTATTTTAAATTTATTTATAGGGGAATCTCACAAAAAACAGAACATGTTCAGGTTATATTTTACTTTAAGTAAAATTGTAAAAAAATTTGTAATTAATCAAAGCAAAATGTATATAATATATTTATTTATAAAGCCCCTTTTAAAGCAACTGACACAAAATACTAAAGAATAAAATAAAAATTCATTTGATTAAAAAATTAAACAAAACATTGATTATTTAATTCAAGTAATGAAAACAACTTTCAAGTAGTTATACTAAAACTGAAAAAGGTAGATAAAATACAAACAAATCTGAAAAACTAAATAATGTATTCTATAAATTGTGAAATATTTGTAAATCACAGTAGTATTTCTTGTACTGCCTTTATTTTATGCAGTTTTCAGATATCAGCATCAGCATTTGCCTCGTTCCCTGAGTATTTCCTTTAATAAAAACCTTCAAAATAAAAGCCTGTATTGATCTCTTTTCTGTGTTTATGTCTAAATTTTGTCTCCTCAATTCTCAGATGTTGACGAGTGCTCAGAAAGCCCTCAGATCTGCGGTCCATACAGCATCTGCAACAACCAGCCCGGATCTTTCCGCTGTGAATGTCTGGATGGTTTTCAGTTCGCCAGCGATGGACGGACGTGCATCGGTAAGAGTCTGATGTGAACACTTTCTAATAAACATTTATTTATTTGATCTAATAACATTTATTTATTTGTATAATTTTTTATTATTCGTTATTAATGGGTAAGTCTAAAACAGAACATGTCTTTCTTTCTTTTTAAATTTGTCTATATAGTTTTTATTTATTTTTGTTTTCACTTTAATTTTAGTTGAAGTTCTAGTATTTATATTTATTTATATATATATATATATATATATATATATATATATATATAATGTCTATATAGTTCTTTCTTTCATTTAATAAAAATTTGGGTGTATAGTTTTTTTTTTTACATTTTTATTTATAAGTATTTATTTTATTTTTTTTTTGCATTTTCAGTTTTCACTTAAATATTAGTTAAAGTTGTAGTAATTTTGTTGAGATTTTGCCATTTCTTATTATATTTTTTAATGTCTATATAGTTTTTTCTTTCTTTCTTCTTTCTTTAATTTTTAATTTGTTTCTATATTGTCTTTCTTTCTTTCTTTCTTTCTTTCTTTCTTTTTTATTTTAAATTTGTCTATATAGTTTTTATTTTTTGGTTAAAGTTTAGTTAATGTCTATATAGTTTTTTCTTTCTTTCTTCTTTCTTTCTTTTATTATATATTTTTATTGTCTATATAGTTTTTTCTTTCTTTTATCTTTCTTTTATTTTAAATTTGTCTATATAGTTTTTATTTTTTGGTTAAAGTTTAGTTAATGTCTATATAGTTTTTTCTTTCTTTCTTCTTTCTTTCTTTTATTATATATTTTTATTGTCTATATAGTTTTTTCTTTCTTTTATCTTTCTTTTATTTTAAATTTGTCTATATAGTTTTTATTTTTTGGTTAAAGTTTAGTTAATGTCTATATTGTTTTTTTCTTTCTTTCTTCTTTCTTTCTTTTATTATATATTTTTATTGTCGATATAGTTTTTTTCTTTCTTTTATCTTTCTTTTATTTTAAATTTGTCTATATAGTTTTTATTATTTTTAGCTAAAGTTCTAGTAATTTTGTGATTTTGCTATTTTTAAATTGTTTATGTAGTTTTCTTTCTTTCTTTTTTAAATTTGTTTATATAGTTTTTATTCATTTTTATTTATTAATTTTTAAAATAGATTTTTTTTTTTGTCTTTTTGTTTTCACTTTATTTAGTTGAAGTTCTAGTAATTTTGTTGTGATTTTCCAATTTTTAATTTGGTAAAAATGTCTATATAGTTCTTTCTTTCTTACTTTCTTTTAAAAATTGTCTATATAGTTTTTATTAATTTGTATTTATTTTTTATTTTTTTTTGTATTTTATGTTTTCACGTTAATCTTAGTTGAAGTTCTAGTATTTTTTTATAAATATGTCTATAGTTCTTTCTTTCTTTCTTTCTTTCTTTCTTTCTTTCTTTCTTTCTTTCTTTCATATATTTTAAATTTAGGTATATAGTTTTTTTTTTACATTTTTATTTATTAGTATTTTTTGCTTTCACTTTTATATTAGTTAAAGTTGTATCAATTTTCTTGAGATTTTGCCATTTTTTAAATATATTTTTAAATATGTCTAAAAAGTTTTCTTTCTTGCTTGCTTTCTTTTGTTTTCTTTCTTTTGTTTTTTTTTCTTTCTTTTTTATTTTAAATTTGTCTATGCAGTTTTTATTTTATTTTTTTGGTTAAAGTTTAGCTAATGTCTAGTTTTTTCTTTCTTTCTTCTTTCTTTCTTTTATTATATATTTTTATTGTCTATATAGTTTTTTCTATCTTTTACCTTTCTTTTATTTTAAATTTGTCTATATAGTTTTTATTAATTTAATTTATTAGTGTTTATTTTTTTGCATCTTCTTTTATCGCTTTAATTTTAGTTAAAGTTGTAGTAATTTTGTTGTGATTTTGCCATTTAAAAAAAAAAACACTTTTGAATGGCGTCGACTCACTTTTGAGTTTGTTGTCACTGTGTCCCGCACAGAAACGGAGCGGGTGGATCACTGTCAGAGAGGAACGCATGACTGCGACGTTCCCGAACGCGCCAGATGCAGCTACACAGGAGACTCGTCCTACATCTGCTCCTGTCTGCCAGGCTTCTCTGGAGATGGACGGGCGTGTCAGGGTAACGTCTCACTCTCTGTTGAGCGAAATATAGTTTTAATGGCTAGCCATAGGAGTAAATCGATGTCTGTTTAAATCTCAGATTTTGATGGTAAGGTTATAGGGACAAATGTTGTAATATCTGAAATGAAAGACAAAGCTATAGCTCTATCTAAGCTACATTTCTAAACATAATTTTTCCGTCTTATTACCTTGATACCTCACAGCAGTCTTATTTTACTATCACCGATACACTGTTATAGTTTTTGTTAATATTTTAATATTTTTTATTATTGTATTTTATTTTTATTGTTCCAATTTTTTGTCATTTTTATTATTTTTTTTAGTTTTTTAAAAAGACTGTAGATTTATAAGAAAATTTTATACTTTCTGTTTTCAGTTTAGTTTTAGTTATAGAAATTTTGTTGTATCATTTTGTCATATTTAGTATTTTTAAATGACTACGTATAATTTCTATAAATTATTGATAATAATTTTTTTAATGGATTTATTTTTTTTAAACATGTTTGTAAATTTTTATTAATTTGTTTATATATATATTTTTCCTGTATTTTCTATTTTCACTTTTCACTCAATTTTAGTTAAAGTCAAATGAATTTGGTTGTGTTTTTCTGCATTTTATTGAAACAACAAAATTTATAAACTTTAGCTAAAACTAAAACTAAAGTTTTAGTCACATTTTTATATGTTCTGTTTTCACTTAAAGTTTAGGTCCATTTCAGTAAGTTTGTTGCACTTTTGTCATTTTTATTAATTTTTCTTTAAATATGTAGTTTTTTACATTTTCCATTTATTACTTTTTATATATATATTTTTTTTTCACTTTAATTTTAAAGTTGTAGTAATTTTGTAGACATTTATAAAACTTAAAAAAAAAAAGTTTATATAGTTTTTATTCTTTCGTTTTTATTTTAATATTTTCTGTTTTTATTTTGATTTTAGTTAAAGGTTATAAGTAAAGGTAATTTTGTTGTTTTATTAATTTTTGTTTGTTAAATGTGTAGATAGTTTTATTAATTTTTAATTTATTAGTTTTATAAGTTTTAGTAAATTTGTTGTGCTTTTTTGTCATTTTTTATTACTTTTTTAAAATGTCAATATATATTGTAAAATATATATTGAAGTTTGCAATAAAGATTTTATTAATTTACATGACATTTCTAATTAAACAAATCAATACTGGTTCTTTGAAAACAACAAAAATCTGTCTTTAAACACAATAGTGTCATTATTGAGTACAGTGAGGCGTCTGTATGTTTTGTGCAGTAATATGAGTCTCTCAGCAGACAGCGGGGCCCCTAGAGACAGGAAGTCCTGTGATCTGGACAGGAAATGCTCGCCGCAGCTGTGTGCGTTATTTATCACTCCCTCTTTATGATGGCTGATCGTCGGTCAGATTGCGTCTGAGTCTCACGTTTTCACGCTGAGGTCGTCTGAGACGCTCCAGCTGTAAGGAAGGGCCGGTGTCTGGTGTGTTGCACACATGTATGTTTGTACGGCTGTGGGAGAGCGGTTCGCTGCGGGGTGGACATACTTCATTAGTGACATGCAACAGATGTGCATTCCTTCATATAGATCTGATTCTGATGAGTCAAGACAGACTGAGCCGATAAAAGCTGTACATATAGAGCTGTTTGGTGTCTTAAACTGATGTGATTAGGTTGGCTTGAGAAACCTACTGATCTGCTATTTAAGCTTCTTCTTCTTCTTCTTCTTCTTATGAGACTAAAATTTCTGACCGCTACTTCTCCTAAAGCTTTCAAGTTAGAACCTCCACCCAACTCTTCAGACTCATCTGACTTCTAGCTTTCATAAAATCCCATAGACTTACATTGACGGAATGTTCAAATGAGCCAAGACTATTCAAACTCCAACTGTCAAAACTCCCACAATCCCTTGAGACTCAACCAAACTTCCATTCTATCAAATATAGCTAATCTGTTTATCTAGAATACTAGATAGCAACTAGAATCATGCATGTAACTTGCTAATCATGCTAGAAACATGTTAATTATGTTAGAAACACGCTAGGAATATGCTCGTAACTTGCTAATTATGCTAGAAAAATGCTAGCATGCTCGAAACATGCTGGTAACTTGCTAATCATGCTAGAAACATGCTAGCATGTTTGAAACATGCTGGCAACTTGCTAATCATGCTAGAAACATGTTAATTGTGATAGAAACACATTAGGAGCATGCTAGTAACTTGCTAATAATGCTAGAAACATACTGAAAACTTGCAAGTAACTTGCTAATCATGCTTAAAACATGTTAATCATGTTATAAACACTTTAGGAACATGCTAGTAACTTGCTAATCGTGCTTGTAATGTGCTAATCATGCTAGAAACATTCTGAAAACTTGCAAGCAACTTGTTAATCATGCTAGAAACATGTAAGCATGCTCAAAACATGCTAACAATTTAATCATGCTAGAAACATGTTAATCATGTTAGAAAAATGCTAGCAATATGTTAGCAACTTGCTAATCATTGTAGCAACATGTTAGAAACATGCTAGCTACTTGCTAATCATGCTAGCAACATGCTAGCAACAGGCTAATCATGTTAGAAACATGGAAACAACTTGCCAATTGTGCTAGAAACATGCCACTAACTTGTTAATTATGCTAACACAATGCTAATAACATGTTCATCATGCTAGTAACATGCTAATAATGTTAGAAACAAGCTAGAAACATGCTAGTAACTTGCTAATCATACTAGAACCATGCTAATAACTTGCTAGTCATGCCAGAAACATGTTAACAACATGTTAATCATGCCAGAAACAAGCTAGGATCATGCTAGTAATTTGCTAATCATGCTAGAAACATGTTAATCATGCTAGAAACATACTGAAAACTTGTAACTTGTTAATCATGCTAGAAACATGTTAATCATGTTAGAAAAATGCTAGCATTATGTTAGCAACTTGATAATCATTGTAGCAACATGTTAGAAACATGCTAGCTACTTGCTAATCATGCTAGCAACATGCTAGCAACAGGCTAATCATGTTAAAAACATGGAAACAACTTGCCAACTGTGCTAGAAACATGCTAGTAACTTGCTAATCATGTTAGAAAATGCTAATAACATGCTCATCATGCTAGTAACATGCTAATCATACTGCTAATTATATTCTATCCATGCTAGTAACGTGCTATTAACTTGGTAATCATGCTAGTAAAATGGTAATCATGCTAACCATGCTAATAACTTGGTAGTCATGCCAGAAACATGTTAACAACATGTTAATCATGCCAGAAACAAGCTAGGAACATGTTAGTAACTTGCTAATCATGCCAGTACCATGTCAATCATGCTAGAAAAATGTTAGAAACATGCTAACTACATTCTATCCATGCTAGTAAAGTGCTAATAACCTGGTAATCATGCTAGTAAAATGCTATTCATGCTAGTAACATGCTAGCAACATGGTAATCATGCAAGTAATATGTTAATTATGCTAGAAACATATTAGAAAAATGTTAACTACATTCAATCCATGCTAGCAACGGGCTAATCATCTAATCTATCTATATAAAGTTTAAAACTTCAAACTTTTACAGTTGTTTTAAACTTTCAGGCTAGGCTTTGTCTCAAGCCAACCTAAAGTTTGTCTTGACAAGCTTTTTTATCTAGTTTTCTTTGTCACGCAGATATCGACGAGTGCCAGCCGGGCCGTTGCCATAGCGATGCCATCTGCTACAACACACAGGGCTCGTTCACCTGTCAGTGCCGGCCTGGTTTCCACGGCGATGGCTTCAGCTGTACACCTGGATCTGGTAGGTGTTAGTACTACAGGTGTAGTGTGACGCCTATATGACGCTTTATGGCAGCGTGAAATTACTTTTTTGACTTCTGTGAGTCTGTGAGATGTTACTAAAGTTATAGATAGATATACAAAAACTATAATACTACCTCATGATACTAAAATAACTAATGAAAATAAGCATATTTTTTCTTCAGAATAATGTGCACTGCTGAAAGTCTTAAATGATTAAACCAGATGATTTGTTTTATTAAAATATTACAATTATAAAATAGTAAATAAAAAGTATAGTAAATAATAAAAAAAAACTATCTTTCACAATAAAAAAAATACAGATACATTAACATTTAGATTTCATGTTGACTTGAAAGCACACAAGGCTTAACAGGATGCTCTTTCTTCATTTCGTCGTTCAGTTTCTCTCTCCCACACTTTTCTCACGGCCGTGAAAGCATTGGCTCATTTGCGATGGTCAGATAAGAAATAGTCATTGTAATTTGTCTGTTTTCCTTCCTCTGCAGGATGGGGTTTTGCTCAGCCTGGTTTACATTATCATATGGTTCTCATATAGAGTGGCGTTCGGCCGCCTTAAAAGTCGACCAGGAATGTGTCTGCAGCCTCTGTTCCTTTGTTCTGCTTGTGTTTTATATACTGGAGCAACATCAGAGCTCACTGACAGATATGTCACATTCACCTGCTCACTGAAGATTAAAAGAGTCTCTTCTGCTCAGCAAGGGTACTTTTATTGAAAAAAAAAATCCAGTAAAAATCACAAGCTTTCGGTTTTTGCTTATTTTAAATGTTTTTGTTTGTTTGTTTGTTTTGCGGTTTGTCTGATTTTCACCAAAATTTGGCACAGACAAAAAGATATGAAATTCAAGTTGAGTTGTCAAACTGTTCTCTAATAACGTGCGTTTAAATTTTAATGAAGAGCACACAAATGTGAGGCTTTATCTTTGCAACAGTTTGGCGAATTGAGACCAAACTTGGTGTGTGTTATAACAAGCATGACCTGAGGCCATCCTGCAGTGTTTCTGCACTGTGCCACTTAGTGGTCAGGAGATATGAAAAATAGCTATTTTTTGCTTATAACTTGTGCAGGGTTTGGCCAAAAATCATGTTGAATGATACCCAATTTTCCAATGTCAGCCATTTTGAGCATTGCCATTTTGAAAATGCTATATTTTACGAACACACTGGCATATCGTTACGAAATCTGTATGTGTTTTTGGAACTATTCCCTGACAGTACTCAAAAAGTTTGGGGGCAGTGCCACCTTCTGGTCAAAAGTTATAATGAAATTTCTAAAATTGTGAATAACTTTTGTTTAAATTAGCATATTGTAATGAGATCTTGATAGATTCCTTGTATCATGCTGAGAACATCGATACCAATTATGCCATAATTGGCTAAACTTCCTGTCCGCCATTTTCTGTCCATGTAGGCTCTTGTTGTATTGTATGGCATTCTTATTATTAGTCTTTCGTTTCTTCTTCTTCCGCTCTTGATTCTATGGCAGCCTATAGAACCGCTTGCGGGAAAGTTGTGTAATTTGGCACACAGATAGAGGTCAGTCTAAACATTAACCACAGCAAGTTTGGAGTCTCTAATTCAAACTCTCTAGTGCCACCATTTATCCAAATGTCACTCGTTTTATGCTAATAACTTTTGAACCGTAAGGTCTAGAAGAAAAATTCAATTTCCCTCTGATTCCTTGGCGGCTCATGCCGAGTTGAATGAACACCAACAAAATTTTCACCAAAACTGGCTCCGATCATCTTTAGACCATGCTTGCAAGAAGTTATGGAATTCAATTTGGTTAGTCAAACCATTCTCAAATAACGTGCAAACTAATTTGACAAACAGCACGCACAAATTGATGTGAGACCAAACTTGGTGTGTGTTATAACAAGCATGACCTGAGGCTACCTGCAGTGTTTTAGCGCAGTGCCGCCTAGTGGTCAGGAGATATGAAAAATGGCTATTTTTGCTTATTGCTTGGGAATGGTTTGGCCAAAAATTGAGCCAAATGATACCCAATTTTCCAGTGTCAGCCATTTTGAATTTGATCATAAAATGCTACATTTTATGAACACATTGGCGTATCGTTACAAAACTTGGTATGTGTCTTCTGCACCATGTTCTGACAGTACTCAAAAAGTTTGGGTCGTAATAAAAGTTATAATTAAAATTGTGAATAACTTTTGTTTAAAGTAGCATATGAGACTGATCTTGAAAGATTTCGTGGTTAATGCTGAGAACATTGGTACCAATAATGCCATAATTGGCTGAACTTCCTGTCCACCATTTTGATTTATATTGAAAACCTTCCTCTGCGAACTCCTCCTACACAGTTACTTTGATTTTCACCAAATTTTGCCATGCTGGCAAAAAGTTTTGGATTTCCTGTTGAAATAAGAAATGGTTTTTGTTTAACGCATCGTTGAATTTGCTGCCAAGATGCCAAAGTGCATCTGAGGCTGTATCTCTGTAAAGCTTTGACATTTTTATACAAACTTTGTATGTGTCGTTGTCACCTCACACTGACCACGCCACATAAAAATGGTAACAGCACCACCTATTGGTCAAGAGTGATAAACCATTCATTAATCATTAATTATGAAGTTTCCAAAACTGCTGATAACTTTTGATTGCATTAGCCTATTGTAATTCAGCTGGTCTCAAAATATTCCTTGGGTCATGCCGACAACATAGATACCAATTATTCCATAGTTGACCGAACTTCCTGTGCGTTATTTTGATTTATGTTGAAAACTCTTTTTTCGAACTCCTCCTAGACAGTTTGTCCGATTTTCACCATTTTCAGACTGTGCTGACATGAAGGTATGGATTTTGTGTTGATAGATGAACCTGTTTCGTACAGCGCCACTACAAATTCAAGGCATGATACCAAAATGACTCTGAGGCTGTATACCTGAAAAGCTTTGTGTGTCATTGTAACCTTACACAGAACATACCACATTGATTTAATAACAGTACCACCTGTTGGTCAAAAGTGATAAGCCATTAAATCATACCACTAGGAGCTGTGCATGATTTTTCTTCCATTTTTTCTAAAATAATCTTAAAACTCATTGCTGCATTGCCCTTTAATTGCTGCTTGCAGCTATATTTTATTTCCGTGATCAAAGCTAATTTTTCAGCATGCTGCACAAAATTTTAGTAAAAAACGTCATATGTTTTAGGATTCAAAGATGAATGAAAGTTCCATAGAACAGCGTTTATTTAAAACATTGAATCACAATCGCTGAACTCGTACCGTGAGACGCTGCTGAGCATTTTCCCCTGCGGCAAATATTTCACAGCACTTTAGGGAGTCTGTTTCTGTCTGTGTGCATTTGACAAGCGTGACGTGTTCTCCTAATTTGAGGGCAGATGTCACGTCTCTGACGCCGTGATAATTACAGCCCGACACGTTCGTGCTTCCTTTAGCCGCTCAGGCCTGTATGCTGGTGCTATCTGTCATTTATCTTTCTTTCTGTTCAGAAACTTTTCTCATCCTCTCGATGAGGTAATGAGGAAGAACTAGGACAGATACTGTTATTCCTAAACAGCAGAAATAGTAAAGCAGACCTAATGTGGTAAAGTGTGTGAAAGCTGGTGTTGTTTGTGTCTGTGTAGCACCTACGGCTCTGCATATTCTATTGATTGAAACACACTATTGCACATTTCTTAAAGACACAGCAGCAAAAACAGCCTGTTTAGTTGTAAATGCTGGAGAGGGAGAAAAGCAATAGTCAAAAATTTTGTTTTTACATTTTTGGCACAAAACCTTGGCTGACTTTTTTTTCTTCACTTTTTGAAATGTATAGAAATAAATATTAAAAATTATAAGATAAATATAAAAAATGTATAATTCTACTTATAACTTATAATTATAAGTATATAAAATGTACAATAAATAATAACAAATAAATCAATGAAAACAAACATGAAAGCATTTTTAACTTCAGAAATTTTTTTCTCAGATGAATGTCACCAGATACAATTATTTGTTTTAAATTAAAATATATATTAAAATTGTAAAATAAATATAAACAAACAAATAAATACAACTTATAATTATACTTTTAACTTGTAATAATAATAAGTGAATATTTAAAATCATAAAATGGAAAATAAATAAATAAACACAAATATTTATTTTATTTTATTTTACTTGATTTTATTTTTACTTCAGAATAATGTTTTGAGATGAATATCACCAGAAGTAAATATTTAAAAGTATAAAATGGAAAAATTTTAATAATAGAAATAAATTACTGAAAACAAGGATTTTTTATTTTAGAATAATGTTCCGAGATGAATGTCACCAGATACAATGATTTTTAAAAAATAAATAAATATTACAAAATTATAAAATGAAAAATAAATAAATCATTAAATTAAAAATTTTATTTTATTATATTTTAATTTACATTATAACAAATAATAAAAAAATTACGCCAGAATAATGTTCTGATAAATGTCACCACATACAATGATTTTTAAAAATAAATCAAATATTAAAATAAACAATAAATAAATATAATATTTAAAATTTCTAATTATGCTTATAATAATAATAATAATAAATATATACAATTTATAATAATACTAAATAAAAAAATAAGTGAAAAAAAAAAACATTACAAACGCGCATTTTAACTTCAGAATAATGTTCTCAGCTGAATGTCACCAGATTTCACCAGAATTATTTTTTTTACATTTATTTATTTAATAAACATTACAAAAATAAATAAATCGAATGTAAGACCAAAAGTCCATTTGGATTTCATGTTGACTTTAAAGTTTGTTTGTTCATTTATTTATGTTTGTTTATTTATTTACTTTTAGGGCCTTTTAGGTGTTTGAGGACTGTAAAAGTGCAACTTAAATATTTAATATTTAATTAACAAGACTCTCAATGTACAACCGACCCTAAAACTAAGCCTCATGTTCTTCATGGAAAATGTATAAATTGTAATGTCATGACTATTGTGCGGTTAAATGGAGGAATGTCACATACATCATCTATAGCAGATGTCACCGCAATGTCACCAGAGTCACGTCTGAAGGGCCCCAGGACCCAAAAACCAGACACAGAAACCGCCGGCTCTCAGACAGAACAGAGAACATTTCATCATGTGTTTAGATTCAACACGTTCTGGTTTTGAGGTCTTAAAGTCACTACAGTGTTATTATACAGGATCCTCTGCTGATTTTAAGTTTGGCCACTGACACAGAAATTATCAGTCTATTATTTTAATGGTAGGTTTATTTAAACAGTGAGAGACAGAATAACAAAAAAAAAAAAAAAAAAAACTCATTTCAAAAAAGTTATAAATTGATTTGCACTTTAATGAGTGAAATGTGTGTTTGACCCCTTCGAAAAACATGACTTAGTACTTGGTGGCAAAACCCTTCACAGAGCTCAGACATTTCTTATAGTTGGCCATCAGGTTTGCACATATCTCAGGAGGGATTTTGTCCCACTCCTTTTTGCAGATCCTCTCCAAGTCATTAAGGTTTCGACGTTTAGCAAATCGAACCTTCAGCTCCCTCCACAGGCACTCCAGGACCTTAATGTGCTTCTTCTTGTGCCACTTCTTTGTTGCCTTGGCCTTGTGTTTTGGGTCATTGTCATGCTGGAAAACCCATCCACAACCCATTTTCAATGGTTCTTACCCAAGATTTGACGGTACATAGCCCCATCCATCGTCCCTTTGATGGGGTGCAGTTGTCCTGTCCCCTTAGCAGAAAAACACCCCCAAAGCATGTTTGACAGTGGGGATGATGTTCTTGGGGTCAGAGGCAGCATTCCTCCTCCTCCAAACACAGCGAGTTGAGTTGATGCCAAAGAGCTGGATTTTGGTCTCATCTGACCACAACACTTTCACCCAGTTCTCTTCTGAATCATTCAGATGTTCATTGGCAAACTTCAGATGAGACTTTCTTGAGAAGGGGGACCTTGCAGGCGCTGCAGAATTTCAGTCCTTCACGGCGTAGTGTGTTACCAATTGTATTCTTGGTGAGTATGGTCCCAGCTGCCTTGAGATCATTGACAAGATCCTCCCTTCCTCACCGTTCTCATGATCATTGAAACTCCATGAGGTGAGATCTTGCATGGAGCCCCAGACCGAGGGAGATTGACAGTTATTTTGTTTTTCCTCCATTTGCAATAATCGCACCAACTGTTGTCACCTTCTCACCAAGCTGCTTATTGATAGTCTTGTAGCCCATTCCAGCCTTGTGTAGGTCTACAATCTTGTCCCTGACATCCTTGGACAGCTCTTTGGTCTTGACCATGGTGGAGAGTTTGGAATCTGATTATTAAATGCTTCTGTGGACACGCGTCTTTTATACAGGTAACAAGCTGAGATTACGAGCACTCCCTTTAAGAGAGCTCATTACCTGTATAAAAGACACCTGGGAGCCAGAAATCTTGCTGATTGATAGGGAATCAAACACTTATGTCACTCATTTAAAATGCAAATCAATTTAAATTTAGAAAATTTAAAGCCCTTTCACACCAAAAAGTGAAATAAATAAGCCTAAGACTGAAGGAAAAAGTAAATTTATGTCTGTACAGCAGAACTGTAGGAGAAGGAAGTTCAACACTCTTCAGCAATGAGAAAAACGAAGCACAAATGTTAGTTAATCTAAAGTAGGTTTTGCTTTATTAGTATAGTTGAATTGAATCAACAAAGGTCAGCAGCAAAGACATTGGTTAATAAAATAGCATTAAATACATAAAGGAAACAAAATGTAATTGCCATTACTTTTTGAAAAAGTAACTCAGATATTTTCTTGTAAATGAAAAAGTAATGCGTTATTTTACTAGTTACTTGAAAAAAGTAATCTGATTATGTAACTCGCAATACTTGTAATGCGTTACCCCCAACACTGTTTGCCAGTAATCTCACCAAGCTGTTTGGCGATGGTCTTGTAGCCCATTCCAGCCTTCTGTAGGTCTACAATCTTGTTCCTGACATCCTTGGACAGTTCTTTGGTCTTTGCCATGGTGGAGAGTTTGGAATCTTATTGATTAAATGCTTCTGTGGACAGGTGTCTTTTATACAGGTAACAAGCTGAGATTACGAGCACTCCTTTTAAGTAAATGCTCCTAATCTCAGTTTATTACCTGTATAAAAGACACGTGGGAGCCAGAAATCTTACTGATTGATAGGGAATCAAATACTTATTTCACTCATTTAAAATGCAAATCAATTTAAATTTAGCAAATTTAAAAGCCCTTTCACACAAAAAAGTGAAATGAATAAGCCTAAGGCTGAAGGAAAAGTAAATTCACGTCTGTACAGTAGAACTATGGGAGAAGGAAGTTCAACACTTTTCACCAATGAGAAAAATGAAGCACAAATGTTAGTTAATCTAAAGTAGGTTTTGCTTATTAGTACAATCTTGTCCCTGACATCCTTGGACAGCTCTTTGGTCTTGACCATGGTGGAGAGTTTGAAATCTGATTGATTAAATGCTTCTGTGAACAGGTGTCTTTTATATAGTTAACAAGCTGAGATTACGAGCACTCCCTTTAAGAGAGCTTGTTACCTGTATAAAAGACACCTGGGAGCCAGAAATCTTGCTGACTGATAGGGAATCAAGTACTTATTTCACTCATTAAAATGCAAATCAATTTATAGCTTTTTTAAATGCGTTTTTCAGTTTTTTTTGTTTGTTTTGTTATTCTGTCTCTCACTGTTCAAATAAACCTACCATTAAAATTATAGCCCATTTCTTTGTCAGTGGGCAAACATATAAAATCAGCACAACAATAAATTGACAGATTTTTCATCCTCTGACTCGTGTATGTTGCAGATCGTGAACAGACGGCGTGTGAGCGTCACAGAGAAGCAGCTCTGGGGTCGTCCTCTTCCTCAGGCGGATACTTCTTCTTCCGTCCGCGTCCGGCCGTTGGTCAGTATGTGCCCAGCTGTGACGCTTATGGAGCTTACGAACCCCTGCAGTGTCACTCCAGCATTGGCCAGTGCTGGTGCGTCGACTCGTCCGGACAGGAGATTCCTGGATCCAGAACCGAAGCGGGGAGCAGACCCATGTGTAAGAGCAGAGACCCGGGTTTTTGAGTTGACGAAAATACTGAATAATTTTTTTTTAAAAGAAATTGTGTCATTTTTTCATTTAGAGTCATGTTATGATAATGTTTTCAGGTCAATTTGACCTGAATATTTCAGCTCCACAGAAAAAAAAAATTATAATAATGTTTTGTCAAACCATTTACACCAAATGGATGGTGTACAATTGAGCTGAGATGCTATGCATTTGTGGTTTGAGCTTCAAGAATACACAGATTATGTACTTTTTCACACTTTTTCTTTTTAATTTTTTTTTTTATTATTTGTATACATTTAGTTTTTTTTTAGATTTTGAATTAAATTTTTCTAATTATTAATTAGATGTAAATGTTTTATTTAATTTTTTCATTATTTATTTTTGATTGTACATTTTTTTTATAATCAAATGCATTTTAATTACTTTTTAGTTAATATGGTAAATTTAATATTTATATAAATATTTAATTATAAATATTTAATTATATTTTAATGCATTTTTATTATCTTT